>CM074721.1:493438379-494038379 GCA_037306005.1 Rhinophrynus dorsalis
GAGTGAGATGGATTGTTCTGAGCTCCAGAACACTGATGGACTGAAGAGATTCCTCCGCAGTCCACCTGCCCTGGTTCCTGAGCAGCGCACCTCAGCTGCTCCGACTGGCATCCGTCATAACTATAGTCCATTACAGAATCATGAAGGGCGCCGTAGTAACCAACACTGCAGGTCCTGTCTGACTTCCGGAAAGAGGAGGTCTGCTGATCCAGAAAAGCCACATTCCCATGCCACTTCTGCATGACATGCCTCTGAAGCTCCCTGCTGTGTACCTGGAGGAAGGTACCACTTCTAGGGTAGACACTAATCAGCCCAGAACCCTCATGTACTCAGTGACCGTAGCAGAGGGACACGTCAGGGCCTGAGATACTTTCTGCATGATCTGCAGGGTCTTGTCCTCCGGCAAAAAACCTTCCACTGGCAGGTGTCAAACCTCATGCCTAGGAACATCAGCTACTGGGATGGCACAGGAGAAGACTTCGACACGTTCACAATCCACCCATGGTGGACCAGGAATCGGGCACATTCTTGGATGTGCTGAGCCAAGAGAGCTCCTCTGAAGGAGCCTTGCTCAGAAGATCATCCAGATAAGGATTCATGGAAATGCCCCGGGTGTGAATGATGGCTGTTAAAGTCCCCATGATCTTGGTAAACACCCGAAGAGCTGAGGCAAGCCCAAAAAGCAGAGCGATGAACTGGTAGTGCTCAGAGCCTAAAGCAAAATGCAGATAGCGCTGGCTGTCCTTGTGGACCTGAATGTCCAGAGACTCCCCTGGGCACATCGCTGTGAAGACAGAATGCAAGGATTCCATCTTGAAGAGTGCAGTCTCCATATACCTGTTGAGACAATCGAGGTCCAAAATGGGACGGCAGGTTGGAATAGAAACCTGAACCTTGCTTTTGGGGAGATACTGGAACCAGAATCTTCTTGACCAGCAGTGACTGCGCTGCATCCTGGAACAGCTTCAACTTGGCCAGCAGAGTAAGGACTTTGAATGGGTAGGAACGAAAAGGAGGAAAGGATTTGAAACAGATTCTGTACCGTTCTGTTATTGCCCGCAAAACCCATTGGTCCGTGATAGAGGACTCCCATATATCCCGAAAAAGGAGAAGACACCCGCCTATGGGACCTTGAGGACCACAATTCCCCAAGCCATTAGGAAGTTGGCTTGACAGACTTAGCCCTTGAAGCTGTTCACTTGGGCTGCCACTGCTGTCCGGGTTTGGCTGCGATGTGCGATTTGGAGGACTGCAAACATTGTTGTTTTTGCTTCTCCGATTGGCGGGGACAAAAAAGACAGTTTCCTCGCCATGGTAGGACATTTGATGGGCATTTGAGGCAACAAGGTGCTCTTGCCCCCAGTAGCATTGCTAAATATCTGCTTTAGCTTAGGAACAAACAGTCATTGCCTTGAAAGGGTAAGGAAACCAATGACTTTTTAGCCACAAGGTGCGTTCAGTAAAAGAGAAGGCCGAGGCTTTAGCAGACGATCTGATCGTCTCAAACAAGGCCTCTGATAAATAAGTGTTGGCCTCCTTCATGCTGGCCCAAAAGACCAAAAATTCCTCCTTGGAAGCATGTGCCCACCCCAAACGGCAACAGACTTGTTAACCCAGGCAGAGGCTAAAATAGGCCTCAACACAGCCCTAATGGCCGTGAAATTAGCCCCTAGGATAGAATCAAGCTTTTTATCCTCCACATCGTTGAGTCCCGCTGCAGTGGACTTGGCTAGCCTGGAGATTGGGGAATCCACAGTAGGGGGAGAAGCCCACTGTGCCAAAGCTGTCTGTGTAACGGAGTACAGTCTAGAAAATCTCCTGTTGATAGACATCTTATCTGGGGTCTTTCACTCATCCAGAAAAATCTGATCTAGAGTGGCATTAGAGGGACACACAGTAGATGATATCCTATACCTATGGAAGACATCCACTGAGGATGACCCCTCATAAGTGTGTCAGGGACCTGAAGGGTCTCCAGAACAGCCCTAATAAGTTCCTCAGCTGATGAAATTGGGTCCTCCTCATAAGAGTCCCCATAGGAGTAGGAAGAATCCGTATCTTCATATTCCCCCTCCTCGCATTCCCCCTCTGAAAATTCCTCCTCAGAGGAGGCCCCCTATGAATGCAGGCATGCTCTGAGATCTAGTGGCCACATACTTGAAAGTAGTGTGTTTTTTTTTTCCAAGATTGAAGAACCCCTTGGAAGGAGAGAAGAAATTGGGCCATTGTAGACAACAATGATTTCACCCGAGCTGGAGGAGCCTGGTGAAGTATTGGGTTCCACAGCACAGGAGTGACAGAGAGATTCAGAATACTATCTAGGGAGCCCCGTTTGACATGAGGGACAGTAAGCAAGGGGGGTCAGTGATGCCCCTGAATCCTTAGTCTTAGGTCTAGCCCCATGTCCCTTAGAATCTGACATCCTGACAGAAGTAGTGTCTAAACTTGTACAAAGCACTAGTAACAGTTTCCCAGACTAATACTTCACCCAGGAAAAAAACAGAAAATAATTATCTGGCAGGTGAAGGTTTAATCTGGAGAAGGAGAGCAAGGAGAGTATGCCCCTGCTTAGCATAAGCAGGAGAGAAGCAAAATTGGAAGAAGGCCCGTGAAACGGGCATTCTGGGTAATATAGTTTCTCTGTTGCTGCTGCTTAGCAACGCCTACAACTCTGCCTGTAGTCCCCCAAGACACTCAGGACATGAACCGGATGAAAGGGCATGAGGAAACAAGAAGAAAGAGCCCACTCTGACTTCTGTATGACAAACAGTTGCAGAGATATGTCCCAAAGAAGTTTAACCATTGAAGTAAATGAAGCAAAGATGGCGGTGGCGCAGTAAGTGTTTCTTAAAGGAGCCGCACACTCGAGGTACCCAAAAATATTGACTGACCCCAACGGAACACGTGGGTGCAGGCTCCCGGATAAAACAAAGGGTTAACTTGTCCCAGTGCAGAGAATGAGCAGTATACAGAAATAAAATACCCAACAGGAAAAAAACCTCTGTATGAAGAGGTACAAGTAGGGACAAAGTGGACCAAGGCGATCACAGGATTACTCACCAATTTTCATTTCTCAGTTTTTGTCAGGTTACCACTGTGAAGAAAGCAAAGCCCCAAAAGGACTCTGCTGAGAAGGAAAATTGGGTTGCTAGATTCTCTCCACAGGGATACAAGGGTCCACACAGCATCTGCACACTGGTCAATCTGCTCTAGTAGAAGCGCGGTAATGGTAAACCACCTAAAATGGGAATTTTAACAGCCCCATATCCAATAGAAAAATAATAAACTAAAACACATCATAACTGGAGGCGGGGCTAGGGTTGAGCTGCAGAAGGAGCTGGGCGTCTCTACCCATAAAACCCTGTCTTTTTTGAGAATGTGTTCTGCCCTCCAAAGAAGGATCTCACCCCCTTGGTACCTGTGCTCCATATTGGATGATAAAGAAAAATAAATATAAATGGAAAAATAAAGGAAAAAGACCCAAAGCCCCCAAGGAAAACTTCCCAAAGCACCCTAACCCAAGATACACTCACAGAAAACAGTGCAGAGACAGCAAGGAAAGGGTTAAATGTGTACTTTCAGAACCCAATGAAGAGAGAGCCATACATGAGTGCATAAATATATAACAGACATACAGAGTGTTTAAGCTAGATCAGTATTGGACATATAGTGGACCAAGGCACTCAAAGGGTTACTCACTAATCTTCTGTCTTTGGGCTCCCATCATAAGGTAAGGGCAGAATCTGAGAAACTCAGACTTGTCATAAAGTTACCCTCCAGAGGACAAGAAAGGTCCACAAAGCACCTGTGAACTGGGGAATCCAACTCCAGGGAAGCCCAATTATTGGAGTTCGCATAATGGGGAACTGTATACCCCATATCTAAAGAAAAATAATAAAAACCTACTGTACCTACAGCTGCTTTGACGACACATGAATACTAGAAACGTGTGAGGGTTAAGCTGAAGGAAGACGAGGGAGTCTCCATTCCAAAGATCCTGTCTTTTGTGATGTGCCCTGACCTCCAGGAGGAGGGGACTCAACCTCATTGTACCTGTTCCATATTGGACGTAAGAGAAAGCTGTCCTATACCTAAATCTTCTCTAACTTCTCAGTCTGTAACTGTACTGCACCAATCACTGCTCTAGTACAGACCCATCACCCTACAACTGTCCTCTACCTGTTACTGCTCTGTTATAAACATCTTACCCTATAACTGTCATGTAGTTATTGCTCTAGAACAGACCTTTCACCTTATAACTGCCATGTAATTACCACTACTATTAAAGGACAACACAAAAGTAGGGGTGGGACTTAGGGAACATACCTAAATGAGACTCCTTTGGGAGGAGGGATGGCGACTTTCCAGATGGTTGTCTGTAGAGCAGGAACTGGTATCGGTGGTATCCTGTCCCTGAAGGGGGATTTGGTCGACTGTAGGCTGAGGAAACAAGAGAGATTATTATAGTTCTCTAAGATTTAGGTTATGGTAATAGTAGCTAGCCAGGGTCTGGGCTCTCCTAAGCTCATATGATGGGATCAGAGTTCTCTTGATTTTCCTGATGATGGGAACAAGGTTAACCTTGTTTTAGATAATGGAATCATTAGGTTCATATGATGATGGGTCACAACTCCACTGGTTTTATATGATGGAATCAGGGCTATCCTAGGTTCAGATGATGGGATCAGGACCACCCTGTGAACAGATGAGTTTTGTGATTTTTTTTTCTTTTACCTGACAAATTGTTTCCAGTTTCAATGTTTCCAGTCAGGAGGTCCCCACCCTAATCAAAGAAGACAAAATAATGATTGCTATGCAGATATGAATTGGGTGAGAGATAAAGAGACACAGAAGGGCAGGTAAATAAATACAGAGGGGCAAGTATCAGACTTAGGACTGAAAGAAGACAGTTATAGGATAGGGGGACAGGGAGAATAAGACATGGAGATGGTGGAAAAAGAGAAGAGACTGTGAAGAAATACAAGTTGCAAGAGAAGGGAAGAGAAAAAAAAACAGGAGGCGCTCCTAGTGTGATATCTTCTAAGGACCAAAGAGAACACCAACCACCACCATAAGGAAACTACCCACAAATGAGGTGGCTGAAATTTCACTTATGGGTAGTTCAGCAATAAAGCTTGGGGGGGGGGGTAATATGGACTGTACCCCTAAACAGTATTCGCAGGCAGCTCCAATCTCAACAACTCTCGTATCCAAACGGAGTAGTAGAATATGTAGAAAGAAGAGAAAATAGGAGGGGCACCAGTCGTGTATTATCCTTAACACACCAAATAATCATATATAATACATAGATCAACTGACATTTAATAATATTTGACTGTCAGAAATATGTCAGTAATCAACAAGATTAGCATGCAGGGTACTTTTCCTGTCCTTGCTTGGGTCTCTGAGCCTCTGGATAACGTGGAGATATTCCAGTCCCGATATTCCGGTTCAATGGACGTCTTTGAATCGTCCCTGCTAAGCCTCTACGTAATCGTAGAGGTGATCCAATATGGATATTCCGGTTCAGTGAACATCTTGGAACCCACTACTGTGTTAACACACACGGTTGAACAGTGACTCTTTCAACAGTGTGTATTAACGCAGCAGTGGGTTCCAAGACGTCCACTGAACCTGAATATCCGGATTGGATTACCTCTACGATTATACATAGGATTAGTGATCCAAGCAGGGATGATTCAAAGACCAATTGACAATAGAGAAGAAGAACAGAAAAATTAACACCAAACCCCATGTATCACAAAAGGGCATAGTGGTGGTTCCCTATTGTCCGAACTCACGGAACGCCATAATGGCGAATTCCACAAACTGACCCTATGCTCGTATCTGTATCCACCACTCTGCCCAAATGATCAACAGGAACGTTTATGAGTAAAGCAACAATAAGATTTGTGATAATGCTGAATTGGTAGCTAACAACTATAAATAGCGTTTCAACCTATGTAGATTCACGCTAGTAAAATCGACCTGACGCGCGTTCGCTTTTAGTTTTGTCAAAGGTACTGGCCACCTCGAGCATGCCTGTATTTAAACCCATTAGCTCCATCCCAAAGCAAGCTTATTGGATAGGTATAATAAGATTGACACCGAGTGTCCGTAACACAATTTCACAATCCTATTGACCTACAAATAAAAATAAAATCTTAAAAAAGGTTGTTAATTATCAAAAGCAAAACCAATCTAAATTATAGAAAGATGAAAATCCAGATAATATAACCTGTTCTTTACAGTCTTCATAGTAATTCATAGTTTATATTAGGTAATTTAACGGAACACATAGATATAAATATGAAACTCATTGATGGAAAATTAGATGTGTGAAATAAAGCCTAAATAATAATAGTATACCATCAATTAAAGAGACACATTGTATTTTTATGTTTTAAGAAAAATAAACCACTTACCCAAAAGATATTTTAATAGTATAGGTAAGGCTCTCTATAGGCATGGAATTAATTATAGATGAGCTGAAAGTCTCATGCCTTCATTGAGGCCAGAGGGCATCATGGAATTAAGGTAGAAAATCCACCGATTCTCCTTCTGTAGCAATGCATTGTCTACAGTAAGTAATTGTGTCAGTGTAAAATTCAACAATTTTAAAACAAAGCATCTGTATTCTTCTGACAATGTCTAGTCCATTACTTAATTAATGGTTATAAACCACGAGCTATTCCCTGTATTTGATTTATGTTTTGGAGGCTACAAATTATACCCAAATGTGTGTGTGAGGTTGTCTCTATTGCCATAAATATACGTAAGTCATGACGCCATTAGAGACACATAGATATGTATATTGCGAAATAAATATATATCACCATATTGGGTAGAACTGAAGACCAACTTCAATTTTATTTTAATTCGCTTTTTTTGTTTTAGGTTTATTATTTTTTAGATAGGACATATTAATAAAGGTTATGTTTTAATGTGTAATCATAATACCACTGAGGATCCATCTCTGTTTGGTCTCAGAAGGGCGGGTTTGGTGCTAATTTTTCTGTTCTTCTTCTCTATTGTCAATTGATCTGTCAAATTACAGATAAGTACATTCCCCTTGGTGTACCGTCACACCTTCAATACTATTTATAGAGTGGTGCTTCTAATTTGTTTTATGATTCAAAGATGTCCATTGAACGGGATATTGGGACTGGAATATCTCCACATTATCCAGAGGCTCAGACACCCAAGCAGGGACAGGTAAAGTACCCTGCATGCTAATCTTGTTGATTACTGACATTTGTCTGATAGTAATCTGTTACTAAATGTGAGTTGATCTATGTATTATATATGATTATTTGGTGTTTTAAGGATAATACACAATTGGCGCCCCTCCTGTTTTCTCTTCTTTCTACATAAGATGCAAGAGAAAGACACAGGGATGGGGAACACAGGATGAAGGGGATAAAAAGTCAAACAGGTAAAGCACAAAAAGAAGGCAGAGGGAAGTGCTGGACTTAGAGAGAAATATAAACATGGGTATAATAGACAGGGAGGATAGCAGAATGGAAGAAGAGTGAGAAAAAAGGCAATGAGAAGCACAGGATTTGAGAGAGGTACACACAATCAAGACAGGAATGGGAGATAGAGACAGTTAAATTTGACAAACAGAGAGGAGGGAAAACAATGGATTGTGAATGACGGAGAGAAAATGGGTGGCAAGTAGTAAAGAATCTCAGATAAACCTCATGCAGAAAAGTCACTTTCTCAGAATAATACAGACTTGTGCTAACTGCAATATTAGGCCTATATGGCTTCTGTGTGAATGTTAAGATGAGGACAGGGCAGGCAATCATTGGCAGTCGAAAGCAAAGACAGTGTGGACTCCATCTTTAGAAGACTACATTTTCATCATGTCTAACAAGCCTTCAACTTGTTGTGGATGATAGGAGATGTCTCCAGCAGCTGGAGTGCCAAAAATTACCTACTCCCGAGATAAACGCTATAGTAGGAGTGCAAAGAAAATGAAAGCTATCAACAGTTTTCCAATACCTCCATGACGGACCAGTAGAAAGCTGAACCATGTTCAATACTGTAAAACACAACTATGCAGATTAATCCCAGTTTAACCTTTAGAAGCAAGCATGCCAGCCGTATATTGCAAACTAATTATGCATACTAGAGCTGTGTATGTGTAAAGGAAGCATTAAATGTATGTAGCATTCCTCTAACGTCATGACTTTGTGTACCCATCACTGTGGTAATAAAATACATTTACATTTTTGATTTCTCAAGAACTATGGACAGGATACAGCGTGCCATGTTTAATCCTATGAGTGCCAGAAAGGTATCCAGTGCATTGGATACCTGTTTGGCACTCAAACGGTTAAAAGGGGATTTTAATGTACTTACCTATAAATCCTTTTCTCTTAGTTCATTTGGAACACAGAAACCATGGAGGTAAAGTATCCTTTTGCAAGAGGGTGGGGCAATTACCTTAAAAGGATCTCAGAGGAGGAGACTTCCTCCATGCTTCACTGTACCACCACCAGTTTAATTCAGTTTTAACTACAGCAAACTAAGAGAAAAGGATTTAAATCGGTAAGTTTACAAAAATACCCTTTTCTCTTATTTCAGGAACCACTGCAATATACCAAAACATCCACCAAGATTTCAGGCAGCAAAAGAGGAAAAAAACTAAAAACACAGTCCAGTTGATAACAGAGACGAACTGGAACAACATGAAAGGACACCAACACACAAAACAGGGAACAGGAACCAACAGTTACTAAGAAAAAAGCAAGGACAGCTACACAGGCTTGTAGGACCTTTCGATGAAAACTGGCTTCAGCTGAAGCCAGCACATTAACATGGCAATGTTTGACAAACGTGTGAAGAGACAACCACTTCATCACCTTACACAATTGTTCAGAAAAGGTCTGAAACTTGTAAGATGAAGAGGCATCCACTGAACTGGTGGAATGAGCTGTGACTTAAAAGGGCACAGACTTCTTCTTGAGAACATAAGCCTAGAGAATGGCAGCCTAAAATCAAGAAGCCATTGTAACTTTAGATGCAGCCTGGCCCACACAAGGGTTCTCAGGAATGACAAAAAGTGAATCAGATTTTCGAAAAGGCTTTGTGAGATGAACAAATTACTTCAAGTACCTAACCACATCCAAAAGATGAATCTCCTGCTCCTGTCTGTTAGATGGCCCAGGACAGAGAGAAGGAAGAACGTCTTCATGCTTAATGAGAAACCTGGATACAACCTTAAGGAGAAACCATATAGGAGTCTACAAAACCACCATATCAGACTGTAAAACCAGAAAGAGAGGCTTACAAGACTAAGCCACCCACTGAACAGACAGAATAGCCAGCAGAAAGGATGGCTTGAACTACAAGAAACGGAAGACAGAGCTTTTAGAAACACTCTGGAAAATAGGATTACCAGATATATCCTTTTCTCTTTAGTTCATATGGACTCTCCCAGACAGAAAAAAAATCTAAGGGGTCTACCTTCCCAGAAAAGAAATACCACCAAAGAGGTTCCTTTCTCTGGGTAAGAGTCCTGTGTTCCACATGGACTAAAGAGAAAAGGATTTAATAAGTAAGAACACTAAAATCTTATATTCACTTATGTCCAATATGGAACACAGGTACCATGGAGATATACCAACATAAGCTCCTAGAGGTGAGAAAGGACCTCTTTCATGTCCTCATGATATCAGAGTTCCCCAGGACATCCAGTATCTGAATAACCCAAGTAGCAAGCGTCAATGGACTCTGAATTTACACAGCACACAAAAACAAGAGCCAACAGGGATCAGAAACTACTGAACAACTGGCAGAAAAAAGTGTGCAGGTTCCTAGCAGGCAGAACCACTTGCAAGACCTTCAGGCCAAAGCTGGCCTCAGCCGAGGCCAGGACACTGACATAGTAGTGTTTTGTGAAAGTATACAAGGAGGATCAAGTTCATGCCTTGTACAACTGTTTAGCCAAGGCCTGATTCTTATAGGAACAAGAAGCATCCAAAGATCTGGTGGAGTGCGCTCTGATCTTGAAGGAAACAGGTTTCTTCTGGCTCTCATACGCTTGGTGTATGGTAGCCCTGATCCAAAAGGCATTGGTGCGACCAACTCTGGGACCCTCAGGGATGACAAACAGAGAGTCGGCCTTATGAAAAGGCTTAGTACAGCGCATATAAAACTTAAGGAATCGCACCACGTCCACCAAACAGAGATCTCTCTCCTTAACAGTTGCAGGGTCAGGACAAAAGGAAGGCACAATAATCTCCTGATTGATGTGAAAATCAGAGACCACCTTGGGAAGAAACTCTTGAGGGGTATAAAGTACCACTTATACTGACGGAACACCAGCAAAAAAGGCTTACAAAATAGAGCTTGTAACTCTCCAACTTGCTGCAGCGAGACCACTGCCAAGAGGAAGACCAACCTGACAGTCAATTGGCACAAAGAGACAGAAGCAAGAGGCTCAAGGGGGAAGCTTCTGTAAAACACCCAGAACCAGGTTAAGGTCCCAATGGGGGAGTGGGATCCTTGAAAGAAGGGAAGGCATGAGTCACCCCTTGAAAGAAAACAGTGACATCTGCAATGATGGCAACATGTCTCTGAAAAAAAAACACAGAGGGAGCCAAGATCTGAACCTTAAGGAAACTCAAACGGAGTCCCTTGTTCACCCCATCTTGAAGGAAAGACAACATCAAAGGCCTGCAGAGATACATTCGTATCCATGCACCACTTATGAAAGATAGACCATACCCAGCGGTAAGCCTTGGAAGAGACTGGCTGCTGGCCTGTATCATGATAGATATGACTTCTGCGGAAAAACCCTTCCATCTCAGGATATAGGCTTCAAGAGCCATGCCGTCAAAGCCAGTTTTGCCACATTCTAGTGCCACAGGTTACCCTGGAGCAACGCATCCGGCCTGGAAGGAGGGTGGAGTGGATCCTCAACAGAGACACTGACCAGCTCTGCAAACCACACTGAGGAGTAATCAGAATGATGGCCGTCTCATCTATCCTGATCTTCCAGATCACTCTCAGGATGAAAGGAATCGGTGAAAACATGTGAGAGGCTCTACAGTATCAACATTGTGTCTGTAGCAAAGGCCAAAGTATCTCCCATCAGAGATCAAAATGTTGGAACTGTCCTGTTCTCCCTGGCTGCCATGAGGTCTATCACAGTCAATCAAGTAAAACACCTCCAGATGGAGTTCCAACCCTCTCGGATCTATGCCTTGGCGACTTAGAATGTTTTCTACCCCTGAAATGTGAACGACAGATGGTTGAAACGTAGGCCTCCGCTCAACAGAGGACTTACTACACTTTGTTCCAAGCCACCACACTGCGCGTTTCTCCCTGGTGATTGATGTATGCCAGGGCCATAGCATTTCCCAACTGCACCCTCACTGGCATCCAGTGAATGAGGGCTAGTCGAAATGCCCGGAGTACCAAGACATTGATAGAAAATAAGTTCTCATCCTGACTCCACTTGCCCTGGACACCTTGATGGCCCAGAAAAAGAAACCCCTGCCCCTCAGTCTGCCATCCGGGGTGACCAGGATACACTCCAGGATCACGAAGGTCCTCCCCATTACAGATTCACACAATGCAACCACCACAGGAGATCCCCCCAAGCTTCCGTAGAGAGAGAGAGACATCTGCTGAAGCAGATGCCACAGATCCCTGGACCAGTTCCTGAGAACATCCCTCTGCAGTTCCCTCAGATGAACCTGAGAGTAAGTAACCGCATCCAGGGTCGACACACGCTCATTAAAGTCCTCATCAAGGCAAGGAATCATTCCAGGGCCCACAACAAGTCCAGAGACAGACAAGTAGAATTTCCTCCTCTGGGAGAAAAACTTCCCCTGGCGGGGGAAGACCAGAATCTGGGAAGGAATTGGAAAAGACGCAGATTCAGAGTGGACTAGAATACAGTCTTGAAAATGACAAACTAGGAGGTGCCAAAGCCAGGCCAAAGGCCAGAGCCGTGAACCAGTAAAGATTGGAGCTGAAAGCAAAACGTAGGTATCATTGGCTATCCGGGTGAATCGGACTGTGTTGACCCGGTGGCAGTGAAGGAGGCCTTGACAATAGACCCCAGCCTCTTATCCGCCGCCTCCTTGAGTCTCGCTGCATCTGCCAGTGGGAGGATGGTAGTCTTTGCCAGAGGCGAAATAGGGGGGTCCACGGTGGGGGGAGAAGCCCACTGCGCCAAATCCTCACCTGAAAAAGGGTATACCGTAGAAAAGCTCTTACTGAGGAAAAGCCTTTTATCAGGAGTTTTCCACTCATCCATAATGATCTAATAAAGAGTGTTACTGGGTGGAAAAAAGGGAGAAGACTTCTTGTGCATCTAGAAAATATCCAGAGAGGGAGCTCCGTCATCAGATGTGTCACAGACCTGAAGGGTCTCCAAGACTATGGGCCTGATAATCAGCCCATAATCTCCACAGGGAGGAGGAGAGTTGAGTTGGAGGAGGAAGTCTCCATCCATTAGACTCTGTCTTTTGAGATGTGTCCTACCCTCCAATAGGAAGGACTCAACCCCATGAGATGTCGAAGTGCCAAAGGAGAAAGAAGACTAACAGAAAAGTGATAAGAAAGCTGGCATAACAGGGCTCCCAATTATCTATTTGTAAGGAGAAAAACAATCTGCAGTAAAAATAGACACTAAAACATGAGAAACACCAGTGGGATTAAAAACAGATAGTATAAAAATCACAACAGATGCCCCCCCCCTTGACACTTAGACCTTGCCTAGGTATGCTTAATAGGTATATTCATGATGGCACCTATGTTCCATATTGGATGTAAGAGAAAACTAGGTAGGCATGCGCCAAAATGATCAAAAGACTTAAAGCGCAAAGCCAGCTTCTCTACATCTGGATGACACAGCGGACCCCGAGTCAAGAGGTCTGGACTCCGAAATGGCACTGCCATGGATAGAGTGAGAAGATCAGAAAACTAGACCCAACGGGGCCAGAATGGTGAGGTCAGAATGATAAGAGTCAGCATCATCCTGATTTTCTGTAGCACTCTGGGAATCAGGAGAAACAGAGGAAGCACATATGCCAGGGGAAAGTATCAATGTATGATCATAGCATCTACCACAAGAGCTAGAGAGTCCTGATATCTGCAACAGAACTGAGGAACCTTACTGCTCAACTAAGAGACCCTTAGGTCCACCACCAGAGGGCCCCCATAGATGAACTATGGAGTTGAAAACTGTCAGACTGAGCTCCCAATTCCCAGGATCCAGGCACTGGCGACTGTTAAAGTCTGCCACAACAATATTGTAGGGCTGGATGTGCACGGGGGATCTCTGAGGGGCGGGCACCAATGCTGCAAAGCTAGGTAAATTGCCAGAAACTACAGAACATTGATGGACAAAAGACTTTCCTCCCCAGTCCAAAGAGTCTGAGCCATCTGAGGGCACAAGGTGCCAGTCCAGCCTTTCAGGCCAGCACCATTTGTGACTATCAACAATTTTGGAATTACCAATAGATGTCCTAGAGATGGATATGACTTCTGCAGCCACCAACTAATTTCCGCTTTTGCTGAGTCAGACAGGTACATGATACAGAAGAGATGACATTGATGGCTAGACAAATTCTTGAAAATCTCAAGTTGCAGGTCCCAAGTATGGAATTGTATAAATGGAACTGTGCCTCCATCTTCATACACTTCATATATGGCATACTCATATGCTACTGCACCAAAGTGTATGGGCCTAGCAGGGCCTCAGACATCTGGTGAGGCAACAACTGAATCCTATCTTCTGTAAGGAAGACCCTAACCTAGAAGAATGTTGAATCTCATACCGAAAAAGAAGCACCTGTGACTAAACCAGGGAACACTGCTTGGAAAAAAAGTGATGACAGATTGCAAGGACTATATCTTGAACCTGGGTAAGAGAAGAAAATGGTTGAGGAGCTTCGAGTCCAGAATGGAACTGCATCTGCCGTCTTGTTTGTAAACTATGAAGAGGTTAGAATACAGTCCCATGAACCTTTCCTGTGTAAGAACAGGTTCTGAAACATGCAGATCTACCAAGAAAGAGATTGTGTCTATGAATATACCACTCCATATGGGATCTTGAGCAACTGTGCATATGAATAAAAGAGGAAGGGACTTAAAGTTTATGTGGTATACTTCCAAAATTACCCACAAAACCCACTGCTGCAGAAAGAGACACAGCACTGTTGTTCCTAAAAAGAATCCCTAATAGCAAAGGATGAATCCAAATCATCCTCATCAGAGTCCCCTTCTTCAGCCATAGGGAAATTTTCCTCTGAAAAATTGTTGTGATGCCTTATGGGGGGAGAGCAAGACAGTCCTGAGACTAAGATTCTTGAATACCTTGAACAGAGGAAGGTATGGAACTCAAAGAAGAAATCAGGGGCTTAACCCATGCAGGAACCAAGTGGGGGCCACAGAGCTAGAGGAACATAAATTACCAGAGAAATCCCTAGGATGATCAATCTGGCACGAGGAGCAATGGTTTAATGGGGTTAAGGAGGGGGCACCATAAACTTTGGCAGCTTACCATGTCTTCTTTAGGCGCAGACATAGCCAGGAGACTTCTTACAGTATATTGACAGAAAAGTAAGAAACATACTTAACTGATTGAAAGGGTTAAAGTAGTATGAAAGGTTGTAGAGACCAATCTCCCACACTGGCCTGAAAAAGGAAGCCTCTCAGTATAGAACCTCATCTTCACATGCCCCAAAGTCCAGGAAAAAAAAATATAGGCTTATAGGTAAATATAGTGACTAACCAAAATGGCTCTCCAGCCACTGCAGAACTGCTCCCCAGTATGGGGGGATGGGGTCCCTGGGCCACCACTATGCAGGTCAAACACAGAAAAGCCCATCAGACTGCAACTGGCGAATGGAGAGTCCCTAATACTATCTGTGTTTCATTCGGATATGGCCACTGTGTGTGCCCAAAACCACAGCCCCAAAACAGAAGATGCACATGTTAAAAGATAGAATATAAATATAGAGTAAGGTTAAAAAAATAAAACAAGAGGAAATAAAACTGAATAAAATGAAAAAAGATGAATGTGAACATACGTTTAACTGAAGTAAAATGAAAAAAATAATTAAAATGAATCCAAATGAATCCAAATTAATTTAAAATGAATGTTTGGGATAGTGTGACAGACAGATATATAGAAATGTACAGTGTGCCAGTCCAGCCAAAGTGTCACAGATGGAAATGCGGCTGCCAAACAACTGGGAGGAGAGGGCTGATAATGCAAGACGTCCTCTAACAGGCTCAAATCCCTTATGACTGTTCTGGTTTAAACAAACAATGAAGGCCACAGACAGGAGTTCATCTATTGGAGCATTACATAACCCCACCATATAGACAAAAAAAACATGGCTAACCAAGAGAGAATATTTGTATCAGACTGATGGGGGTAAAGTGAAGCAGGGAGGGAGTCTCCAGCTCTGCCATTCCAGAAGAATAATTTACTCCCATGGTTGCTGTGCTCCACATAGAAAGTAAGAGAAAGGTACAAGCTCTGGGGCCTTTTGCTGCTCACAAGAATGGACAATCCAGCTCTTCATGCAAATTATGTTAATTGATAAAAATGTAACTTGCTGCAAAACATCATAATCCTTACCTGCTCTTTAGCAAGTAAGCAGACATTTACTGATGAGCATGTACGTTTATACAGCAAGATGCTAAGGTAGCTTATAGCCTAGCTATGTATGGAAAATAATGGTCTGTATTAAGTCTAATTTTACACATGCTTGTCTTCGGATACATTATTTAGCAGCATGTGTCCCCTGGTCCTAGCATTTGAGGGAAACAGTTTGGACACCCCTGCATTAAGTTATGTTTAGTAACTCTGTCTACTCTGTCAGTCCCTTTTGGAGCAGAACAGCTCCTAGCAATGCCTCCTAGAGCCGTTTGGGACTGACAGAGCAGGTGCTCAGACGTCACTATGGAAAGATGTCTGCGCTCCGTCCTGCCTCTCAGTCCCAGAGTAGTGCCTCATCAACACGGTAAATAATCTGGCGACTAGGGCTACTGAGCAGCTAGTCGCCAGATAGGGAATTATATGGGACAACATTTTTGAAAGGTGGTAGTTCCGCTTTTAACCCCTTTAAAGGGGTGAGCAACACATTGTAAAACAATGCGTTAAACAACACTCTGGCACTTATACAGTTAAAGCTAATATGCCGGTTCATATAAACACAAATATTTGCTATTTCATAAGAATTAGAAGAACCCAGCACCAACAGATAGCACTACTGCCATTACATCCTGGTGTAGGTTTCTACAAAGGGGAATTTATAATTTTTCCCTGGAATCTGTGTGAAGTTGCATCACAGAGCTGTAACTGCTTGAGTCTGCTTTATCTGAGTGTGCACTACATATGCCGCCACCACCAAGATGGTAGAAAGAGTCTATTTGTAGTGTTGATGATGAGAGTAGTGGTGATGATGATAGTGAAAGGATAGCTTTCCTAGCTCAAACAAAAGAAGCATGGGAGATCTTCAGATGGGAATGGTTACCACCACCAGTGCCATTATGGTGTTTGTGAATTTAGTTCATGCTGAATCATCTGAACATCAATTTCTAGGATCAGGCTGGTGTGCCCATGTTAGTAGTAGTAGTAGCAGCAGTGGTGGTGGTGGCAGTGGGATCATCACCCTCACAGTCTCTGCTTTTTAAACCAGCACCAATGCTGATATGGGACAGGTGATGATGGTTCCTACTAATCCTAATGCTTTGACAGCAGAAGCAACACAGCCAGCCACGACCACTTCAGGTGCATCCAGGGAGGTTGTGTGAAATAACCTTCTCCTCTTCCCCATCCTTTGAAATCATTGGTATGGCAAAATATTTCCTTGGGGGCAGGGACTGTGCAGTTAACAACTGTAAATGCACAGTATGTGAAAAGGTTTTGAAGAGGGGGGAGGTGGACCACACCTAGACACATCAGCTCTAAATAAGTATATCCAACATAAACACCAGAGATTTAGAATGACATTTTAAAATTATATTAATAAAATGGATTATTGTGTACTTATAGATACATTTTTTTCCTCTTAGACTTGGTGGAACACAGGAACCATGAGGTAAAGTGGATTCTCTAGGAGGCAGGGCACTTGCATAATAGTTCTCTGCAAGCAGAGACTTCCTTCCAACTTCACCCCCACTTAGCAGCCTCAGTTTAAATGTATAGTAAAGATCTAAGGAAAAGAGAAGTAGAGTAGAGCAGGAAGGTGATCACCATAACAGGGAACCCAAAGGACACCCCTGCCTGTAATGCAAACAACCTGTTTTCTCTAGGTGGAATGCCCTGTGGTCCCACTAGTACTAAATGAAAAAAAATGATCAGCAAGTACAGTAAGTTCCTCTTTCATACATTGAGGAATACAGAAACCATGGGGATAAACCAAAGCTACGCCACTAGGATTCCAAGGAGGGAGAGAAAAATTCTCAAAAATGCAAACTAGTCAACAGACACAGTCACACCAAAACCAACTCAAAGCAAAAAAGGTTACTAGAATGAAAAGAAAGAGGGTCCCACAGAGGCACTGAGCCATTAGGTGACGAAGGGGAGAACGCCATTCTGTCAGGCTGGCATCCATGATGACTACCACCCATTCTGGTAGAACAAATGGATATCCCAGTGTTAGATGAGGACAGTGAAGCCACCAGCAAAGGTCCTCACCATTGAGACAGAGACATGGCATGAAACACAGACATGGCATAAGACAGGTGCAGGCGCGCAGATGTCACTATGGTAAGATGTCTGTGATCCATCCTGCCTGCCAGCCAAGGAAGAATGGCTATTTCTCCTTTACAAGGTAATAATTTTGGCGACTAGGTCTTGGAGTGGTCAATTTCAGACCCCGTTTTTACTTACAGCGCTCCCACAGCAGAGCTCCCATAGCAGCACTAAGTAAAAAGTACATGACATGCCAGGACCGGCAGTTAAGGACCACGTAGCTTTTTTTTTTTTTTTTTAAAGAGATATTAATTCAGGGGTCCCCGTGTGGAGTCTAGCCAAACCGGGACCCCTGTATTCCATGTCGTGCCAGGACCGTCATGAGTCCTTAACACAAGTTTATCCATGCTGGTCCTGGAACTTCATGGGTCTTTAAGGGGTTAAAGTGGAACTATCACCCCTATATACGTTTGGCTCATAATGATATTAATATGGCAATAACCTGTAATATTTGTCTTATATTGTTATTCAATGCATGCTA
Organism: Rhinophrynus dorsalis; assembly: GCA_037306005.1. Lineage (NCBI taxonomy): Eukaryota > Metazoa > Chordata > Amphibia > Anura > Rhinophrynidae > Rhinophrynus > Rhinophrynus dorsalis. The sequence goes on from CM074721.1 coordinate 493,456,595, forward strand.
TGATGAAATTTAAAGTTTTTAAAATGAGCCGGTGCCTTTCTTCCGGACAGACTGCGGTTTCAGCTCTGCACCACAACCTGTCAATTTTCTCCTGTTCCTACCTCCCCCGATGGTGGAGGACTTTGCCATGTAAGCTGGAGTGCTCTTTCTCATCCTATATAATAATTTGGTAGGATGTTTGTCAGAAGCCGGGAGCACGGAATGCTGGGAGTTCTGTGCTGGGAGCATTCTATGCTTTCGGGCAGTCTCAACAGCGCATGACTGCATCGGCAGCAGGATGCACAGCAGGACCTCATGCAATGCACTGCGTACCCCTCTGGCACTCAAAGGGTCAACATCACCCAGACCTTGGCCTGTGTACACGGGATTTTACACTAGTGTATATATTATATACATATACTAGAAAGTTTTATACAGGAATCATACCTAATCAGCTGAATAGCAAAAATGCTGAAAATGTGTCTGTCCTCCAGGATATAAAAAAATTATCCAAGTCTTTGGCACTGAAAGAGTTAAAGGGACAGTATCTCCTGGAAACAACTTTGGTGTTTTTGTGCTTTGTTGTATTAGCCATTTTTAGTTTGAATATTAGTTTTAGTTATACACTAAACAAATGAAGGCATGCAGTGCAGGCACTCCTGGTAGCCTTACATTATCACCCCCACTGATGAACACTAAACTAGTGCTCGGGAAGGTAGGCAATAGTGGCATAACTAATGAATTGGTGGCCAATGTGCAAGAGAGTTTGACACAGATATCAAAACTTTTAGTCCACTGGTTTCCTTACCATATTGCTCTCAAAACACTGGAGGCACAGCAGTCTTAACCTTTTGAGGGCCAGAGGTGTACTCTGCATTGTAATGTTTAGGACGCCCCTCTGCAACTCGGCGAGTTTACACACACAGATAAGAAAGTACGTACAGTTAGAAGCACTCTATAACCCCACCCCCCTTCTCAGGCACTGATGACCCAACCACATTTTACTTACACAGGAGGATCACGCACTGCCTTCGTTAGCACTGTCGAGATCTGAAGCAAGCCCCCACACTATTTTATTTAGTGCTGAAGTGGGGGGGGATAGGCTATGGATCACTATAGGTGTAACAGAGGCGGTGTGGGATCTTCATATGCAAGAGGGATATAGCTCCAGGGCCTCTCTCCCTCTGTGAGAGCCAGTGCCTTCACAGACTGAACTGCCGTTAATTCTACCCCTGGTGGGCAATGCTCAAATGCACATACCTGGGAACTCTCTGAATCTGCCACAGAGGCTCATGCTTTCAAAAATAATGACTGGGAAATGACCAGGGGAGAGGAGGTTGATGTACTAACTTTTGTTGGATTCTCTTTCACTCTGTCCACCCAGTTTCACCTATTTCCTGCCTGTGCATTTTACTTCAAACCCCGCCTTCCCTCCCCCAAGGATGAAGTTACGGAGTAACAAAACACGTAGGGTTGTTATAGTACATGTTTTTATATCTAAGAATGTTTTATAAGTTTTATGACTACCAATTGAATAAGAGGCTGTTATATTACAAGCCTTGGTAGTTTTAATTCCATATCTCTGAGGTTTCTAACATTGCTGTGGATCAAGCATTTGGAGAGACCAATGGAGGATTTCTCTTAATTCATTACATGCTTGTATACTGAGAGGCCGGTGAAGCCTCCTCGTCTTTTGAGTACCCACCCTGAGGGGGTTGTTTTATAAGGGGTGTCGAGAGGGACTGTTCTCAGAGGCATCTTTTACAATGTGTCTGTGTGTTTCTCTTTACCCCTGCATAGATTCTGGTGTTTTGGGGTCACGTGACCAGGTGATCAAGAACATAGCAGCACTGCCCTGAAGGGAGAAGACTGATCAGAAAAAGAAGTGGTTGCAGGACATTTAAAGGGATAAGTAATGGATGTGAATTAATGTAGCTCTGATTAATGCTTATATATTATGGTTTATGTAGAGCTGTATATAAATTGTGTCTTTGTAGTACAAAAGTAAATAAACGTAAAAGTATCACCAACCGCTCCTTCTACCTACTTAATGTGATCCCCCAGCCGGTCCGGACAGCGAGCAGTGAGGGACAATCTTCAGTGAGCATAATGAAAATCCTGCCCTCCTTCGTCAAGGGGGGGGGGGGGCAGGGTTTTCATTATGCTCACAGCAAGAAGATTGCCCCTCTCTGTGAGCTGTCCGGGAGGCGCATCCAAGAGGTAAAAGTGACGGGAAGCGGGGTACTTTAAAACTGATTTACTTTTGAACTACAAGTCAGACACAATTTATACACAGCTATACATGAACCATAATATATGAGCATTTCTCGGAGCTACATTTAAACCCTGAAAGGGTTCACCCCCATCCATATCATTGTGCAAATTGTATAATAAGGACACGCCTACCCCTTCCTGGTATACAAGAGGGTGGGGTGGGGGAGTAAGGAGATTCCCAGTTATGGCAATGCATTACTCACCTACTAAAGCACTAAAAGAGTTAAGTTTCAGTGAGTGGGGGATATCTGGTAAGACAGGAAGAGCCTGCATGATATGCCTGAATTAGAATGATTAATTCTAAACAAATTCTAAACAAAATAGAAAAGCTAATACAACATATACGTGATTTTGAATGCACTTCCTAAATCCCCAACGTTGATTGTCTATTAAAGCTACTGAGGCTGATGTACAAATAGGAACTGGAGCAAATACCTGATCAATCAGCTGCTCCAAGGGCACAAATAAAAACCCTCACTGATTTGAAAAGAAAGATCTATTAACCCCTTGAATGCTTGAGACATTTCTGACCTATTATTACTATCATACTCATTCTATGATCTATGCATTTAACCTTTCAGTGCTGAAAGGGTTAAGCCTTTTAGAAGCAGAGGACTTGCAACATTGCTTTGCAATGCACTGCAAACCCCTCTGGCCCTTAACCCTTGCAGAGCAATGCACTGGGTGTGTGGCACTCAAAGGGTTAATGGGTTGGGAATCAGCAAGTTAAAATGTATTCTTAAGGAAACAGGTTTGTCTGTGCCACCAACCAACAAAACGTTCCTTGGCCTTTGCTATATATCTAAATTTGCACCTTTAAATGAAAACAGTTTAAACCAAAGTAGTCTACAACTGATCCACAACGTAGCCCTCACTGTGTGGGCAGCACATAAGGAATGTGTGGGGAGTGGCCAGTATGTGAGGAATGCTTTTTATAGCGGTAAGTCGCCTTTATTTAAAGGAGCAGTAAACTTTTTTTTATGAAAGTATATATGTTGTAGGGATTTTCCTATTGAGTAAAATAAGGGTACTCCCACTGCGGAGAGATTTATATTTCCAGAGTTATTACAGTTTAAACCCATGTTTTTTTATATTAGCAGCACACCTCCCAAGTGTCCCTCTTTAGGAGGGACAGTCCCTCTTTTATATCCAGATCCCTCTGTCCTACCCTGATGTCCCTCTTTTTAGCAGATCAGACTGTGCAGTGAGTATATAAGTGTATCACATTGCTCCACAGCAATAAAACTCACATTAATGTTTGTTTAAACATCAGTATATGTGTTTATAATTTAGTCGGTGTAAATACTATGGTCTTGTTATAAATCATTTATTAGGTTATACAAGGAGGTGTCGATAGGTCATGAAATAGCTTAAAAATTCTCAGTAATGCCCCACCCGCCTGCCACACGCCCAGCAACACCCCCTAAAACACAAGTGTCCCACTTTGGCAATTTGAAATGTTGGGAGGTATGTAGCAGTGTCCTCTAGTGGTCAAATTCTAATTAGATTTCCTGTTAGATTCTAATGGAAAGGACATACAGTTCTCCATAGAATGTGATAGAAACTTCCAGTCACTTCCTGTCAGTTAGAACTATCAGGAAGTAAACACAGTAAATTCACTTCCTGATTATTTAAACTGCTATAATGTTTGAATAAAACATCTGACAGCAGTGGGAGTGACCTTGTTTTATTCAGCAGGAAAAGCTCTATAAAATATGTGTTTTCATTAAAAAAAGTTTACTGCTCCTTTAACCGTTTGAGTGCCAGAGGGGTAAGCAAGAATTTGCAGAGAAATGTACAGCTTATCTCTCTGGCAATCAAAGGGTTAAAGGAGTAATTCTATGCCCCAGTCCTCAGGACACACCAGCTGGTCAGGTTTTCAGGAAATCCCTACGTTAAATGGTACTGTCACCTTTAAATAACTTGGGCAATTTTCAGACACCTTGAGGGAAAAAAACTCCCTGATATTGACCTATACATTATAAAAAAGGAAAAAAAAACACCTCTGTATATCCGAGCAACAGAGCTGCCACAGTGCTGTTTAATATTGGAGATACCTGCCCCCCTTGTTAAACAAATACCCCATTGTCCATCCCACTCATTATCAAACTGTCTCTGCTGACAACCCCAGTGTAGATAACACCTTGACTGGCAAAAAGGTGTACAACTTTTTTGCACACTTACTCAAAGTGTAAGAACACTCAAGTCCTATTTTCTCTCACATCCAGTATGGAACACAGGTACCGTGGGGAAATACCAACACTAAGATTTCTAGAGGGGGGAGAAAGGACTTCATGCGCGTCCCCATGACACCGGTGTTCCCTAGGGCTATCCAGTATCTGAATAACCCAAGCAGTAAGTGTCAACAGACAATGAACTTAGAGGGCACATACAAACAAGCGCCAACAGGACTCAAACAACTGAACAACAGTATGGCAAACCAAATGTGCAGGTCCCTAAACAGGCAGGATCGCTTGCTGGACCCTTCGGCCAAAGCTGGCCTCAGCCAAGTCCAGAATATTGACACAGTAGTGTTCGGCAAAAATATGCAAGGAGGGCCAAGTGGCTGCCTTGCACAACTGCTCAGCTGAGGTCTGATTCTTGTAGGCCCAACAGTTCCCCACAGATGCAGTAGAATGTGCTGTGATCTTGAAGAGAACAGGTTTCTTCTAGGGTAGCCTTGATCCAAGAGACAATAGTGACCTTGGAAGCAACCTGACCTGCCCTAGGACCCTCAGGGATGACAAACAGAGAGTCAGCCTTACAAAAAGGCTCAGTACGATGCACATAAAATTTAAGACAATGTACTACATCCAACAAATGGAGATCCTTCTCCTTGTCAGACGTAGGGTCAAAAAGAAGGCACAAGAATCTCCTGATCAATGTGGAACTCAGAGACCACCTTAGGAAGAAACTCCTGAGAGATTCAAAGCACCACCTTGACTTGCAAAAAAAAAAAAATCTCGGAACGGAGACTACTGCCAAAGGAAAAGCCATCCTGAGCACCAACTAATGCAGAGAGATGGGGCTCATAGGGAGACCTCTGCAAAACTCCCAAAACTAAGTTAAGGTCCCATGGAAGAGTGGGAGCCTTGAAAGGCAGGGAAGGCATGAAGAAAATCTGGAATGGTGGCAATACGTCTCTGGTAAAACACAGAAAGCCTCGAAATTTGAACCTTAAGGAAGCTCAAAGTGACTCTTTTGTTCACTCCAAATACAACACCAAAGGACCTGAGAGTAAAGTACAGCATCTAGTGTTGACATCAGTCTGCCCAGAACTCTCATTTACTCTATAATTTTGTCCTCTGACAGTTGTGTCGAATCTCATCCCCAGGAGCGCCAGTTCCAGGGAAGGCACCGGAGAGGACTTGAGCATGTTCAAGGTCCACCCATGGTGGTACCCTTCCGAGATTACCTGCAAAACACGTTGGTCCGTGACCGATGTCTCCCAGGCATCGCGAAAAAGGTGGAAATGACCCCCTACAGGCAACAACAGACCAGGATTCATGTGGAAGAGTGCTTGACAGGCTTAGCCCATGTAGTTGCTCTCTTGGACTGCAAGGCCTGTCTGGGATTTGTGGCGGAGTGCGCTTGAGAGATTTGTGAACTTTGCGGCTTCTGTGTTTCCGTCTGGTGGGGGGAACAAAAAAGACAGTTTTCTCACTGTGGATGGACATTTGTTGGGAATTTGAGGCAATAAGGTGCTCTTACCACCAGTAGGATCGCTGAATCTGTTTCCGTTCAGGTCCAAACAGGGACTTGCCCTGAAATGGCAAGAAAACCAGTGACTTCTTAGAAAACAGGTCCATAGACCAAATCTTAAGCCACAGAGTGCATTGTGCAGGAACAGAAAAGGCAGAGGCCTTTCAAGGACAACCTGGCCGCATCAAAAAGAGCCTCAGAAACATAGCTATTGGCCTCCTTAATTTTGGCCATAATAACCAACAAATCCTCCTTGGAAACATTAGCATGGAGAGCCTCCACCAGCTGTTCACCCACGTCAACAGCCGTGTTAACCTAGGAAGAGGCAAAAATAGGTCCAAGTGCTACTCCAGTGGCTAAAAAAGCAGCTATGAGGATAGAGTCCATCTTCTTGTCAGCTGGCATCTTCAAACCTGCTGCATCCACAAGAGGAAGAGCAGTAGTCTTAGCCAACTGGTTGGCGGGAAGGCCCACTGCCCCAAGACTGCCTCAGAAATAGGGTACTGCTTAAAGAACCTTTTACTGATATCCTGGGTCTTCCACTCATCCAGAAGAATCTGGTCAAGAGTGGCATTAGGAGAGAAGAAGACTTCTTATGCTCCTGGAAGACACCTGTAGAGGAAGATCCCTCATCAGAGGTGTCAGAGACTTGAAGTGTCTCCAAGACTGCTCTAATTGCCCCTCTGCAGAGGGGAGGGGGTCAGCCTCATAGGGGTCCCCACAGGAGCAGGAAGAAATCCATATCTTCATATTCCCCATCATCCCTTCCCCTTCAGACAATTCCACCTCTGAGGAGGACCATAGAATCTGAGTAAAGCTCTTAGAAATAGGGCTACATATTTAATGGTAGTGGGGGCTTCCAAGACTGAAGAACCCCCTGAAGAGAGAGGGGGGATTTGAGCTACTGAAGACAGAATTGTCTTAACCCAAGCTGGCTCTTGATCAGTGCTGGAGGGCCCCGGTGAAGTAATGGGGGCCACAGCGCAAGAGGGGCAGAGAGAGCTTGAATACTCCCTATGAAGCTCTGTTTGGTACGAGGAGCAGTAAGGGCGGGGGGTGTAAGGGAGGCCCCATAGTCCTTAGCTTTAATTTACCCCCATGCCCCATACAGTCCAACATCCTTTCAATAAACTGTCCAAAAACTAGTATAAAAGACTAGGAATATGCCCAGAATAATATATCACACTTAAAAAGCCCAGAAAATACATTTATCTGGCAAGTGAAGGGTTAATCTAGACAAGCAGAGCAAGGAGAGTATGCCTCAGCGTAGAATAAGCAAGAGAGAAGTAAAATGGCTGCTGCAATACTGACAACCAATCAGAAGAAAGCCAGCAAAACAAGCATTCTCTGCTGCTGTTGCCTAGCAATGCCTACAACTCTGTTAGTGGAATCGCCACAAGCCCCCTGGACATTAATGATGTGGACCGGATAATAGGGAATGAAGAGACAAGATGATAGAGCCCACTCTGATTTTTGTATCTTAAACAATTGCAGAGATATGTCCATGTATGAGTTACCCATAAAAGTCAATAGAGCAGAGACTGATGCAGGTGGGCTCCCGTTCTTAAGGGGGCCGCAGCAATAAAATCAGGCAAAGCCAAAAAGAGTAAGCCTGGGGCCCAAATACCCCAGGGAACATCTAAGAGGGCTATAAACCTAAGGAACAAGTGAAGGTAAAGAGATAACAGACCCCGCAAAGCCCCAGAAACACCAAAACAGCCAAAACGAGAGGCAACATGACTGGGACAAAAGGGGACCAAGGCACTCAAAGGGTTAATCACCAGTCTTCTGTCTTCAGGTTACCATTGTAGCTAGAAGCAAACAGAGCCTCAGGAGACTCTATTGGGAAGGAAAAACTTTGCAGCAAGATTCCTTCCACAGGACTGCAAGGGTCCACACAGCACCTGTACACTTGTCAATCCACGGTAAAGCCCAGTAATGGTAACCCACGTAATGGAGGAATACCACAGCCCCATATCTATCAGGAAAATAATAAAAAATTCTTAAAACTAAGAGAATGTTTCCTGGCATCCATCTTTTTCGCAGGACACATTCATTCTAGGGCACTTGCAGGGCGGGGGAAGGGTTGAGCTGGAGGAGGAGGGAGTCTCCATCAACAAGACTCTGTCTTTGAGATGTGCCGTTCTGTCCAAAGGAGGGACTCAACCCCATGGTACCTGTGTTCCTTTTATGACATAAGAGAGAACGAAAATCTATGAATCCCCCTATCAGTGTTTGTAGGTCACTATACTTTTTCCGCTTCAACAACATCTTTTTGTAGGAACTACCTAAAACTGTACTCCCCTATTCTAGACATCTTACCAAGGATTTATAAACAGGAAGTATTATAGTCCCATCCCTTGCATCTATACCGCTTTTTATACATAATAATACCCTACTGGTTTTTGCAGCAGCTTAGCGACGCTGCACACTTTTGTCTACTAGTACTCTCTAACGCTTCCCTAACAAGGATTCATCAAGTGGTTTCCCATTTCACATACACAGTATGTAAGATGCTTGCTTCTGCAACCCGAATGCATAAGCTTACATTTATCTAAAAGTCACTCTATTTATCTAAATCTTTCTGAAGAGAAGAAAAATCCCACTGTGTATATTTTCTTACATAGTTTAGTACAGTGGCTCTCAACCCAGGTGCCATGGCATTTTGGTGTGCCTTGGACAACAGCAGAGGGTGCCTTATTATTTCTATGAAGAAAAAAAAAAAAAAAAAAAAAAGAAGAGTTGAGTTTCAAATGTATATTCATGGAAATTAATATGTACAATATGCTCTGTCATTCTGACAAGATTTAAGAATAATTATACATTTATGTATTATACCTTTCATTAAAACCTTGAAAAGTACCTATAAAATAATAGAGCCCTGAAAATACCAGAATGCATATTAGAGGTGCTTTGAGCAAAAAAGATTGATAACTACCTGTTTAAAGCGGAACTACCACCCAACAAAATCTATCGCTTAACCAAGTCCCCATCTGGCGACTAGCTGCTTAGTAGCGCTAGTCACCAGAATAATTTTCTTATTTAATAGATTTCTGCTTTCTTCTATGACTGACAGTAGCACGGAGAGCGGACATCTTGCCATTGTGACGTCCGCGTGCCTGCGCGGTCAGTCCCAGACAGAGCCATATGGATCCTATCAATGCCTCCTAGACTGGGCTGGGCCTGACAGCGCAGGCGCGCGGACGTCACAATGTCAAGATGTCTGCGCTCCGTGCTACTGTCAGCCATAGAAGAGAGCAGAAATCTATTAAATAAGGTAATTATTCTGGCGACTAGCGCTACTAAGCAGCTAGTCACTATATGGGGACTTGTTAAGCTAAAGATTTTGTCTGGTGGTAGTTCCTCTTTAATGTCATCAGAAAAGATTGTGATACTAATACCCACTTCAAGATCACCATCATTGAACCCAGAAATGAATCACTTGTAACTTTATGCTAGCTTGAAAATAATCTGTTTACAATAACTCTCTGCATTCTATCATTTAAACTTTTTTCTATCCATCCACAGATATTGTATCCCAAGATGATCCTTTTCAACTTATTCAGTAACCCTGCTAGTATCTTACCTAAAATGGAGGTCAAGCTTACAAGTGTGTAATTTCCTGGTTTAGATCTTGCCCCCCTCTTTTTATAAATAATGAAACAGCTGCTTTCCTCCAATCACAGGGCACTATGCCTGATGACAGTAATTCAATAAATATTAAAGTATAATGACTTTGTTAATACTGAACTAAGCTACCTCATTAACCTTGGATGTATGCCATGTGCTTTATACACCTTAAAGGGATAGTAATGTTTCATAATAAAAGCATCTCCAATTAATCTTCATAGTATTTGGGCCTTGGAGAGTGTTATTTCGATTCTGTCAGAATTGTAGTTCAAGAGTAATTGAATGATAAAGTATCCCCCTCCAGCCCCTTCTACTGATGTAACACTGCTCAGCTTAAAGCAGCAGGGAGTGTCCAGGTAGATTGCAGAGGGGGACAATCTTCAATTAAGATAAGGGAAAAAGATGAAAAACTTGTTAAACGAGGGGGGGGGGGGGGGGCAGGGTTTTCATTGTTCTCAGAGTAAGAATATTGACCCCTGATGTGAGCTGTCTGGTGTATGGACTGGATTCCACATCTGAGGAGTGGGGGCTTACACTAGCTAAAAGGGGCGGGAGGGGGAAATTTTGTCATTCAATTACTCTTGAACTACAACGCTCACAGTAATGAAATAACACTCTCTATGGCTCAAATACTATGATGATTATCTGGAGCTGCTGTTTTTGTGAAACATTACAATCACTTTAACCGCTTCCATCCCCTCTTGGACTTTGTCCTCTGTAAGCCATATACATGATGTAAGAAATTCTGTGATTCTCCCCTGTCATTAAGGCATCAGCTATCACTTTCTCCTCACTAATTCATTTTCCTCAGTCTTAAGCAGTCCATTATTAACATTTATCATTTTGCTATTTAATATGACTTGTGTCATAATGAGCAATTCCGGGGCAAAATAACTGCACAGTATTTATAAGATTAACTCCTTGGACTTGAGAGCCAAGCAATGCACCTCTCTAGCTGCCAAAGGCTTAAAAGTCTAATTTGAATAAAATGTATTTTTATTTATTAGATATTGTGTTGTTTTACCCCAAAACATATTTATACATATGCCCCAAATGTCTTCAAATTTCTCAAAACAATTCAAATATACACAATAATAAGTATTTGGGAGAACAAAATATTCCATGCTAGAATCTGGGTAGTTCATAATCTTCTGTTAACCTCTTGGATGCTGGAGATGTCTCCAACACATTGCTTCTCAATGCACTGGAGGCATCTCTAACACCCAGGGCCGGCCCTTACATGGGTCCCGGTGGGTCCATGGACCCAGGGGGCACTCTGACAGGGGTGGCAATTTGCCGCACCAAGGCATGTTATTTCCTGTGCGGCTTCTCCCCACTGCCCGCACTGATGACAGCTGGGACTGTGTCACATGCGGAGATGCCATGTGGAGCATGCCGGGGTTTTCTTGGTCTGTTCAGAGGCCAGTGCAAGTCTAAAACTGGCGCCCAGACTGATGAAGAAAATCCCAGCATGCACCACGCTGCGTCTCCGCATGTGACACGGTCCCGGCTGTCATCAGTGCGAGGCAGTGGGGAGACTAAGTAAAAAGCAGGAGAAGAGCCAGAAGGAGAAGAAAGAGAGTGATCCAAAAGGAGATGAGAAACAGGCAAGGGGGGGGGGAGAGAAAGAGGCACAAGGGGTAAAAAGAGGGGAAAAAAGAGGAACAAAGGGTGAAAAGAGGGGGAGAAAGAGGCACAAGGGGTGTAGGAGGGGAAAAAGAGGCACAAGGGGTAAAAAGAGGAGAAAACAGAGGCACAAGGGGTGAAAGGAGGGGAAAACAGAGGCACAAGGGGTGTAAAAAGGCAATGCGGGAGAAAGAGGTACAAGGGGTGTAAAAAAAAAAAACAAAACACATTACAGTTGTATGTGGTTTTAGGGGCAGGAGAGGGGTTAATATAATTAAGGATGTGGCGTGTTTTGGTGGGCATGGTTTTGGTGTGCGGAGGGGGGGGGCAGCATTTCATCCTTGGACCCAGGCAGCACAATGTCTTGGGCCAGCCCTGCTAACACCCAAGAGGCTATGACAGTAGGAATGTATATGTAGCCAGTGAGACGTGCACAGATATACTCACTCACACACACACCTACAGACACAAATACAAGAGGATGTGACAGCAGGAATGGATATGTAGCCAGTGAGACGTGCACAGATATACTCACTCACACACACACCTACAGACACAAATACAAGAGGATGTGACAGCAGGAATGGATATGTAGCCAGTGAGACGTGCACAGATATATTCACTCACACACACACCTACAGACACAAATACAAGAGGATGTGACAGCAGGAATGGATATGTAGCCAGTGAGACGTGCACAGATATACTCACTCACACACACACACCTACAGACACAAATACAAGAGGATGTGACAGCAGGAATGGATATGTAGCCAGTGAGACGTGCACAGATATACTCACTCACAGACACACACACCTACAGACACAAATACAAGAGGATGTGACAGTAGGAATGGATATGTAGCCAGTGAGACGTGCACAGATATACTCACTCACAGACACACACATTCAGACACAAGTACAAGCAGTCAGGATGCCTCCACCAGAGTGAGGTGTCCTACAAAAGGACATGCTTTATTAAAGATTTTCAAACAAAAAACCTTCAGAACAATGAAAACCCAATAAGGATGCCTGTGTGCTTCTTGTAATCAATGTATACAACAAAGAGTAAATGGTGAGACCACCATACACAAGAGCACTCACGGGTCTTATTTAATAGGGAAAAATAGGTTTATTAAAACGGAACTACCACCTGAACTAAACTTAATAATCCTTTTTTTACCTGTCAAAAGTGCCGAGACTGACGGCCAGGTTAGTGCAGCCTACGCTCCTGTGCCGTCAGTCTCTTCCGGAGCCATTCGGGCCAGTGCAAGGCTTGTGAAGGATAATGGGGACTGAAAGCGCAGGAGCGTAGACAAGATGTCTGCGCTGATGCCTGGCTTCAGGTCTCGGAAGATCAGAGATAACTTTACTCCTGGGCACTTTGAACAGGAAAAATAAGGATTATTAAGCTAGTCGCCACCTGCCTAAGTATGGCAGGGTGACTTTAGTTCAGGTGGTAGTTCTGCTTTATGCAAACAGTCAACGTTTCGGCTCTGCGATGGAGCCGAAAAGCTGACTGTTTACTTAGTAAACCTTTTTTTCTTTATTAAATAAGACCTGTGAGTGCTCTTGTATATAATGGTCTCACCATTTACTCTTTGTATTATTTAAATATCTATCTATATTATATATTATACATTAAACTTACTGCCAGGATATAAAGTGTATACCTAGCACGTGTTGGGAACAACTGTCAAAGAATAAGATGTAGAAATATTAACAAAGCAATAGAAAGAGTAATGAAAAGGAAGTGTGTGTGTGTGTGTCCATCTATCTGAAATTGTGTGTGTGTGTGTGTGAGTATTTGTGGTCCATCTGTCTGACAATGTATTTATGACTGTGTGTGCATGTTTATGATGAGAGCGTGTCTGTGTGCCCATCTGTGTGAGTATGTGTGCATGTAGTGCGGCCAGGGTGCAACCCTGCTACACCTTTTTCCAGCCAAGGCTCTTCTGTTGTTTACAAAGGTTCATGGATAACAAATTAAAGTATTCTCGCATCATCTACTCTTAAAAGCCTCTATATGCCTCACTCACTGTGATGGAGCAGAGTGTCTGCGGCTCTAATGAAGGGTCTTTGATTCAATCCCATTTTGTTCACTATATTACAAATTTGTTATGAGATCTGTTTGTTGGGCAGATAGATGATAATATTTTCTGTATCTCTCAGTTTATGTATCCTATGGAGAATTGCACCTATAAACGTATTTACTTTGCAAGCAACCTTTTTGTAGCATTGTGGATGCCAAGGAGCGGGTATATAGAGAACTATGGGATAGGAGGATTTAATCCCTTAAGAACCAGAGGGATATGGAATGCACTTAATGAGTTAAGACCTGACTATTTTTTGCACTGCAAGAATACATTTTAGTGATCAGGGTTCGTCATCCTCCCGCTAGAAGCTGATTAGTTGGGAGGTGCGTAAGCACACATCCAAGCCAATTGGAGGCTGCCAATTATTTTGAACAGAGTCTGGCGTATAAAAGTCAGTTTCGGTTAAAAATTCTGGAAGTCTGATTTGCGCAACAGTCCAAGAGGTAGGGAAGGGGGAGGCTGCCACTGCCAGCAGAGGCGGAGGCAAAGGGGAAACATTTGGCAGCATTATTTAACAAAATAACAGCAAATTAAAAGACAATTGATTTTTTTTTAAATAAAAAGAAGACCAAGATGCCATATTTTAAACCCTTTGAGCGCTGGAGGGATAGCTCTCCGGCACGCAAATGGTTAACTGTGGCACCTTTTGGGGGGGCTTTATTTTTTGTTATTTAAAAAAAAAAAAAAAAATCAGTTGTCTCTGTTTTTACAAGATTGAAAAGAAGAAAGAAGAGAAGACAGAAGACCGAAGAAGAAGATGGCCATGACCCCACTGGACATCAGGATTACTGGTAAGTTTTTATTTGTCGGGAGATGTTAACTCTTGGTAGATTAACCCTATGAGTGCCAGTGGGGTATGCAATGCTGTACAATGTGTTGCATACCCCAATGGCACTCATAATGTTAATATTTTTCTTTTTTTCAACCACAAGTATGTGTTGGAAACCACGTTTCTAACACACACCTGTGGTTTTCACCGCACATTAGGGATTCTGTGCCTCCTTTTCATGGCGCAGTTTTTCGCCATGAAAAGTGAGGTCTTTAAAATGCTGTGAAGCCACTGCATGGAATAGGATAGCAAATTCTACTTATTTTACTTGATGTCCAATGGCAGAGCTGGATCATAGGTAAGGCGCACAAGGCGTTTGCCTAGGGCCCAGCCAAATGAGGGGGGCCGGATATCTCATCCTGGAGTCTGCTCCCCTTTTCCTCCCCTAACCTAACTCTTTATGCCACAGCCGCATGGACTCTTGGGCCCACCCGCCCCAGTCAAATGAAGCTGGGGGGGCCCAGTGGAAACCAAACCTCATCCCTACTGGCCGCAGTGCTCACTCTTAGGCGGTCCCATGATATGTCGCCGCAATCCTTCCCTCAATTCCTCCTCCTCCTGCTCTAGACTGCATTGTGTGCTGGCCCATGCGCATGTGTCAGGACTTTCTGTTTTTCTTCGCACATGCGCATATGGGGAGGGTGGTTACGCAGCACACTGACTGGAGGCGAGACAGTAAAAGAGAGAGCTCCCCACGCTTAGTCTGGCAGCAAGTGACAGCGGACGCGTCTATTCCGGCTGTCAGCAGGAGTCAGGAGGACTAGTTGGGGCAGAGGGAGCCAGGGCTGCATAACTGCCTTCACACACGGTAAGGGGCCAGGTTGCTTATGCCTAGGCCAGCAGATCATAACAAGCTGGCTTCTGAGCTGACCGCGACATTCTGATTCTGTAATTTCTGTACAGTAAATCTGCAGTCATCACGTGTCTACTCACTTGATTAGCATTAGCAATGTTAGTATTGGAAGTTTGGCAGTAGCTTACAGTGCCACATTTTTTCTGTTAAGGCTTTGCTAAAAGTAAAAAGTTCCAAAAATAAAATTGCTAATGCTAATCAAGTGAGTAGACACGTGATGACTGCAAATTTACTGTATAGAAATTACAGAATCAGAATGCTGGGCACTTTATAAAATATGTAATATAATTTGTTTTTTGAGTTACAAGAGAAGAAGGTAAAAGGCTGGGATTGGGAAGTGCAGCAGGGGTGAATAGACTTCATGGTATGGGGGAGCTACTATCTTTGGGGAGGGGAGGGCCCAAACTGGAACCTTGCCTAGGGCCCTGTGAAGTGTTAATCGGCTCTGTCCAATGGGTGCATATTTTGAGTCCTCTGGACTTTTTGCGCGGTGGTGGTTGACGACAGAACAGTTAACAGAATAGCAAACTGTGCTGTCAAATCCACCACTGCATTAGCGGGGCTAATTGAATCCAGCCCCGTGTGCAGAGTTAAGTACACCCTATATAAAATTACTTTCTTGATGATTATAGCACTTAGATGCTTTTGCTAGCTTAGTTGAAACTGCAATCCTGTCTGTAACAGAAATATCTATCTTTAGCTCTTCCTTCAACTTTTTCATCTGAGGCAGTATCTGGGTATTTAGAAGTTTCCAGCATGGTGTGGTTTCCTGGTCTACACCAGGACATAATTCCTCAAAGCTTCTGCACCTTTTGTGGACCATATTCACAAAACTAAACTGGAAAAATTCTTGATCAAATCAACTTCATCACACATAAAACCCCCAAATTACAATTAGTTTACATGGTGTTTATTAACCCCTTATAAAAGATGTCAGCGAGAGTCCGATCTTCTAGTCTACCCGGATATCTTGAAGGAGTATTTAGGTGAAGTGTTCTATGGCAAGGGGAAAAATACATGTAAAGGATAGCCCTTATTAGTCCCAATGGTAATTGCAATAGTCAGCATTTAGAGAAACAGTAATGGGGAAAAGTATTAGGGAAAGGAGAAAACCTGATATTTTTTTAAATACAAAAACTATTTTCTCCAATCCTGCTCCTATTAAATTAGTTAATTTCTTCACTATGATGATTTAGAGGGGGAGATGCATTAATGTGTGATAAAGTGGAGGTGACTTATACAATGATATCACTTCTCCAGTTCCTATGTTATTATATAAAGCATATGGACTAGGATCTCCAGTGCTGGAGAAATCTTAGTGCAATGGCTCTATAGAATAACACAGGACTTGGAGAAGTGATACCACTGGAGAAGCCTTCTCCACTTTATCACACCTTAGTTCATAACCACCAAAGTGTATCATCATCCTACTAGTGTAAAAGTCCATGTACACGGGCCAAGGTCCAGGCAATGTTAACCCTTTGAGTGCCAGAGCAGTACACAACTCATAATTGCGTACCACTCTGGCACTCAAAGGGTTAAGAGGCCGCTATCTCACTGCTCCACACGATGCAGTCCTCCGTCGCCTCTCTCACCCGATGCAATCATGCGCAGTAAAGACTGCCCGAACGAGTCAGTCTCTACTGCCCATGACTGCATCGTGACAAATATCCTAGCGAATTATTATATAACATGTCTCAGCTGTTTCTCCAGAAACTGTCACAGCTCCATTTTTGTCTAACATACGGAAAGATGGCTGAGATGGAGGGTATTTTCACCCACCATCTACCATGCGGTCAACCAAATTACTAGAAAGTGTAATAATATATTAAAAAATAAAATCATTTACAATTATATAATTCCTGCCGAGCAACCATCTTCTCTTAGTCCATCGGGGACACAGGGATTTAAGGTAAAGTTCCCTCCACCAGGACACAGGGCATTCAATTAAGTAAGCAAAAGAGCCAAACTCCTAAAACTCCCTTACCCTACTTTATCCAGCAGATCCACTTACTGATTGGTTTATGACTAGCAAAGTAGAGGAAGGCAAAATGAACCAGGACAAGTCAAGAAACAGCAGGCGTACCCAGCACACAACAGGCTTGACGTTTCTCAGGGCGGGATGCCCTGTGTTTTCCAGTGGACTAACAGAAAAGTATTTATCAGTGTGTATTAAAAAAAATCCTCCTAAACTGGTAAATGGAGAGAGAGAGAAAACTGAACTAAACAACTGTGGTTTGTAAAACTGTTCATCCAAAACTCGCATCCACCGAAGACATAACATTAAAGAGTTATTAATGTCTAGTTAAAATTCACAGAGTCTTCTTTATAATAAAATTAAGAGATTGCACTAAATGCAAGTCCTTACTTGTTTGTAGTTCAAAAGTTATGATGAGATAAAGATCCCCCACCCACCCCTTCTGTCTATGTAACTCAGCAGCTCTCTCTGGTCTGGATGGCTGCAGCGAGGGACAAACTTCAGTAAATATAAGGGAAATCCTGACCTCCTTCGTCAATGGAGGAAGGATTTCTCTTATACTTACTGAAGTTTGTCCCTCGCTACAGCCATCCAGACCAGAGAGAGCTGCTGAGTGACGTGGACAGAAGGGGCAGGCGAGGGATCTTTTCTCTTCATAACTTTTGAACTACAAACAAGAAAGTGAAATCTCTTAATTTTAATAAAAAGAAGACTCGGAGAAAGACTCTTAACCAGACATTAAAATTCATTTAACTTTGTAGCTGTGCATATTTGTTCCACATAAACTTGGTACTGGCTAGCCCGGGGTGTGCTTATGGACCTGTTTGAATGGGTCGTGACTTTAAGTACTAATGACAAACACTTATCTTATAGTCCATATGATCCAGCAGTGACCAAAACATTCATAGCTGCTTTCCTTTTTTCAGACAATCAGAAATGGTGAATACAGAATCTGTTTGTCTGAATGGGGCTGTAGCTGCAATTTAATACGCAACAGATCTGACAACATCCAGTGAGTTCAAGTGTTTCCATTTTGATTTTGTGGATTAGGACGCTTTAAAGGCAAAAACAGTTCCTGGTTAATTTATCAACCTTGAGTTGAAAATTAGGAACTACTCTGAGAACCATCTTTGGAATATAGGATGAGCACTCTACATGAAAAAGTCCAGATACTAATCATACAGTGGAAATCCTTTTTTCTTAATCCACATGGAACACAGGAACCATGGGGTAAAGTATCCTCTGGCCAGGAGAGAAGGGCACTTGCCTTAAAAAGGCTGTATGGAGGTGGAGACTCCCTCCCAACTCCACTGTACCCCCCACCATACACGCTCAGTTTTAACGAACATCAAAGATGAAAAAAAAAGACGAATTTTGTGTACTTGCCGAAAAATCTGACTTAGGCCATGTGGACACATGAACTATGGGGTAAAGTATCCTCCAGCGAGAAGGGAAGGGCACTTGCTTTAAAAGACTTTCTGGAGGCAGAGACTCTCTTCCTACTCCACTTTACCCCACCAGTTATGTTCAGCTTTAACAAGGAGCAAAAATAGAAAACAGAAACAAGGCAAGAAAGAGGTCATCTGCACCAGGGAAACCAAAGGACCTCCCTGGCTGCAAATCAAACAATTGTTTTTTTTCCTCTGGGAGGGAAGTCCTGTGTTCCACGTGGACTAAAAGAAAAAATATTTATCCGTAAATATGAAAAATCTTATTTTCTCTTTTGTCCAATGTGTAACACAGGAACCATGAGGACATACCAAATCTATCCACAGAGATAGTTCCAACAGAGACAAAGTGTAACAATATGAACCTCAGATGTCAACGGTCACCTACACACCATACCAAGTAGCAGGAAAGAAAAGAGGTTATTGTAGAACAAAAAACACACAAAACAATAGGATACCTACATGGGCATAATTACCCTGTAGGACCTTCCAACCCAAACTGGTTTCAGGCGAAGCTGGCACACTGACACAGTAGTGTTTAACAAACATGTGAAGAGATGACCATGTCACCGCCTTGCACACTGGCTCCATACAAGCCTATTTCTGTAAGTCAAGGAGGCACCCACCAATCTTCTGGAATGAGCTGTAACCCTAAATAAGATTGATGAGTGGTTTCCTTAACCTTTTGTCTGCCAGAGACACATCCAACACATTGCAGCTCAATGCACTAGATACCTCTCTGGCTCTTAAAGGGTTAATCCATGAAGCTACTGTCACCTTAGATGCAGCTTGACCTACACGTGAGCCCTTAGGAATGACATAAAGCGACTTGAGTTCTGGAAAGGCTGCATGAGATGAACGTAGTACTTCAAGTACGAAACACATCTAAAAGACGAAGCTCCTACTACTGTCTTTTAGATAGCGCTGGACAAATAGGAGGAAATAACAATTTCCTGCTTATGTGACAGTCAAAATCAAAAGGGAGAGACACATATAGTATTGTTTGTTGTTATAGGTCATTTATTATCTCCATGACCTATTTCCACTTAAAGCAGAACTACCACCCAACAAGAACATTGCCCCACATAATTGCCCATCTGGCAACGAACTGCTCAGTAGCGCTAGTCACCAGAATTATTTCCAGATTAAAAAGAATTCACTATTCTTCCCGGACTGACAGCAGGACGGAGCGCAGACATCTTGCCATAGTGACGTCTGCGCACCTGCGCTGTCAGTCCCATTTGGAGCCGAACGGCTCCTAGCAACGCCTCCTAGATCTGGCTGGGACTGACAGCACAGGCGCGCGGACGTCACTATGGCACCAGACGGGCTGTTATGTGGGACAATGTTCTTATTGGGTGGTAGTTCCGCTTTGACACTATAACAGAGACCAGTTATGTGCTTTAATGTGACTGGGTGTCACAGTTCCCCAGAGATGTTCAGGAGTCAGTACGGTATAGTAAAATGCAACTTATTAAACAACAATAAGGTAGCAAACAGGGTAAATAGCAGGGACAAGCAAAGGATCACAGCCAGCAAGTGCTACTACCAGAAATAGTAAACTGCCGTGGAGGACCACTCTACTAGAGACTAGGCCAAATCCACTGGTAGTCTCAGCTGGATCCAGGAGCTGGAACAGGAATGGAACAGGAACCGGAACTCAAAGTCATGATCCGAGGTAGCGAGAAATCTGACTCACGTCTGCAGTCAGAATGGAGCGTATACTTGACTCATGCCTGCAGTCAGTATCAAAGCTAGTCTGCCAGAGACCCAGGCCCGCACAAGATAGGGTGTCTGCTAGGTACAGTGGACAACCAAAAGAATAGTCAGACAAAGCCACATGTCAGCACCAGAGAGGGTAGTCAGACAAGCCAGATCTACACAGTTCAGGTAGTCAGCCAGAGCCACAGGTCAGTACCACATTGGATGGAAGACAAGCCAGGTCACACACAGAGCCCAAGGTAATAGAACTGCTTAGAACAACAACGCAAGGGCAACTGAGTCAGGACTCAGACTGTCCTTTAAACCCCTCCTCAGGAAGTAGGTAAGAGGAGCAGGCTCAGAGGAAGGAAGTAGGTAGGAGAAGACTACAGGAAGCATGGCATAAAACAGAGGCCTGCTTCACTCTGAAGCTTCTCGCTTGCAGATGACGCGTGGACTGACGCCGAGCATCGCTGAAGCAGTGGCGCTGTGAACAAGGTAAGCTGTAACACTGGGACATAAAACAAATCAATCTTTATTAGTTATTTAAAAAAAATACACAAATACACCTATTAAAAACAGTGGATGAGAGTTATATATTTACACTCTCATATGTATTTGGGATGCCACTAAAGAGTCTCACAACAGCTTTCCATATTAACAGTAGAGATTTTTAATTCAAAATATTTATGGTTGCCATTTGGCTCCTATTTAACTGATGTCTATATCTTCTCATCAGTATCATACCGCTAATTATAAGGGAAAGTAATTTGAGTCAACCGCGTCAGGGTACACTAGTCCTTGTTTTGTCAGTGCTGATAGGTATAATAGCCATTCGGATAAATATGTACATTGTTGAATCTACCACTTCATACCGTCAGATTACGTCCAACAAATCTAGCTTGTGAAGTCGTTTCCTTACAAAGCTCTGTATCAGTACTTAATCCCTCTACTGCCTAGTGAGGTGATCGGGATGTATGGTTCACCCTTATTGTAAACAGTTGGTCCCTGTGTATTATTATTGCAATCCCTGTCGGGTGTGCTGGAGCTCACGCTCGCTCTCTCTAATCCGTTCCTCCTACAACACTTCCCCTTAGTATGTCCTGCCTCTCTCGCTTCTCTGCAGGATCTTAAAGTCCGTAAAACCTCCTGTGGCACTGTCGAGTAAAAGTAACAAAGTTCTATTCTTGTTTCTAACCCTTGAGGTGGAGCCGCATTCTAGACTCTCTGTTCAAACATCTATCCCTCGCTGTGGAGCCGTATTCTAAACTCTCTCTCGTCTCTATCGTTTTTTGACGATGATGTACAATAGAAAACTGCAGCATTTAAGCGAATATTAGTTTTTAACACATTTAATAGTCAGAAATAATCTCTATATGTCTATCCCCTATTGTACAACACTGCGGAATAAGTTGGCGCTATATAAAGATTATTATTATTATTATTAAATAATCTTAGGGAGAAACCCTACAGAATTTCTCTAAAACAGAAGGATTAGAAAGGGAGAATTAAAGGACAAGGGCTGGAGTTTGGCAACTTACCGGACAGACATAATTAGCAACAGGAAAGCTGTCTTTAGAATCAAGAACCGAAGGGAAACAGAGGACGCAGGCTTGAAGGGAGCCTTCAGAAGTACTCCCAAGAGTAAATTCAAGTCCAGTGGTGGAGTGGGATCATGAAAGACTGGGTAGCCATGAGCTTCCCCATGGTCTGCGCATCTTGTAATAAGGAAATACAACACTGGAAAAACACAGAGCCAAAATTTGGAACTTAAAGGGATAGTAATGTTTCATAATAAAAGCAGCTCTAATTAATCATCATAGTATTTGGACTTTGGAGAGTGTTATTTCATTACTGTCAGAGTTGTAGTTCAAGAGTAATTCAATGACAAAGTATCCCCCTCCTGCCCATTTTACTGATGTAACACTGTTCAGCCAGATCAGAAGGGACGTGCCCAGGTAGACTGCAGAGAGGGACAATCTTCAATTAAGATAAGGGAAAAACCTGAAAAGCTTGTCAAGGGGGGAAGGGATTTCATTGTTTTTATACAAAGAAGAGTGTCCCCTGCTGTTATCTGTCCTGTCATACAACTAGATTCCCATCTGAGAAGACATGGCTTACACTAGGTAAAAGGGGCGGGAGGGGGAAACTTTGCTTGTGAATATCTCAAACCATAAAGGTTTGAGAGATAAGACTTATATCATTCTTCATGTCTTTTTAATGCCTACAAAATAAAATAAAGTTAAAAAGAAGACAACATAGAACAAACCATAAACCTGCGCTCCTCCAGTGAACTAGTGATTAGTGCGCCCTGTATTGGGTATATATAATAACACTATATAAAAATGAGGCATTAGTGCCAACCTTTTTAGGCCCAAAAAAGAGGGGGTAAGCTTGCCCCCTCTTTTTTGGGCCTAAAAAGATTGGCACTAATGCCTCATTTTTATATAGTGTTATTATATATGCCCAATACAGGGCGCACTAATCACTAGTTCACTGGAGGAGCGCAGGTTTATGGTTTGTTCTATGTTTGCACTTTATACCTTGCTGCACACTTCAGTCATTTTCTAATTTTCTAATGGTCACTTTAATATAAATAATAGTATAATAAGGAAATATACACATATACACACACATATATATATATATATATATATATATATATATATATATACACACACACACATATATTCTTTACACATTTAGGTGAGTTAGCGCTGGAAGTTGTCTTGTCTGAAAGTTAAAAAGAAGTATTACTATCCCTTTAATAGGGATAAGGTTAAGTCCTTTCTGAAGCTCATCCTGAAAAAAAGCTAAGATAACTTGAAGCCAGAAGGAATGTGGTCTTCAAACCACTTATACAGCAAGGACCATGACCTACGGTACACCTTACATGAAACTGGCTTGTGAATCTTCATCACAGTGGCAATAACAGAATTAGAGAAATCGTCCTTCATCAGGATCTTGGCTTCAGAAGCCAAGCCATCAAAGCCATCTCCATCTCACAGAGGAGAGTTCCGGAGGTAGTGGACAGAGTGAGAAGATCCAAGAACCAGGCCTGCTGGTGCCAGAATGGGGTGATCACAATGACATGAGCCCGCTCCATCCTGACTTTCCCTCAATATACTGAGAATCAGAGGGAACGGAGGAAACACATACGCCAGGGGAAATGGACAAAATATGACCATCACGTCCACATCACTGTGAGATGGTCTCGGAATCTGGAAAAGAACTTTGCAGTTAAACCAGAATACAATTAGATTTTGGAGTCAAAAACCATCTGGTTGAGATCCCAATTCCCAAGGACTAAAAAAAAAGTCTACTCACTTTGTATTCCCCTGGAATGTGAATGGTAAAGCAAGCTAACACGTGAGCTGCACTCCTGGCCCCTCCCTGGTGGCTGATGTAGGCCACCGCCACTGTATTGTTGGGCGGAATCTGCACCAATAAACCCTGGAGATCAATGTAATAGAGCTAGGAAAACAGCCTAGTGCTCCAACACATTAATGGGCAGAAGGCTTTCAGACTCGATCCAAAGGCCTTGAGCTGAAAGAAGCAAGATGGATCTGCCTTTTGGAATGTATTGAATGAAAGCAATAATTTTAGGTAATTATAGGTATCTGTTGGTTCTACAAATATTTGGTTACTTTATATTATTTTACGTGGTACTGCATTACATTTAATTATTAAAACCAATTTTTTTATATCAATGAATAGAACATTTTAACCCCTTAGAGACCAGCCACGCTCACGCGGCTGGCACTTAGCGCCCGCCGAACATTTTTTTTCATTTTACTGAATGACTTCCGGGACGTACATGCACGTCCTCTGTCCACCTGGGACATCTGCTCGGGACGTACATGTACGTCCTCGGGCGGTAAGTGGTTAATACGAGTCAATTTATACTATACTGTAATATTCAATTTATCTTTGTACTATTCACAAAAAGAACTTGGTGTATGATAATAGCTATGTATACACACTTATGCCATATAGACCCTAGCCAATTAGCTAGTTATACCTAATGTATCATTAGCATGATCATTTATTGCTGCACGTCTTTCTTCTAGTGAAAAAAAGAGGATTTTAGTCTTACCTGTTAAATCCTTTTCTCTTAGTCCATACAGGTTACTGGTAACTTTGGGTAGACGTTCTGACCCTTTAAGTAGGCAGGAACAATTCTAGAAATTACTGCAGGGGGTGGAGCCTGAAGGACACCCAGAACCAGATAAAGATCCCTCTGAGGAGCAGGAGCCTTAAAGACAGGGCGAGTATGAGCAAAGCCCTGGAAAAACACCTTTACATCAGGAAGGACAGCACTGCTCCTCTGAAAGAAAACAGAGACAGCAGAAGTCTGAACCTTAAGGGAAGGCCAGGACCGTGGGCAGATCAAATTCCTGAGACAGGTCCCTATCGGCATACCAAGATAGAAAGGTCAACCAGACACGATGGTAGGCCATTGAAGAAACTGGCTTGCGAGCAATAAGAATGGTAGCCACCACACCAGAAGAAAAACCTTTCCTCTTCAATATTGAGGATATACACCTGGAATGTGCAATGCGGATATGGCAGGAACGTGTTCTTCTGCCCAGGACAAAATAGCCTTGACCTCTAACCAAGCGGCGAGACTTCTTGTTCCACCCTGCTTGTTGATGTAAGCCACAGCCGTGGCGTTGTCAGACTGAACCCGGACTGGGCATTCTCCTAGCTGGGGTGTCTAGTGACGAAGGGCATTAAATATCACCCGAAGTTCCAATACATTGATGAGGAGAGATTCCTCCAGAGACCACCGTCCCTGAGCACTCAGGCAACCCATGACCGCTCCCCAGCCAGAGTGGCTGGCATCCATCGTCACTGTGGTCCAGAAGGATATCAGGAAGTACTTGCTCTTCAGGAGATTGGAGAGGTCAAGCCACCACGACAAACTCAGTTCCTGTAATGGTTTTGTAGGACACTCAGACCAGCAGGTTACAATAAAACACAGTTTTATTAAAAGACACGAAAGACTGCCCTCTATAGGCAATACAGAATAACTGAAATGAACAGTAAAGTACAGATGCCCTCTCAGGCCCAGTATACAGAGAAATAAATATATACTGTCATAGGACAGGCATAAGTAACATACAGGGTACTCAATGGTTAAAGTAGATAGAAATCAATCAGTCTCTGTTGTGGTGTGTTTGACACGCCCATAAGATGGTAAAGGAGTGATAAGTGGTGCTAGATGAGAAACACCAGTAATAGTGCAGGACAGAGACTACTGCTTTTCTGAGGCAGGGAACTGAGGCCAAAAACTCTGCAAGAGCTTAATGAGCTAGAGCCACTAGCACCCCAACCGGTGCGTGAACGGAGAGCAAGTGCACTGCAAGAGCTGTGGATAATAGAGCCAATAGCCCCCACGGGCGTTGTAACGGAGACCAATTACACTGCAAGAGCTTAGCGGTATAGAGCCAATGGCACCCACCCGGTGCGTTTAACGGAGACCAAGGACACTGCGAGAGCTGAGGATAATAGAGCCAATAGCCCCCACGGGCGTAGTACGGAGACCCAAGGCTCAGCAAGTGTAGCGGAAGGCTCAGGGTAGCGGAAGCAACGGCTCTGCAAGTGTTTACGGAGGCTCAGTGAATGGAGACAACTGCTCTGCAAGTGTTAACGGAGGCTCAGTGAACGGAGACAACTACTCTGCAAGTGTTAACTGAGGCTCAGTGAACGGAGGCATGGCTCTGCAAGTGTTAATGGAAGGCACAGTGCTCTGTAAGAGTAAACGGAGGCCCAGAGGAACGGAGGCAGTAGGCTCAGCAAGAGTAAACGGAAAGGCCCAGTACACAGGAGGCAACGACACAGTCAGCCCTACCACAAGCACAGCGGAAGTCAGAATGTCGCCCAGGCGACACTGGAACAGCACCCAGCAGGAACACAGGAAGGGTCAGCAACGTAGCCGGGTCATGTCACGGAGCAGGAACGTCAGCCAGGCCGGGTCAAATCACGGAGCAGGATCGTCAGGCAAGCCGGGTCAAATTACGGAGCAGGAACGTCAGCCAGGCCGGGTCAAATCACGGAGCAGGAAAGTCAGCCAGGCCGGGTCAAATCACGGAGCAGGAACTAAGGAGCGTAGTCAGACAGGCCAAGTCGGTACACAGGAAGCAGGAACACTGGAACACAGTTACACAGCAACACTGGCTCAGGAACACCACGAAAGGGCACCTGACAGGTGCCAAAGGCCGGGTATACATAGGCCACACTGGGCGGGCCAAACAAGCTCAGCCAATGGGAATGCACCACAGCAAAGAGTGACAGAGGAAGATCACGGGCACTGTGATAGTTCCACATTAAGAGGGAGGGATATTGACATCTGCAGAAGGTCCTGCTGACCCTTGTACACCTGGATCACAAACCGCTGGAGCTCCCTGGTGTGAGCCATGGCAAAGGGGACTGCTTCCATGGTGGATATGAATTTCCCCACCAGAGAGGATAGCTTCTTGGCTGGAACTGGATCTTGAGCTAGAACAGCCGAAACCCTGAGGGCGATCTGGTGAGCCAGTTCCTCCATGAGAAACACCATGCTCTGCTGAGTGTCGAAGAGAAGGCCCAGGAAGACCAGACACTGGGACGGGACAAGATACGACTTGTCCAAGATGATGATCCACCCATGATGGGTGAGAGCGTGAATGCAGCCCTGAACCTGCTAACGAAGAAGTTCCGCAGAGGGGGCTTTCAGAAGCAGGTCGTCCATGTATGGAGTAACTCTGATGCTGTCCCGGTGGAGGACGGACACTAAGGCTCCCAGGACAAGGTTGAAGACCTGAGGCGCTGTAGTGGGGCCAAAGGGAAGAGCTGAGAACTGAAAATGCCCTTGGTCGCAGGCAAATCTGAGATACTGCCGGCTTTCTGGATGAATGTCGATATGTAAATTATGCTTCCTGAAGGTCCAGAGAAGAAATTCCCCTGGGACCATAGCAGCAATCACCGTCCTCAGGGACTCCTGGTGATAATGAGACCGGATCACAAAGGAATTGAGATCCTTCAAGTCCAAAACTGAACAACAACCGCCGTCCTTCTTGGACACTACAAAGAGGTTTGAGTAAAAACCTGTACCTCTGTCCTGAACTGGAAAAGGTTCCAGAACATCCTTGTCCAGAAGACACTGGATAGTGCCATTGAAGAGACGGCATTTTTCCATGCCCTGGGGCGTATGAGAGGTGAAAAAGCGAAAGGGAGGAATAGAGATGAAAGGGATCCTGTGCCCTTCTGCCACTCCTTGTAAAACCCGTGGGTCCACCACTGAATCCACCCAGATGCAGCGAGTCATGCCGGAGAAGTCTTGGAAGCCTTGGGCCTGGAGGAGGCCTTGGGCTTCCATTTCTGTTTGGGCTTGGAGGAGGCACGTGGAGCTGAGGGAACCTCCTGGTTCGTCAGACGTGTCTCAGTCTGAAAGGGATGAAAAAAACCTGTTACGCTTGAGAGGAGGTTTCTTCCTGGGGCCCAAGGGCAGATGAGTACTCTTACCCCCAGTGGCCTCACTAATCAGATCCTTAAGATCTGGCCCAAATAAGGATGTACCCTGAAAGGGCAAGGACAGCAAGGCTTTCTTACAAGTGTTGTCAGCAGCCCAGATCTTGAGCCAAATAGCTCATCTAGCAACCACAGACATGGTGGAAACCCTTGCCACTAGACGGATGACATCAAATAAGGCAGCAGAATCATAGTGCTGGGCCTCGGATATGTTGGCAAGAAGCCACAACATATCCAAAGATGAAGCACCCTGACGTACAGATGGGGTGAGTTGCTTAATCCAGACTGCAATGGCCCTGTTAACCCATGCAGCAGAGAATGCTGGACGCATAGCAGTACTAGCAGTGGCAAAAACGGACTTGAGGGAAACCTCAAGCTTCTTGTCAGTCCAGTCCTTCAGAGAGGACGCATCAGGAACTGGTAAGGTGGTCGACTTAGATAGCCTTGAGACAGGTGTGTCCACCTTAGGGGGATGAACCCATTGAGCAAGCGCCACCTCAGAAAAGGGGTAAAGCTTAGCAAACTTCTTGGAGACAGAAGGCTTCTGTCCAGAGATTTCCACTGATCAGCCACTAGGCGGTCCAGAGTGGGGTTAGGTGGAAAACAAGTTTGGGGTTTTATAGGCTCCTGGAATACATCAGAGGGATCTGAGGAGACCTCCAGAACTGGAGGAATGTTTAAGACGGCCCTGATCAGAACCTCAGCCGAGGGTTCTGGATCAGCCTCAAAAGGATCCCAAAAAAATTGAGAGGAGCCCACAGTAGAACATTCCTCAACATCTGAATCCACCAACAGTTCCTCTTCAGAGGAATCTGAAATGTCCGGTACTCCCTGTGGTTTGAGCAAGGAAGATCTGACTGAGGAAGGGGTCTTCCAGGAATGGAAGAGCCCCTGTAACTGGGATGGAAAGAGTTGCAACGTAGACCTGAGGTCCCTGGTAGCAGCCTTGAACTCTTGCACCTAAACTGGCTCTAATGCATGGCTGGAGGTCCCTGGGACAGACTCAGGGATATCAGAACATGCTAGGCATAAATGACCTGAGAATTCTCCAGGCAACCCTGTATGACATGAGGAGCAATGCGCAATGGGGGATACAGAGACCCCAGCATCCTTAGTCTTAGGCCTGGCCCCAAGCTCCAATGGAGTAGACATTCTCACAGTGTCAACAACGTTCAGAATAATTAATCACAACAATTTGTGTAAGATTAAAATTTCACCCCAGAAATCACTAAAATGCACTTATCTGGCAGGCGAAGGGTTAATCTGCAGAGGAGAGAAGGAGAGTCCAAGCCCTTCGTAGGATACTCTTTCTGTAAAGCTCACAAAATGGCTGCTGCGGCAGGAGCAAATCAGAAACGAGTGTGCGAAGCAAGCGCTCATGGGAAATTTAGTTTTCCCAGAAAAAGTACCCCAACAGTGCCCGAAGCCCCCTGAGCCCCCCAACACACTTGCAATGTGAACGGATGATAGAGCAAGGTCAGACAATTAAAATGAGCCATCTCTGAAGTCGCTACGTTGAGCGGTTGCAGAGATATGTCCCAAAATGTACAGTCCCATAGAAGTGAATGGAGCGATGGTGTCTATGTGGTTAAAGCGCGCCTCAAATTTATCAGAGTTAGAACTGAGAAATAAAAATACATGAAGCATCACTAGAACATGTAATCAGACCCAGAAAACTCTGAATCCAGTAGGGAAAGTGCCAATAACCACCCAAAAAATGCCAACCAGCAGTTAAAGGGTTAAGTACCATATACAGTTGCTCCAAACACTGACAGACATAACAGAAAGACGCAGTGAGTGCAGGAGTGTGCAATAAGAATTCCCAGGAATAACCCCTGTGTGGAGGGGCACTGTGGGACAAGTGGACCTGCAGCACTCAAAGGGTAGCTCACCTTTCCTGCAGATCTTCTGTCTTCAGATTAGCATGTAGTAAGAAGTAACCTCAATGGGTAACTCCTGGGGAAGCACTTGGAATCAAGATTTTCCCCCTCAGGGCTTAAGGTCCACAAAAAGCACCTGGATACTGAGCTAGCCACAGGGCATTGTCAGTTATGGTAATCCGCCTAATGGTGGTATTATATATCTAACAGAAAAATAAAAAAGTTTCTAGAACTATAGCAGAACTGTTCTCTTGCTTTTGTTATCTTCACCAAGGAACAAATCTTTCCAGAGCTGGTTGGCTAGCTGCAGCCAAGGAGGGAAGGTAGGCTCCACCCCCTGCAGTCATTTCTAGAATTGTTCCTTAGAGAGGAGAGAATTAGTGGGACAGACAGAAATTAACAGAGTGCCAGTCTAGCTTAATTATTACAGCAGAAATGTGGCTGCCAGACAAACGGACAGGGATATACTCACAGGACCTATGCACTCTGACAGCTTTCAGGCTTCTATGAACCACATAGAGTTCTGCTTAGACAAGCTAGGTAGAACTAAGACAAGAGAAGATGATAATGTAAGCCATCGTCTAGCAGACCTAGGTCCCACTTTGTCTGCAGTTTGGTTACAACTGACAATTGAGGGCAGAGATAGGACCCTTCCTAATAAGGGATTACACAGCACCATCCTAGTGGCAAAGACCAAAAAAGAAGGCTATCTAAGAGATAATCATTCAGCAGTTCT
Organism: Rhinophrynus dorsalis; assembly: GCA_037306005.1. Taxonomy (NCBI): domain Eukaryota; kingdom Metazoa; phylum Chordata; class Amphibia; order Anura; family Rhinophrynidae; genus Rhinophrynus; species Rhinophrynus dorsalis. Next base: position 493,486,839 of record CM074721.1, read on the forward strand.
GGAGGGGGTAAAGTGAAGTAGGAAGGTAGTCTTCATCTTGGAGAGTCTTTTTAGGCAAGTGTCCTGCCATCCTGGCCATTGTTCCTGTGTTCCACAAAGGATGTGAGATATCACTATTTGAGTACTATTGATAAGCTACCTAGAGTTTTTGTGTACATTTATTTAAATATCAGGTCTCCTGCACTAAAGTGCGGATTATTACAGATGCATAGTATAGTCACATATATTTGACCTGATTTAATTTTTAAGGTGCTAGTATCTATTGTTGCCTTCTGATGCAATAGCCTCCAATTGTTTCTACTCCTACACAAAATGCTGTAAGAGAAAGGGAAGGGTGTTTCAAGAGTATAAAAAGTATAAGTTTATACAGTTACACATTTTCACCTCCACCTCTCATATCTCCGTTCTAATCTAGCAGTTTAATCTCTATTTTCTTAATACACCTGTATCTTCATTCTCTTTATACACCTCGGTCTCCTCTCTTTATGTATATGATTATCTACTCTCTTCATGAACTAGTCTTTGTGCTCTCTCTCTCTGCATCTCCACTTACTTCATGTGTTTGTATCGCCATCCTCTTCTTGTACCTCCATTCTTTTCATGCACTTGTGTCACCATGCTTTGTGTACCTGAATATTCAGTCTCCTCTATCTCCTAGTGGCTGTTCGCTCTGCTCTCTTCTTGCACTTGCTAGCTATCCACTGCAGTATTCATTTGTTCAGTAAGAGTCAGAAAGAGAATTCATCTGATGAGAAAACTTACTCCAATTTGACAGAAGATCTTTCTAAAATCAACTTATAAAACTAATTTGCAGTAAATTATAGGAATAGCTACTTTATATTGTGGTTTCAACAGTTTAAGGTTTATTCACTCAAAAAAGTAGACAGCTAATAGAAGAAAACATCTTCTACTTAATAAAAATACAAATCTAAACCCTTAACCCTTACTGCCAGCTAAAACAGTAGTCCAGTTGCCTCTCTCCCATCCAATCTGAGCAAAAATTCAGGGTTAACAGAAAATATTTCTCAAATTAGAAATATTTTCACATTATACTAGAACTACACCTAGAGGCAGAGCACAGAAGAAATCTTCTGAAGCCACCACCATTCCTGTATACACTGAGGTGCCACATAACTATCACACACACACATCTCCCTGCTGGCATGAATAAGAACTAGGGTAATATGGCCTTTCTAATCATAGCAGCACTACAATGCTAGTGACAATACATAATGTACTACTGCTTGGCTACACATGAAACTTACACCACAGATTACCCTAGATAACTGGATAACTCAAGATCGAAATTAATTTGCATTTCCCAAAGCCCAACAGCAGTGATTTAATTCAGCCTACAGTATGCATTTAAGAACTCTGTAGAATCTAAGGGCTTAAGAGTCCAGGAACCCATTAGGACTTGTTATAAGGCATAATTCCAGATAATAATAATAATCCTTTATTTATATAGCGCACACACATTCCGCAGCGCTTTACACTCATATTGGTTCCTGTCCCCATTGGGGCTCACAATCTAAGTTCACCTATCAGTATGTTTTTGGAGTGTCACGCAAACACAGTGAGAACATACAAACTCACTGCAGATGTTGTCCTTGGTGGGATTTGAACCCAGGACCCCAGTGCTGCAAGGCAACAGTGCTAACCACTGAGCCACTGTGCTGCCCCTCTATTCATATTGATACTGTTTAGTTTCCAGAATGTTTTCCAAGTCTTTGTCCTGAAATGTATGTTATCATAGATCCAGATATGGCTGCTTCAACAGCTTTGTACACGGGAAAGTTTATTAGGTTGCCATTTTTATCACAAGCCTCCAATGTAATAATTTATTTCGTATTTAGAGTCATCTGACACAGTAATGCCCTGCTGCTGCAGAAACATACTGTTTTTTTACAAATCTATCAGATGCTTTCATAATTAATAGGGCAACCACTCCACCCGTTTAATTTCTCTAATTATGAAAATAAATACTGCAGGGATGCATAGGAAGAATTGCTTGGCCAGTTGTTTTTGGAATATGACGTGGATCACTCTCGGCTGGATTTATCCATCTCCCACTACCCTGAACCAGCTAAGGCCCGTGGCAATCAGGAAACTAAAAAGGAGCAATTTTGGATATAACCAACTGCACCATATAAGGCAAATACACAACCCAAAGAATTAAATGTGGCTTTCAACTTACTGAATAGTAGAGAGGTATTCAACCACTTAAATCAACTTTTTTTGTGCCCTAGTGAGCAGCGGATTTTCCTCAGAATTGCTACTCTTTAGTTGCCAGAATATAGATCCTGTTATCATAACACTCTTTAATGTTAGGAGGATCCTTTTTCTTGATGCAGAATAGAGGAACCTTTCAGCTCTCCCAGGATGCCATGAGATTCACTGATGGAAGACCCCAGCAGTGGACAATCTGTTCGTACACACTCTGGTCGAGTTTCCAATTTCTGGGACCCAGGTACTGGTGACTTGAAAAGTCAGCAACTACATTTTCCACTCTTGGAATGGGAACCGCCGAGGTGGTCCTTCCTCTAGACTGTAAGCTCTCACGAGCAGGGCCCTCTGATCCTTCTGTTCTCCACATCTGATTGTACTATTTAATACCTCTGTATGTCTATTCCCAATTGTACAGCGCTGCGGAATTAGTTGGCACTATATAAATAAAGAATAATAATAATAATGGCTGGTACATCAACTTCAGTCCACTGAAAAAGCTTCCGAATCTCCACCTAAGCTGATTCACTTCCAGTTCCTCCTTTGCAATTTAGGTAGGTGACCAGTGTCGCATTCTCCAACTGCACCCTCAGCGGTGTTCCTGACAGCACATGGGACCAGCAACAGAGCGCTAAGCCAATGGCATGTACTTTCAGAATGTTGATTGGAAGACTTCTTTCCTCTCCAGTCCAGTGAGCCTGTGACGTTAGGTTATCCAGGTCAGCTCCCTACCCTTCAGCCTGACATCAGTGTGGACCCCTATCAATTCCAGTGTGATAAATTGACGTTCCAGTTTTAAGTGGTGACAGTGAAGTCACCAGCAAGGGTCCTCCTTCGTCCATGGACAAAGGGACCTGGCAAGATACAAGTGGAAGCATTACCTTAACCAGCTCTGAGAATTTCCAAGTGCAGCTTCCTTGTGTAGAAATGAGCATAGGGAACAGCTTCCAGAGCATAGATCAGACAACCTACTACTCAAATACATCCCCCTTACCATTGTGGATGGCCAGGATATCCCTTAAGTAAGATAAAGAGGCAGGGCTTGGATATTGTCCTCCAGCAGTAACACATTTCCATGGAGGGTATCAAAACTCATGGCCAAAAAGTACAAAGCTCCAAGGGGGCCTCTGAAAAAGACTGAGGTCTCATGGATGTGTGGGATCCTTAATGAGAAAAGCATAAGCGACCCCTGTAGAAAAATCTTTACATCTGTGATGATTGTAATAACATATGTCTATTTCCAGTTGTTGAAAGAGGCAACTCAAAACTGGGACAAACAGTGGATCAGTGCTTTCAAAGGGTTACTTACCAATCATCTGTCTTCTGGTTACCATCATAGGACAGGGCAGAATCTCAAGAAACTCAGTCTTGAGGGACAGACATGTCATAAAACCACCCTCCAGAGGGCAAGAAAAGTCCATGAACTTGGAAATCCAACTCCAGGGAAGTCCAGTGATCGTGATACAGCTAATGGGGGACTATACAGCCCCATATGAAAAGAAACCATAAAACCTAAGAAAAAAAAAACAAATAAGTTGTCCACTGCACTCCAACTGCTTTGAAGGACACATGAATTCTGGGAGTAGGTGGAGAGTTCAGTTGGAGCAGGAGGGAGCCTGCACTCCAAAGATCCTTGTTTTTTGTGATGTGCCCTGCCCTCCAGGAGGAGGGACTCAACCCCATGGTACCAGTGTCCCATACTGGATGTCAGAGAAACATTCTTGGAGCAGATGCTCGTCTGGAGGGGAGAGGAGTGAACTGGAGTAACTGCTCTGGATGGCAGGATGAAATGGGACATGAAAGTAGGTGTCTTGGAGATCCAGGGCAGCCTGAAATTCCTCCATACACACGGCAATGATGACAGAATGTTACATCTTGAAGCAAGGAGATAGCACATACTGGATGATACACATCAAGAATGAGACGGCAGGCACCATCCTTTTTGGGAACAATTAAAAGATTACAGTAAAATTCAGTGAAACATTGCTGGGCTGCTTTTGCTGCAGGGAGAACACTGCATCTATGAATAGATGCGCCCAAACCGGATCTCGAGAAACTCTGTACAAAAAAACGGAGGAACGGATTTGAGATCTATGACGTACTCTTCCAAAATAACCAGTAAAACTTACTGGTCAATCACTGAAAATTCCTGAACCTATACAGGCAGAGACGTGCCATGACCCCGCGAGTCATGAGGAGGTGGCTTGTAAACCTTAGGCGTCTGAGCAACCTTCTTGTTCTGCCAAGCCTGTTAGGGCATTGGGGCAGGGTGGGCCTGAAAGGCCTGGGGGGAGGGGTAAACCATATGCACCCCAGCTTGGCAGGAGTAATGAAAGAAAGAAGAACACCTTGAATACATGAAGGGATGGAAGCAACTAGCATTAACCAAAACTGGCTCTTGTCCAGTAGTGGAGGGCCCCAGGGCAGTAGTAGAGGCCACAGTGCAAGAGGGACATAGAGAACCTGAATATTCTCATGGAAGTCCAGTTTGGCAAGAGGAACAGTGTGCTAAAGGGGTTAAATGGACTCGTGAATCCTTAGGCTTGGATTTCCCCATGGTTACCCTTGGGATCGGACTTATTCATGGAAAACCCCTTTAAAGTAGGACAAATTAGTGCAGAACAGTAGAAATGTATGAAAAAAAACACACAAACACATAAAAGGGCACTTATCTGACTGCAAGGAGTTAAACTGGAAAGACCAGTCTCTGCATAGCTTATGCAATAAAAATAGTAACATGGTTGGCAAAGCACCACCCTGCCCAATCCAGAAAGTCTGGGAAATAGGGGCTTCTGGGGAATGTAGTTTCCCATTGCATAGGCACAGGAAATGGTGGTTGTCCAGCCATTTAAAAACAGCAAACTTCCTCTACCTTTGAGTGTCATACGAATTTCTCACCTGACCTCCTAATTCTTGGAGGTGACCGAAATTTCTCTTCCGATCTGTTGATAAACTGCACCTCGGCATAATCTAATCTGAAATACACCACCATACGGAAGCTGAATAACCTGTTGCAGTTGCCCACTTTGCCCAACAGGCAGCCCTTGTTCTTTCCATTACTTCAGCTCTTGGTGAAGGACACAGTTTGAAGTGTGTTATTGACACTAACACTTAAAGATGAACTTGGGTTAAACAAGTGTAAAAGCCCTGTGCTTCTTGCAAGCATCTATAAAGTTTCTCTATTTTTTTTCTTAAGGCCTATAATCTAATCTTAAATATCCCTGTGGGGGCCGCCATTCCTACATCTTCTAGGGCTTCCCAACTTCCATAGCCAGTGCAATTTTGATAGGTGCCTGTGGAGTAATAGAACGGTGGGTACTTATCTCAATTAATGAATAGCCTTAGCTTGTCTCTCGTTATAAACGGCACCAAAAAAAAACCTAATGTAAAAGGGCAGTCTACATAAATATTAAAAAGCAATTCTACAAGTATATTTTAGGGATCAAACAAAAAGAAGTTTTACAGATATTAACTGTAAGTATATGATATTTATAACAACTACTTATTTTTATGTGTAATTGTTTCTTTAAATTGATACAGATATGCACACAAACCTGCTTATGTCAGCATCTCTATGAAAGAGGAAGCTGTGCGGGAAAAGAGATTTAAGAAGTAAAGGGGAAACATAGACTCAGTTTAAAAATAGAGGGAAAAAAGCTGAGAGAATGATGCTTTAGCTGGAATGGAAAAAAACAGTCAGGTGGAAGGAAAAGAGAAAAAAAAAAAAAAAAAAAAAGAGCGAGATTATCAGGAGGATAATGGGAAGAAAATGGAGCCCCAGGATGTGTGGGAGATAAAAAGAAGCAGAGGGGGCAGAGAATGAAAGATAGCTGTGCCCGTGGGTAGGGGATCCCTGACAACAGGATTGTGGGTGGGTGTGAGAGGAAACCCCCATCATATGCACAAACATGGCAGAAGATAAAAGGTCTGGCTTCTGGCTGGTCTGTGTGAGGTGTAATTCTGGGGAAATGCAACTGCATCCTTGAGAAATAAGGGGTTAAAAGCCCCATTTAAAAAAATTGAACTTTCTGGATTATTTTATTTTACCCAATATGGTAAAATATGAGTGCCAGGGATGTGTGTAATGTAATGCATCAGATACCACTGTGGCACCCAAAGGGTTACGACTAAATATTAACCCTCTGAGTGCCATGGGGTACGCAATGCATTGCAAAGCAATGCGTTAAGTACCCCTCTGGCAATCAAAGGGTTAATGACCAATTAAAGGACAGATATTGTTCCGATAGTGCACTAGCAGCAGATATGCTCCCTGGGAAGCCAACAGGAGCAGCCTTAATAAAACACAATAATTGCCCTTTAACCCTCTGCATGCCAGTGGAGAATGCAACATATTGCTCTTAGTACATTGTGTACCCCTTAGGCACTCACAGGGTTAAAGGGTAATATACCCGGCTACTGATTTATCACAGAGGAGCTGTTGTACTAAGGAAAAAACAGTGCAATTCTGGGGCAAAACTAACTATATCACATGGAACAAACGAGGCTTCAACCCCTTCACAATGTATTGAGGACATTTACAGCATTCAAGGAGTTAAAGGCCCCATTTAAATCAAAGGGGATGTTTGCCAATTAAATTTCCTATTTTGCACTTGGTTTGCACCAAAATTGCACCACTGTGCATTAGTACATCAGCCTCAGTGACTCGTTTAAATAGCAGCCAGATCTGCAGTTTCCTGTATATAATGATATCTATTGAAGTCTGCCTCTAGGACACACCTCCTCACAACAAACAATAGGTTTCAATCCATAGACATGAATGACTCACAAGGGACATTAGCCTTTATAAGATTTTAAATTGAAACAATTAGCAGTAGACTATAACAAAGATCAAATGTAATTAAAAATACAACACAGAAATAACTGCTGTTTAACGGATATCTTCAAAGGTAGTCTATTTAATTGCTAATTAAAAGTAAGGGGTTAACACTTTACGCAACTACATAGGTAAACGGGTGAGAGTGTATTCACATAAGCCTGTGTATATAGTTGTAGGTGCGGAGGTTTGTAAACCTGTTTGCAGAGAAGGGCATATAAAAGTTTAAGTCTATTAGGATATCCCACAATGAACCCGCTTGTGCTGAAATATGGTGGTGCCTGAAGTGTTATAAATGTATTATACCAGGTCAAGTGCATTGAACAGGAATTTATGAGGGGTAGAGTGCATTTCGAAGTGAGCTATTTGGGGCAAGATGCATTAAAAAGTAAGCTCCTAGGGGAAGGCTACATTAGTTAGTAAGCTCTGAGGGGCATGGTTAATTAGAAACCAAGATCTGAAGGTCAGTGTGAATTAGATAGTAAGCTGTCAGGGGTAGGTTACATTAGACATTTTCTGTTGGGTAGCTGCATTTCTCTGTAAGTTGTGAGGGGCCGGATGCATTAGATAGCAATCTCTGTGGGGGACAGGGCACATTTGATAGTAAGCACATAAGGGATGGCTACATTAGATAGTAAGCTCTGATGGATAGGATGCATTGAATTGAAAATGCTACGAGAGGGCAGGGTGCATTAGATGCTAAGATCTGAGTTTGAATTAGATAAGCTGGGTGGGGTAGGGAACAGCCAGTAAGCTCTGTGAGGAAGGGGCATTCACTTGTAAGCTCTGAGGGGCAGGGTACACTAGCTTGTAAGCTCTGTGTTGCAAGGTGTATTAACTAGTAAGCTCTATGGAGAAGGGTACATTAGGTAGTAAACTGTGTGGGACAGGGTACATTAAGTAGTAAGCTGTGTGGAGTACTGCACATTAGACTGAGTGAACAGTACATTGCAAGCTATGAGAGTACTTTAGTAAGAATTCACTGGGAAGGGTACATTACACTGTAAGCTCTGAGGCTACACTAGATAGGGAAGGATACATTATATACTAAGCTCTGAGGCTACACTAGATTGGGAAGGATACATTATATACTAAGCTCTGAGGCTACACTAGATAGGGAAGGATACATTATATACTAAGCTCTGAGGCTACACTAGATTGGGAAGGATACATTATATACTAAGCTCTGAGGCTACACTAGATAGGGAAGGATACATTATATACTAAGCTCTGAGGCTACACTAGATTGGGAAGGATACATTATATACTAAGCTCTGAGGCTACACTAGATTGGGAAGGATACATTATATACTAAGCTCTGAGGCTACACTAGATAGAGAAGGATACATTATATACTAAGCTCTGAGGCTACACTAGATAGGGAAGGATACATTATCTAGTAAGCTCTGAGGTTTAGGGTGAATTCGACTGTGAACACTGAGGGTCAGGGTGCAAAAGAAATAGCATGGTGAGACTGAGTGCATTAAAGGAAAACTAACACCAAAAATGAAATTGTGTTATATAATTTTAAATATCATGTAATTCCAGTTAGCATCTGTAAAATGTAGTTATTTTATGTTAGATCCCCAAAATCTAATCCTAAACTTGCATTTTTAATAGATACAGTTGGTAAACTGTATAGGACTAATGTTTTTAATGTACTGAGAGTACAAGTCCTCTTCTATTCAGAAAAGCTGATATCTTAACTCAGGCCCACTAACTGACAATAAAACAATATCACATCTGAGACACCTATAAAGATTGCTGCTGTAATGGGGGCCCAAAAAAAAAACAAAACAAAAAAACGGAAAGGAGAGCCCCCAGAGAGTGTACATAAGACTAATTTGCAGGCTGTAGAAATAGAGAATTTTTACACAGGTTAACATGGAGAAAAAAGTGTTTAAAGGGATAATAATACCTGGATGTAAGAAGGTTTAGTGTTGTTCTTATAAATAAGAAAAAAAATTAAATGCATTAAGTCCCGTTGCTTAAATGTGTGTATTTTAAGATTTATAAGCTTTTAAAGTCCCCACTCCCTCCCCTTTTACTCACGTCAGCGCTCCAACTGACAGATCGAGATTATGGTCATTTGACCAGACGGCTCTTCAGCAGAGCCGAAATAACTTTATCTTCAAAGAAATACTTCATTAGAAAGGTCTACATAGTGTGCCTGGGAAGCAGATTTGTAAGAGCTTTTAAACTCTCCTATACTTATGTTCAACAGTTGGTATTTAAACCCACAGTTTGAGATACTTAGCTTTGTTTATTTGTCAATTATTACACCTCTTGTCAGGCATGTCTGATTCATATACTCCACATTGCTCTACAATACTAGCTGCCACTTCCTGTCAGCTAGTACTTCTTGATTTGCTTACAGAGATAAATACATCTAAATATATCCAAATGGCTAATATAAATTATATTAAAAGCTCTTTGAAAATCACATACTATTTATAAAGTAAATGTTCCACTTTAAATGTGTATAACCCCTGATACTTTTTAGGGGTCACTGTTCCTTTAATACTAATGAGCTGTGTCTCAGGGAACTCTTGCATTCTCCCACTCCCAGGCAGTGTATGAGAAGGAATCTCCCACTCAGACACGTAACAGAGCAGAGAAACAGGAGGAAGAGCAGGGACTGGAGAAATGGAGAAGGGGAGAGTGAGGGAAAGAAAGAGTGAATAAGGGGCCAGAGGCAAAGAGGGTGAGAGAAAGAGAGGAAAAGAAAAACAGGAGCAAGGATCAGGTGGAGAAATGGAGAGAGAGACACACACACAGAGGGGCGAGAGACAAGGGCACAGAGAGAGAGAGTACAGAAGAGGTTAAGAGGAGAGGGGTGGCAAAGAAAGGGAGAAAATGGGGTTATAGGGGAGAGTAAAATAATCACAGGTAAAATTATTAATCCATCATGAAATAGCTCAAAGCAAAAGTTGGTAGAAAGTGTTGTAGAGATGTGTACCTGCTCTATTCCTCACAAACATGCACACCCCCTACTCTTCCTGTCCCTGCTCACTGCCCCCCATCTCCGCTCAGTTACATTCCCTCAGTCACTAAAACCTGACCTTTATATCTCATCAGAGGGCAGGGGTGAGCAGCATGTGGCTCTCCAGATGCTGTTGGACTACAATTCAACAGCTAGCTGTAGGTGATGGGAGTCGTATTCCAACTGCAGTTGGGGAGTCACATGTTGCTCACCCCCTCTTCACTCATCTTAACCCAGAGGTTCCCATGGTAACTGCAGTGGGTTTGGTTTTTGGGATGAGTCAGGATTATGCTGTTAGATTTCAACCTCCACCAAGTTTTTCCTGTGTGGGACAGAAGAACCTAAAATATCTGTTCTTATCCCCAGAGAGGGACATCCCACAGCCTAACCCAAACTTAAGCTAACTCATTCCAGAATCTAGGCCTATTATAGTATATTTTAAAAATTATATATAATGTAATAATAACATTAATGTAACCTGTCAGGTGAGTTTCTATGTTCCGAAAAGACTGGGGGATAAGGCTGATGGGAGTTGTTACTCCACCGATAGCTGAAAGGACACAGGTGGTTCATTCCCGCTTTACAGCTATCCTTAAAGGGATAGTAATACTTAGTTTTATCTTTATTTTATTTTGTAGGTATTAAAAAAACATGAAAAATGATATAAGTCTTATCTCAAACCTTTATGGTTTGAGAGATATTCACAAGCAAAGTTTCCCCTCCCGCCCCTTTTACCTAGTGTAAGCCATCTCTTCTCAGATGTGGAATGCAGTCCATAGACCAGACAGATAGCAGAAGGGGACAATTTTCTTCCTATAAGAACAACGAAAGCCCTGCGCCCCTTGACAAGTTTTTCAGGTTTTTCCCTTATCTTAATTGAAGATTGTCCCTCTCTGCAATCTACCTGGACACCTACCTTCTGATCTGGCTGAGCAGTGTTATATCAGTAAAAGGGGCGGAAGGGGGATACTTTGTCATTGAATTACTGTTGAACTACAACTCTGACAGAATTGAAATAACACTCTCCAAAGTCCAAATACTATGATGATTAATTAGAGCTGCTTTTATTATGAAACATTACTATCCCTTTAAAGTAGACCTGTCGCCTTGAATTTTTTTTAAAACGGTCTACGTGTCACGTTAACCAAAAATCCAGAAGATGTAGTTTAGGAAATATTTACTTTTATTACTGGGAATAGTGAAAGTGAAATTCTCCTGGTGCAGCACAGAGCTTCATTAGCATATGAAACATCAGTGAAAAGCTAATATTGTAGCTATTACAATAATAAACTAACCAATATAAGTTCCATCTCTCAAACCTTTATGGTTTGAGATATATATATACGAAGATAAAGTTTCCCCCTTCCTCCATTTTTTCTGATGTGACCTGTAAAGCTGTCAGCAGGAGATTCTGGTCATGAGACCAGACGGAGGCTCTTCAGCAGAGCAGAAATCGTGAAACAAATACTTAATTGGAACGGTCTACCTGCAAACCAGGCACACTTTGTAGACAGTTCCAATTAAGCATTTGTTTCTAGATCCCGCTATTTTGGCTCTGCTGAAGAGCTTCCTTCTGGTCCTGGGACCAGGATATCCTGAAACCGGCTTTACAGGTCATGTCAGAGAAGGGGGAGGGAGGGGGGGACTTTACCTTTTAGTTTATTATTGTAATAGCTACAATATTAGCTTTTCATAACAACAGACTTTTCTATTCCTTTAAGAGAAGACTGTCTGAGCGTCAAACAGTGACTGTATTTCATATTAAACCACAAAATTAACAGTAAAAATAACCAATCATAATAAGCCACGCAGCCAGAAAACCCAAGCCAGTACCTGCATAGTTAGTGAATATTTATATATATGTTAGCGATGTGCCACCTATCCCCTCTCCTTCCTGCAGAGTCTTCATCGCTACCCCCTCTTGCTTGGCCCTATGTCAACAACAGTACATCCTCAAGTTCTCTATCCCCCACAGCTCTAGCGTCTAACCAGGATGTATATTTAAAGCTTATATATAAATGTTTTTGGGTTTCTAGGTAAAGTTTTTATAAAGGGTTCCCATATTAGCAGCACCTCCTTGTCTTGTAAAGCAAGGAGTCAGAACAGCTTCATAAAATGATTCACCCTTGTTGTCCAAACAGTGGTCTTTGGGATAAGATTTGTAACCCAGTTGGTCAATATGTATTTTATGGCTTTCAATATGACAATATTTATTACCTGTGATAGCACCAATCGGTGTGGTGGGAGTCACGTACACTCCCAGTAGAAAAGAGAGTTCATCTGCTGAAAGCCCGTCTCCATATGTGACCAATATTTTCCATTACTTTGGTCCAGAAGGGTTAGATCTTTGGACACTTCCACAGTAAATGGATCTAGGTGGTGTGGGGGTCATCGTGCTTGGGCATTTAAAAGTGGAGGAGAAGCTCTATATAAAAGTCTGTATTGGAGTTTGTGAAAACAGGAAGCAGGAACACTCCTGTCTCATTTTTAACCCCTTAAGGACCAGAGGATGTGTAATGCATTGCTCTGCAATGAGTTGTACACCCCTCTGGTCCCCAAGGGATTAAATTAATATTGTTATTGTTTTTTTTCCCTCACATAATTTATTAATGTGATTTCCCACCTGGAATGAAATGTTTTCACTTAATTTCATACATCTCTCTGTCTGGGCACTTAAATTGGAACAATCACTTTTATGAGAAATTTACCTTTGTTTATTTGTCTGTTTATGCAAACAAACTAGCACTGGGTCACATGCCTGACAGATACCAACATTCCACACTGCTCTCCATCTCAACTGTCACTCACTGCTAGACAGTACTAGCTAATGAGCATAAACTGACAAAAAAGCGAAATATCTCCCAAACAAGGCATCCGGAACATGTGGCCCTGGGGCCGCATGTGGCCCAGTAGCTCAGGGGCATTCAAACATGTCCTTATGCGCCCCAACAGTGCATGCTTTCAGAATATCCTCAGTTAAATACAAGGAGCGCAGTTAATTGTTCATAATGACTGAACCACTGATTGAGTCACCCGTGATCAAGTTAGGAGATCTGTATAACCTGTACCACTGGGGGGGAGGGGGCAGAGGACAGGTCTGAGCTGCCCTGCTCTAGGTAATAAACTGCCCCATACAGGATTTCCCTTTTTAACTCTGGCCCAGACAGCCCAAATTCCATTATGGATCAGTTGGTTAGCGGTCATTTTCTAAAAGAGAGGAAGGCAAGCTTTGGCTAGCCAACTCTCCAGATTTTTGCTGGTTGGGGGATAATGGGAGTTGTAGTCTCCAACAGTTTGTGAGCCAGTGGTTTCTTACCCATGTTCTCTAGGGATAGGCACTGCGCTCTTCATCATAACAGCCACTGAACAGCAGCCAACTAGTTACATTTGATTCCATTGTTGTGTTCTCGCTTAACTTTTAAAGCCACATTACAATCCCTTTAATAAAGACAGAAGAAGATAATAGACTTAAAATAAAACAAATCTTTCTACAGATGGGGGCATTAACCCATGCAGTGATGTTGCTGGGGGCAGGATTAAGTGTAGGACCCTTTACTGACTTCTGACACCTCACTTAATTAAAAAAAAAATATTTAAAGCAAGACCAAAGTATTTTATTTACACAGACTCATTGTAAACACATATATTAAAGTTTAAACAAACACTAATGAAAGTTTTATTGTTGTGGAGCAATGTAATACACGCATATACACCACACAGTCTAATCTCCAAAAAGTGGGACACCAAGGAGGGAAAGAGGGACATGGGGATTTTCGCCCCAGAGGGACAGTGTCACTCAAAAACAGGACATTGTGGTGGTAAGAACGACTGTTCAATTGGGCACAAATTATCATAAGAGAACCTATAAAAATATTTTTTAAAATAGATTTCTTTATTATTAATAAAAGAAATGGTGGGTTATCCATATGAATATGGTATCAAAAGAAAGCCCTACTTGTGCTAAAAAAAACTATAATATGTGTGGTTAGTGTAAAAGATTTAGAGGGGAAACAGTGCTGAACAAAGACATACTCAATAAGGTCAAAATTGTTCCATTCCTTTAGTACAAACCACCCCTGATCTGCCCAGTCCTTAAAGGGATAGTAATGTCTCACAAAAAAGTAGCTCCAATTAATCTTCATAGTATTTGGGCTATAGAGAGTGTTATTTCAATAATGTCAGAATTGTAGTTCAAGAGTAATTGAATGATAAAGTATCCCCCTCCCGCCTCTTTTACCTAGTATAAGCCACCTCCCCTCAGATGTGGAATCTGATCCTGGGACCGGACAGCTAACAGCAAGGGACAATTTTCTTACTGTGAGCATAAAGAAAACCCTGTCCCCCTTGACAGATTTTTCATTATGCTCACTGATCCATCCAGACAGTCTTGCTACTCTGAGCTGGGTAGTGTTACATCAGTAAAAGGGGCGGGAGGGGGATACTTTATCATTCAATTACTCTTGAACTCAACTCTGACAGTACTGAAATAACACTCTCCATGGCCCAAATACTATGAAAATTAATTGGAGCTGCTTTTATCGTGAAACATTACTATCCCTTTAAGGGGTTAAAGGGAATTGTTGAGTACGTGGCCTTCAACTTTTTAAATTTTTCATGAATGTCTAAACTAATGTCTTAAATAAAACATCGCTAACATAACATATATGAGTTTGGAAATCTCTTTGAAAATCACTGATTTCTTACAAAGTAACTTTCACTTTAGTTCTATCATAGTGAATGGAAGAGGCAGTCTTCAGACCATAATGAATGGGTACTTTAAGCACGAATTGTAGCTGTTCCTCATTCTTGTCTCATTCAGCTTTCTGATGTGCACGTAACATTTCCTATTTATGTCATGGTAACGGTAAAGATAGCATGCAGCCAATTTGACAATGAGAACAAGAAAAGTTCTGAGGTTTTGCAATGCGACAAAGACCTCTAACACTCAAGAGGTTAAAACATCCATTTAAATCAATGGTAATTTGGGGAATCTGTATTTGTGACCTACTATGCAGTTGGCTTGCTCCAGAATTATTCCAGTTCTTAGTATGTTAGCCTCAGGGTACTTGTGTTTCTATGAACACCTGGGGATGAGTGGAAAGTTTATGTTAGAGTTCTCTTGTAGTAACATACTAGAGGCCTTATTCATCAAGCCCAAGAAGTACAATGCTGGAGCAAAATTTTGATTGTTCTTACTAATAAGAGGATTTTAGTGTACTTATATATAAATGCTTTGGGAAATCCCCTGCACAAAAATCCCAAGAGGACCACTCTACGCAGGGTCTAAAACTACATGGATTTTTCTCCAGGTGGGAGTTCTGTGTTCCACATAAACTAAGAGAAAATGATTTAATGCTAAGTTCACTAAAATCCTGTTTTCTATTATATCCAATGAGGAAGACACGAAACACGGGCATATGGGACTCACTATTGGTTCCTCATTTGAAATTTATGTAGGAAACCGCTGTTGCATTGTCAGATTGGACCCTCAAAAGATGTGCCCAACAATACATGGGACCAGCTGAGAAGCTCCAAGTAAATGGCCGTATCACCAGTATATTGATTGGAAGAAAATTCTCGACCCGGTTCTGTAGCCCTGCTCAATTAGGTGACAAAGGGTGGCTCCCCAGCTTGGAGTCCATGGTGACAACCATCCATTCTGGCATGACAGATGGATGTCCCAGCATCAGTTGAGAACAGTGAACCACTGGCAAAGATCCTCCTACTTTTGTGAAGGCATACGACAGGTGAGAGAGTTGTTTTGACCAGCTCCAACTCGTGTTCAATTGAGCACAGGGGACTGCATCCAGATCGGAAAACAGGTGACTTAGGACTCTCATGTAATCCCTTATTGTTGCCAAAGGCCAGGATATTGCTTAAATAACATAAAGAGACTGTCAGGATTTTCCTGTTCACCGTTCTGGCCTGTCTCTGTCTGTTTTTTCCTTTTGCACCTATTTTGCTCGGTCTCCCTTTGCATCCACTTCCTCCTCCTCCTGGGATTCTACTGGTCAGCTAGGGTTTATAGCCTTAGGCCCCTGTCACATACTGGCCCGATTATTCGAGTTTGTTTGCAGATTGACCTGACTTTGTTTGTATCATCAACCTTGGCTTGTGTTTTTGGATTGTCCTCCCGGTTGTTTATTCCCTAACTTAAGGTTTACTGAATACAGATTCTGCTTATCTCTTAAACCCAAATCGCTGCCATGATCTAGGCTTGTTCTGACTATTCTTCTACTTGATTCCATCCACACTTTCAGTTACATTCCTATCTAGGGACTCAGGGCCCGGGAGGAATATTGCATTCACTATAATACCTGTATATCGGTGTTTACTCCGAACCAGACGATAGGCGCTGTTATTGTATTCTCCCATATACTCCACTATAGTTACCTTCGACTTGGGCCTCCGCATCTGCTAGCCGGCCCCTGGCTAACTCTGCTAAACAATGTTTCTACTGCGGGGCAAATGAAGCCAGGGGTGCTGCATCTCTTAGAAGTCCCATCCTTGGGAGTTCTAAGGTGTTCTGCTAATAGTTGTAGTCCTGGCCTAGATGTCTGAGTTAGCAGATGTAGGAGTCATACTACTTAGTCGATCACTTGGAGGCGGTAGTGTTCCTCTTTATTCTATCCATCTCCAGGGTTAGAGTTTTGACGATCCTAATCATATTCTGTTTGAACCAAGGTCAGATTTCCTTCACACTTGTCAATTCAGTCAGACTTGCTTTGATACCCATTCATAGATTATTTACCTCATTCCTTGTTGGATACTCTGTGACTTCTAGTCATAGCTATACAGCTCCGAAATTGACTGGTTATATCCGACTTCTGGTCGTATCTCCATAGGGGCTATTCTATTGCTGTCCAACTCCATCTCTTTCACCATTGTAAGGTGAGAGATATTTCTTACGTATTTTGGTCAAACCCAAAGCAGTCCCAGCCTGCAACATTCAAAGGACAAGCCCTACTGCCCCTACAGGCAAAACCTTAAGCAGTCTCAGCCTGCTATCTTCACTGAGTCCTTTTTCCAAGACAAACACCGGTTTGCATCTACACCCATCCTGGTCATTGTCCCAACTCAATTAAGGCCAGCACCTTTATCCAGTATTTGGTCGCGGCAAGGGATAGATGCAACCGCCAACATTCCCAAACTACACTCTCCAGCGTCGCTCTGCAGCTAAATTAGGGTGCTAACATTTGAACACTCAGATATAGATTCTTGACAGAGACAGAGCCTGGATCTTGTCCTCTGGTAGAAACACCCTTCCTTGGAGGATATCAAATCTCATGCCCAAGAAGTACAGGACCTGAGATAGTACCAGACAGGATTTCATGAGACTGAGAACCCAGTTCTCTTGCTCCAGGCTGAGGATGCAATCTTGGATCTGTAAACTGAGCACAGCTTCCAAGGAAGCCTTGAGTAGAATGAAGTCTAAATAAGGAGTCAATGATATAACGTGAGTATGGATGTGAGCTGTCAAAGTAGCCATGACCTTCATAAAGATCCTTGGACTAGATATTAGCATGAAGGGGAGGGCAATGAACTGGTAATCAATGCTCTCAATGGCAAGGAGTTGGAAGTGATGGTCTGGACGAATTGGGGTGTGAAGACAAGGGTCGTGAAGATCCAGGGAGGCAAGAAATTCTTTAGGACATATAGCAGTGATAACAAATGGCAGAGACTCCATGTTGAAGCATAGAGCTAGCACATACTGGATAAGATGCTTCAAGTCCAGAATAGGATGGCACCACATAAAGACTGGAGTAAAATCCAGTGAAGCATTCCTTGTCTTCAACATGATCCAATACATGTTATTCTAACAGGGAGGATAATGAGTCTATGAACAGACACACCCCAAAAAGGATCTTGAGGAACTCTGGAAAAAAGAACGGTGAGGTGGAAGGAATTTGAGACCTATGTGATACTATTACGAAATAACCCACAAAAACCACTGGGCCTTCACAGAAGACTTCCACTTGTCTTGAAAAAGACAGAGTCCACCCCTATGGGAAAGAACTCAGAGTCATGTGGAGGTGGGCTTATCAGAGTAGGCTTCTGAAGAACTTATTGTTCTGCCAAGTTTGTATGGGTTTTGGTATGGTGTTCCTGAAAAGCCTGAGGGGGTTGAACCCTAGGCACCCCAAACTGGAAGGGGAAAAGAACACCATTCTTAGAAAAAAGGCCCATTTAAGTAAAATCTGAGGTAAAATGTGCTTTTGCCTCCAGGAGCATTGCTAATGACCTTCCCTAGGTCGTCGAGAGACAAAGGAGAGAGACACCAAAGACTTTTTGGAGGATTGGTCAGCAGACCTGATATTTAAGACACAAAATGTGATGCTTGGCTACCGAAATGAGCTGAGGCTTTTAATAAAATCCATTTCCATAAAAGGACACCCCAATTACCTCAATTAGGTATACATTGGCCTCCTTGAAACTGGCCAGAATAACTGTCCTCTTTAAGAAACCCATACTGCTGATGCAGCCACCTTTAGAAGGATAGTATGGATGATAGAAGGGGATTGAGTGCTAGACTGGCAAAGAGCACCACTTTTCAGTGAGTACCACTGAACAGGGACAGGATACTAAGAAGCATAGTTCTCAAAGGGTTAACTAACCAGTCTTCTGTCTTCAGACTACAATTATATAAATACAGAACCTCAGAGAAGTTCTGTAATGAGGCACAGACTTGTAATAAAGTCAACCTCCACAGGGAATTGGTCCAGAAAAACACCTGTGAACTGGGCAATTCATCTCCAGGGAAGCCACCTAATGGGAGTTCACCTACTGGGGGATTAAATAGCCCCATATCTAAGTAAAAAATAAAAAACAAGTCTAAAAACAGTAAAAGCTTGCCCTTTTGCTGAGGCAGGTCACTTAAAACTAAGAGGCAGGGTTAAAGCTGGAAGGGAAGAAGGGAGCCTCTGCCTCAAAGGCCCTACCTTTTTTGAAGTTCCTTGCCCTTAAATAAGGGTTTTTATCTAATGCAGGCTCCTGTTCCAGGAAAGAGGGGCCTGGAACTGGCAGAGAACAAGAAGGAAAACACACATCAGCAAAATCCTTGGAGAGAATAGTCTGGCAGGAGGAACAAGGGGGAGGGTACTTAATTCCTGGTGGCCACAGACTTCCCAAAGTCACCTTTATACTCAGCCATAGCAAGGAGCCGCCAAACTGGAAATTACAGAACAGAAAATAGAATTAAAACACTTATTTGCCCGATGTGAGTGAAAGATAAGTGCCAGGAGGGAGATTCAGCCTCATGGATCGCTCCTGCAAAGAGAATAGAAAGGCTGTAGGTCCCCCATTCCTGTCCCTGAATTCTGGGAAAATAAAACTGGCCTCATAGGACATACTAGTTCTGTTCATAAAGAAGAAAATTGTGTGGTTGTTCTACAGACCCCAGCACTCTGTTAATGCAGCAGGGGACCCATTCAGGGTGTCCCCCCCACTTATACACCCAGTCAAAGTAGCCTTCCAGCAGGCCAGAGTCCAGCCAGTGCCGCGGACACAGTTATGATAGCAGCCACATGCATCCAATTCAAATAAGTAAAAAAAAAAAAAAAAAAGTAAAACCGAGAGGAAATAAAATGGGCCAGAGTGCCTTGTATGGCAGGGGGACCACAGACCTCAGAATGTGGCTGCTAGACAGACCCCAGGTCCTGTAAACATCTGTACCCTGGTCCATATCCAGTCTGGAGGAACAAGAAATAGAAGCCTGCCTAGTGGGGCTTTGAACAGTCCCATATTAGTTATAAAATTATAAAAAGCAAACTAAGAGAATTTTTGCTCTGATCATCTTCAATTAGGTCATTTTTAAAAATGTACACATCTGCTGGGGGGTTAAGAGGAGCAGAGAGCTTGAATGTATCCAAGTGCCCTGCCTCCAGTGGAGGATTCTTTGCCCCATGATTCCTGCATTTCACAGTGGAAGAAAGAGGTGATCACTGTCTGAATATGAAGAGGAGCAGAGAGCGATCTGCCTCCTCCTCCTGTGGCTCTGAGGTGACTGGTCTCCCTCAGTCTTTTCCCCAGAGTGATATATTACATCACATCACCCAATTGGCAGATTTTCCAGCCTCCAATTTGTTCTCACAAATTACTAATCCCCCCTCCCCCTTTGAGTGTGCTTACCGGTTTAACTTATATATGTCCACAGTATTAGACTTCATAGGCTCCACTACACATCAACTATGTAGGTGGTGTGGAAGTTTGCCTACCCTAAAGGACCATCCGATATGTCCTCTCTCTCACAACTGTCCTGCAAATCATATATTATTGCTAATCACATCCTTTGGTGATTTTGTTTTAGTAGTGCTGAACTGATTTCTACATACACATATCTCATGTAGTGATCTGCATTACTTCCTCTAGTGATGGAACCAGTGGTCACAGTTACACTCACTTTAATCTCAAGAAAATCGAGTGATTCTCAACTCAAATTATATATAAAGAAATAACTTGAGTAAATAAAATGAACATTTTGCATATATATCAATGGTTCTTAATCTGCGCTCAGTGGCACTCTGGAGTAACACAGGCATCTTAGAGTGCCATTTTTTCTGAAGGCACAACAAAAATTAAAATAGATTTTAAGTATATATTTATGGACAATGTTATGCACAATATGGTTGGTTTTTGACATTCTGATTGTGAGACAGTATATTTGTACTTACAGTTTCTACTCCTATTGTCTGGGAGCCTGCACAGTAGATAATACAGACAGAGTAATGGAGCACTCACTGGTGTTCATTCCCCTTAATTGGGTATGTGTCATGATCAATATTCTGCTACAATTCAGCTATGATTATCTAGGCAAAGACTAAGTAACGTAGACAAAACATCAATCGTGTTCACATACTTATAAATGGGAATTAAATAGTGATTTACAAGACTCAAAGAGGTGTGTATTATACACTTGACCCCAAAACCACCTGTAGCCCTAGCCGTATCCTTTCCTTTGTTTTCCTGGATACTGCAGCCCCATTCTCTCTCGTCTTAGAGGGATACAATAGTTTAGGAAAAAGTGGAGTCCTCATAGAGGATAGACTACAGTCTGCTTACTAATTCTGCCTCAATATATAATATTTATAAACACAAAATTAAAAAATTAATAATAAAATAATGTGAACCAACAGGGAAGCACAATGGGGAGTATGAACAGAGACACCTGGTGCAAACCTGTTGGCCTTGTGGAAAGAGACTGAACTGTGAGACTGA
The DNA here is from genome assembly GCA_037306005.1 of Rhinophrynus dorsalis. Taxonomy (NCBI): domain Eukaryota; kingdom Metazoa; phylum Chordata; class Amphibia; order Anura; family Rhinophrynidae; genus Rhinophrynus; species Rhinophrynus dorsalis. The sequence goes on from CM074721.1 coordinate 493,508,096, forward strand.
AATCTCAAAGTTCATTTTCCTGACCTTTGAGATGCAGGTCCCATAGACTTTCTATAGGGCTTGAAAGCCTGACATAGCGGGTATATGGGGATTACTCTCAAACCCTGGAGTCTTCAGCTCTCTGCCCCTGAACGGCTCATAGAAGCAGACTTATTTAAATGTGATAATTGCTATTTAATGTGAATGTAAGAACAGTTCTTAAATGCAATTTTAACTGTGGTTAGCCACAACTTATTCCCAGCACAGGGAATTCCAAGCATAGGAAAGCATGAACTCTGCACTACAGACTCTATACTAGTGGTTCCAATGCCTCTACTCAGGGGCACCTAAGAAGCCATGTCTGTGGGATTTTTGCACAGGTGAGTTAATCAGAAGCTCAGCCTTTGAATTAATTCACATTTCCTCTTAGGACGATTGCCTACAACTGGTATAGACCAGTGGTTCCTAATATGAGTCCCTCTAGCTCAAATTAGCTGTGGCTTATGGCTGGATGGGAAGGACAGGAATTGAAGTCCTCGACAGCTTGAAGGACTCAGGTTGTCCACCAATTCTCTAAACCAGTGTCCCTAAACGTTCACAGGGCACACCAAAAAGGTCAGATTTTTAAGATATCCTTGCTGAATTACAGGCGAGTAGTCTGTGGCTCAGACATAATTGAGCTGCCTGTGCTTGCTTAATTAGTAGGAGCAAGAAACCTTAGGCCCTTGGACTACAATCAGTTGGTTGCCCTCTCCTGTTGTACAGAATAGGGGTAAAAGTAAAGCAGGATAAAATTTCCATGCTTATTACCTTGCTTCCCTATTTGGCCTTTTGCCTATTCCAGTATCTTGTGAAGCAACAAGAGATCATAGAGATGGATGTGGTGGAGAGGAGGAAATGTAGGGAAATAAGGAGCAATACACATATCTCCACCCAGTATGTCTCTCACAAACAGTATATGGCTTCTCTCCAAACCTAAAAGTACCTTTTCCCAACATTCTGTCTTGTTCCTTCTTCTTTGGTCTTCTCTTACTGAACCTCCTCCCTCACTTCCCTCCATTCGTTACTGTCTGTTCCACTTCCTAATCACTCACCTGTATATCAGTGACCAGCCAGTGCCTCCAGTATTTGTATTTGGGGTCATATCGCTTTGGGGCATCTGGATCCACCATGATCAGAATATAGGTGTGGCCCTGCAGAGAGGAAAACATTTAAGTCACAAAACAGATAGAAGAGCTGACACTATAACAGAGAACTGAAAATCTAATCCAGACAGAACTGACATTCTAATACAGACATAACACAGACAGAAAAGTTGATACTAATGAAGCCACAATACAGAAGGAAAAGCTGAATCTGATAAAGATAATACAGAGGAACGTGATGCTTCTCTAATAAAACTCAATCAAGTCTCTTGCAGTTGTCACACAGGGGGTTAAACGCCATATTGTTTGCAAGTGGCTATTAAAGGGCCCCATCTGTTTCCACCCCCCTATCTGTAAGTGTGCGGGGAGCCCAGGAACACTGCTTTCTCTCTCTCTCTCTGAGCTGTCAGGGCTGGGAGTAAACAGGGAGAGGCAGCCAGAGAGAGAGAGAGACACCTACATGGGGAAAAGCTGACTTAGGAAGGGAAGCACATTAGGGATTCATAAGTGGAGCAATTCTGCAGATAAGAACATGTCTACACCTCCAGTGATATGACACAGTGGGCTCTATGTATAAAGCCATGAATGAAGCAGTTATTGGGCAAACCAACCTCAGTATAGGGACTAAACACGGAGTTGATATAAATGGGACTTTTAACCTCATGAATGCTAGAAATGTCTCTAATGTATTTAAAATCAATGAGCTGGAGACCTCTAGCATTCAAAGTGTCAAAAGACTCATTTAAATCAGTGGGGATATGTATTTGTCCCCTATAGTGTCATTGGTTTGCCCCAGAATTACGCCACTCTTCGGTATTGCAGAAATCCCAACGGGTTAAACTTCCACTCTACTTTCTATATCCTGATACTCGGATCTAGCTGTCCTCTCCAATCCACATTTACACTGATCCGAATATGGCCTTCTAACCTCATGTATGTACAGAGGTCTCCAATGCACTGCAGATCAATGCACTGCAGACCTCTTTAGCATTCAATTGGTTAAATGCCCTTTAACTCCATGGGAATTTATTATTTGTCCCTCACAGTGTAGCTGGTTTAACCCATAACAGTTCCACTTCTGTAACTTCTATATATGGCCCTATATCAAACGTACAGTATTTGCTGCTATGGATATAAACAATTAGCTGGAATGCATAGGGTAGTCCGGTGAGCAGCCATTTTTTATTCTCCCTGATTGCATTCTGTAGCACAGATGTCGAAAACAGTCAAAAAAAGTATGTTTTAGTGTACTTACCAATAAATCCTCTTACTCCATGTTGAACACAGGAAATATGGGGTAAAGTTCCCTCCTCCACAGGCCAGGGCAATTCAAAAAAGAAAGGCCTTGTAAGAGGAGACCCTGTTTCCCTCCACTTTTCACCCTGCCTATATGCAGTTTCAATATACAGCAAGGCCAATATAAATCAGAAGAGGAAAGTAGGAAATCACCTGAACATATAACTCAAGAGGACCCCAAAACACTGTTTTTTTTGGTGTTTTTTTTTTTTCATTAAGTGGGAGTCATGTGTTCTACACGGACTAAGAAAATAATTTAACTGTAAATACACTAAAATATTTTTCACTTTTATCCAATGTGGAATACAGTAACCATGAGGATATAGCAAAGCTATCCACCAAGATTCCAGGGAGGGAAAAAGTGAAAAAGAAAATGCTCCACAGGACTAAACTGGTACAACATGAACCTTCGGTGTGAAGGGCACTGAACTTACACACCAAACAACTGTAAATGAACAGTAACCAACAGAGTTCTGATCTCCACAGAGAAAAAAAAGAAGTTAGTAGGATATTTAAATAAGCACCACAGCCTGGAGAGCCTTCCATCCAAATCTGGCCTCAGCCAGTGTCAGAACAGTCACTCTGCAGTGTTTGGTAAAAGTGTCCAAAGATGACTACCTTGCTGTTTTACACACTGCTCAGTAGTGGCCTGATTCTTGTAGGCCCAAGAAGCTCCCACCAATGTGCTGGAGAATGCCATGACTTGTAAAGGAATAGGTTTCTTCCTGAGGACAAATGCCAGGCGGATGATGGCCTTGATCCAGGAAACAATATTAACCTTAGATGCAGTGGCCCGCACACGGGCCCTCAGAGATTACAAAAAGGCAGATTTCCAAAATGGCTTTGTGCTATCAACTTATTTCTTCAAGCAATGTACCACATAAACAGGTGAAGTTCCTGCTCCTCAATACTGGAAGGAGCTGAACAGTAAGCGGGAAGGACAATTTCCTGGTTGATGTGAAACTTAAAAGCAACCTTGGGAAAAAAATCCACTAGGAATTTTAAGGGGAAAAAAAAACAAAAAAAACCACACACGAAACAGACACAATGGCCATCTTGAACGTCAGGAGACCTAATGAAGCAGTTGAAAAAAGGTTTAAAAGGTTTGGAAAACTCCACATACAAAGTTCAAGCCCCACAGAAGATCCTGAAAGACAGGTTAGGCATGGACACCCCTGAACAAAGGTCTTCAAATCAGAGGGTAGCAATGCATCGCTGGTAAATGACAGAAACAGCCAAAATCAGCATCTTAGTAGAGAGAACGCCCAGTCCTTTCTGAGCACCAGCTTGAATAAAGGCCAACCCTACCAGGAGTCTGAAAGGCTGGAGAGCCTTCCTCCCAAATCTGGCCTCAGCCGAGGACAGGACAGGATAGTCACTCTGCAGTGTCCAAAGATGACCATGTTGCCATATTACACACTGCACAGTAGTGACCCGATCTTGTATGCCCTAGAAACGCCCACCAATGTGCTGGAGAATACCACGACTTGAAAAGGATAGGTTTCTTCCTGAGGAAATACGTCAGGGGGATGGTGGCCTTGATCCAGGAAATTACAGTAACCTTAGATGCACAGTGGCCCAAACATAGGCCCTCAGGGATGGCAACTGGGGGGGGGATCTTACACATCTTAAACCCTGTCAGTCCCTTTTGGAGCCAAACTGCTCCTAGCAACGCCTCCTAGAGCCGGCTGGGACTGACAGCACAGGTGCACAGACGTCACTATGGAAAGATGTCTGCACTCCGTCCTGCCTGTCAGCCTGAGAACAATGGATAATTCTCATTAACGCAGTAATAATTCTGGCGACTAGCGCTACTGAGCAGCTAGTCGCCAGATGGGGAATGATTGGGGGGAAAGTTTTTTAGAAGTGGTAGTTCCGCTTTAAAATACATGAAAAAGGAATCTACATGCAGAAGATGCCAGTAATCATGTACAAAAACAAGGGGTGGAAAGGACAGCTCAAAGAGGGTCTTCTCTAAGTGTAGTACATTTAGTATAAATGTATTGCATACATTAAATAAATCAAGAGATGACGGAATAAAAAGTCTAAAATAAGAAATCAAATTTGAATAATTAATGCACCATATAAATATCAGTAAAACATAAATAAGGAACTTTCTGGTGGATTTCCTCTGGCCTACTGTTGCCTAACACTGCTTTAGTGAATACTGGAACGTAACGCGTGCAGTAAAATATACTCATTAATTAGTATGTTAGTACAGGATGTGAATAGCATTGCAATGCAATGCGCTGCACACCCCTCTGGTACTTAAAGGGTTAAACAAGGAGCAGATGAACCCCAGCTCCCTGAAAAGCCACACACTGCCTTCTCCTTGGCACAACTGCGGCTAAACTTTTCAGAGTATATAGCGTGTACATAGGTGGCAAGCTGGCGCAGACCCAGTAAGTCTTTTCCAGTTGTTTCAGTGCTGAACTGTATTTATACATTACCCCTTCTGTATCGGTTTTGTTCTGCAGCCTTTTAAGCTCTTGGATGATAAGGAGAGATTTCCTGTGTAGAATCCAAAGGGTTAATGTACATATTTACTGACAAAGTAAAGGGTTACTGATCTTGCAGACTTAAAGTACATGTGTATCAAGGTGATTATGAAGGGTTAAGGATCAGTCAGCCTCAGATCAGGGTGGGTAAGGCAGGGAACCATCTCTACTATTTATTCCTTATCTTAAAGTAACTGCATTATTTAAAGCTCTGTTTCTGTGACAACTGCTCAGCCTAACACATGTAGTGTGTGTGTTGTGCAGACCACACATGGCAACACTACAAGGGATCTGGGAAATACTGTAGAAACATATCAACTGTAAGAAACATATCAAGCAGCTCACATGGTGGGCCATATGCAAAGTCAAAAGTGGAGAAATTCCTGGGTAAACCAGGAGCACCAAAGGGGATTAAAATACAAAATGATTTAGATAGGGATTTTAACCCCTTCATTGCTACAGAGGTTTCCAACACATTTCAAAGCAATGCATTAGATAGCTCTCTAGCATTCAAGGGGTTAAAAGCCCAATTTAAATCAATGTACAGTGCAGCTAATTTGCCTTCAAAAATGCTGCAATTTGCCTTTATAAATGGATTTCTAATGACTAGAAAGCAAGAAATTTCTCCAAGGGGCTAAACCTGTTGGGGCCATGGAGAGTGTTATTTCAATACTGTCAGAGTTGTAGTTCAAGAGTAATTGAATGATAAAGTATCCCCCTCCTGCCCCTTTTACCTAGTGTAACACTGCTCACCTCAGATGTGGAATCTGGTACTGGGACCGGACAGCTCCCAGCAAGGGACAATCGTCTTACTGTGAGAACAATGAAAACCCTGCCCCCCTTGACAGGTTTTCCCTTATCTTAATTGAAGATTGTCCCTCTCTGCGATCCATCTTGCTGCTCTAAGCTGAGCAGTGTTACATGAGTAAAAGGGGCGGGAGGGGGATACTTTATCATTCAATTACTCTTGAACTACAACTCAGACAGTATTGAAATAATACTCTCCATGGCCCAAATACTATGAAGATTAATTGGAGCTGCTTTTATTGTGAAACATTACTATCCCTTTAAACTGGGAATTTGGGGTATTTTTATTTGTTCCTTATGGCACAACTGGTTGGCACTAGAACTGCACTATGATTATGTTTGTCCATATGGCCAGGTAACTCCTTCCCCATGAGAGCTGCACTGTCACTTATTTCAGAAGACTCCTTTATTAACCCCTACACTGCCAAGATGAAACATTAACAAGGGATGCATTGCAAACCTATTGTCCTCAAGAGATAATGAACCCCTTGTTTACATATATTACATATAACATTTTAGTCAACCAATTACCTATCATATACCCTCAGATCATCACTCAATTAACCCCTGCTATTACTGAACATACAGAAAATGGCCCAGTTAACTTAATTCCTTGTCAGAGAACATCTTTCTTCCTCCAAGTCTATTCCCCCTCCTTCCCATCTCCCTTTATCAGTCTCTCCTCCTGCCCCCTTCTCTCTTCATTCTTTGTGCTCAGTGATGTGAGAGGAACATGGTTCCCATAGCACACCCTGTCATTATTACTAGAATCAGGGGTGCCATTCAAGAACAAGAGATGGTGCACAACTGTTAAATAAGTGACAGGGGTAGACAAAGGCAGGGATTCACAAAGGTCTCATTTTGAGCAGAGATCAGTGATGTGTGCTCTGATGATGTTAATGGCTCTCCATGATAGCTTACTCTTCCCCACATATATACTTGACCATGATTCATAGGGCCATATGAACAAACGAAATGAGTAACAACCCAAATTCACCACAAATGTAAAAATCCAGTTAATTTAACCCTTTGACTGCTGCTAGTATAGAATGCGGGTCCAAGCAAAAGAGGTCAATGGTCACCACATGCAAGAACTGCAGTACAATACTGTCTGCAATGAGATGTCCCATGGTCCCTAATGCGGCCTGTAAGACCCAATGCGATGCTTATCAGTACTGTATAGTTCAAGAATCAATGTCTGTTAAATGTCAGTATAGTCAGCAACTTGACCAATAAATACATATGTAAGGCTATTGGTTAGCCTGGAGTTGTGGGAGGGCCGGTTGGAGATATTTATACCAACCTCAATCCTTTCCTCGGGACTGCGCAGAGCTCCGACTGAGCTCTGTGTTACCCACCCAACTCATACCCCTTTCTCAGCTCTATCAATTTCATTCTTTTTCTTATACACGTGGGCCCACTCTTAGGCCTACCTTACAGGTCGGAATGGGCAATAGGCATCCGACATACAACTTATCATCATAGTCTCTCCTAGGCCCGACCACAAAAATCCATATTTCTGAATAGCTGACAGGCTACAATTCACCATCATTATCAATAAATAAAATAATGTGGCCACTTAGAGCTTTCTGATCATGTGGCCCACGACGTCCCAGGATTAGGGCTTGAGTCGCAACTTGTTTGCATAAAATAACCATCTGAGTTTCTGAGGGGTACGTAATCTGTTGCCTCTCAATATGTTGTGTAACCATCTGGCACTCAAAGGGTTAATCAGATATGCACCCAAACTGCTTAGAAATCATGACTAAGGCAACATGTAACTTTTATCCCTTTGATTAACAAAGGGCATTCTAAGGTTTTAATGGATAGTAATTTTTCATAATAAAAGCAGCTCAGATTAATCTTCATAGTATTTGGACAATGGAGAGTGTTATTTCAATACTGACAGAGTTGTAGTTCAAGAGTAATTGAATGATAAAATATCCCTCTCCCACCCCTTTTACTGATGTAACACTGCTCACCTCAGACCAGCAAGACTGTCTGGATGGATTGCAGAGAGGGACAATCTTCAGTGAGCACAAGGAAAACATGTTAAGGGGGCAGGGTTTTCCTTATGGTCACAATAAGAAGATTGTCCCTTACTGTGAGCTGTCTGGTCAGACGACCAGAATCCACATCTGAAGGGAGGTGGCTAAAATGGGCAGGAGGGGGATACTTTATCATTCAATTACTCTTGAACTACAACTCTGATAGTACTGAAATAACACTCTCCATGGCTAGGGTTGCCACCTTTTCTTCAAAAAAATACCGGCCATGGCATTCCCGCCATAGACTTAACATTGGACAGAAACCAATTTTTTACTGGCCTGCCAGTAAAATACCGGCTGGGTGGCAACCCTATCCATGGCCCAAATACTATGATGATTAATTGGAGCTGCTTTTTTGTGACACATTACTATACCTTTAAACAAAATGTAAAAGGCAAACTGTACCCTAGGAAAAAGGTCCCTTTAATTTGTGTAACGGATTAACCCTTTGAGTGCCAGAGAGGTAGCCAATGCACTGCATTTTGTATTAGATCTGCAGTTTCCTTTATATAGTGATATCTACTGAAGTTCACACTTCCTCACAACTAACAATAGGCTTCAAGAGATGTGAATGACTTAACCCTTTAAGGACCAACAGGTGTGAAATGCCTTGCTCTGAAATGTGCTGCGAACCTCTGTAGCCCATTAAGAGTTAAAACCTTTTGAGTGGCATTCAAAGGGTTGAGACAAAAAACATATATACCCTACTGCTGTTTAAAAGACCCCTACTTAGGTAAGTCCTCCTATTAACCCTTTCAGTGTCAGAGGGGTACACCTCTGGAACTGAAAGGGTTAAACAAAATTACAAGTAAATTAGTCCTAGGGTTAGTTCCCATTTCACACTATAAAGTTGCTCATGGGCAGGCAAACTGTGGCCCTCCAGCTGTAGTACTACATATTTCTAACCCCTGACGTAGTTTTATTGCTCCACAAGTGCGGCAGCCCTCTAGTAACAGAGGAGTTAAAACATAAAAACATTATAACTGTGCCCGAATTCCCAGATATAGCTGTTGAAAGATGTGGGGTTATTCCGTCCACCCCTGGTTGTAATGCTGTACACAGTAGGCTGGCAGCAGCACGGAGACACAGAGCCTGTTAAAGTGCTATTGATTCCGTTTTAGTTTTGCCTTCAGCCTGGAGGTGGAAGGGGCTGCAACTTGTCCCACCACCCCCTCCCATGTTCTCAGTAAACTCTTTTTCCTCCTCCGTTGGAAACAACCACTCGGGCTTCCCCTGCCTAGCTGGCTGCGGGGGCTACATGGAGAATACCAGAGAAATGGAGAAGGAAAGCAGAGGTACTGAATGTCATATCACACAGGAAGTGATAAGGGTTACTCAATGTCTGGATAACCCTGGCAGTGACAATGAGCAAGCAGGGCTAAATGTATATGTCAGGCACCCCCCACAGTTATAATCAGAGAGAGAGAGAGAGAGAGAGAGAGAGAGAGAGAGAGAGAGAGATCTGCTCATTAACTGTTATGACAGAAAGTGATAACTGTGCTGGTCTACAAAAAAATGACCACCAAGTCACAAAATACAATCATAACCATATATATATGTACATACAGATATAGAAATCTGTACATATAAACAGAATCACAATATAGTCACTTTATTACAATGACAGTTAATAAGTGTACAGCAACTTACACTAGAAGAAAATAGAGCTGCAGCTCCTGTTATTGGGTATAAAGCAAGGCTCTGTGCTCCTAGTGTTTATAATGCTTTTGGCTCCCCTAGGGTAAGGCACTCAAAGCGTAGTTAGCCCCACCTTCATTTAACTCCTCCCCTCACCTCAGCAACTGCTTCCCAGGACAGAAAATACTCTTAGCCCCCAACATGCAAGCAAAAAAACCCTTTTAACCCTTTGGCTGCTGGAGAGGCCTGCAGTGCTTTGCAGTACATTGGAGACCTTTCTAGTAATCAAGGGGTTAAATGAGGTCCATTAAAGGGGTATGTAAACTGGCAAGTATACCAGCTACCGTAAACAAGAAGTAGGTGTCTAGTCATGGGCACTATGTTTATTTTGGCCATACGAACACATCACAATGCTGATGTGGCCAGCACAGCTGAGTCTCCCCCCTCAAAACTACGAGCTTGAGGGAAATGCAGGGCAACCTGAGGTCCTCCAGCTGTTCAGGACTACAGCTATGACTAGCCAGTGTTTGGAGTGTTGGGGATGATGGGAATTATATTCCTGAACTGAATCAGGGTCTCAAGTTGCCCGCCATGGCTCTAGGTGGTTGGCTACTGTGCACAATAGGAAATCCAGCCCTGTGCATGTAAATCAGGCAGGAGAGGATTTATCACTGAGCAGAATTCTAGGTGAGGTCAGCACAATCCCAATGTCCCTGCACTGGAACCCAGCTCCTAGTTTATAGCAGCTGTTTTATTTACCAGTTCATGTACTATATCAATTTTATTTAATTATTTGGTCAGGTTACAAATATTTTTTTTTAAATTAATTTTCATTAAAGAAATTTTCAAAAGTAACATAGCAGACAAAAAGAAAATAAAAAATGGAAAGACCACAATAAAAGGCAAATTATCCTGTGGCGCATCTAATGTTGTTTACCTCACCATGTGTGTGACATATCCCCAAACAAGACTATATGTAAGGGAGACAGAACAAACTCTGAGAAAGACCATTCATTTTCATAGGTCCCGTGTGAACAACAAAAGAGACACCCCATTGGGTCAACATTTTTGCAAAACTGATCACAGCATTAAAGATCTCAAAGTGACTACTGATGGGAAATTTTTGAACACAGAGAGACAGGAAGATCTGAGAGTATAAACTGATAACCAAGTGTAACTGTCTGAACAGTGGCTTGAACCGTGACAAGAAATGTGTCACCTTATCCCACAAAATAAACCTATTTTGGTCCCCTTGGATTCCTGGGTGCTTCACAGCTCATTGCAAGTAATGGCTGTGCAACCCTCTGGCCCTTGGAGGGTTAACCCATATATTCTATAGACTTAGCCACCTCTGGCTAAAGACTAAAATTAAGTGGAGCATCAAGAAGGTAATAAATCGTGTTTGTATTTTGTAGTCCACTTCAAAGAGCCCTTACTAGAGCACTGGGAATTAATGAGAGACTTATATTGTTCTTCATGTTTTTTAATGCCTACAAAATAAAATAAAGATAAAACAAAGTATTACTATCTCTTTAAAAGGTTAGTAAGGTCTAGATGACAGAAGAAGATCCTGGTCCGAGACCTGCAGACGGCTCTTCAGCAGAGTCGACATACCAGAATCTAAAAAGAAATACTTAAAGGGGATCTCTCACCTATAGATATGTAATGCTCATTAGTTAGAGCATTTATCAAAAATATTGAAAATGTTGTTCATTTTGAAAAAGAAAAAAAAAACAAAAAACAGTTATATGCGCAAAAATTAACTTTTAAAAAGTATCCGGCAGCCTACTTCTGGATTGCCGAACCTTGCCGTCCGGAGGCAGCGCCCATCCCACTACCCATCATCCACCGATGACGGAGGCTGTCTGTCACTAAGCTGGAGCGATCTCATTGGCTAGATATCGATCTCTGCCAATGAGATTGACCCAGCTTAGAGAAAGAAAGCCTCCGTCATCAGAGGATGCTGGGTAGTGGCACGGGTGCAGCAACAAGCAGGAAGTAGGCTGCCGGACACTTTTCACAAGTGAATTTTTGCGCATATAACTGTTTTGTTTTCAAAATGAAAAACGTTTTCAATCTCTTTGATAAATGCTCTAACTAATGAGCATTATAAATCCATAGGTGAGAGATCCCCTTTAATTGGAACGGTCTACAATGTGTGCCTGCAAACCAGCCACACTTTGTAGACCTTTCCAATGAAGTATTTATTTTTAGACTGCAGTATTTCGGCTCTGCTGAAGAGCCACCTCGAGTTGGCCAACACAAATCTCCTTCTGTCAGCTTTACAGCTGACATCAGGGAAAGGGGAGGGAGGGGAGAACTTTATCACCATATATCTCTCTAACCATAAAGGTATGAGAGATCAGACTGGAAGCAATGGATTTATTTTTTCAATCGCTACAATATTACTTTTTATTTATTCAAGCCATTACTAACCTTTTAACACAGACGCTTTTCATACAGCAGGCAGTTATATTTATTTGCTTTTTTATTTGTTGCTTGCATTTGAAATCTGCTGAAAAGGAAGAGGTTACTAAGTTGATATGGTTTACATGTTCCTTTAGGATTGACAGAGTTCTCTCTCTGAACAAAGTAAAATTCTCAATACTGATTAAAAGGTCTCTGTTCAGTTATATAAAGCAGAATGAAGTTAGAAAACCAAACAACAGTAAACAGTTTTACCCAGTTGTTGTATGAAGGACACATAACTTCTGGTAAATTGCCACTCTCACCCCCACTTTAACTTTGCGTAATCTGTGTGCCTTGATACCTTGTGCTTTATGCTGTATTGGAACACGTTCTTTTCTAATGTTATCCCTGTGGAGATCTAAAAATCAAACTGTTTAGCTTGGAAGTTAGAGAGATCTGCATCTAGTTTTGCATTACACTGGTGCCCTCTAGCAGTCAAACTGATTAAAATAATATTGCTATCAAATGTGTCCGAAGGGTACAAAGTATGATTTAGAGAGGTCTCCAACAGTTTGCAAAGCAAGTCACTGGAGACCTTTCTAACTTTCAAGGGGTTAAATGCACCATTTAAATGAATGAGGATTTTTATTTGACCCTTACATGCACAATTGGTGTGCCCAAGAATCACTCTAGTTTGTCTTAAAGGGATAGTAATGTCAGAAAAAAAGTATTAACTATATGGTATATACAATTAAAATAGAGTACTTGCACTTATTCATATCTCTCAAACTGTTATGGTTTGAGAGATATAGAAAAATAAAGTTCTCTGGTCCCTCCCCTTTCTGCTTGATGAGCTGTAAAGCTGTCAGAAGCAGATTCTGGTCGCTTGACCAGATGTGGCTCTTCAGCAGCACCAATATAACGATATCTAAAGATAAATACTTAATTTGGAATGGTCTACAAAGTGTGCCTGGCTTGCAAGCACACTTTGTAGACTGTTCCAATGAAGGATTTATTTCTAAATAGCATGATTTAAGCTCTGCTGAAGAGCCTCTGTCTGGTCAAATGACTGGAATCTGCAGCTGTCAGCTAGATGGCAGACTTGAAAAAAACAGCCAGGAAAAGGTAACTTTAGCAAGTTATATCTCTCAAACCATAAAGGTTTGAGAGATAAGACTTACATTGATGTTAATCTTTTTTTAATATCTACAATATTAAATCAACTTAAAATTAACCATTACTATACCTTTAAGTGGCAAATAGTGAGACTGATGCATTATGTTTGTTTGTTTTGTTTAGCTCTCCAGCTGCTGGAGACAATTCCCTTCAGCCTCAAGCAGTCAACGTCTGGAGAGCTACAAGGTTTCCTAACCCTGCCCTAGTAGGACTTCAGGGAACTCTGAGATTTCACGGAATCCAGTTTGAGAACCATTCATTTATGGCTCACAGGTGATCCTGAAACTTATAGTCCACAACATCTGGAGAACCTCAGGTTGCCCCACCAATCTAAACAATGAAGTTCCTATTGTCACGACACCTACCTATTAAAATGTAAAGCGTGGCACTGTGTTAGCCATAGAAAATGCGGGAAACTAGTAGAGTAAAAATTATACATTTACTGGCTTTGGATGCAAGCTTTCAAGACAACTAGGTCTCTTATTCAATCATAATAAGAAAGAAGAAGAGACCTAGTTGTCTTGAAAGCTTGCATCCAAAGCCATGAGTATAACAAGGGTATGCTCACTGCCACAGCTGTTCTATTCAAATGTTATAAGTGTTTAAACTGTCAGGAAATTAGCAAGCACTTCATCACTTATTGATGGTTTGAACACATTCTATGGGGGACAGTTGCTAGTGACTATCTTCTACATTGAAGGTAAAGGATTATCTGTCTGAACACCAGGGGGGTATCCACTAAGGAGTGATAAAGAGTTGATAAAAAGGAGATGACTTCTCCAGTGATATCACATCTCCAATTCCTATGTTATTCTATGGAGCCAACGCATTAAGATTTCTCCAACTTCATGTTATTCTATGAAGCACTGGTTCCCCAAAGAACATAGGAATTGGAGAATTAATCTCCTCTTTAGCACCGCTTTATTGTGCCTTAGTGCAATACCCCCCAGGTGGTCTATAGGGTAGCTTTATGGGCACTAGAGGGCAAAAAAAAATATATTACAGGGTTTACCTGGCTAATATAACAAAGGTGATACCTCTGCGGAGATGTTTTATTCAAAACATACTTATCACGGTGCCCGTGATTGCTAGCTTCCTCTGTCAGTTAGTGAGGGCGCTCCATTGGTTGACTGTCACTGGCCCACCCAGTATTGCCGATATAGACTGGGTTCCTGTACCCTTTCATTGCCCTTTCGTGGTGTTTTTATGTCAGTGATCACCTGCCTGTATTTCCTGTGTCTACTGGAGCCTGCCTGCATTCTCTACTGTTCCAGCATCGTTGTACCTACTCGGATAGTCAGTAGGTCTTCTGTGTGATTCCTACTCCGGTTCCAGATCCGGTTTAGCTGACGTTCCTGCTTCCGTTCCTGATCCGGTGTGGCTGTCGTTCCTGCTCCCGTTCCTGACCAGTTGGCTGTCCTTGCTGCTCTGGTTCCGGTCTGGCTGTCGCTACTGATCCTGGTTCCTGAGTTGGACTTCTCTCCCTCTTCTGGTCGCCCTGGCGACATTCTGACTACTGTACTTTTCCCACTTGGTACTGCTGGTATTAGGGCCTCCGTGTTGTCCAGTACGCGGTACTGGTTTACTCCACTATACACCGGTTGTTTGTTGCCTCCATTATAGCACCGGTAGGGCGTCCGTGTTGTCCAGTACGCGGTACTCGTTTACTCCACCATACACCGGTTGCTTGTTGCCTCCATTATAGCACCGGTAGGGCGTCTGTGTTGTCCAGTACGCGGTACTGGTTTGCTCCACTATACACTGGTTGCTTGCTGCCTCCGATTATAGCACCGGTAGGGCCTCCGTGTTGTCCAGTACGCGGTACTGGTTTGCTCCACTATACACCAGTTGCTGGCTGCCTCCTATTATAGCTCCGGTAGGGCGTCCGTGTTGTCCAGTACGCGGTACTGGGTTGCTCCACTATACACCGGTTGCTTGCTGCCTCCGATTATAGCACCGGTAGGGCCTCCGTGTTGTCCAGTATGCGGTACTGGTTTGCTCCACTCTTGCACCGGTTGCTTGTTGTCTCCGTTAAAGCACCGGCAGGGCATCCGTGTTGTCCAGTACGCGGTACTGGTTTGCTCCACTATTCACCGGTTGCTTGCTGTCACCGATTTTAGCACCGGTAGGGCCTCCGTTTGTCCAGTACGCGGTACTGGTTTACTCCACTATACACCGGTTGCTTGATTCCACCCTTATGCACCGGTAGGGCTTCCATGTAGTCCAGTACGCGGTACTGGTTTGCTCCACCATTACACCGGCTGCTTGTTACCATCTGTTATGCACCAGTAGGGCCTCCTTGTTGTCCAGTACGTGTTACCAGTTCGCTCCACTTTATTGTCACAGGCTGCCTTGCACGGTATATTGGCAAGGCCGGTACAGCCTCCCTTATCCAGTCATACCAGTCTCCAGGCTGCCTTGCCTGGTATATTGGCAAGGCCGGTAGAGCCTCCCTTATCCTGTCGTGCCACTCTGCAGGCTGCCTTGCCCGGTATATTGGCAAGGCTGGTAAAGCCTACTTCATCTCGTTGTGCCAGTCATCAGGCTGCCTTACCCGGTAATTGGCAAGGCCGGTAGAGCCTACGAACAGTGTATTATTGTATGCTATTGCACTTGACCTTGAAATGTGTCTGTAACATATGTGTTTGTACAGGACAGAGACTCTTCAGTAGAGCTGAAATCACGCTATTTAGAAATAAATACTTAATTGGAACAGCCTACAAAGTGTGCTTGCAAGCCAGGCACACTTTGTAGACCATTCCAAATTAAGTATTTATCTCTAGATATCGTTATATCGGTGCTGCTGAAGAGCCACATCTGGTCAAGTGACCAGAATCGGCTTCTGACAGCTTTACAGCTCGTCAAGCAGAAAGGGGAGGGACCAGAGAACTTTATTTTCCTATATCTCTCAAACCATAACAGTTTGAGAGATACGAATAAGTGCAAGTACTCTCTTTTAATTGTATCTACCATATAGTTAATACTTTTTTTCTGACTTTACTATCCCTTTAACTCTGTGTCTGAGAGTCTAAACAAACCGTGACAATACTGTAGATCAAAATAGCATTATTTTTGTGCCATACCTCTATGGCCTGATATTTTATGGTGGTGTTGTTGCTACAGGAGCCTATGGATAGCTACAGTCACTTGAACAAACCTCCATAAGATGCTACATAGCAACAGCTCCACTGTAAAATGCCATACCACAAAAGGCAATGCACCCAAAAATGCATGCTTGAGCCGTCCCAGTATCTTTAGAATAATGCTTCTCTCTGCAGTGGGAGTACCTTTGTTTAATCAATAGGATAAACACCAAAATATATATATTTATAAATATTGAGCTCTACTATCCCTTTAAACTGTAATAATTCTGGGGAGACGCATCTCATAGCACTGGTAGTACACAGATGGCAACATTCACAAAATGCAGGTTTTCAAGTTGTTCCTGCTTAATCACAGGTAAGCAATTAGTGGCTTAGTCACTGTAATTGATTCACCCGTGATTAATTAAGGATATCTTGAAAACATGACCTGTTAGTGTGCCCTGAGGACTGGAGCTGAGAATCACTGCTGTAGGGACACCTTGTAGGAAAGAAAATGCTGCCCTGTGACATCACCAAGCCCTGCCCCATAACACCACAAAGCACCACCCTCTGACATCATCAAATAAAAGGAACCTGCTACACAACATTATATTTTAACAAGATAGGGAGATCTATTTATGTAGTTTTGCTGTAGTATGGGAGTACCCTTGTTTTACTCAGCAGGAAAAGCCCTATGACATGTTTTTCATAAATAAAAAAGTTATGGCTGCTTTAACTGTCATCTAAATCTGGACCTGAAATAAGTGCTGACAGTACTACAAACTAGTCCACTCCCTATTTTCATACTGACACATCGGTGACTGTCTACTGGAAAGAGTTGCTAGAGTGCATATAGGGGAAGAGGAAGTGAGCTAATGTGGAAATATGAAAGAGGAAAGGGAAGTTATACAGTGATTGAGATAGAGACGGAAAGTACGTTTAATTAGAGAAGGGGAGGAGAGACACTGAGTCTGATGTTCTATGGACATGGTGCAATTCAGAAGTAAACTTACTGCACCATAGTGGAAAAATACATAAGAATTCCCATGGATTTAAATGAGGCTTTTAAACCTTTGAATACTGGGGGGTGGGGGGTGTCTCCAGAGATTCTGGAGACCTCTTCAGCATCATTCAAGAGTTTAAAATCTCCATTTAAAGTCACTGGGTATTTATATCATCCCTATGGTGCTACAAGTCTCCACCAAACTGCTTTGCAATGCAATGGAAACCTCTCAATTCACAGGGTTAAAAGTGAGGATTTATTTCCCCCCTGTGGTGCAGTTGGCCTGTCCATTCAGCCCTAGAGAAGCACTTCTGGAACAAACCAAATGAACTACATTGGACAAATACAAATTGCCTAAGTTGTTTATTTAAATGGGGCTTTTAATTCCTTAACCCTTTGAATGTCCGAGGGGTGTGCATACCCCTCTGCCACTCAGAGGGTTAAAACTCTGGGTGCCAGAGCGGTATCTACCACATAGCAATGCACTGGATACGTCTCAGGCACTGAAAGAGTTAAATCAAACTTAGGTCTCACACAGTGAAGACCTCTAGCATTCCTACGGTTAAAAGTGCCATTTTAAATCAATGAGACTCTTTATAATTCCTTATGAGGCAGATGGAATGCTCTTTTATGTATAAGGCCTATCCTATATTATAATTCGCTAAGGATGTTTGTCAGAAGCCGTCATGCGCAGTAGAGACGGCTGTGCGCGCTGCAGTCATGCACAGTACTGACTGTCCGCACCGCGGCTGAAACGGAGCGGGACGCCTTCCGAATTCAGATCGTAGTCCTCTCTGCACACAAATGCGCAGAGAGGACTACGATCTGAATTTGGAGCTCCCCGCTCTGTATCAGTCAGTTGCCAGTCAGTACTGCGCATAACTGCAGTGCCGCCAGTGTTGGCCCCTGTACACGAGCTTTAAAACTAGTAGGTTTGATAAAGTGATTAGAATACAGAGGATTCACTGACAAACAGAATGGAGAAACCTAACGGACAAACATAGCTGTGACACCTAGGAGTAAAGAGATACACTGGGCCAGGTACACAATGCCAAACATGGGGCAATTCTGGGGGCAAACTGCATTATAGTGATCACATAAACATCTCCGTTGATTTAAATTGAGCTTTTAAAGGGATAGTAATACTTAAAATGTATATATATATATATATATATATATATATATATATATATATATATATATACTAGTTGAACAGCCCGTTACACGGGCCACAGTGCCACTGCCACCTGGTCGCGGGGCAGTCATGCACAGTGGAGACTGCCCGTGCCACGGCTGAGTGTCCAGCTCTGTATCAGCCAAGGTGCGGGTAGTCTCTACTGCGCATGACTGCAGCATGCGCAGCAGTGTCTACTGCGCACGCTGCGGCGTTACACACGATTTAGCGAATTATTATATAGGATGTTGTAGGGTTTATTCCCCTAAATAAAACAAGGGTACTCCCACTGCTGAAAGGTGTTTTATTCAAAAGTTATTACAGCTCAAAACTGATTTTTTTAGGTTCAATATCACAGTGGCCTGAAATTGTACAGTGGCGCTGTTGCTACACGATCCTATGGACAGCGCTGGTCCCGGGACCATAAATCTCCACAAGATGGTGTAGCAACAGCGCCACTGTACAATTTCAAGCCACTGTATTGTACCTAAAAATTCAGCTTTGAGCTGTAATAACTTTTGAATAAAACACCTTTCCGTAGTGGGAGTATCCTTGTTTTACTCAGGGGGATAAACCCTACAGCATATTTTTTTTTTTTTTTACATTTTAAGTATTACTATCCCTTTAACCCCATGAAAGGTGATGAAGTATGGAATGAATAGCACTGCTGAACAGCTGCAGTAATAGCAATGGGAATTTGGGCCATAATAATAAACTGATTTAGCTTTCCAAAATGGTTTCAAACTTGGTTCTCCATCCAGCTATTTACTAATTATAGATGTGTGCCTGCCTCTGCGTGTGTCATTGATTAAAAGTAAAGCTGCCTCATAATAACCTTTTCTGTGCCGAAAGGGTTAATATGCATATTTTTACCAGGCAGCTTTACTTTTAACCATTTTGGAAAGCTAAATCAGTTTATTATTACTCTCGATTATACTTTATTTTTTCCAAACCAACCCCCGCAGGTGATCGCGCTATTAAAAGAAGCGACATGAAAATCTTGCGTTGATATGCAGGGCAAGATTTTCATGTCGCCCTTTCAACGCGGCGACCTACTTAATGAGGCTCCAAGCAGCACACTCTTAAAACTGTGCTGTTTTAAAAGTGAACCATGCAGGCTTACTTACCTCAATCAAGGCGGCAGGCTGGGTTAAATAAACAGCGTGGGCCTGTGCAACTTCTTGTGTACTCTATAGTAGACAGAGGCAGGCAGGCAGCTCCTGTTTGTCCGTGGGCTGTGGCTCCCTGCAGGCTGCACTGAGCGTCTAGGAGAAGGCGGGGCAGTACTGTTCCGGACAAGTCAGTGGTGAAGTGAGGATTATATGCGCAGCCTCCGTGACACTGACTCCAGCTCCTGTCTCTCTTCAAATAAGTTCTGTGTCACACTGTCACAGTCACATCCGGCTGGCGCAGCATACCCTCCCCCCCCCTCCAGTCCACCAGGCATGATGAATCTAAGGAAAAGGCTGGCTATTTTTTTTTTTAAATAAAAAAAAAATAAATAAAAGACGATCACAATGACAGGCGCCCCTCTGTGGGTTGCGCCTGTAGGCAGATGCCTACTCTGCCTTATTACAAATCCAGCCCTGGACAGACTGTGATGCACTCAACAACCAGCGGGTGTCTCCCTGTCTGGTTACTGTAAAGACTCGATATCCTGTCGAACATTGTGCTAGTTGGAAAGTAGGCAGCATCCTGATTGGCCAAAGCCTTGGGTGACAAGTTTAAAGGTCCCCCATAGAGTTAACATGGGGGAAAATAGGCGACCCAGAAATTGGTCAATTAGCTGCCTGCCCAAAGCTTCTGATTGGCTGAGACGGCCCTGACGATCTCGGCCAGGATTGGCCATCTGATTCCGGACTCCTGATTGGCATGGGGTTGAAGAGGAATATTCAAAGATGCTTCCAACCCCTGGCCCTTTGTGCGAAATGTGTATTTGAGCCCCTAAGCCTTTTGTCCCAGTGTTTATCCTTCATCAGTCTCTTTGTAAAGATAATGTGATCATGTCTGGAGCTTTGTGTTATGTATGCACTCTTTGTCATTGCCTTTTGTATCTTTTGTTTGGTATATTGTCGTGATGTGATTAACCGTGCATAACAGAACTGAAGTTTTGGGAAATAAAGTGTGTTACTTTGGAACCTGAACTGCGTCCTGTGTCTCTGTCACTGGGTGGTATTAAGGGTCTTCTTTTGACCCCCATCCTAGGAAGGAGAGGCTACCTGCTTGTAGCCCACCTCAGGAGAGAGAAAACCCGGCACAACGGCCTAAGTCCATCCGCTGACTTAGGTATCTGTTACAATAAATAAAATACATTTGGATACCTGAATCATTGGAACTACAATTTGTGGTATATACAGGGTAATGGTTACAAACATTTGTTGTAATCTAGGAAAGAAGAACCAGTCTCAGCATTAAAGAATCTATTGTCTTGCCTTTTTGGATTACTTCCACATTATATTAAGAGAGATAGAACTTAAAAGAAACCAATTAATGATGTTTTAAATACTTTGAATACTTTAAGTACTGGGAAAGAGGAGTATACCCGAGAGTCACTGGCAAATTTCATTAGGAGTCGCTATATGCTATGGATGATTTTTGTCTTTCCCAAACTGCGGTTGTCAAGTGTAGCTTGTTGTTCATTTCAGATAATGTGTGTTGTCCTTTTCTCTGCTGTCCAATGGATGTTAATGAGGTTTAGTATCTGGGTATATCTATAGAATATCATAATTAATGGCTACATAAGCACGTATATTATTGGGAACAAAAGAGTAAGAAATATCATCAGTTTAACATTTAAAGTGAATAGGTATTAAATATTTATGCTTTGAAGTAATTTCCTAAATAATGGTTATATATGTAAAAGGGTAATAAGTATTTTACTTTCAAGCATAAATTGCGTAGGTATAATCTCTTTTGTTCATTTCAGACAATGAATCCATCTTTATGTGGATGAGAGGTAACTAAAGAGATGCATTCAGCAAATTCCCATTGGTATAGTGTAAGTGTGTGTAATATCTTCTCTCAATTTGAAGGAGTATGTGTTTTTTACTTTCAACTTTAGAGTGAGACCCGTTGATGAGCCAAAAAGATCTATCCTGTATATTCCCATTGGTATTGTGTGAGTGTGTGTAATATTTTCATTTAATTTATGGAGTATGTGTTCTCTATTTTCGATTCTAGAGAGAGACTCCTTGATTATGGGGATGCGCTCACAGACCCGATCACTCTATATTGATTAATTGTATAATCTGTCATTTATAAATAGCTTGCGATTATTTTATATAGGCTTAGTATATGGAATTAATAAGTTTGACTTGCACGACTGTATTTTGAACAGCCTATTGCATTGTTTTATATATTTTTTTTACTTATGGGCAAGTAACCCTGTTCATTCATTTGAATTAACTCGCGTCTATGACATAATTCCATTCGATTAATATAAAATCTTATTGGTGCACTGATAAAGTGTATGATTTATTGTTTATAAGACGCTTGTGATCATTTTATATATTGGGTTAGTGTATGAAATAAATGCTGTTGTCTATTCTTTTATAAATTTAAATCTGCGCAATTGTATTTTGAACAGTCAGTTGTGATGTTTCATATCTTTATGCTGGTAAGCATGCGCTAGTAAGCTGGTTAACCGACATTTATTTCATTATACTACTCTATTTGACTAACATAATACCGCACTGGTGTAACTGTTACGATGTTATGTTTCTTTAAATGCGGAAGAAGATTTTTATAACAGTGGGATATTTTCTTGTTTTGTTATGGATGAAGGCCGATCATGTGGGTATCATTTGGTCATGTGATCTAATCACACGTGATTAGATTTCTGTTATACAGCTATACACTGTTATTGATTGGAGCCTATCTGCTATGAAGACCACTTTCTTATGTCATTTAATTGGTTTTAGCTTTATCTGACTATATTTGTATCCATAAAGATCCACATGTATTTTTGTACATTTTTCTGGGTCGGAGTGCCTCTATTTAAGGACCTGTGTAGATGGGGTTTATCTACTATAGGTTTACCTCATGAGATTTCTAATACTGATCATACCAGATGAGACCCCAGAGAAGTAAATCCAATCTTGGAGGAAGAAGAAACTGCTCCTAGATGGACAGGTTGAGAAGGTTCGCACCACCAGGCTTGCCAGAACCAGAATGTAGCGATCGGGATGACTAGAGCTTTCTCCATCCTGATTTTCCAGAATACCCTGGTAATGAGTGGAATCAATGGAAGCACATGGAACAGGTGGAAGTTCCATGAAATTTGCTTCCCTGACAGTTGATGAAGGTCATGTCCGTTGAACTGTCTGACTGTACCCTTACTGGAGTCCTCATCAGTACGTGACACCACTGTTAACTGACAAGAGACTCTCCTCCCCTGTCCACATCCACTGAGCCAATGGGTGACCCTGGGTTGCACCCCAGCCTCTCAGGCCAGCATTAGTTGTGACTAGGTTCTACTCTGGCATCACAAAAGGGTATCCCTGAATAAAAAGGGGATGACGAAAACACCAATGTAGGTACTCCCTTTCTTCCCTCTCCACACTGAGGCCACTGCCAATAGAAAGGCCACCTTAAGAGTAAAGTGACGCAGAGAGATGGAAGCAAGAACAGAGTTAAGATCCCACGGAGTGTGAGCCTTTAAGGCAGGGATGGCTTGAGTCACTCCCCGAAGAAAAACCTTGACATACGACTCATGACGAGGTCTGAACCTTAAGGGAGCTCAAACTGAGTCCTTTGTTCACTACATCTTGGAAAAGACAACAGCAAAAGGAGGCCAGAATCCTGTGAGGACACAGCTTTGTCCGTACACCACTTATGAAAGATAGACCATTCCCAATGGTATTGCCTTGGAGGAGATAGGCTTCCTGGCCTGAATCATTGTGGAAATGACCTCTGCAGAGAAATCTTTCCACCTCTGGATGTTGGCTTCAAGAGCCATGTCATCAAAGCCATTTTCTCCACATCCTTGTGCCACAGGTAATCCTGGAGTAAGATCTTGCCTGGGAGGAAGACAGAGCTGATTCTTAATCAAAAGACTGACCAGGTTTGCAAACCACCCTCTCTTGGGCTAGTAAGGGGCAAACAAAATGACGGTCACTCCATCCATCCTGATCTTCAGGAGCACCCTGGGTAAAAGAAGAAATGGAAGAAACACATAAGCAAGGTGGAAGTTCCATGGAATTGACATTACGTCCATGGCAAAGGCCAAATGATCTCCACTCCAGGAGCAAAAGGTTGGAACCTTCCTGTTTTCCCTAGTGGCCATGAGATTTATCCTCAGCACAACTCAAAGTTGCACAATCAGGTAGAACACTTCTGGGTTGAGTTCCTACTGTCCTACATCTAGGTCTTGGAGACTGAGAAAGTCCGACAGAATTTTTTATACCCCTGGAATGTGAACGGCTGAGACAGCCGGAACAAGGACCTCCTACCAACCAAGAATGTACCTCAACCTGAACCAAGCAGCTGCACTGCCACAGCCGTGGCATTGTCCAGCTGCACTCTCACTGTTTTCACCTTCAAAAGGGAGGTTCAGTAAGCTGGTTGGCCCGGAGTTCCAAGACACTGAAGGACAGAAGAGTCTCTTCTTGGGTCCACCTGCCCTGAACACATAGATGACCCAGAACAGCACCCAGCCTCTCAGGCTGGCATCCTTCACGATCAGGATCCACTCTGGAATCACAAAGGGTTTCTCCTCTTCCAGTTTCAGTCTGACACAACCACCACTGGAGGTCCCACCTGACCTCTGGAGAAAGGGATATCTGGCGATCGAGATGCTTCCGATTTCCAGACCAGCTCTAGATGACATCCCTCTGTAGTTCCCTCATGTTGACCTGAGAGTAAGGTACAGCATCTAGAGTAGAAACCAGTCTGCCCAGAACTCTCATATAGTCCCTGATCATGGCCGAGGGCCACTCCACCACACTTTAAATAACCATCCATTTCAAACTTTTTTTTTTTTTAATTGCCTTGTTTTGGAAACTACAGACATATTACACTACAGATGCCTCCTTTAAGTTTTATCTCTTAAAATAAATAAAAACATTGTGTTGAAATACTTCTTATAAGCAATGCACATTTTATAGGAGGAAAATTACTTTTATCATTTTTAAAAAGTGGACCTGCATATTTGAAACCTTCATTAACCCTTTGAATGCCAAAGGGGTACCCCTCTGGCACTCAAAAGGATAAAAGCTGCCTATATGTCATTTTAGCCAAAAGACCAGCAAACATACAGTTAGGAAGAAATTCATACTTGGTACTGTATGCTAATTAAAACTTTTTTCAGTGACATCTCCTATGCTAATGAAGCCTTTACAGTGAAATTTCATATGATTGTAAAGTTTTTGAGTGACATTTAGTATGCTAATTAAGCACTGTGCTGCACCAGGAGACTTTCAATTTTCCGAGAAATAAAAGTGTGATTATTTCCCAAAGTAAACTATACTACATCTTCTGGAATTTTGTATAAAAGGACACAGACAATTTTGAAAAAAATTTTCAAATATGTAAAACAAATTCAAGGAGAGGGGTCCACTTTAAAAAATATTTGTTGTATGTGCAAGTGTGACCATGTTTGTCAGAAAGGAAAGAACAATATTACCACTAACTCTTAAAAGACCAGGGGGGTGTAACACTATGCAAAACACTACACTGCACACCCCTTCAGACCTTAAAGGATTAACTTAAGTATCTGTCTGTGGAATAAAACACTGATTGTTGTAATCTTGTCCTGAAGCAAAGTGGTCTGAGTATAATTAGTCATCTTATCCTATGAAGGAAAACAACTGTGTTTACTTAAAGGGATAGTAATGTTTCAAAATAAAAGCAGCTCCAATTAATCTTGATAGTATTTGGGCCATGGTGGGTGTTTTTTCAATACTGTCAGTTGAAGTTCAAGAGTAACTGAATTATAAAGTATCCCCCTCCCACCCATTTTACCAAGTATAAGCCACCTCCCCTCAGATGTGGAATCTGGTCCTGGGACCAGACAGCTCACAGCAAGGGACAACCTTCTTACTGTGAGAACAATGAAAATCCTGCCATCCTTGACATGTTTTTCAGGTTTTTCCCTTATGCTCACTGAAGATTGTCCCTCGCTGCAAGCCATCTGTACAGTATTGCTGCTCTAAAGTGAGCAGTGTTACATCAGTAAAAGGTTTGGGAAGGGGATACTTTATAATTCAATTACTCTTGTACTGCAACTCTGACAGTACTGAAATAACACTCTCCATGGCCCAATACTATCAAGATTAATTGGAGCTGCTTTTATTTTGAAACATTACTATCCCTTTAAATCGTGATACATGCAAATGTGTGTTATGACTCTAGGATGGTCATCCTATAACATGTAACAGGTTGTCCCTTTCCTCCCATATAAAGTATCAGGGGGCAGTAAAGCATTCACTGGGGCTCTTTTGTTGGGCAGGAGTAGGATACACACAATCTAAAGAATGTATTCGGCATTTAGCCAAGGGGACTAAGTCTTCTGGATTTTTGGGAACATGTCATATAGTGGCTTTAATGTTAGGCACAGGTCTCCCTTTTGAGTAAGGCTGACCATCTGTAGGGATAATAGATGCACTTCTATTTAATACTTGATTTAAAATTGCAGACAAATGTATTTCAGCTTGATACTGAATTGTTTGAGCTGGAGTAGGAAATTCATTTAATCTCACAGAACTATAAAATAAATAAACTCATGCCTGAATTAATATTAATTAATATGAGGTGGCTGTTCCCTGTATCATCATAAGTAACATCCTATGTAATAATTTGCTAAATGTATGTTTGTCAGAAGCTGTCATGCGCAGTTGTTATGGTTTTCTGACACTCATACAAAGGTTAAAAGTAAGAACACAGTTTTATTGAAATAAAATTAAAGAACAGCGCCCCTGGGGGCCAGGACAGGTATAAACGGTAATGACAGAGTACAGGCCCAAATATGTAGGAGCAAACAATAATAATCAGAATAAACGTATAGACAGGGGTTAATGTAGAGCAACTGAACAGTCTCTGTGATGGTAATTAGCCAACGCCCAACAGGTAATATCAGTCTCTTGATGGTGCAGACGAAGGTGTAGTAGGCGACTGAACTGAATCACTCTCAGATAGCTGTACAATAGGACGCCCAAACGAACAACAAAGATTGACCAGAGCTGAGCCAATACCACCTTAGTGGGATATAATGGAGGAAAGCCACTGCGGGAGCTAATGGGACCAGAACCTGAAACGCCCTTAACACTCTCAATGGAAGAAACCCTGCGTGTGCCAACGGGACCAGAGCCTAGAACACCCCTTGGGTGCCACAACGGAGCAACACTGCACAAGCTATCAGCGAGCCAACGCACTGGTAGTGCGATAGATAGCGTAACACAGTGAGCACTTGGAGACCAGAGCCGAGACACCCTTCCGGTGCCATCACGGAGCAACACACTGCAAGAGCAAACAGAAGGCTTACTAGCACCGGGCGGTGCAACCACGGTGCTGTCCGAGCACCGGAACGGAAACTGCTCTGCTAGTGAGAACGGATAGGCTAGGTCAATAAGGCGCCGGCTCAGTAAGTGTTAAATGGCTCGGATGGAACACACAGGCTTGGCAAGTGTACGGATACAGGCTCAACAACGGAGGCAACCAGCACAGCAAGGGTGTAGGACAGGTTCGGTAACGGAGACAACAGCTCAGCAGGGCTATGTAGACTGGCTCGGTAACGGAGGCAACAGCTCAGTTTAGCAGAGAAGTGATTAGCCAGAGCGATACTAACAGCACACTTCAGAATGTCGCCGGTAGGCGACCGAGATCACACGGGAACACCGGATATGATCACGGAGCAGGAACGTCAGCCGGAACCGGGTCAATCACGAAGCAGGAACGTCAGCCAGAGCCGGGTCAATCACGAAGCAGGAATGTCAGCCAGAGCTGGGTCAATCACGAAGCAGGGGAGTCAGCCAGAACCGGGTCAAATCACGGAGCAGGAACGTCAGCCAGAGCCGGGTCAATCACGGAGCAGGAACGTCAGCCGGAACCGGATCAATCACGAGCAGGAACAGCAGAATGGTCAGACGAGCCGAGTCGGTACACATGAACGCAGGAATACAGCAACAAAAGCGCAGGATCAGGAACACCACGAAAGGGCATCTGATAGGTGCCATAGACCCAGTATATAAAGGAACATCCTGGACGGCCAATCAGCCTCCTCCAATACACAGGTATCATCACAGAGATTGACAGGGAATCACGGGGACCGTGATAGCAGTACAGACTGCCTGCGCCGCGGCTGATAACGGAGCGGGGCAATCCAAATTCAGACAGTAGCACAGAGAGGTCTACGGTCTGAATTCGGAGCGCCCCGCTCCATATCAGCCGCAGCGCGGGCAGTCTCTACTGTGCATGACTACACAGCGGCCGTTGCTGGGTGGCACTGTGGCCCGTGTACGCAGGCTCTTCAACTAGTTAACAATATTGTGTCTGACAGCATTATAACCTATATCCTGAAATGTATAGGTAGGGCCAAAAGCAATATTATTAGGCATAAGTTAACCTGTAATTAGCAATACCAGGCACCTTGACACCATACACCAAACTGAATTTCAAGTGCAAGAATTTCATTATTAATGACATCTCTACCATGCTGTGTTTGCATAATATAATTCAGCCTCTGCATATTGTTTACTGGAATAGCTACATGTGATTGTACCTTACTTATAAGGGGTCCACGGAATAAAATATATGGATAACATTAAGATTACTTAACCCTTTGAGTGCTGCAATGCGTTGCATACCCCTCTGGCACTCAAAGGGTTAAAATAAACTCTCGAGTTTATGGGTGTAATTGGTTATAACTTTCTTCCCATATTAAGATTCAGGGGGCATTTATTCCCTTCTCTTGGTACAAGTTCACCATATCCCTGATATTATATAACTACAATGGTCTTAGAATTCATGAGACTATAGTAAGTACATTAAAGAAAGGGGAGAGAGCTTCAAATATACTTAAATAGGTATATATATTTATTACGCATATACCAAAAATCTATAGAAACAAAAAGTATGATTAGTAAATATCATTAGTAAATCCACTGTAAGTATAGAAAGACTAGTTTTAAAGCCCATGTACATGGGCCAACATTGGAGGAACTACAGTCACGCGCAGTAATGACTGCCCGCGCCGCGGCTGATATGGAGCGGGGTGCTCCGAATTCAGACCGTAGCCCTCCAGAGGACTCAGGTCTGAATTTGGAACACCCTGCTCTGTATCAGCCATGGAGCAGGAAGTCTCTATTGTGCAAGACTGCAGCGTGCGCAGCTGTCTCTACTGCGCATTACGGCTTCTGACAAACATCTGTTAGGGAATTTTTATATAGGATAATATGCTTGCAGTAATAGAAGTATTACATACCATTAGTCTTGCATATTTCGTGAATATATCTCTCTCAGTCCATAAAAAATATATCACTTGTACCATCATATAGAAGTTAGTACGCTTCACCACACCTTTTTTCTTGTTGCAGCAAACAGCACAAGGTTATAGACATCTATGCTCATACTGAACACCACCTGTATCATTTAGCGCATTTGTGCACTACGTTTATAGGACTAAACAGGGTTAAAATCATTTTTCGAATTATACATGCAATAGCTTAAAAACCAAACAAAAAAATAAAAATAATAATAATAATAAATATAAATAACACATTGCAGATTAAGCAGGTGATATTCCTTAAACAAATATGCCCTTGCCAAGTATAAACAACATTTCTAAGCAAAATATTCTGCAACTGACCTTGTGCACACATTGCTATAAGAAAGTATTTTAAAAGGCATAATGTATTTAACTATTACATACCCAGAGCTAAGTTTTATTGATCACTTAACCCTTTGAGTGCCAGTGGGGTACGGAACGCATTGCAAAGTAATGCATTCCGTACCACTCTGGCACTGAAAACCAGATCATTATCAGTGATGTTATTGATTGACCTTGACAAACTCAACAGCTTTTGTTAGACTCAGCTGGACATTGATGGCTACTGTAATACTGGGGTAGTCAGCTCTTGAGCCTGTCTGATTGGGAATGATGAGAATGGTCTTCCCAAACAGTTGGGTCCTACAGTTAACTCCTCCTTTTGTGGTCTAACAGCAGCTGGAGGGCCACATGTTGCCCACTCCTGCTGTGACTAGTTGCATGCTGTGATGTATACATGCAGGTATGTGGTAGCTCCAAGGTAGCAAGTGATGAGCTCAGCACTCATTTGTGATAAATGGCTGTGATTCTCAATGTCCTCTCCCTGATGTATGGGCCACATTAACACTGCCGCTGAGCTCACTTTATCCCTCATCACTTATAAATGTGCACAAGCACAGTGGGTAGAAATGGCAGGCAGCAGAATAGAGTAAGTAAATAAGCAGAACAGGGCTTTTCTAAATCACTCAAATACACGTTTCATTAAAACCTGAACATGAAATTGGTTGAGATACCTTTAATTCTATATACAGCTAGCATTTCTACTAAAACAAAAACAAAAAAATGCTTAAACCCATTATTGACCAGAGGAAGGTAAAAAACATTGAGAAGTAGTAACTTTCACACCTCTCTGTTCCTCAAAGAGTTAATGCCTATGTAGACAGAGCATTTGGTTAACCCTCTAAGACCAGTGCATTGTGCTATTCTTAATTAGAGAAAGAGCTGATGGATTTAATAAATTAAGATTAGTATCCACATGTCTTCAGAAAAGCTGTTACCTTATCTCAGCAGTTTTCTGACAATCACTTCTGAGATGCGTATCAAGACTGCCAATGGGAGTCAGGAAGCCCTACAAAAGGCAGGAATGGTTGCCATCATAGAACATTGGTTGCTAACTCTATGCACAAGGACCTCGATCAGCATTCAGCTGGATAATCACCAATCTTCAGGCTCCAATTTAAATGAACTTCACAGAAGTTCATCAGTGAGGCACAGACATATATAGAAAGTCAACCTCCACAGGGAAAGGTGCTGAAACATGCAAGTAAACTGGTTAGTCCAACTCCAGGGCAGTGTCAGGACTGGCCGGTGCAGGTTATCGCCTGCAGGGGAGGGAGTGCTAGGGATCGAGGATTAGGGTTCGGTGCTGGAGAGCGGTGACTGCCTGCGGTCAGGCCTTGCTGCGGCAAGGGCCGAGTAAAGATGCTGGCCGCAAGGCCAGATGTCTGAACCCCAGTTGAGCCGGGATCCAGACCAGGATGACCTCCCACAGACACTACAAACTCCCCTGCAGGGGGGAGCAAAGGCTGGAGGGCGGAGACTAGGGAGCGGAGCTGGGGTGCGTAGGCCAAAAAGTAGCTGAAGCTCCCCAACGGAAGAGAAAAACCTAGACCCCTAGAGCAAGATGAAGCTAGGGATGGTTTAACCAGCAGAAGAACGATCAGACTTGCCTGAAAGCGACTGGAGATCTGGACTGGACAATAGACTAGGCAGATGAGTGGTCAGACTAGCTGGCCAGCCACTGGCGGTCAAGACTGGACAAAAGAGCAAGCAAAGCGTGGTCAGACGAGCCGGTCAGCAACAGGAGGTCAAACAGGACATATGGAGTGGGCAGAAGAGTGGTCAGACGAGCCTCAATCGGTACACGAAATTCAACACAGCAAGGAACAGGACTGGAGTACAGAAAACCTGCTGGAATCTAGGCAGCAGTGAACACTAGTGAAAGTGCACCAGGCAAATGAGCAGGACACCTAAAATAGTCGCCGGAAGATGACGTCAGGAGCCTAGCCACAGACGAAAAACCGGAAGTGCAGAGCCTCCTGAGAAGGAGACCTGGCAGAGACGTGGCCGCCGCCGAAGAAGCACGCCGCAAGAGGCAGAAGAGAAAGGCGGAGAAAACAAGCTCCGCAAGAGGAGAGAGCCGCAGAATGAATACGTCGCGGGAGGGAAAGAAGCCTCCGCCGGGAAGGTATGCTGCAGCGAGCACAGATGACGTGACAGGCAGCCAGTTAATGGAAGCCTGCCTAATGGGGGATTATAAAACACAAAAAAGTGTCAAACTAAGAAAGCATTGCCCAATTCGCCTTTTCATGAGGCCATGTCACTTGAAACCGAGGAGGCGGAGGGTAAATCTGGTTGGAAGAGGTAGTCTCCTTCTCAGAGGCCTTGCCTTTTTATTTATTTTTTAATAAATTTCCCTGCTCTCGGAGGAGAACTTTACCCCTGTGGTACCGGTGTTCCACATTGGACATAAGACATATAGGAAAACAGGACAAATGTAACAGAATAATAATGCTCTACCCAAAAGGGTCAAAGCAGAATCAAAGGAGAAAGAATCCAGCCTTGTGTGTTTCACACTGCAGTAAAAGAGGAAGAGGGTACCATAGAACCTCCCCTTCCTACTCCCTGAGACCCAGGAAAAAGAAACAGGTTTCATGGGAAATTGTAGTTTCATTCTTCCCTTCAATATGTGTGGAGCTTCCGGCTACCTCATTGTTTTACCACCCCACTAGTGGGTGGTGTCTCTGAGGGCATCCCTCAACTTTATTAGGTACTGGTAGAAGAAGCAACACCCTTTGCCTTTCAGAATTCAGCCGGTGCTGCAGAAATCACAACTGTACTGTCTATACCCCATCCAATATGATCACTGTGTATCCCCATTTCTTAAAGGCACAGCAGTCCCATAACAAACACTTACTAAAATTAGGTAAAGTCCAGTCCTGAAAAAAAGCCACCTCGGGAATGAGGAATGAGACTGACAGAAATGAAGAGCAGAGGGCAGAACTAGCGATTTTACCACAGACCATTCTGAATGTGGTTGCTAGAGAGAGACATACTCACAAGACCTGTGCACTCTGAATACCGGTTTCCTCTTCAGTCTTCTATATACATATATCATGCTCAGACAAGCCAAGCAAATAAGAGGAAAAAGGCTGATAAAGCTAGCAGGATCCAGGTTCTGTACAGTTGTACTCTGATTCAATCCATGGTCAGGATAGGAACCCATCTACTGGGGGACTACTCCTCCAGAGAGGTTTATAAGACAAGTGCCCTGCCATCCAGGCAGGAGGCTACTTTGCCCATAGTTCCTCTGCTCCACACTGGATGAAAGATAAAAATACATTTTTTACAATATAGAATGGTTGCTGAAAAACATCAGAATGCCTCAGGCTCCCATCAATGTAGCAACACACTTTATTTGGGGACATTTTATAGTAAAAATACACAAAGGAACAAAAAAACATAAAATTTAATCTTGCTGCTCCGATCTTCAACCAAAGGGAATCGGAGCGACAAATGACAACAAACGGTAGTAACTAATCCGGGCCAGGCTGCCATTTTATACAACTTTTGGTCACAGACTAATTCAATCTTGTCTCATGGGCGCCCAAACCAATGGGAACTGGAGTGACAAGATGGGGACAAGTGGCAACCAATTACCAAGCCCCCTACTTGCTAAATACACATTCAAACCCATAGTTAACAGGTAGCGGTAGGCGGCCAATCAGAAAACTGACTACTTTTTAAAATGGTGGAGGGAAAAATCAGCTACCCAGCCATCAGGGTGGAAAGCGGCTGGGTGGTTTATACGTAAATTCAGTCCTTTTAGAGTAGAGATCCGTAGGTAACAACCATAGGCTTTTTACATCACCCTCCCCACCAAGTCAACGAATAGTCCCTGATGGTAGCTTGGGAAGGGAGGGTACCCAGTCTGGCTATATGTCTTATTGCCGAGACAAGCCATTGGCACTGTGATTGTCCCTGCCAGTCAGGTATTGCACAGTAAAGTTAAAGGGCTGGAGAGCCAAACTCCAACGCAACAGGAGCCCATTGTCCCCTGTCACCTGGTTCAGCCATACCAGGGGATTGTGGTCAATCAGTATGGTGAATTCCCATCAGTACAGGTGTGACTGAAAGCATTTGACGGCCTAAAACAAAATCAGGCACTCTTTTTTCACTGCAACGTAACCCACCTCTCGCTCCAACAATTTTGGTCTTTGAAAGGTGGCCGGGTGCTCCTCTCTTAGATTGTCCACTTGGCTCAGTACTGCTCCGAGTCCATATTTGGAAGCATCTGTATGCTTTGTTAAAGTCCAGAGCAGCAAGTACCAGTACCTGAGCTGTTTTCAGGGTGACAAATGCTCAGTCGCACTCCAGGGACCAGGTAACTGAGCGGGGCAGAGCTTTCTTGGTTTGGTCAGTCAGGGGCTAGGCAATGTCACTGTAGTATGGGACAAACTTCCTGTAGTAACCCTTGGTCCCCAAGAAGGCCATCACCTGCTTCTTGGTCTGGGGCACGGGCCAATTAAGGATGGCATCTACCTTGGCTGGCTCAGGCCGCTGCCTCCCATTCCTTGCTTTGTGTCCTAGATACTGAACCTTGCCAATCCCTATCTGGCACTTGTCGGGGCAGATGGTCAACCTTACCTTCTGTATAATATCCAGGATAGCTTCTACATGGAGTAGGTGGTCCTCCCTGGTGTCGTTGTATATAGCAATGTCATCCAGATAGGCATAGACAAATTCTTTTGCCCTTGCCAGCAGATGGTTCAACCTCTGGAAGGTGGCCAGGGTGTTCATCCCGAACAGCATTACCTTAAATTGGTATAGCCCAAACAGTATAATGAAGGCGGACTTGGCCACCGCCTAAGGGTCCAGTGGTATCTGCCAGTACCCTGAAGTAAGGTCAAAACTAGCTTGTTAAGGACCAGGAACCAGACAGACACACAAAATATAAAATGCAAAACACCTTTATTAAAGTAACAAAAAACAAACAAAACAGAATGGTGATCCAGGAGCATAAACCAAAAGACAAGTCGGGGTCAGGAAATAGGGTGCACCTAAATTAAAATTCTGAACCGAAACCGAAACTTCAGGATGCACTTGGCCGGAAACCGAAAATGATTTTTTTTAATTTATAGGGCGATGCCTAACAAAAGAAACAAAAAAATATAGCAGAGCAAGTGCACATGGCACAGTCAAAGTGAAACTATTAACCACTTCAGTCTCACAGGAGAGTTGCCCACTTCTGGCAATCTGATGGCAGCAATATGCTTCAGATCTTTTTGTTTTTTTGTTTCTTCTTTTAAGTCCCTGGCAGGGATCTTGTGGAATTTCTGTTTCCAGAGAGCATTATATTCAGTGACAAGGATAGTGATACAATTCAACATCATTCTTTCAGAACCATGTGTTCTCCTCTATACGTTGTATTTAATGGACTTGGAAAAGTTGTTTAGAGGTTCTGTGCCATAGAAATGTGTGTAAAATGAAATATGCACATCTTGCTACCTCCATACCATGGACACAAACATTAGATACGAAATTCAACTGTATTAGAATCTGAGTGTTGGACCCGGTAATCTTGATATATAATCATGTATTATCACCATAAATCACATCTGACCAGGACCCGGACCCACTTACTTTACAATTGTTTACATCTACATGCGAACAGACACAACATGCAAACACCAAGTACCTACTTCAATCCACACTGCTATACAGTCACAGCTTCCACATGGCCACCAGATCCAGCAGAAGCGCCCTACACTGTTCTAATGCGCTCGGAAACAGCTGGTGAGCAGAACCATTGAATTCATGCGGTGCAAGGGGAATTTTCTTAAGTTAGCACTAACTCGGTGTGTAATAAACACACGAGCATTATTCATAAAACATGAACGTAGAATAACTTATCGTGCACCATAAGTGGAACAAATATATTCATGTCAGGAGGCAGAAGCATAACTACTTGGTTAGTGGGGATTGGGGAAGGGTGTTGCAGACGCACACAAATACCGACTTTTCAATTGCTGGTGGCAACCCTAGGAGGGAAAGCAGTGAAGCCAATAAAGTGAGAGAAATGAGAGAGCTTCCCCCGTTTCGACTATTTTTTTATTTCGGCTTTTTGCCTAAAATGCCAAATTTCGGTGCACTCCCTATCAGGAACCAAGGCGGGTACTCAGCCAAGCTGGAGTCAGGAACACAGAAGTCAGTTGTGTCAGGAACAAACCAGGAGTCAGAAGGGTCATCAGAGGAATCCAGGTCATGCATGGATAAACAGGAGCACAGGAGAATGCACAGCAGCCAGCAACAACACAAGGACAAGGAGGAAGTAAGCCAAGCTGCTTTAAATACCCTAGAAGGGGTTGGCTGATATCAGTCAGGTGAGTAATCACAGAGAGGTCAGCCGAGTCAACCTGACCCAGGAAAGGGAAGGCAGCAGCAATCAACAGCAGATCTCTAGATTAGCTCAGGCAACAGTAATCAACAGCAGAGTTAGAGCAGCTCAGCTAAACCTTGACAAAGCTTCAGCGAGCCTATCATGGAGCCTATCTATCCGGGGCATGGGATATGTGTCTGTGACCGGGTGGTCAAGTCCTTCTCAGGCTCCAGGACTACCGGGGAGGACCAAGGACTGTCCGACTCCTCAATCACCCCTAGCTCAAGCATCTCCCTCTCTTTGTGGGTCTTGATAGCTTCTGAAACATGGTAGGCAGGCTGTCTGATAGGAGTTTGGCCAGGGTACTCGACCAGGTGTTGGGTCAGGGTCATGCGGCCTGGCAGTGCAGAGAACAGGATAGGCCACCTGTGGATAACCTCCCAGATCTATGCCTGCTGGCTTGAAGTGGGCTGGGGCCCTAAGGGAAATTGGCCTTCTGGTTGGGAAGACTGGGTATCGGCCAATAGGTCAGGGATCTCCTGGTCCTCAGCCTCGTGGCTGGCTGGGGTACAGATGGTCATAATAGGCTTTCAGGGAGTTAATGTTGCAAGCCTGTCTGATTTGATTTGATTGATCTTATAGGGTCCTTCCCAAGTAGTCTGCAGCTTGTATAGTAGGATGAAGGGCTAGGACTTTCTGCCCAACGCTGAACGCTCGGTCCTTGGCATGCTGGTTGTAGTGCCATTTTCTGCTGGGTCTGGGCACCCTGCAGGTTCTGACGTGCTAGCTCTATTAGTGTCTCCAACCTGTCCCTCAATTCTACAATGTAAGAGACAGCCAGGGTTTCCTCTGAGTCGCATTTCCCTATCCAGCACTCCCGGAGGATGTTCAGGGGTCCCTGGACTCTACTCCCAAACATTAGTTCAAAGGGGGAGAAACCCATAGACTCCTGAGGCACCTCCCGGTACACAAAGAGGAGATAGGGAAGATACCACTCCCAGTCCTGGTGCGACTCAGTGAAGGCCCTGAACATCTGTTTTAAGGTCCCACTGAACCTTTTGCAGAGGCCGTTGGTTTGGGGGTAGTGTGTATGGGCTTCATCCCGCATAACTTCCAACCTGCTGAAGCAGCTCTGAGGTGAATTGTGTACCTTGGTCAGATAAACCTCCTTTGTGAACCCCACCTGGGTTTGGATCAGGTACCTGGTGGCATAGTCCACCACGGTCAATATTAATTTTTTTCCTTGCATCTGCACCTGGCCAAGGGTTCCACTATGTCAAGCGCCACCCGCTATAAGGGTTCCCCTATAATGGGCAAGGGCTAAAGGAGTCCTGGTGGCCTATGCCCCCCTTTTTCCGACCATCTGACAGATGTCACTGGTCAGGCAAAAGGTGCGGACATCCCTAAACAGCCAGGGCCAGAAGAAGGCTCTGATGAGCCGGTACTCCATGCACCTGGCCCTCAGGTGTCCAGCCAGTGGCACCTCATGGGCCAGAGTGAGCAAGGCACCAAGGTGTTGGGAAGGAACTAAGAGCTGGGTCCTGGAACCTCTGTGGACTGGAGACAGGGAGTTACTGTCCACCTATACAGTAACCCATCATCCATATGAAAGTTTCCTAATAGGGCCTGTCTCTCTCATCTCTGCCCTCTGCCTATATCCCCATAAGGTGGGATCAGCGGCCAAGGCTGCACGGAACTCCGTGGGGGAAGACCAAATGAGGGAGCTCTCTCCTGGGGAATCATCCGGGGGGGTTGTCATTTTGGCTTA
The DNA here is from genome assembly GCA_037306005.1 of Rhinophrynus dorsalis. Classification (NCBI taxonomy): domain Eukaryota; kingdom Metazoa; phylum Chordata; class Amphibia; order Anura; family Rhinophrynidae; genus Rhinophrynus; species Rhinophrynus dorsalis. The sequence goes on from CM074721.1 coordinate 493,545,258, forward strand.
CCAGAGTTTGCCAGGCTCTGGCTCTGATAAGAACTTGACAGTCGGCTGTCAGGGCTTCAGTGATAAATTGGCTTTGCAGGTGACCCAGATGCTTACCCAGCAATACATCCGCAGGCAGGCCAGGCATCACTACTACAGTCTTATACCCCCAGCTCGAGCCCCAATCCATGTGGACTCAGGCCAAAGGTAGCCAGTAGACTTTACCCCTGGCAACACGCACTTCTACCACCTGGTCCATGTGTTGACAAGGTGCAAGGAACAGAGTCGGAAACAAAGTAAGGGTGGCACTAGTGTGTCTCAGCCCCCCCCCAGTGGTGTGTCCATTAAGCTGTACTGGGTGGACATGGTGCCAGCAGTCATCTGAAGATGGACATGACAGCTGCTCTCACTGATTCAGACTAAAGCAGGCAGAGAGCACAAGCCTACTTACTTAAGATATAAGATGTGCACAGACCGCTCAATTACAATAACTGAGCCACTGATTACTCACCTGTGATTAACCGCTTAAGGAGCAGAGGGGTGTACAACACATTGCTATACAATGATTTGCATGCCCCTCTGGTCCTTAAGAGGTTAAGCAGGGATACAAGGAAAATCAGGCCCACTGGTGTCTGGCTTAGAAAACACAAGCTTTCATGACACCAAGTTCTTTTCTTTAGGCATGAGTTAATAATGCTGGAATGTCCACATTTCTATAGGCTGGTGAGATGGCTCAGCTGGTTAAGGCTCCAGCTGTAGAATCTGTTCAAACCACAAGGTCTCAGGTTCTAGTTCCAGCAGAGTAGACTCAGCCTTTCATCCTTCTAAAGTAGATAAAATGAGTACCATAAAATTGGGTAATAATATATATACCCCCAGGACATACTTGAGAATGAGAGAAAACCTCAATGTATTCTTCCTGGTAAAATACATTGATATTATATACACACACAGTATGACACAAACACTTAGAATGTAAAACAGGCAAAATGATGTTACTGAACACAAGCTCTGCATGGACATGATATGGTACGAGTAGGGTTAGATCAAAGTATTGGGGAGAAGAGAATGTTAATTACCACAGAGGTGTGAAAAGCCTGTTAGTAATTTTCAGCATTAGTGCCAATGGGTCATTTCCAGGATCTCCCTGACCAAGCATAGATGGAGTAATCACAATGACAGAGCTACTGATTAACTACCTGTTAACAAGCAAGAATATCTCGAAGACCTGCACTATGCACCATTTGTGTGTCCTGAGGGCTAATGCTGACAAACGCTGACTTAACACTTTGTGCGCCAGAGTGGTACGCAGTGCATGCACAACACCCCTCTGGCAATCGAAGGGTTAAACTGAAAACCAAACATCAGTTTGGAATAGATCAGGGCTGTCCAAGTTCAGTCCTCAAGAGCCATCAACAAGCTATGTTATAAGGATTTCCCTGATTAAGCACACGTGAGTTAAAGGGATAGTAATACTTTAATATTACTAATCCCCATATTGTAGCTATGGTACAAGGAACTGAATTGCCCCCAGGTTCATCTCTCAAACCCCTATGCTTTGAGAGATAACTGTAAGCAAAGTTCCCCCTCCCTCCCCCTTCCCTGAAGTCAGAGTTGTAAGCACATGTAGAAGACCATTTCAGTGAAATAATTCTTTTTTTTTACTAACGTGATCTTGGCTCAGCTGCAGAGTTGCCTGATGCAAATAAGACTGGATATCCCTGCAGTCAGTACAACGCTGACTTCAGGGAAGGGGGAGGGAGGGGGGAACTTTGTGTTCGGTTATCTCTCAAACCATAAAGGTTCAAGAGATGAACCTGGGTTCAATTCAATTCTTTGTCCCATAGCTACAGTATGGGGATTAGTAATATTTAAGTATTATTATCCCTTTAATCATTAGCTCATTAATTTTGATTGACCAACCTGTGCTTAACCCCTTAACAACCCTTGATGGTCATAGTACGTCAAGGGTCGATCTGGCTGAATGACCCATGACGTACTATAACCGTCATGGAGTTCCGGGCTCCCCCCGCGGCTGCACGCCGTTCGGGGAGTCCGGAACCAGAAAAAGAAAAAAAAATGCTCCGCGGTCGTTCAGTCGCGTCGCCGTGGCGATCCGCCGATCGTTAAGGGGTTAAAGGGATAGTAATGTTTCATAATAAAAGCAGCTCTAATTAATCACCATAGTATTTGGACTTTGGAGAGTGTTATTTCAATTCTGTCAGAGTTGTAGTTCAAGAGTAATTCAATTACATAGTATCCCCCTCCCGCCCCTTTTACGGATGTCACACTGCTCACCTCAGAACAGCTGGGAGGTGCCCAGGTAGATTGCAGAGAGGGACAATCTTCAATTAAGATATGGGAAAAACCTGAAAAACTTGTCAAGGGGGGCAGGGTTTTCATTGTTCTAATAGGAAGAATATTGTCTCCTGCTGTTATCTGTCTGGTCTATGGACTGCATTCCACATCTGAGAAGAGATGGCTTACGCTAGGTAAAAGGGGCGGGAGGGGAAACTTTGCTTGTGAATATCTCTCAAACCATAAAGATTTGAGAGATAAGACTTATATCGTTCTTCATGTTTTTTTAATGTCTACAAAATAAACTAAAGATAAAACGAAGTATTACTATCCCTTTAAGCAGAGAAATAATGTACTGTTGGTGGCCCTTGAGGATTGTACTTGGACAGCCCTGGAATAGATGACACCCTAAACTGTAGTACCATTCAGCTTGCATATTGTATACTGTATATCCACAGTCAAAATGTTGACAGAAATACAGAACAAAACTGTTGTGTTCTGTCTCCATCTAGTGGTTGCTCAGAAAACTCCCAGAAATACATACTGAGAATTCCACTAGCACTCTCACAGTGCCTAGAGAGATCAGCTACACCTCATTGATAAGGCACAACAAAACTAAAAGGAATATGTTAGGTTAGCAGTTTCTCTTGTTCAGAGGGGAATTGCCCTGTACTCCTGTTTTGGCAGGATCACTATGATGTGCTTTAAGATATTTCTACTCTATGTTTGGCACTAGTGAGCTAAAAGAGATTGCACCCTGGCTAGGAAACCATTCCTATGGAGCATGTACTTACCAGCACTTTGCACACCTCACTAACAAAATCCAACAAGCCTGAACCATATGTCTGGGGTTGGCTGTTTCTCTTGTTCAGAAAGGAATTGTTTGGCACTTTGCGGCTGGACTGCCATTTTGGCAGGATCAATATGATGTTCTTAAAATATTTCCTCTCTATATAAGATACATTGCACCACTGGCAGAATACCGGTCCTATAGAGCCTGCTAAATTCTATAGTAAGCTTGGTCCTACCCGAACGTCCCTGACCAGCAGTTTGCAGAATTTCAAACAAGGCAACAAATCCTTATAGAATTATAATTTTATTATTATTATTCTTTATTTATATAGCGCCAACTAATTCCGCAGCGCTGTACAATTGGGAATAGACATACAGAGGTATTAAATAGTACAATCAGATGTGGAGAACAGGAGGATCAGAGGGCCCTGCTCGTGAGAGCTTACAGTCTAGAGGAAGGTAGGTTTGATACAGAAGGAGTAAGTGCTATTGCTTTTAAGTGCCTCCTGCCACATGAACTGCCAGTCAGTGGGTGGGTAGAAAAGGCAATAAATACCTACATAGGGATCATCAAGTTGACATGTGGGCAGAAACACATCCAAGGTCTCTTATTGAATGTTACATGGACAATTAACCATTGGATGTATAGTTTCACAAAGAATCATTTAACATTGAACTGTCACATTGTAACAACCCTTTTAAAAGCACCTATATTTTTGTTAGCCTTTTGTCATTTCAGGCAGTAATGGGGGAATCCAGACATGGACCCCTTGCTCACAAGTGCCTAGAGGGATCAGCTGCACCTCACAGACAAGGCCCAACAAGGCCGAAAAGTACATCTGGGGTTCGCTGCTTCCCTTGTTCAGAGAAGAATGGTCTGGCATTTTGTGGCTATACTGTCATTCTGGCAGGACCTGTATGATATGCTTCAGAATATTTCTTCTCGGTGCATGGCATTTGTGAGCTAAAAGAGAATGAACCCTGGGTGTGAGTAAACAATGAGCTTTTGCATACCCTTGCAAGCTCATGAGCTTAGTTGAGAACCTCTGACGTCTATCTATATGCAGTCTTGTTGTTTAGCCTAGTCCAAGGTTCAAAATAAAAAAAAGGGGAGGGACTAGGGAGTCCTGCCATGAAGACTGACCAGGAAAGAAAAACAACGGTAAGCTGATATAATTTTCCTTTTTCCCTGGTCAGCATGGCAGCACAATGCAAAGGGTAATACCAAAGCAATCCGTGCAGGGGTCAAATAAGACATTAAAATGCTATTAAAAAACTTTTATTAAAAAAAATTAAGAGGTACAGGCTCTAGAAACTGAGGCTAGAACCTTGTGACCAAAATGGACTTCATTAGAAAACCTAACGTCTACTCTATAATGTTTGATAAAAGTAGAGCTGGATGACCAGACAGTCGCTCTGCAAATATCTTGTGCCAAGACTTCATCCTTTGCTGCCCAGGATGTGGAAATTGCTGTAGATGAATGTGCCTTAAGATCCTGAGGAACTGGAATTCCCATGCATGTACGCTTTGGAGATAACAGAAACAATCCAAAGGCTGATGGTGGGCTTGGATGCTGCCTCCCTTTACTGAAACCAGTAGGAATGACAAACAGCCTGGTAGCTTTCCTGAAGGGGGTCGTACTTGCAATATAGTTCTTCAGACATCTAACCATGTCCAAGCTGGCCTATACAGGGTCATCTCCTTTCTCTTGAGATGAAGTGAAGGCCGGGAAGAAGAATGTCCTGAGCAAGGTGAAGTCTGAAACCATGTTCGGCAAAATTTCAGCCACTGGTCTGAGGATCCCCTTGTGTGAGGAAAATCTTAGGAAGGGCTCTTCAATGGAAATTGCCTGTAGTTCCGATATTCTTCTGGCAAATTTAAATGCAACCAGAAGCATAACCTTAAAGGACATCATTCCCAAGGATACCGAAATCAGTGGTTCAAAAGGGCTTCTTGAAAGGACATCTAGAACTAATGGGAAGTCCTGGCATAATGATCTGACTGGACGCCGGAGATGAGAAAAAGCTTTGAAGAAATGAGCAGCCAGTCATGGGAAGCCCATTTATATGCTTTAACCTTTCAGTACCAGAGGGGTACACAACACATTGCTTTGCAATGCGTTGCATACCCCTCTGGCACTCAAAGGGTTAAGAGCAGAAAGAGCAGAAACATGAACTTTCATGGTGCTGGAACTCAAGCCCTTATGGAAGCCTCTGTGAGTACTGGAGCTGTAACAGCCACTGTATTCAAGTCCCGGTCAGTTACCGAGTGGCAAAACACAGACCAAATTCTATAATAGGAGTTAGAGCCTGAATTATTCCTGGCTTTCAACAAGACGGAAGTGGCCGAGCAGAGAGCCTTTGAATGGCCAAAGCTTGCTGTTCAATTTCTAGACCGCAAGGTATAGCTTGTGGACTTCTGGGTGTAGAATGGGTCCCTGGGATAGGAGAGCATCCCTGATATAAGGCTCCTGAACTGCCATAATTTTGAGCGGCGGAAACCACGGTCTCCATGGTCTCTGATCTGTCTCTCCTGATCATTTCCAGCACTCTTGGGATCAAAGGAAATGGGGAAAAATGTAGCTCTTCTCTAGGGACCATGAGTAAGAGAGAGCATCCGTTCCCAGGGAATCTGGACAAAAGGTTCTGCTGTAAAATCTTGGAGCCTTCTAGTACGAAGGAGATTCCATGAGATCTATCATTAGTAGACCCCATTTCTGAACCATCAGCCCAAAGGTCTCCCAGCTCAAGGCCCAGGAACTCAGATCCACCCAGGTTCTGCTAAGAAAATCCGCAAGAATGTTGACCTTCCCCTGAATGTGGACTGTGTCAGATGGGATGCATGATTGATCACCCAAATCAAAACTGGCTTTACTTCTTCCAGAAAGATCCTTCTTCCAGTTCCCCCTTGCTTCCTTATATAGGATGGTTCCAGAACGTTGTCTGTTCGAATCTTGATCATCTGGCCCTCCAGAAGATGAGAGATATGATGAATGGCTATTAAAATAGCCCTCAAATCTAGAATATTGGAAGGCAGTGACTGGAAGGCTTCTGGTCAGAAAGCTTGAGCAAACGAATTGCTGCAAGTCGCTCCCCATCCTTTCCCACTAGCATCTGTCACTAGAATGATCTCACCATGTGACACTTTCTCAGATGGTCACCAGGATTAGGATAGGGAGATTTAGTCCAACTGGTTCAGAAGTGTCAATTGAGAAAGTCTTGTACCACCTGGCCCATTTGACCTCTGGAATGGAGGATGGCATGAGATCTAGAATCCTCATACATACTCTGGGTGACTCCTGATCCTTCAGTCTGAATCTCACAATTTGTCGAGCAATGCCATGAATCTTTTCTTCCAGAAGAGATACTGTGGCTGTCAAAGTGTTGAAGCAGATTCCCAGATATCACAGTCTCCCTTACAGGTTAAGTTTTCCTGTGCTTCCTACACCTCTGTATGGCCGCCTCCTGGCCACTTCCTCATTGCTAACATCAGGTAACAGGCACTAGCACGGACACCGGTTTATGGGCCTATTCTGGGTGACCTAATTGGGTCTCGCCTCCTTCTGCTCCTTTATAAACCTCCCTGGGCCTGGGAGTCATTGCCCTTATGTGGTGTTTCTGCTAGTGTCTCTTGTGATCCGTCGTGACCCATGCTTTATCTGAGAACTCGCTCCGTGTATGACCCCGGTTTGTCTGACTACCCACATTGGTCCTGACCTGTGGCTCTGGCTGACAAACTCGCTCCGTGTAGTCACCGGTTGTCTGCCCTCTGGCTCTTGCTGACTATAACTCTGTGCAGTCCCCGGCTTGTCTGACCTGTGGCTCTGGCCGACTACTTGCTCAGTACCCTCCTAGAGTGCTTGACCATCAGTCTCGGTGTTCCGTGGTTCAGGCCTGCTCTCGCTCCCTGTTGGCTCCAGTCGCGTGACCCGGAGTCGCGTGACCTGGTGCATCAGTACTATCCCCTCTGTTGTTTCATCCACACTTCGGGCCTAGTCTCCTGTATCTCGCAGTAGTGCAGTGTGCCGCTCCAGGTAGGAGCCTGGGTCCTATCATCCTGAGTTCTGGGGTTGTGTGGGTTATATTATTATTTGCTGTACATTATAAATAAAGGTGGTTATTTATATTTTACGATTGTGTCTGTCTTTCTTTGCCTGAAAACCATGACAGTACATAAGGGCCATGTCTACTGAAGCATCACACAGTCAAACTAGTCAGAGCATCCTGTCCAGGATGGTTTCTTAGGACCATAGAATAGACCAGTTGTCTTTTGCTATGCAGACACTACTGAATTGCACGGATCACCTTCATCGCTTCGCTCAGCAACCGGTGGCTTCCCCAGTACCTGCACCTGAGGCTGGCATGAGTAGAGGGTTGTCTGGCTCCGCTCCTTTACCCCAAAGATATGATGGGGAACCTACACTGTGCCGGGGGTTCCTCAATCAGCTAGTAATTTTTTTGGAATTGATACTACATGCTTTCACTACTGAGCAAAGTAAGGTGGGGTTTCTGGATCTCCCTCCTGTATTACAAGGCATTGGCCTGGGCCAACCCAATCTGGGAGACGGATAAACCCATAATTCACAACTTTATAGAATTTGTGGCCTCTTTCTGGACAGTTTTTGATGTTTCTTGGCGCGCAACCTCCGCTGCCAAAAGACTTATGACAGTACGACGGGGCTCAAGTACAGTAGCGGACTACACTATTGAATTCCGTACTCTGGCTGCTGAGGTAGCATGGAACAATGAAGCCCTAGTTGCCGATTTCTCCCAGGGCTTGTGTGACACTATTAAAGATGAGATGGCAGCCCGAGACCTGCCTGGTGATCTGGAGGAGTTAATCGCAGTCACCAACCTGATTGATACGAGAATCCGTGAGAGGCCTTCGTTCAAAGAAAAGGGGCGTAAACATTCACCTCGGTTGGCACCTTGCAGCTAACGTCCACCCTGTCCTCCCTCATCTCCTAGTCCTGACCCCGCCAGGAACGGAACCAATGCAGCTAGGCTTTACACACCTTTCGGTGGAGGAGAGGTATTGGCGCAGGAGGAGGGGTCTTTGCTTATACTGTGGGGAGCCGGGCCATATGTTGCTTGCTTGCCCTATTCGGCCGGGAAATGCTCGCACCTAGGTTCAAGTAGGGGACAGACCCTGGGTGGAATTTCACAGTCTCCAGAAAGACTTCAAGACAAACCGATTCTTGAAGTAATATTGTCTTGGGCGGAGTCATCGGTAGTGGCTACTGGACTCAGGGGCTGCAGGCTGTTTTATCGATGCAGACTTTGCGGCCAAGCACACTATTCCTTTTCTGCCTCGCTCCGAACCGTTGGAGATTGAGGCCATTGACGGCCGACCCCTACAGCCAGCACACATTACGCATGAGACTCATTCTTTGTCTCTAAGGGTAGGGGCACTCCATGTGGAGACACAACAGTTCCAGGTCATACATTCTCCCCATCATGCCATCATTCTGGGTTTTCCCTGGTTGCAGACTCAAAACCCAAGAAATGATTGGCATACTTGCGATATTCTGTTGTGGTCTTCTCAATATACGAAATCTTCTCCAGCAACCTACCAGGATATTATGTACCTCTACCTCTTTACCTGCAGAGTACCAGTCCTACAAAGAGGTATGTAATAAGGTAGAGGCCCATACGTTATGCTATATAGGGAAATACATACAGAGCTGGATGTTTTTTCCCTAAAGAAGGATTTAGATAAACTAAGTGAATGGGCAGAAAACTGGCAGATGTCATTTAATGTAGATAAATGTAAGGTTATGCATTTGGGCTGTAGAAACAAACTTGCTACATATACTCTAAATGGGAAACAACTTGGGACATCCTCATTAGAGAAAGTATTAGGAGTACTGATAGACAATAGACTTCACAGAAGTGTGCAGAGTCACTCAGCTGCTGCAAGAGCAAATAGAGTACTATCCTGCATAAAAAGAGGTGTAGAAGCAAGGGATGCTAATATTATCCTACCTCTGTATAAATCCTTGGTTAGGCCTCATCTAGAATATGGAGTACAATTTTGGGTGCCTGTTCTAAAAATAGACATTACTGAACTGGAAAAGGTGCAGAGACGTGCAACAAAACTGATAAAGGATTGGAGGATCTGAGTTATAAAGAGAGACTAGCCAAACCGGGTTTGCTTACATTAGAGAAGAGACATCTAAGGGGTGATATGATTACCATTTACAAATACATTCAAGGTCAATACAAAGAACTATCCATTGAATTATTTATGCCAAGAGCTGAGCTAAGAACAAGAGGTCATCCATTAGGGCTAGAGGAAAGGCGCTTTCGACTAAAACAAAGGCAGGGATTCTTCACAGTAACGGCAGTAAGGCTATGGAATTCTTTGCCTTGCGATGTTGTGCTTGCAGATAATGCAACTGCATTCGAAAAAGCAATGGATGCCTATCTAGCACAGAACAATATTGACAATTATGACAGATGGCTTCAAAGCAGATAGGATATTGATCCGGGGAACTATTTGACTACCAATTGGAGTCAGGAAGGAATAATTCCCCCCCACACGCACACACTTGGGACTAGATTGGAAATGGCTCCAGAGGGCTTTTTTTTGCCTTCCTCTGGAAAAACAGGGGTGTTTTTGGCATGGGCTGGACTTCATGGACGCATGTCTTTTTTCAGCCTCATCTACTATGTTACCGCCACACAGGCTGTACGATTGTACTGTTGGTCTGGTACAGGGGGCCAGACCTCCTAAGGGCAGAGTGTACCCCTTGTCAGTGGAGGAGAACAAGGCAATGGAGGATTATGTGGCTGACGCTTTATCTAGGGGCATTATCCAGAAGTCCTCCTCACCTGCGGACGCAGGTTTCTTTTTTGTTAAAGCGGAACTACCACCTCCACTAAAGTCGCCCTGCAGGTGGCGACTAGCTTTGTAGTCATTATTTTACCTCTCAAAAGTGCCCACAAATAAAGTTATCCTTAAGTTTCCGAGACTGACGGGCAGGTTACTGCAGCCTGTGCCATCATTCTCTTCCGGAGCCATCTGGGCCAGTGCAATGCCTGAGAATGGTGAAGAGGACTGACAGCGCAGGCGTGCATTTAAGATGTCCCCGGTGCTGCCTGGCTTCCAGGCAAAGCTAGTTGCCATCTGCATAAGTTTTGCAGGGCGACTTTAGTGGAGGTGGTAGTTTTGCTTTAAAAAAAGAGATGGGGAAGTCAGACCATGCACTGATTTCAGGGGTCTGAATAAACTGATGGTAAAGAACGCCAGTCCAATTCCGCTATTTGACTGTATCAAAGGCTCTACTATTTTTACAAAACTTGACTTGAGGGCAGCATACAATTTGGTACAAATAAAAGAAGGCCATGAATGGAAGAAAGCGTTTAACACCCGGAGCTGGCACTATGAATATTTGGTTATGCCCTTTAGATTGTGCAACACTCCTGCTATCTTCCAGGAATTCATTAATGATGTGTTGCGAGACCTACTACAGAGTTGTGTTGTGGTATATTTGGACGATATACTCATCCATTCTCCTACCTTGGAGGCAAATAGAGCAGACGTAGCCCGGGTCCTACAACTGCTCAGGGAGAACAAGTTGTTTTGCAAGCTAAAAAAGTGTGAATTTCACAAATCCCAGGTGACATTCCTGGGATACGTTATTTCATCCTCTGGCCTAGCCATGGATCTGCAAAAACTGTCTGCTGTATTACAGTGGCCACTTCCAGTGGGACTAAAGTCCATACAGAGGTTCCAGGGCTTCACGAATTACTACAGGAAGTTCATTCGAAACTTCTTCACAGTAGTCAAACCTCTCATGGACATGACTCAGAAGGGTGCTAATACTTCAGACTGGTCACCTGAGGCCTTGCAGGCATTTGAGGACATAAGTCGGCTTTTGTCAAAACTCAGATATTGTCCCACCCTTCCTTTCACCCTGGAGGTCGAGGCTTCAGAGTCTGTGGTGGGCACCTTGTTGTCCCAGAGCACTTGCCCTGGGAAACCATTGCTTCCATGCCGTTTCTTCTCTAAGAAACTGTCTAAGACTGAGAGTTTATACGAAGTAGGCAACCGGGAGTTACTCGCCATCATCCTTGCCCTGAAAGAATGGCGGTATCTGTTGGGGGGGGGGGGGTACTACGGTCCCTATCCTGATCCTAACAGACCACAAGAATCTAACGTATCTGTCAGAGGTGAAGAGGTTGTCTCCACATGAGGCCAGATGGGCCCTTTTCCTCTTGAGGTTTAATTTTGTGGTCTCCTACCTCCCTGGTACAAAAAATTAGAGCAGATGCTCTCTCGACAATTTGGGGCTGAATCCCAGGAGGAATCTGTTCCGGTACCTATCATTCCTCCTAACCGCATCTTGGCTAAGATACGTCCCCCATCTCCATTGGGGGAGGAGATTATGGCTGCTCAAGCATCCGCCCCGGCGGATAAGCCTAATGGAAAATGTTTTGTACCTGAATGCCTCCGTACCAGACTGCTTGAGACTTACCATTCCTCGAAGGCTGCAGGGCACATTGGGAGAGACCAACTAATATGGTCTATGACTAGACTCTTTTGGTGGCCAAGCCTGAGGACAGACTTGTTGCTGCCTGTTCCACATGTGCTCAGACCAAGACCCCTAGACACCTTCCGCTTGGTCTCCTTCACCCCATTCCCAATGGGGAGCAGCCTTGGTTGCACTTATCTATCAACTTTATGGTAGACTTGCCTGTGTCAGAGGGTTTCACGGTCATCCTCATGACTGTGGATAGATTTTCTAAGATGGCCCATTTTGTACAACTCAAAGGACTACCTTCCTCCAAGGAGTTGGCCGAGATCTTTGACAAGGAGGTGGTTCGTCTCCACGGTATACTCAAGGTGGTAGTCTCAGATCGTGAGAGCCAGTTTGTCTGACGTTTTTGGAGAGCATTCTGCGGTCAGATGGGTATCCAGCTCTCGTTCTCCTCAGCTTACCATCCACAGTCTAACGGTGCTGCAGAAAGGTCTAATCAGGCGTTGGAACAATTCCTCCGTTGTTTTATCTCGGACCAGCACGACAATTAGGCGAACCTGTTACCGTGGGCAGAGCTGGCCAGAAATAGTGCAGTCAATTCTTCCTCTCGGAACTCACCCTTTCTGATTATCTACGGGTTCCAACCTTCGCTGATGCCAGAGTCTTTCAAGGCTCTGAATATTCCTGCTCTCAAGGAGCATGTGAGGGCGCTCCTCTCCACATGGGTAAGGGTTCAGAGATCCCTGCAGAGTTCCACGTTCCACTTTAAGAGACAAGCAGACCATAGACAGCTACCGGCTCCAGTGTTCCAAGTGGGAGAGAGAGTATGGCTGTCCTCACGCAATCTCCATCTCCAGGTGCCTTGTAAAAAGCTGACTCCCCAATTTGTGGGTACCTTTCGGGTTCTCCATAGGATTAACCCCTTAACCTATGCCCTTGAACTCCGTGATAATATGCGCATCTCTAATGCTTTCCATGGGTCACTACTGAAACCATTGGTCTGTAACAGATATACTACTGCTCCAATCCGTCCCAGACCTGTCCAAGGGGGGGACCTTGAGGAGTATGAGGTACAAAGTATTTTGAACACTCACAGGGTCAGTGGCCAAGTACAATATCTAGTTCACTGGAAAGGATATGGACCTGAGGAGCGTTCCTGGGCTCTACCAGCCTTGCCAATACCGGGTAAGGCAGCCTAGGACTGGCACAATATGGAAATAGGCTCTACCGGCCTTACCAATATACCAGGCAAGGCAACCTTGAGACTGGCACAGCGAGAGAGGAGGCTCTACCGGCCCTGCCAATATACCGGGCAAGGCAGCCTTGAGACTGGCACAACGAGAGAGGAGGCTCTACCGGCCCTGCCAATATACCGGGCAAGGCAGCCTTGAGACTGGCACAACGAGAGAGGAGGCTCTACCGGCCCTGCCAATATACCGGGCAGGGCAGCCTCGCACCCAGAGGTGGCAAGTACTGGTGCAGTAACGTAAGTGGCCTCAGCGACCGGGATAGTGGTGTAGCAAACCAGTCGCACGTTCGGACTACACAGAGGCCTACCGGTGCTGTATAGGTGTCAGCGAGCAGCCAGTGACTATAGGAGCAAACCAGTACCCGCGTACTGGACTACACATAGACAATACCGGTGCTGGATAGGAGGCAGTAAGCAGCCGGACAATATTGGAGCACACCAGTACCCGCGTACTGGAATACACACAACCACCACCGGTGCTGTATAGGAGTCAGTAAGCAATCGGTTAATATTGGATCGAACCAGTACCCGCGTACTGGACTACACATAGACACTACCGGTGCTGTATGGGAGGCAGCAAGCAACCGGTGATTATTAGAGCGAACCAGTACCTGCGCACTGGACTACACACAGACACTACCAGTGCTGTATGGGAGGCAGCAAGCAACCGGTGATTATTGGAGCAAACCAGTACCCGCGTACTGGACTACATATTGACACTACCGGTGCTGTATGGGAGGCAGCAAGCAATCGGTGATTATTAGAGCGAACCAGTACCTGCGCACTGCACTACACACAGACACTACCGGTGCTGTATGGGAGGCAGCAAGCAACCGGTGATTATTGGAGCGAACCAGTACCCGCGTACTGGACTACACATTGACACTACCGGTGCTGTATGGGAGGCAGCAAGCAACCGGTGATTATTAGAGCGAACCAGTACCCGCGCACTGGACTACACATAGACACTACCGGTGCTGTATGGGAGGCAGCAAGCAACCGGTGATTATTGGAGCAAACCAGTACCCGCGTACTGGACTACACATTGACACTACCGGTGCTGTATGGGAGGCAGCAAGCAATCGGTGGTTATTGGAGCAAACCAGTACCCACGTACTGGACTACACATTGACACTACCAGTGCTGTATGGGAGGCAGCAAGCAACCGGTGATATATGGAGCGAACCAGTACCCGTGTACTGGACTACACATTGACACTACTGGTGCTGTATGGGAGGCAGCAAGCAACAGGTGATATGTGGAGCGAACTAGTACCCGCGTACTGGACTACACAAATGAGCAACGGTGCGAAACAAGAGGCAGCAAGCAACCGGTGGGCCGCATGAGGAAACCAGTACCGCGTACTGGATGCACGGAGGTCTTACCGGTGCTACATATGAGACAGCAGGCATCCAGTGTGTATGGAGCAAACCAGTACCCTCGTACTGTACTACAAAGTGTCACAACCGGAGCTGCTTAGGAGCAAACCAGTACCCGCGTACTGGACCCACAGATAACACCCAGGGATGAGAATGTCGCCCAGGTGACATGAAGGCGGAGAAACTCTGCACACGATCCAGAGGCCGGAACAATAGCCAGACAGGGACAGGAAGCTGGAACAGTAACGGCAGACAACCGGCTCAGGAACGGAAGCAGGAACGTCAGCCCAAACCAGATCAGGAACCACTTCAGCAGAGGAGGCCGTCAGGAAGGTAAGCAGGCGGACACTGGAAAGTATGCAGCCAAGGCCCAGGGAACTCAGAAATACAATGCAGGTGGCTGTAGACAGAGACACCACGAAAGGGCAACCAAAGGGTGCCAGAACCCAGTCTATATAGGCAATACTGGGCGGACTAAAGACAGGCAGCCAATGGACAGCCTTCACAGATAACTGACAGGAAAAGGCAGCAATCACGGGTACCGTGATAGTACAGCTCTGTGCAGTCCGCGGCTTGTCTGACCTGTGGCTCTGGCTGACTACTTGCTCAGTACCCTCCTAGAGTGCCTGACCATCAGTCCCGGTGTTCCGTGGTTCAGGCATGCTCTCGCTCCCTGCTATCTCCGGTTAAGTGACCCGGAGTGGAGACTGGTGCATCAGTGCTATCCCCTCTGTTGTTTCATCCGTACTTCAGCCTAGTCTCCGGTTTCTCGCAGTATTGCACTGCGCAGCACAGTATGCGGCTCTGGGTAGGAGCCTGGGTCCTATCATCCTGAGTTCTGGGGTTATGTAGGTTATATTATTATTTGCTATACATTATAAATAAAGGTGGTTATTTATATTTTACGATTGTGTCTGTCCTTCTTTACCTAAAAACCGTGACACCTGAGAAGTCAAGTCTCTTGAAGGTACCATCTGAAGGAAGAGATAATGGGATTGAGACAGAATCAAAATGTTGTATAAGTAGTGGAATATTATCAGACCTTTGTTCCTTAATTCTGCCACAAGAGGGAGTAGGATCTTGTAGAAGGTCCTTGGAGATGTAGCAATCCCAAAAGGAAGGCAGGAGAACTGGAAGTAATTCCCTCCTACCGAAAACCTGAGAAATCTGTGATGGTCTGGGGCAACTGGAATGTGCAGATAGGTATCTTGAAGATCTAGTGAGATCATCCATCGAGGGGAAGACCTGGGCAATGATTGTGTTGACAGATTCCATCTTTAATTTCCTGACATTTAGATGCTTGTTGAGGAATTTTAGGGCTCTCCAGAGGGTTTTTGGATGAAAAAATAGAACAAAGTAGATCCCTGTAAAATATTCCGTTCTTGGAACTGGACCAATTGCCTTGTGTTCCAAGAGGTAAAGAATGAATTTGTGAAGAACTTGGGCCTTCTGCGGATTTGCTGGAAGCTTTGAAGTTCTGAAGAAAAGAGGATTTTAGTCTTACCTGTTAAATCCTTTTCTCTTAGTCCATACAGGTTACTGGTAACTTTGGGTAGGCGATCAGCCCCTTTAAGTAGGCAGGAACAATTCTGAGAAGTGAATGCAGGGATGGAGCCTACCTTCCATCCTTGGCTGCAGCTAGCCAACCAGCTCCAGTAAGATTTGAGACAACTAACTATTGACTAGGTAGTGAGAAGGTAAAGAAGATTCCGGTGAGCATGAACCCAAAAGAACCCCCACGTTCTGCCACAGGAGAGCCAAGCATGGTCCCTTGACAGGGTGGGAGACAAGTAACCTGTAAGAGAAGAGGATTTAACAGATAAGACTAAAATCCTCTTTTCTCTGTCATCCAATACAGCTTACTGGTAACTTCGGGATGTCCAACCATTACGTTTTAAGGGCAGGAAGAAAGGCAAGAACCAGGCGCAGGCCCCCATAGTCACCAGAGCACCAACAGATCATGAATAGCTGAACAAAAACCACAAAGTGTCAACGGACACCGAACAGGGGTAAAACAGACCCCAGGAACTGTTACACAGCACACTGAACTAGAGCCAACAGGACTCAAAAGTGAGGGAGTGCTGAAGAACCGAAAAGAAGATCCTAGACAGGCAAGACTGCCTCCAGGATCTGTCTCCCAAAAAGAGGCATCAGCCGACGTCAGCACAGAAACACAGCAGTGCTTCGAAAAGGAGTGCACAGATGACCAAGTGGTGGTCTTGCACAACCGATCTGCTAAGGGCTTGTCATATTTTTCTCATATTATTTTTTCTCTGCCCTGGAGGTCCTGACCTGGTCACCCATTGGTCACTTTCCCTTTTTATTTCCCCTCGCCACGTTACTCGTGGCTTGATTATTGAGCCTGATTCCTGAGTTGCTTGTACCTGATTCTTGTGGCCGGTCCCTCTCCTGACTCCTGTTTTGGTTCCTGCCTTGGCTGTCTCTGCCTGCCAGTGCATCCTGCGATTCCTGGGTCTCCTGGATCTCGGCGCATTTTCAGCTTCTCCCCTGGTCTTCAGCTGGCTGCCCGTACTTGCTCCTATCATCCGGTCTGGTTTCCTCCTCTGCTACCCTTCTGGTGTCTCCTCAGCATCTCCAACTCTCCTCCCGGACTTTCAGCCTCTCTGACTGCTGCTCCGGGTCTCCGGCACATTCCAACGCACTAGGGGTGTGCCGAGGCAGCAGTCAGTGTTCTCCTTCTTGCTCCCACTCGCTGTAGTGGTGCCCTCTCTGGCCGCTCGCTTCAGGACTTCTGCCTTTCGCTGAAGGAATCTGCCGTGACTTGTTCGTGGATTTCTTGCTGCAGCTCCCTCTGCTGACACTGTATGGTATTTACCGTTCCAGCTATTTGCTCTGGGTACCAGACCTGCATTGAACTGCTCCCTCTATTGACACTGTATGGGATTACCGTTCCAGCTATTTGCTCTGGGTACCTGACCTGCATTGAACTGCTCCCTCTGCTGACACTGTTTTGGTATTACCACTTCAGTCATTGTTTTAAGAACCAGAACTGTATTGAACTACTCCCTTTGCGGGCACTATCTGGTACTACCATTTTCACCAATTGTCTTCAGTCACCCACTGGACTCTTGGCCAGTCTTCCGAGGCGCCCACAGCTTACGGCTGACGAGATTGGATGAGTGATCCGGAAAACGCAATCACTAGCGGGATCAGAAGTTGGAGCAGGGTGAGTGTGACAGAATAATCAAGCCCAAAAATAGGATGAATCCGGCAGGATTTTCCAGAATGCAGGTGCGCCAAGACCAACAGGAGCAGATCCTTGCCTCTCATGAGGTTCATCTCCAGAGCCTTGAAGGGAAGTTGGATGCTATCCTTGACATTATCAGAAGACAGACAGGTCTTTCGCAGACCACAGAAGCAGCAACACCTGTGTCAGTGACTCCAGCTGTTCAAACCTCACAAACCTTCGTTAAACCTCCAAAGATTCCGTTACCAGAAAAATATTCAGGAAAACCCTCAGAGTGTAGGGGGTTCTTGAATCAATGCTCCCTCCACTTCAAGACCTTCCTGCAAACCTTTGCTTCAGAATCAGCCAAGGTAACGATCATCATCTCTCTCCTAAAAGATGAAGCCTTAGCCTGGGCATCTCCATTGGTGGAACAGGATTCCTCTATTTTACAGGATGCTGACCATTTCATTAAAACTTTCAGAGCTATTTTTGACTCTCCTGGTAGAAGAGCAGCAGCTGAATCAACATTACTGGAACTACAACAAGGAACCAGACCCCTGAGCCAATATGCTATTGAATTCAGAACAATGGCATATGAGACTGATTGGAATTCAGGGGCACTCAAGGCGGCATTCAGAAGAGGACTGAATGAACAATTAAAGGATGCCTTGACCTGCAGACCAATTCCGGAGGACCCAGAAGGACTCATTTCGTTATGTTTTGACCTTGATCAGAGGATTCAAGAGAGACAGGTTGAGAAGGACAAGAGCAGACGCTTCAGGAACTTGGCCTGGACTAGCAAACCAAATACCACTACAGACACAGTGGAACCTATGGAAATAGGAATGGTCAACAAGACAAGACTCTCTAAGGAAGAAAAGGATCGAAGACGCTCATTGGGTCTTTGTCTCTATTGTGGTATTAAGGGACATTTTGTTCGCCAATGCCCAGTAAAACCGGGAAACTCCCAGGCTTAAGAGGGAAGAACCTATTAAGCCAGCCTTTGTTTTGCCCTCCCTACCCTCCCCATCTCGCATCCTGATACCCATTCTTCTGGTCTGGACAGAACTAGTATCCAGGATTCCTGCTTTTATTGATTCAGGGGCAGCAGGTATGTTTATGGATGAAGAATGGGCTAAGAACCAAGGAATTCCCCTTCAGGCTAAAGTTCCCCCCCTCCGCGTCTCCTCTATTGATGGTTCCCCACTGGGCAAAGGCATTGTATGTCTTGAGACCCAACCCATCCGGATGACAATTGGCTCCTCGCACGAAGAAGTAATTTCTTTTGATATCATTCAGTCTCCCATGAACCCAGTCATCCTTGGATTGCCATGGTTAAGGCATCACAACCCAGTAATGGACTGGACGTTAGGACAAATAATCTCTTGGAGTCAGCATTGCCTAGAGACTTGTACCAAGTATCATTGTGAGCAGCTACTGGGTGGATCTGCAGTAATGGACTCCCTTGAGACTAGGGATTCTGATATTCCTCCTCAATACTTGGATTTTGTGGATGTCTTTTCCAAATCTAAAGCTGAGATTCTCCCTCCTCATCGACCTTGGGACTGTTCTATCAAATTATTACCAGGTACTATGCCTCCTCGTACTAAGACGTACCTTCTGTCGCCAGCCGAGACACGTGCCATGTCTGCTTATATTGAGGAAAACCTAAAGAAAGGCTTTACTAGACCATCCTCATCTCCAGCTGGTGCTGGTTTCTTTTTTGTTAAAAAGAAAGACGGCTCTCTGCGTCCTTGTATTGATTTTCGAGGACTTAACAAGATAACAGTTAAGAACTACTATCCAATTCCATTAATCACAGAATTATTTGAACTTCTTCGTGGGGCTACGATATTCACAAAATTGGATTTAAGAGGAGCCTATAATCTAATTCGAATTAAAGAAGGAGACGAATGGAAGACGGCTTTTAACACTCGGGATGGACATTACGAATACCTGGTAATGCCTTTTGGACTTTGTAATGCCCCAGCCGTCTTCCAGGGACTCATGAACGATATTTTTAGGGACCTCCTATCATCCTTCCTTATTATTTACCTGGATGATATTCTGGCTTATTCCTCTAATCTCTCATCACATAGAACTCATGTCCGAACAGTTTTGCAGCAGTTAAGAGAACATAACCTTTTCTTGAAGGCAGAAAAATGTGAATTTGAACGAGAGAGACTTACCTTTTTAGGATATATAATTTCTAGTACTGGACTTGAGATGGATCCTGAGAAAATTAAAGCTGTTTCACGGTGGCCATTACCTACTGATGTGAAATTCATTCAAAGGTTTATTGGATTTTCAAATTATTATCGTAGATTCATCTATAATTTTTCTAGAATCATTGCACCAATCACAGCCCTGACTAGGACCGGTGCTAATCCTAAAATATGGTCTGAAGAAGCTATCTGCGCCTTTAATTCTCTGAAGAGGTCTTTTACCACCACTCCTATTTTGCGTTTTCCAGATCCCACCCTACCTTTTATCATAGAAGTAGATGCCTCAGAAGTTGGAGCTGGTGCAATTCTCTCCCAGAGAAACCCTGACACTAAGAGACTACATCCTTGTTCTTTTTTTTCCAAAGGTTTTTCCACGGCAGAATCTAACTATGATGTTGGGAACAGGGAATTATTGGCTATTAAGATGGCTTTACCGTTCCAGCTATTTGCTCTGGGTACCTGACCTGCACTGAACTGCTCCCTCTATTGACACTGTAAGGGATTACCGTTCCAGCTATTTGCTCTGGGTACCAGACCTGCATTGAACTGCTCCCTCTGCTGACACTGTTTTGGTATTACCACTTCAGCCATTGTTTTAAGAACCAGAACTGTATTGAACTACTCCCTTTGCGGGCACTATCTGGTACTACCGTTTTCACCAATTGTCTTCAGTCAGCCACTGGACTCTTCGCCAGTCTTCCGAGGCGCCCACAGCTGACGGCTGACGAGATTGGATGAGTGATCCGGAAATCGCAATCACTAGCGGGATCAGAAGTTGGAGCAGGGTGAGTGTGACAGGGCTGAGTCTTGGAGCCCAAAATGCCCCAATAGATCTAGTGGAAGGAGCTGTGATCCGAAAGGAAACAGGCTTCTTCCTCAGTTTGTGAACCTTATGAACAGCGGACTGAATCCAAGACACAAAGGTCACTGGGATGCAGGTCTCCTTGACCTGGGACCCTCAGTAATGACGAACTGCACGTCAGACCATTGAATGGACTCAGTGCGATGCACACAAAACCTGAGACAACGCACCACAGCTAACAAGTGGAGATCCTTCCCCTTGTCAGCGGGACGGCTAGGGCAGAAAGCAGGAACTACAATCTCCTGATTAAGGAGGAACTCAGAAACAACCTTCTGGAGAAACCCCTGCGAAGTTGGAAACACCGCCATGTCCTAGTGAAACACCAAAAAAGGGTGG
The DNA here is from genome assembly GCA_037306005.1 of Rhinophrynus dorsalis. Taxonomy (NCBI): domain Eukaryota; kingdom Metazoa; phylum Chordata; class Amphibia; order Anura; family Rhinophrynidae; genus Rhinophrynus; species Rhinophrynus dorsalis. The sequence continues at coordinate 493,566,051 of CM074721.1, forward strand.
GTTACAAGACAGAGCATGCAATTCCGCAACACAGCAAACAGACACGATCACCAGGAAAAAAGCCATGAACCACTTCAACAGGCGTAGAGGTACAGTAGCCAAAGACTCAAAGTGAGGGCGCCGAAGGTAGCCCTAAACCAAGTTAAGATCCCACTAAGGAGCTGGAGACTGAAATACAGGACGAGTATGAGCAACTCCCTGGTAAAAGCCCAGACAACTGAATGAAAAAAGCGAGAGCAGCTGTGTGAACCTTAAAGAAACTGAGGCTCTTGTCCACACCTTCCCGTGGGAAGGCCAGGACCATAGGAAAATCAAAATTCAGAGACAGGCCCTTATCAGCACACCAACAGAGAAAGGTAGACCAGACTCAATGGTAAGCCCTAGAGGAAACAAGCCTGCGTGTACTAAGCATAGTCGCCACCACACTAGAAGAAAACTCTTTCTTCCACAGTAATGAGGATTTAATTTCCAAGCTGTCAAGGCTAGACGATGGAGATCCTCCTTCCGCAGGTAACCCTGTAGAAGAAGATCCGGACAGCAAGGGAGCAGAAGGCTCCGCCACTGATAGGTCCAGAAGCTCCAGAAACCAAGCCTGCTGAGGCCAAGACGGAGCAATCAGAATGACTGGACATTGCTCCAGTCTCAGTTTCCTTATCACCCTGTACAACATGGGGATGGGAGGAAAGATGTAAGCCAGAGGAAATAACCAAGGAATGGACATGGCATCCACTGCTAGAGCTAGAGGATCCCTCCAGTGAGAACAGAACGTCGGAATCTTCCGGTTGTGTCTTGTCGCCATCCGGCCGAGGCATGGAAGACCCCACCTCTGAACAATGAGGTTGAACACCTCTGGGTGCAGTTCCCACTCTCCACTGTCCACAGTGTGTCAATTGAAGAAGTCTGCCATGACGTTGTCTACTCCGGGAATGTGAACTGCGGAAATGGCAGAAACATGTTTGTCAGTCAATGACAAGATAGCCTGGACCACTAGCCAAGCTGTGAGACTTCTTGTTCCACCTTGCATGTTGATGTAAGCCATCGCATTGGCATTGCTGGACTGGACCCGGACCGGGCAATCCTCCGGGTAGCGTGTCCAGTGGTGAAATATAACCCGAAGCTCCAACACGTTGATGGGAAGAAGAGATTCCTCCAGACACCACCAACTCTAAGCATTCAGGTGACCCAGGGCTGCTCCCCAGCTGGACAGGTTGGCATCAGTCACCGCCATGGTCCAGAAGAACACAAGGAAGGGCTTCCCCTTCAGCAGATTGGAGAGGTTGAGCCACCACGACAAACTCAGTTCCACATGAAGAGGGAGGGATACTGACAGCTTCAGGAGGTCCAGCTGACCCCTGCACACCTGGATCACAAATCTCTGGATTTCCCGGATGTAAGCCATGGCAAACAGGACTGCTTCTATGGTGGAAAGGAACTTCCCCACTAGAGAGGACAACGTCTTGGCTGGAACTGGATCGTGAGCCCGAACAGCTGAAACCCTGTGGGCGATCTGGTGAGCCACCTCGTCCGTGAGAAACATCATGTTCTGCTGAGTGTCGAAGAGAAGGCCCAGGAAGACCAGATGCTGGAATGGGACACGATGCGACTTGTCCATGCTGAGGATCCACCCGTGATGGGTGAGAGCACGAAAGCTGTCCTGAACCTGCCGACGAAGAAGTTCCGAAAAAGGGGCCTTCAGAAGCAGGTCGTCCATGTATGCAGTGACTCTGATGCCATTCCGATGGAGGGCGGACACGATTGAAGACTTGAGGAGCTGTAGTCAGACCAAAGGGAAGAGCAGAAAACTGAAAATGCCCTTGGTCGCAGGCAAATCTGAGATACTGCCGGCTGTCTGGATGAATGGTGAAGTGCAGATACGCATCCTGAAGATCCAGAGAAGCAAGGAAATCCTCAGGGGACATGGCAGCAATCACCGTCCATAGGGACTCCTGGTGATAATGAGTCTTGATTACAAGGAATTGAGATCATGCAGGTCCAAAAGAGGACGAAAGCCACCATCCTTCTTGGAAACCACAAACATGTTTGAGTAAAAAGCCAAACCGTGGTCATGAACGTCCTTGTCCAGGAGGCCCTGGATAACACCGTCGAACAGACTGTGAAAAGGGAAAAATCTGAAGGGAGGAAGAGAGGTGAAAGGGAACCTGAACCCTTCCGCCACCTCCTGCAAAACCCATGGGTCCACCACTGAGTCCTCCCAGGTGCTGTGGTGGTGACGCGGACAGCCACCCACAGCCGAGTGGGGACCTGGGTTCTGCGAGTCATGCCGAAGAAGGTTTAGAAGCCTTGGGCTAGGAGGAAGAGGAGGAGGACATAGGCTTCCCTAACGGTTTGGGCTTGGAGGAGGAACGCAGAGCTGGGGGAACCGCCTGGTTCACCAGATGTGTCTCAGTCTGGTAGCATGAAAAAATAGGATTTTAGTCTTACCTGTTAAATCCTTTTCACTTAGTCCATACAGGTTACTGGTACACTGGGAGGCGATCCGCCCATTTAAGTAGGCAGGAACATTTCTCTAAATGTATGCAGGGGGTGGAGCCTCCGCTCCCTCCTAGGCTGCTCCTCAGTCAGCACAAGCCAGAATGATTTGAGACACTAACACTGACCAGAGATAGAAGAGAAGAAGAAGAAGACTCCTGTGAGCATGCCCCAAAGGACTCCCACAGAATGCCACAGAAGAGCCAAGCATGGTCTCTTGACAGGGTGGGAGACCAGTAACCTGTATGGACTAAGTGAAAAGGATTTAACAGGTAAGACTAAAATCCTATTTTCACTGTCGTCCAATACAGGTTACTGGTACACTGGGATGTCCAAACATTGAGTTTCCCACAGGCGGGAAGAAGGCAAGGACCAGGCGCAAGGCCCCCAGAGTCACCAGAACCTCTATGAACCAACCGGTCAGAGATCCCAACAATCAGAAGTGTCAACAGACACCAATTAGGGGTAAGAACAGACCCCAAGAACAAAACACGGCACACTGAACCAAAGCCAACGGGGCTCAACAGTAAGGAAGCACTGAGAACCTCAGAAGAAGAAGATCCTAGACAGGCAAAACTGCCTCCAGGACCTTCCTCCCAAAGCTGGCATCAGGCGAGGCCAGCACATCCACACGGTAGTGCTTTGAAAATGTGTGCACAGAGGACCAAGTGGCCACCCGGAACAGCTGATCAGCAGACGCTTAATTTTTATAGGCCCAAGAGGCCCCAATTGATCTGGTAGAATGAGCACATGCTTATTCTGCAATTCGTAAGCCTTACGAATGGTAGAATTTATCCAAGATGCAATAGTCACCTTGGATGCCGGTCTCCCTGCCCTAGGCCCCTCAGGAATGACAAACAGAGCATCAGACTTTCTGATAGACTCAGTGCGATGAACATAAAACTTGAGACAACGCACAACATCCAACAAATGAAGATCCCTCTCCTTGTCAGAGGAAGGGTTAGGGCAGAAAGAGGGCACCACAATCTCCTGATTGATGTGAAATTCGGAGACAACTTTAGGCAAAAACTCCTTTGAAGTGCGAAGCACAGCCTTATCCTTATGGAACACCAGATAAGGTGGTTTACAAGACAATGCTTGTAATTCCGCCACCCGGCGAACCGATACAATAGCCAAAAGGAAGGCCATCTTCCAGGACAAAAGGCGCAAGGGAATAGTAGCCAAAGACTCAAAGGGGGGTCGTTTGAAGAGCCCCCAAAACTAGACTGAGATCCCACTGAGGAGCCGGACTCCTGAAAGCGGGACGAACATGAGCCACACCTTGGAAGAAAACTTTGACGTCAGGAAGAACAGCTATGCGCTCCTGGAAAAAGACAGAAAGCGCTGAAGTCTGGACCTTAAGAGAACTCCGACTAAGCCCCTTATCAACACCATCCTGTAAAAAGGCCAGGACAGTAGGAAGATGAAAATCATGCGATAGATCCCTATCAGCACACCATGCCACAAAGGTGGACCAGACACGGTGATAAATCTTAGAAGATACAGGCTTACGAGCGCGTAGCATCGTAGACACCACAGCAGAGGAAAAACCTTTTTTCCTCAAAATTGAGGATTCAACCTCCAAGCCATCAAATAAAGAAGATGAACATCCTCCTTCCACAGATAGCCTTGTAGCAGAAGATCTGGACGAGAGGGAAGCGGAAAAGGATCCGCCACAGACATAGCCATCAGGTCCGGATACCAGGACTGACGAGGCCAATTTGGAGCGATCAGAATAACCGGACAGCGCTCCATCTTGAGCTTCTGGATGACTCTGATCAACATTGGAAGAGGAGGAAAGATGTATGCTAGGAAGAATTCCCAAGGAATCAACAAGGCATCCACTGCCAGTGCCAGTGGATCCCTCCACCGAGAGCAGAACACTGAAACCTTCCTGTTGTGTCTGGTTGCCATCAGATCCACCACAGGAACCCCCCACATCTGAGTGAGGAGTTGGAACACCTCCGGATGAAGAGCCCACTCTCCGCTGTCGACTGTGTGACGACTGAGAAAGTCTGCCATGACGTTGTCTACGCCTGGAATGTGAACCGCCGAAATGACGGGAACATGAACTTCCGCCCAAGACAAAATGGCCTTGACCTCTAACCAGGCGGCGAGACTTCTTGTTCCGCCCTGCTTGTTGATGTAGGCCACTGCGGTGGCGTTGTCGGACTCGATCCTGACTGAACAACCCTCTAGTTGAGATTCCCAATGGCGTAGAGCAAGGAAGATCGCACGGAGTTCCAGAATATTGATGGACAGGAGAGATTCCACCAGTCCCCACTTCCCCTGGGAACTGAAGCGACCCAACACCGCCCCCCAACCCAGGAGGCTGGCATCCGTCGTGACCGTGGTCCAATAAGGGATCTGGAAGGATCTCCCTTTCAGGAGATGGGAAAGATCCAACCACCATTCCAGGCTCAACTCGACATGAGGAGGTAGAGGGAGAGAGAGCATCAGATGGTCTGGACGATTCTGGCTTGTCTGGATCACGAACCTTTGAAGTTCCCTGGTGTGCGCCATGGCAAACGGCACCGCCTCTATCGTGGAAATGAATTTCCCCACCAGAGAAGTCAATTTCGGCACTGGAATCCGCTCGACGGCCAGAATCTTCGATACCCGGAGAGCAATCTGATGAGCCACCTCTTCCGGCAGAAACACCATGCACCACTGAGTGTCAAAAAGAAGACCCAGGAAGATTATCCGCTGAGATGGAACCAAGTCTGACTTGTCCAGATTCACAATCCATCCGTGGCGAGTGAGAGTTTGAATGCAAGCCTGAACCTGCTGATGAAGGATATCTGCTGATGCCGCCTTCAAGAGTAAGTCGTCCATGTATGGAGTCACTCTGATGCCATCCCGATGGATGACAGCTATCAATGCTCCCAGGACCCGTTGAAAAACCTGTGGAGCTGTCGTCAGCCCAAAGGGAAGAGCCGAAAACTGAAAATGACCCCTGTCGCAGGCAAACCTGAGATACCGCCTGCTCTCTAGATGGATAGGGATGTGCAGATATGCATCCTGAAGGTCCAGGGAAACAAGGAATTCCCCCGGAGACATAGCAGCGATCACAGTGTGCAGAGATTCCTGTAGATAGTGGGTACTCACAACAAAGGAGTTGAGATCCTTGAGGTCCAAAATAGGACGAGCTCCGCCGTCCTTTTTGGCCACCACGAAAAGGTTGGAATAAAATCCTAAACCTATGTCCTCCTGAGAAACTTGTTCCAGGACGTCTTTGTCCAAAAGATCCTGAATAGCGTCGTCGAACAGACGCCTTTTTGTGGAGTCCTGAGAAGGACGAGTAAAATGGAAGCGAAAAGGAGGAAGGGAAAAGAAAGGGATCTTGTATCCCTCTGACACCACCTGAAGAACCCAAGGGTCCACCACTGAATCCTCCAAAACCCGGCGAAAGAGGTGAAGCCGCCCACCTACAGCCGGATGCGGACCCGGGTTCGGCGAGTCATGCCGAAGCAGTCTTGGAAGCCTTGGCCTTGGGAGCAACCTTGGCTTCCAGGACTGTTTGGGCTTGGAGGAGGTGCGCGGAGCAGGCGGAACCGTCTGGGATGTGGGGCATGTCTCAGCTTGGAAGGAACGAAAGGACCGATAGCGCTTAGCTGGGAATTTCTTCTTAAAGACTGAGGGTAGAAGAGTACTTTTACCCCCAGTAGCCTCGATGATCAATTCCTTTAGTTCAGATCCAAACAGGGAAGTCCCTTGAAAGGGCAAAGAAAGCAAAACTTTCTTGGAAGCGGTGTCAGCAGACCAAATTTTTAGCCAAAGAGCGCGTCTAGCCACCACAGAGGAAGTGGAGGCCCTCGCCATCATGCAAACAGCATCAAAGGCAGCGTCAGAAACATAATTCTGAGCTTCAGAAAAATATGCAAGTAGTTGCAACTGCTCTGACACTGGCGCATCTTGGCGGACCGCCACAGTAAGCTGTTCAGTCCAGACCGCAATGGCCCGGTTAACCCATGCCACAGCGAAAGCTGGACGCATGGCAGTACCAAAATAGACTTAAGACAGGTCTCTTAACTTTTTGTCAGTCCAATCCTGTAAAGCAGAAGCATCAGATACAGCCAAAGCAGTAGATTTGGACAACCTAGAAACTGGAGCATCCACCTTAGGAGGATGAACCCATTTAGCCAATTCAGTCTCAGGAAAAGGATAAAGTTTGGCAAACTTTTTTGAGACTGAAGAGGACTTATCAGGATTTTTCCACGCATCAGAAACTAAACGTTCAAGAGTAGGGTTAGTAGGAAAACAGGTAACAGGCTTTGAAGGTTTCTGAAACACGTCCGTTGGGTCAAGAGGAGTCTCCTGGCACAAGGGAAGATTGAGGGTGGTCAGCACAGCCCTGATCAAACCCTCAGCAGAGAGTTCAGGATCACATTCAAAAGGGTCCCCAGCCAATCTGTTAGACTCAATAACTGTACCATCCTCAACATCAGAATCCTGCAACAATTCTTCCTCAGAAGAATCAGAGACGTCAGGAGCTCCCCGTGGTTTGGGCAGAGAGGTCCTGACAGTGGAGGGGGCTGCCATACTTGAAGAGCCCCCTGAACCTGAGAGGGAAAGAGCTGAAGAGTGGATCTGAGATTCCTAGTTGCAGCCTTGAACTCTTTCACCCATGTTGGCTCAATAGCGTGGCTGGAAGGCCCTGGGTTGCTGCCATGACCTTCCGCACAAGCTGGGCATAAATGACCAGAAAATTCTCTAGGTAGCCCTGAATGACAGGAGTAGCAAAACGCAATGGGGGAAACTGATACCCCAGCCTCCTTTGTCTTAGGTCTAGTCCCAGGCTCCAGTGGAGTAGACATACTCACAGTGTCAAATATACCCCACCGACAGAAATCACCCAATTAAAGTGTCAAAGATTAAGTATTCACCCCAGAAACGTTTAAAACTAAACTTATCTGACAAGCAAAGGGTTAATCAGCAGAGGAGAGGGAGAAGGTCCGGTCCCTGCGTAGTATACTCGATGAGAAGAACTCACAAAATGGCTGCCGCGACGGGAGCCAATCAGAAAAAGGGTGCAAACCGAGCGCTCATGGGAAGCGTAGTTTTTCTCACCAAGTACCCCAAAACAGTGCCCGAAGCCCCCCCGAGTCCCCCAACACACTCAAATGCAAAACCAGATGATACAGCAAGGGAAGACAAACAAAATGAGCCCACTCTGAAGTCGCTATGTGAAGCGTTTCCAGAGATACGTCCCACACAGTGTAAGCCCACAGAGAGTAAAGGAGCAATGGCGTCTATGCGGGAAAAGCGCACTTAACCCTTTGAGTGCCAGAGTGGTACGGAAAGCATTGCTTTTCAATGCGTTCCGTACCACACTGGCACTCAAAGGGTTAAAGGCGCGGAACATAATTTCTAATAAAATTATCCCTTAAGTTAAAAGTTCCATAAAACATAGCAAACACATGTACTATGTAAGCAAACATTACCCACCGAGGCAATATTCTAAAATTCCCATAAAACTGGAAAACCCAGCAGATAAAGGGTTAAATCCCACATAAACTGCTCCAAAACTCAAGACATACACAAATACATTGCATATACATTGCAAGATATAGAAAAACACCCAATGAGTGCTGGAGTGCACAATGAGAACTCCCAAGTACTAGCCCAATGAAGGGACACTGAGGGACAAGTGGACCTTCGGCACTCAAAGGGTGGCTCACCTTTCTGCTGGACTTCTGTCTTCAGGTTACCAAATGAGTAAAGAATTACCACAGAGGATAATCCCCAGGGAAGTACTTGAAATAAAGTTGTTCCCTCATCAGGGCAAAAGGTCCACCAGAAGTACCCTGGAAGCTGTGCTATCCACTTTAAAGAGGGCATTTGACAGCCATGGTAACCCGCCTAATGGTGGTATTCCATATTTGCAAAAATAATAAAGAAACTAAAGTTTGAAGAGAGATGTTCTCCACTTGGTGCGAACACACCGAGGAACAAATCATTCTGGCTTGTGCTGACTGAGGAGCAGCCTAGGAGGGAGGGGAGGCTCCACCCCCTGCATACATTTAGAGAAATGTTCCTGCCTACTTAAAGGGGCGGATCGCCTCCCAGTGTACCAGTAACCTGTATTGGACGACAGTGAAAACCAATTACGTTTGATAAGTGTCTGCTTCCTGGAAACCATAGGCAGGAGGGTACCCTTACCCCCTGTGGCCTCACTAATCAGATCCTTAAGATCTGGCCCAAACAGAGAAGTGCCCTGAAAGGGCAAGGAGAGCAATGCTTTCTTAGAAGCAGTGTCAGCAGACCAGATCTTGAGCCAAAGAGCTGGTCTAGCAACCACAGTCGTGGTGGAAACCCTTGCCACCAACAGATGTAATCAACAAGGCAGCAGAGACCTAATGCTGGGCTTCAGAATGTTGGCAAGAAGTCTCAACATGGCAGAAGCAGGAGCTCCCTGATGAACAGCAAGTGTGAGCTGTTCAATACAAACTGCACTGGCCCTATTTACCCAGGCAGTAGCAAATGCTGGACGTAGGGAAGTACCAGCGGAGGCGAAAATGGACTTGAGGGAGGCCTCGAGTTTCTCGTCAGTCCAGTCTGTAAGAGCAGATGCATCAGCAGCTAGCAAAGCAGTGGACTTAGAAGTCCTAGAAACAGGGGCATCCATCTTGAGGGGATGAACCCACTGAGCTAGCGCCACATCAGAAAATGGGGTAAAGCTTAGCAAACTTCTTGGCCACAGAAGGCTTTCTGTCGGGAGACTACCACTCATCAGACACTAACCGGACAAGAGTGGAGAGAGGTGGAAAAAAACTATAGGGATGTTTGGGCTCCTGAAATATATCAGAGGGGCCCAAAGAAACCTCTTGGACCAAGGGAATGTATAGGGTGTTTAATACGGCTCTGATCAGGCCCTCAGCAGAGGGATCAGGGTCACCCTCAAAGGGGGGTCTACAAAGAACTGATAGGAGACCACTGCAGAACATTCCTCAGCATCAGAATCCACCAACTGCTCCTCATCAGAGGAATCTAATACATCAGGTACTCCCTGCGGTTTCAGTAGAAGTAGGGGTCTGCCAGGAGCGGAAAAGCCCCTGTAATTGGGATGGAAAGAGTTGAGATGTATACTGGAGGTCTCTAGTAGCACAAAGGGGGACACAGAGACCCCAGCGTCCTCAATCTTAGTCCTAGCCCCAAGCTCCAAAAGAATAGACATTCTCACAGAGTCAAAATGTTCAAGGTATAAAGAAATACCCAAACACAGTGTGTATGATTAAAATTTAATCCCAGAAATTGGTAAAATACCCTTATCTGGCAGGCGAAGGGTTAATCTGCTGAGGAGAGAAGGAGAGTCCAGGCCCAGCGTAGGGTACTCATTCAGGGAAAGCACAAAATGACTGCCACGATGGGAGCCAATTAGGAACGAGCACGCGATGCCCAACACAGACTAAACATTGACCGGACAGTAGATCAAGGGCAGACAATTAAAATGAGCCATCTCTGAAGTTGCTACATTGAGCAGTTGCAGAGAAATGTCCCAAAATGCAAAGTCCCATAGACGTGAATGGAGCAATGGCGTCTATGCGGTAAAAGTGCACCTTTAACACAATTTTTGAAAAGTTGTAAATGTGAAATAAATTGCACCAAACATCACTAAAACATGTCACTAGACCCAATTAACACTGCACCCAGTAGAGAAAGTGCCCCAAACCCCCCCAAAAGATGCTAAATCAGCAACCAAAGGGTTAAGTTACTACAGAAACTTGCTCCAAACACCCAACAGACATACTGATAAACCCAATGAGTGCAAGAGTATGCAACAGGGACACCAAAGGAGACTCCTGTGCGGAGGGCCAATGTGAGACATGTAGACCTCAGCACTCAAAGGGTTGCTCACCTTTCCTGCAGATCTTCTGTCTTCAGATTACCATATATCAAGAAGAAGCCTCAGTGGGCAACTCCTGGGGAAAGAACTTGCAGCCAAGATTTTCCCCCAGGGCTTAGGTCCACAAAAGCACCTGGTAAACTGAGCTATCCACATTTGGGTGATGGGAATTTCAGTGATGGTAATTTGCCTAATGGTGGTATCCTATATCTAACAGAAAATTAATAAACAAGCTAAAACTATAGCAGAACTGTTCTCTTGCCTTGTGTCTTCACCAAGGAACAAATCTTACTGGAGCTGTTTGGCTAGCTGCAGCCAAGGAGGGAAGGTATGCTCCACCCCTGCATTCACTTCTCAGAATTGTTCCTGTCTACTTAAAGGGGCTGATCGTCTACCCAAAGTTACCAGTAACCTGTATTGGACAACAGAGAAATTGTGTTTAACTGATGTCAATTCCACAGCAGGTTTGCAGGTGGAACCAATGGAGAGAAACAGGTCTTGTTATTGTCAAGACGTCTGTAAAGGGGGTCATTGAATTTAGCAACATTGCCCACAGAAGAGTGGTTCTATGGGCTAGGCAGAGCACCACCGCATCCACTATAGGCAGGATGTCCAAGAGCTGACAATCTTGCTCTGCAAAGGGATAAATTTTTTGCATCCTGGCTGTTGACTTAAAACTTTTCCCCAATTTCGTCCACTGTGAAAGTAGGACTTCTTTGACAACTTCAGGGAGGGGGAAGAAAAGCAGCTTCTTCTTACCAGCCATCTCTGTCTGTACGGTGCGGTACAATGCAACACCCCCAGTGAGTGACCACGCAGGCGCACAGATCCCTCTTCGGCAAGACGTCTGCACTGTCTTCTGGCGGGGAGTCTAAAAAGAACTTATATTTCTAAATAATGCCAGCACTTAATAAAGATTATAATAGGGTTTCTATGCCTACTGTTATACTAATATGGCTCAGTTGGTTAAGGCACCAGCTGGAGAATCTGTTCAAGCCCCAAGGTTGCAGGTTCTAGTCCCTGCAAGGCAAGCTCAGCCTTTCACTCCTCTGAGGTAGATAAAATGAGTCCAGGGTGTACTTGAAAACAAGAGGTAATCTCAATGTATTCTTCCTGCTAAAATACCTTCACAAAAATAATTTTTCAATAATTGGGGGGGGGAGGCACTTAAGTGATAGTTCCACTTTAACCATTTGGGGAGGGCTGCCATGATGACCAAGGGAAAATAGTTTTAAAAAATGACCAACAGAGATACCAAGCTCTTTCAAAATCAACTGTTACAACTAGACAGTTCCACTTTAAAATTAATTGGAGTGGTAGAACAATAATAGCCAGCTGTCATATCCAGCTGATAATGCATTTATTTGTCTTAATACTCAAAAGTGTTCCATAAAACCCAATCTGTCCTACTTTCACACCACCAATATTGACAGCAATGACATTACACTTGTGTTCCTTTTCATTAAAAGAGGATTTTAGTCTTACCTGTTAAATCCTTTTCTCTTAGTCCATACAGGTTACTGGTAACTCTGGGAGGCGATCCATCCCTTTAAGTAGGCAGGAACAATTCTCAAAGTGTATGCAGGGGGTGAAGCCTCCCTTCCCTCCTTGGCTGCAGCTAGCCAACCAGCTCCAGAAAGATTTGAGACACTATTGACTAGATAGTAGAAGGGAAGAAGACTCCTGTGAGCATGACCCCGAAGGACCCCCACAGTCTGTCACAGGAGAGCCAAGCATGGTCCCTTGACAGGGTGGGAGACCAGTAACCTGTATGGACCAAGAGAAAAGGATTTAACAGGTAAGACTAAAATCCTCTTTTCTCTGTCGTCCAATACAGGTTACTGGTAACTCTGATGTCCAACCATTAAGTTCCCCAGTGGCGGCAAGAACGCAAGGACCAGGCGCAAGGCCCCCAAAGTCACCAGTGCATCTATGAACCAACGAGTCAGAGAGAGACCAACAAACTGAAGTGTCAACGAACACTGAACAGGGTTAAAAACACCCCAAGAACTGATACACAGCACACTGAACCAGAGCCAACAGGGCTCAACAGTGAAGGAAGTACCAAGCACCAAGAACCGAAGAAGATCCTAGACAGGCAATACTGCCCCCAGGACCTTCCTCCCAAAGCTGGCATCAGCAGACGCCAGGACATCCACACTGTAGTGCTTCGAAAAGGTGTGCACAGACTACCAAGTGGCTGCTTGCACAGCTGATCAGCAGAAGCCTGATTCTTATAGGCCCAAGAGGCCCCGATGGACCTGGTGGAATGAGCCGTGACCCTGAAGGGAATATGTTTATTCCTCAACTCGTAAGCCTTACGAATAGTGGACTTGATCCACGACGCAATAGTCATTTTGGATGCAGGTCTTCCTGCCCTAGGACCCTCAGGACTGACGAACAGCTCGCCGGTTTTCCTGACAGATTCATTGCGATGTACATAAAACTTAAGACAACGCACGACATCTAACAAGTGGAGATTCCTCTCCTTGTCAGAGGAGGGGTCAGGGCAGATAGAGGGCACCTCCATCTCCTGATTAATGTGGAATTTGGAGATCACCTTAGGTAAAAAGTCCCTGGAAGTGCGAAGCACCACCTTGCCCTTGTGAAACACCAGATAGGATGGTTTGCAGGACAGAGCTTGCAACTCTGCAACACGGTGAACAGACACAATCGCCAGGAGAAAAGCCATTTTCCACGTCAAGAAACGTAGAGGAATAGTAGCCAAGACCCACTGAGGAGCAAGACTCCGGAAGGCAGGACGGACACGAGCATCGCCCTGAAAGAAAACCTTGACATCAGGAATGATGGCAATGCGCTTCTGAAAGAAAACCAAAAGGGAAGTCTGAACCTTAAGGGAACTCAAACTGAGGCCCTTATCCACGCCGTCCTGCAAAAAGGCCAGGACAGCAGGCAGATCAAAATCGTGGGACAGATCCCTGTCAGCACATCAAGACACAAAGGTTGATCATATGCGTTGATAGATCTTGGAAGACACAGGCTTACGGGGACTAAACATGGTAGCCATCACACCCTCAGAATCGAGGATTCAACTTCCAAGCCATCAAAGCCAGTCGGTGAACATCTTCTTTCCATAGGTAACCCTGCAGAATAAGATTCTGACGGTAAGGGAGCTGAAAGGGCTCTGCCACAGATAGATCCAGAAGCTCCGGAAACCAGGACTGACTAAGCCAATACTGAGCAATCAGGATGACTGGACAACGTTCCAGTCGCAAATTCCGTAACACCCTGGGCAACATGGGAAGGGGAGGAAAGATGTAGGCCAGAGGAAATATCCAAGGGATGGATATTGCATCCACAGCCAGAGCCAGAGGGTCTCTCCACCGAGAGCAGAACACTGGAACCTTCCTTTGTGTCTTGTTCCATCAGGTTGATGTGAGGCATACCCTATCTCTGAACAACAAGCTTGAACACCTGGGAGTGTAACTCCCACTCTCCGCTGTCCACTGTGTGACGACTGAGGAAGTCCGCCATGATGTTGTCTACGCCTGGAATGTGCACTGCGGATATGGCAGGTACATGTTCTTCTGCCCAGGACAAAATAGCCTTGACCTCTAACCAAGTAGCGGGACTTCTTGTTCCACCTTGCTTGTTGATGTAAGCCACGGCCGTGGCGTTGTCGGACTCCACTCGGACTGGACAGTCTTCCAACTGAGACACCCAATGATGCAGAGCATGAAATATCGCCCGAAGCTCCAATATGTTGATCGGATGGCGGGATTCCTCCGTAGACCATCGTCCCTGAGTGCTGAAGCGACCCAGGATTGCGCCCCAGCCGGAGAGGCTGGCATCCGTCGTCACTTTGGTCCAGAAGGTGCGCCATGGCAAATGGGACCGCTTCTATTGTGGATATGAACTTCCCCACCAGAGAAGACAGCTTCTGAACTGGATCCTGAGACAGAATTGCTGAAACCCTGTGGGCGATCTGGTGAGCCACCTTGTCCGAGAGGAACACCATGCTCTTCTGAGTATCGAAAAGAAGGCCCCGGAAGACCAGTTGCTGGGACGGGACAAGATCCGACTTGTCCAAGTTGATGATCCATCCGTGATGGGTGAGAGCTTGAATGTAGTTCTGAACTTGTTGATGATGGAGGTCCGCAGAGGGGGCCTTCAGAAGCAAGTCGTCCATGTAAGGAGTAACTCTGATGCTGTCCCGGTGGAGGACGGATATCAAGGCCCCCAGAACACTGTTGAAAACCTGAGGAGCCGTCCTCAGACCAAAGGGAAGAGCTGAGAACTGAAAGTGTCCTCTGTCGCAGGCAAACCGAAGGTACTGCCGGCTCTCTAGATGAATGGAAATGTGTAAATATGCATCCTGAAGATCCAGAGAAGCAAGGAACTCCCCTGGAGACATGGCAGCAATCACTTTGCGCAGAGATTCCTGGCAATAGTGAGTCCAGGTCACAAAGGAGTTGAAATCCTTCAAATCCAAAATAAGGTGACATTCGCCATCCTTTTTGGTGAGCACGCAGAGGTTCGAATAGAACCCCGAACCCCTGTCTGGAAGAGGTACTGGCTCCAGGACGTCTTTGTCCAGGAGAGGCTGAACAGCGCCTTTGAACAGACAGCATTTCTCGGTACTCTGAGGAGTGTGAGAAAGAAGAAAGCGAAAAGGAGGAAGAAAATAGAAAGTGATCCTGTACCCTTCTGTCACCACCTGTAAAACCCATGGGTCCATCACTGAATCCTCCAGAACGCTGTGAAAGAGTAGCAGATGACCACCCACAGAAGGCTGCGGAACCCGGGTTCGGTGAGTCATGCCGAAGAAGTCTTGGGCTTGGAGGAGATCTTGGGCTTCCATTGTTGTTTGGGCTTGGAGGAGGGATGCGGAGCTGAGGGAACCGCTTGGTTCGCAGGACGTGTCTCATTCTGAAAGGAACTAAAAAAACGATTACGCTTAAGCAGCATTTTCTTCTAGGGACCAAGGGCAGAAGAGTACTCTTACCCCCTGTGGCCTCACTAATTAGGTCCTTAAGATTAGGCCCAAACAAGGAAGTACCCTGAAAGGGCAGAGAAAGCAAGGCTTTCTTGATAGCAGTGTCAGCAGACCAGATATTGAGCCAAGGGGCTCGTCTAGCCACCATAGACTTAGTAGAAACCCTAGCCATCATGCGGATGGCATCAAATAATGCAGCAGAAACATAGTGTTGTGCTTCAGGGATATTGGCAAGAAGGCGCAATTTATCTGAAGTAGGCGCATCCTAACAGACAGCCATGGTGAGTTGCTCAGTCCAGACCGCAATGGCTCGGTTGACCCACGAAGCAGCAAAAGCTGGACACATTGCGGTACCAACAGTAGCAAAAATGGACTTGAGGGAAACCTCAAGTTTCTTGTCAGTCCAAAGACTGGCAAGGGGGTAGAATTAGACAGCCTGGAGATAGGTGCATCCACTTTGGGTGGATGAACCTACTTAGCAAGCGCAGCTTCAGAAAAGGGGTAAAGCTTAGCAAATTTTCTGGACACAGAAGCAGTCTTGACCGGTGATTTCCACTCCTCAGAAACCAGAAAGTCAAGAGTGGGGTTAGGTGGAAAATATGTAAGGGGCTTAGCAGGCTCCTGAACAACATCAGAGGGATCAAAAGGGACCTCCTGAACTAGGGGAATGTTAAGAGTAGATAATACAGCCCTGATCAGGCCCTCAGCAGAGGGGTCAGGATCAGCTTCAAAGGGATCCCCAAGAAACCTAGAGGACTCCAATACAGAACATTCCTCAACATCTGAATCAACCAGCAGTTCCTTCTCAGCGGAATCTGACACGTCAGGTACTCCCTGAGGTTTGGGTAGGGAAGACCTGATTGCAGAGGGGGCCTGCCATGCCTGAAAGGCCCCCTGTATCAGGGATGGAAAGAGTTGCAATGTGGACCTAAGGTCCCTAGTCGCAGCCTTGAACACTTGCACTCAAGCTGGCTCTATAGCATGGCTGGAGGTCCCTGGGTTGCTGTCAGGAACTTCAGAACATGCTGGGCATAAGAGACCAGAGAACTCTCTAGGTAGCCCTGAGTGACAGGAAGAGCAATGCGCAATGTGGGATACAGAGACCCCAGCCTCCTTAGTCTTAGGTCTAGCCCCAAGCTCCAGCGGTATAGACATTCTCACAGTGTCAAAATAACCAACTGTACTGTAAATCACCCAATTACATTGTGTAAGATCAATATTTCACCCAGAAATGCTAAATATAAACTTATCTGGCAGGCGAAGGGTTAATCTGCAGAGGAGAGAAGAAGAGTCCAAGCCCTGCATAGGATACTCGCCAGAAACGCTCACAAAATGGCTGCGGCGGCGGGAGCAAATCAGAAAATAGGCGCAAAGCAAGTGCTCATGGGAAATGTAGTTTTTTCCAAAAAAGTATCCCAAACAGTGCCAGAAGCCCCCTGAGCCCCCCAGCACACTTGAAATATAAACCGGATGACAGAGCAAGGGTAGACAAGTAAAATGAGCCCTCGCTGAAGTCGCTAGGTTAAACGGTTGCAGAGATACATCCCAAACTGTATAGTCCCATAGAGGTGAATGGAGCAATGGCATCTGTGTGGTAAAGCGTGCCTTAAAGGCGCAGTACAAAATTTTTACCAACATTAAAGTAAAACATGAAAAGGTGTAAAACATCAAGAGAACATGTGTGGACACCCAGAAAACACTAGTCCAGTAGGAAAAGTGCCATAAACCCCCCCAATAAAGTGACAAACCAGAAGTGAAAGGGTTAAGTTACCACATAAACCGCTCCAAACACCCAACAAACATACAAATATACCCAATGAGTGCAGGAGTGTGCAATAGGAACTCCAGAACACAATCCCTGTGCAGAGAGGCACTGTGGGACAAGTGGACCTGCAGCACTCAAAGGGTAGCTCACCTTTCCTGCAGATCTTCTGTCTTCAGATTACCATGCAGCAAGAAGTACTCAGTGGGTAACTCCTGGGGAAGCAATTGGAATCAAGATTTCCCCCCTCAGGGCTTAAGGCCCACAAGAAGCACCTGGATACTGAGCTAGCCACATCTAAGGGCATTTGTTAGTCATGGTAATCTGCCTAATGGTGGTATTCCATATCTGACAGAAAATAAAAAAAGATTCTAAAATTATAGCAGAACTGTTCTCCACCTGGTGTTGTCACACCGAAGGAACACATCTTTCTGGAGTTGGTTGGCTAGCTGCAGCCAAGGAGGGAAGGGAGGCTCCACCTCCTGCATACACTTTGAGAATTGTTCCTGCCTACTTAAAGGGGCGGATCGCTTCCCAGAGTTACCAGTAACATGCATTGGACAGAGAAATGGATTTAATGTGTCACTCTTGCCCGGGGTATTGCCCTAATAGGGATTTAATACCTTTTGTGCCTTGGAGTATTTGATCCTCGGATGAGTCCAGATTTTGGTCAGACCATTATGGAAGTCAAAACAGTTGGGTACAAATAGGCAGGAGGCATCACCAAGGCCTGGGTATATCACATGGAGGTCAGGACTGCAAGACAGGGAAGAAGGGAACAGAGAGAGAATAGTGTGCAAGGATGAGAAGGAAACAGATTGGTAAAACAGAGTGGGGAAAAGAGAGAGAGAACAAGAAAGAAATTAAGATAATCTGAACAGCGAACTGAACCGTTTCACACTTCAAATGAGACTGCTGTAGCAGATTTCATATTGAGCATTTCATTGCATCACTGATTCCAATTAAAGTCTAAGAGGTAACTTAGAGATACATTTGCCGTTGAGATTATCACCTGCAATAGAATTCAAATCAAGCTCTCCAAATTAATCAGGAACTTTCATTCCCACTATCATAAATGTGTAACAGTAATCTTCTATGTAAAGTATTGCACTTTGTAACATTTTATGTATTTTCATATTTCACTTTATGGTATGCTAGATGAAGAAGTGGTCTTGAAAGCTTGCACTTTAAATACCTTATGAACAAAAGAAAATAGGAAAGTCTGGAGCAAACCAACTGCACCATAAGGGACAAATAAAAACCAGCACTGATTTAAAGGGAGATTGAACTAGGAATGAGTGCAATGTTTTGCTTTGAAAGTGAAACAGGTGAAAAACGGAACTTCAAGAGGTGCAGAAATATTCCAGTGAAAGATGGTCACCTTTTCCTCTTTTTTCATTACATTAAAATCAAAGTATTTCCACCCCACCTCCACATGGAGAATTTTCTCATGTATTCCTGCCATGTGAATATAAAACTGGTGTTGGTTTCTTATGTTGTCTGTGCTTGGAAACAGGAGAGAAAGCAGCATCTGGATGATAGCCAGTTGTTATCTGTGTATGTGTGCAAGTGGGGGTTGTTTGTCAATACCTGTGCTGGATGAGCATCTACTGAGATCGACATACCTGGGAACTTACTGTTATAGAGTCCCCAGACTCCTCTGGTGCCGCTGGGGGGATGTAATTGGGGCTAATTGCATTCAAAAAGGGGTGGGGATTACCCGTGAGTGGGGGAGGGGTCCAACACACATCAAAAAAGTGGGAGTGAAGTGGGAGCGAAATGAGAGGAACGATGAGAAGTGGGCAGAGTTTCAGTAGAAATTTCCCACATCCGGAGAAAATTAGCCTCTGCCCCATAGACCCAGCAAGGGCAAATCCGAAGAGTTCTCAGGTATGGAGATCGAGTGAGTCACAGATATACTTTGCTGACATAATATACATCAAACATCCAAGAGACAGGCAGACAAGTACAACATACCTGACACTCTGTGCAGTCCACGTTATTGAAAACTGCTGGTTCTGAAGCCAACAGGTTTATCCTTAACCTACACTGTATTTTACAAATGGATGATGTAGTGATGGTGGATGAGAGAGCTGCTACTGAATGGGGATGTGTGATAAAGTGTTTGTTTTTATAAGTGACAGTTACCTTGGCATATCCTAGTGGTTTCAGTGTATGGCCACTGTATGTTCTCAGCATGACTGCTGTTGGATGTAGTTGTAGTGTCAACCCCTCTTTCTGGACTTGGCTTCGGGTGACGACAGATACAGCAGATCCCGTATCTAGATCCATGAGTAGGGGCTGTTGGTTGATATGCACTTGTACTTGCATTCTATCTGTTGGGGCTTGCAAATTGAATACACTGAGGTTTGCTAGCCATCCCTCAGTGTCTAATGGTTCCTCCCATTCCTCTGGCTGAGTTGTGTATTCAGTGAAGTAAGTTGGCCGTCTAAGTGTTCGGTTTGCGGGTCTGCGGCATGTGGACGCATCGTGCAAAGGCGTTCCGCAACGGAAACATCGTGTTGGATTTGCGTCCTTTGGTCTCGGCTTTTCTGTCTTTGTGACCTAGAAAACTTCCTGTGGTTCTGTCATTCTAGGAGGTCCGGTGGCAGAGTGATGGGTCTGGAGCTGTAGTGCATCCTTTTCTGCCATTTCCATGCCTACGGCAATGTCTAGGACTGAAGAATCAGTCATGTCTCTTTCTGACAATAGCTGTTTTTGAATGGATTTGTTTGCTAAACCGAAGACAAATTGATCCCTTACTGCCTGTGGTAAGTGTGATGCGTAACTGCAGGTGGATTCTAACTCACAAAGATGCATCATGTATGGTTGAATTGATTCTTGAGGTGCTTGCCTGCATGAGAACAGCCGAAAAGGTTCTGCTATCTCCAGCGGTTGCGGATTGTAGTATTGGGTCAGGGCTGCCACTAACTCCATGAACGTTTTATCTGATAGGCTCACTGGTGCCAGCAGGTTCTGTAGTACGGCATAGGGCTTATGGCCTACAACTGTGAGGAAAGCTTGTGCCTGTTTTGATTGAGGGATGTCGTTTACATCAAAAAAATGTTGTACTCTTTCAATGTTTGCCTTCCATGTCTCCTCATCTTCCTTGAATTCCTGTAGGGTGCCAATATATGGCATGTTTTCTGAGTGGTGGCTTGGAATTTAATGTTCCTGTATGGATGTGTTGTGGCGGTACTGAATGCAGTTTGCAGCAGAAGTAAAGTAGCAAAATGCAGCACAATGAAGATTTTAGCAGCAGAAAAGTAAAGCAATTCAGGACAATGAAGCTTGCAGCAGTAGTAACGTATCACAATTCAGCACAATGAAGTTTACAGCAGTAGTAAAGTATCACAATCCAACCCAATGAAGATTGCAGCAGTAGTAACGTATCACAATTCAGCACAATGAAGCTTGCAGCGGTAGTAAAGTATTACAGTTCAACCCAATGAAGCTTTACAGTAGTAAAGTAGCACAATTCAGCACAATGAAGCTTGCAGCAGTAGTAAAGTATCACAATTCAGCACAATGAAGCTTGCAGCAGTAGTAAAGTATCACAATTCAACCCAATGAAGCTTGCAGCAGTAGTAAAGTATCACAATTCAACCCAATGAAGCTTGCAGCAGTAGTAAAGTATCACAATTCAACCCAATGAAGCTTGCAGCAGTAGTAAAGTATCACAATTCAGCACAATGAAGCTTGCAGCAGTAGTAAAGTAGCACAATTCAACCCAATGAAGCTTGCAGCAGTAGTAAAGTATCACAATTCAGCACAATGAAGCTTGCAGCAGTAGTAAAGTATCACAATTCAACCCAATGAAGCTTGCAGCAGTAGTAAAGTATCACAATTCAACCCAATGAAGATTGCAGCAGTAGTAAAGTATCACAATTCAACCCAATGAAGATTGCAGCAGTAGTAAAGTATCACAATTCAACCCAATGAAGCTTAGAGCAGTAGTAAAGTAGCACAATTCAGCACAATGAAGCTTGCAGCAGTAGTAAAGTAGCACAATTCAGCGCAGTAGCACCATTCTACAGACTGAAGCTTGAAGCAGTAGCCAGTTCAGGATAGCAATGAATTTATACAGAAGAATAGGCTTGCAGGTTTTGTAAATTAGTAAAATTTTCAGCACAGTAGTGCTCTGTCCATGCTTGCAAATATCTGTATAAGCCCAGGAGGTATATCCCCTTTTATAGTGTGCATGGTATTTGACTCAGACACTCTTTAGGAATATAATTGAGGATGTAACTTACAAGGTTCTTGTTTCTTCTAGCATCCTCATTGCCACTGTGGTGTCTGTCGTCAAGGCTCAAGGAACACACCGGTGGTTTTCTTTGGAGGCGCAAATCGCGACCTCTGTTTATTCAGTAATAAGGGAAGAAGGCTTGGGCCTGTAGGGTTGTGCTGAGGAGCTATGGGGAATGCGTCCGTTCACTGAGGTGGGTTTCTTTGTTCTGCCACTTTGCTGTGTCTGTGTCACGTATGTTGGACGGAAGTGACATCACGGCACTTCCAGTTCCGGTCGGCACTTTCAGTTCCACTGTAGATGCCGCAGGGTCCCATTGTCCACTGCTTGCAGCCATGCTGGTCCACCCAGGCTGAATACCACATAGGTGGTCATCTGTATCGTATAAAACAAAGGATACCCCTGCCCAGAATTCAACCAAACTGTTTTTTCCAGGTGGGGTGTCATGTTCTACAAGGACTAAGAGAAAAGAGGATTTTTGTGAACAGTTAAATCCGTTTCTTTTAGTGCATGTGGAGCACAAGAACCAAAGGGTAAATTATCCTCCTACAGACAGGCAAGGAACTTCAAAAAAAGGTCTCAAAGGCAGAGTCTCCCTCTTCCACTTTATTCTTCGCCTCCTAAGCTCAGTTTTAAGCCAAAATACAAGAGAAAGAGGAAAACGGAATCACTGGAACAGATATACCAATAGGGTACTAAAATCGGAGTTCTCAGAAACCTTAAAGGTCTCTAAAACTGCATCAATAAGACTCTCTACAGATGACCCAGGGTCTCCCTCAAATGAATCCCCACAGATATGGAAGGAAGTAATAGCCTCATCTTCTGATTTCCCCTCACAAGAATTAAACAGGATAGTCTTTGTTCCAGGATTCAATGATCCCCTTAACCCTTTGAGTGCCAGAGAGGTATCCAACGCATTGCTTTGCAATGCGTTACATGCCCCTCTGGCACTCAAAGGGTTAACAGATGTAGCCATTTGGAAATAAGAATTTTAACCCATGCTGGCTCCTGTTCAAAAAAAGAGGGACATGAGAGAATCCTCTCCCTGACAGTCTCCTACAGGAGACTTTTGAAATTGTTTGGTTCAGGTAAAGTGGAGCTGGGAGGAAGTCTTTGCCTCCAGAGAACTCTCCATACAAGTGCCCTGCCTCCTAAAAGACGATACTTTTCCCCATAGTTCGACTGTCCCACAGTGGACAAAACAGAAAAGAAGTTTTTTAATCCCTTGAATGCTAGAGAGGTTTCAAATATATTGATTTGTAATAAGCTGGAGACTGCTCAGCATTAAAGGGTTTAAAAATATAATTTAAATCAATCAGAATTTTGGGTTTATGTGTTCCCTATGATGCAGTTAGTTTAAACCAATAAAGGTATCACCTTGTCTACTTGTCATCTGCTTTTTTCATGACTCTGTACCACCCTTCACCCATATGAAATCATCATGGCCTAAAACAAATATAAGAAAAAAATAGGGAATTGTGTGCTACTTACCCATAAATTATTTTCTCAGTGTCCATGGGGGACACAGGGACAATACTGTTAAGTGGGGGACTTTTAAAAAAAGGCTCTGGAAGAGACAATCTCTCTGATAGCTCTACTTAAAGGCACAGTAATGTCCCATAAAAAAATGTTTAGCGTTTTGCAGAGATTAAAAAAATAAGCAAAATTTCACAAATCCTTTTTCTCAAACCGCTATGGTTTGAGAGATATCCTACAATAAAGTTCCTCTTCTCCTGATGTCAGCTGTAAAGCTGACAGAAGGAGGTCCATGTCGGCCGACACGAGGAGGCCCTTCAGCAGAGCCAAAATAGTGTTATTAAAATAGTGTTATTTAAAAAGAATTACTTCTTTGGAACGGTCTAAAAAGTGTCCTTGCAAACCAGGAACACTTTGTAGACCGTTCCAAAGAAGTATTTATTTTTTAAATCTAGCTATTGTGGCTCTGCTGAAGAGCCGCTTGTTGGTCACCAGACGAGGTACTAGCGGACATCAGGAGAAGGGGAGGGAGAGGGGAACTTTAACCGAGGATCTCTCTCAAACCATAGCGGTTTGAGAGATAGCTTATTTTTTTAATCTCCACAAGATTCTAAACATTTTTATTAGACATTACTGTCCCTTTAAGCCCCATGTAGCTCTGCCCACTTTCAGTTTTCATTTAGGAAAGCCAAGCCCCAGCCATAACCAAAATACTCATGAAAATTCAGATCCAGTAAATTAATTTGAATCTAATTTACCAGTCAACGTGTATCTTCAGTTGGCTACAACTACCTGAAACACTATTCTCCAAAAGCTCATGTCTACCAGAGCAACTGCACAGATCTTGTAATTTTTCAAAAATGCAGAGAGACATCCAAGTAGAAGCTCTGCAATAACTATGCTACTGAAGCCATTTCTTCTACACCACAACAAATTGACAGCACTGCTGGACTGAGCCATGATCCAAAAGGGCCCAACCAATCAAGAATGATGACTTACATTACAATTAATGTAACTCTGAAATTCTGTGTGCCAAGGCCATCACCATCAGAAACACTGTTTTCAAGGTAATCAAGAGAATGGCTATTGATGTCATTGATTAAAAGGGTTCCTTCAGAAGGACAAGTAGACTCAAGTCTAGGTCCCATGGAGGTCTTGGTGTTCTGAAGTTCATAGTAATTAATACAAGTAACTCCTTGGACAAAGGTCTGAACATCTGGTATGACAGTAATGTCCCACCTGCCTCTGGCATTCATAGCTGCCCTCACAAGGTGGTCACATCTCAGATCCAACGTATGAGTGGGAATTCTTGCAATTCAGCATCTACTTGAGTATAACAGTTGTGCACAAATATTTTCAATTGAACAGATTGTTATGCAATACCCTTGCAAATGCAGACACAGAATGCCAAGTTGCTGCTTGCCATCATAGCAAGAGTACCTGCTACATCTTTTGATACACTTTTACCTTTAAAGATGCTCTGAGCACTTCAAATCGTAATTTGATGTTTAGCTAGATTAAAGGAGCAGTAAAACATTTTTTATGAAAACATTTATGTTATAGAGCTTTTTCTGAGGACTAAAACAAGGTAAAACCGATGCCAGTTGCTTTATTCAACATTTATAAAAGTTCAAATAATCAGGAAGTGAATTTACTATCTGTTTACTTCCTGGAAGTTCTAACTGATAGGAAGGGACAGCAGTTTCTACCACATTCTATAGAGAACTAGAAGTCACTGACTTTCCTCTCCATTAGATTATAACAGAATTACCAATTGGAATTTGACCACCAGAGGACATTGCTAATGTAAAATAACACGGCTTTAAACTGTAATACTGCTGAAAATATTAATCTCTCAGCAGTGGGAGTAGCTTATTTTACTCAACAAGAAAAGGCCTACATTACATATTTTTTCATAAAAAAGTTTACTGCTCCTTTAAAGGGATAGTAATACTTCATTTTATCTTTATTTTATTTTGTAGGCATTAAAAAAACAAGAAGAACGATATAATTCTTATCTCTCAAACCTTTATGGTTTAAGAGATATTCACCACCCCTTTTTCCTAGTGTAAGCCATCTCTTCTATGTGAATCTGGTTGTAAGACCAGACAGATAACAGCAGGGGACACTCTTCTTTGTATGAAAACAATGAAAGCCCTTCCCCCTTTGACAAGTTTTTCAGCTTTTTCCCTTATCTTAATTGAAGATTGTCCCTCTCTGCAGTCTACCTGGGCACCTCCCTTCTGATATGGCTGAATGGGGGGGGGGTACTTTGCTTGTGAATATCTCTTAAACCATATAGGTTTGAGAGATAAGACTTATATCGTTCTTCATGTTTTTTTAAGGTCTACAAAATAAAATAAAGATAAAACGAAGTATTACTATCCCTTTAAGGTTTGCGGTTCTGTTCCTGTCCAGAATTGACCTTGGTTTGTTCTCAGATGCATTCTGCCTATTCCGGTGATTGACCCTGGCCTGTTTCTGTATTCCGTCTTTGTCTTCTGAATGCTCTGACATCAGATGGCTGGTCTGACATCAGGTGGCACCTTGCTTGGACTTCCAGATGTACTTGACTGAGGCTGAACAAAGCTGAGGGCTCCTTCCAGTGGCAAGGTGCTGCTTCTTCACTTTCAGTTCATCTCTGCCATCGGATTCCAGGTCTGCATAACATCATATGCACATAACAGAAGTAAGCCATGATGGAGCTCACATGTATGGTCCATGGCAAAATATTTTCACAAAGTTGTATCTTAGAGAGAGGTCTACAACTTAAAGGGATAGTAATGTTTCATAATAAAAACAGCTCTAATTAATCATCATAGTATTTGGACTTTGGAGAGTGTTATTTCAATTCTGTCAGAGTTGTAGTTCCAGAGTAATTCAATGACAAAGTGTCCCCCTCCCTCCCCTTTTACTGATGTCACACTATTCAACCTGAGCAGAAGGGAGGTGCCCAGGTAGACTGCAGAGAGGGACAATCTTCAATTAAGATAAGGGAAAAACCTGAAAAGCTTGTCAAGGGGGGCAGGGATTTCATTGTTTTCATAGGAATAAGAGTGTCCCCTTCTGTTATCTGTCTGGACTATGGACTGCATTCCACATCTGAGAAGAGATTGTTTACAGTAGGTAAAAGGGGCGGGAGGGGGAAACTTTGCTTGTGAATATCTCATAAACCATAAAGGTTTGAGAGAGAAGACATATCATTCTTCATGTTTTTTTAATGCCTACAAAATAAAATAAAGTTAAAACAAAGTATTACTATCCCTTTAATCTGCATCAGAGAAATGGATGAATGAAAAACAGCTTTTTGTACCGTTATGGCCATTTCTAATACTTAGCTAAGCCATTTTGATTAAGTAACAATCCAGCAACCTTTCAAGCTTTTGTCAGTGGGGTCTTCAGAGATTTACTTGAACAATACATTGTAGTTCTACCTAAACAATTTTGGTATTTTCTGCTTCATTAAATGAACATGGCAACCCTCTCAAGGAAGTCCTTGCCTGGCTCAGAACCAACAAACTATGTAAAAACACCAAACAATTACATTCTTGGGTTTTACCATGTGGATTTAGTATGGATTCCCACAAAGTATCTGCAATCCTGAACTGGCCCCACCCCCATTAATCCCAAAGAAACCCAATGGTTCATTGGTTTTGCCAATTTTCCATACAATTCTACTTATCACTATTCTTACCAAGAAAAATTCACAATTGATCTGGACCAAACAAGCTTGCAAAGAATTTAGTAACCTCAGAAAGTTACCTCCACATCTGTACTCAAAACACCTTTATACTGAAGTTTCATTCATCCTATATGTGGATGCCTCTACTCATGTTATAGGTACTCATACCAGAGAAGTGGACCAGAAGATCTTCTCCACCCCATAGCTTTTTTTCTGCTGCACATATGTCCAGCTAAGATCAACTAAGCCATAAGAGATAAAGAATTCCTGGTTATTAAGTCTGCCCTGGAGGAACTGAGACACTTTCTGGAAGGTGCCAAGCATTCTATCACCATAATCACTAAAGCACAAGAATCTTGCATATCTTCAATCACCTAAAAAATTTGTCCCTCAACAACACGTTGGGGCCCTGTATTTCACCAGATTCTCATTTTATATTACTTACTGTTCGAGTTCAAATACAGTAAAGCAGACTCCTTACCTTGTGTGTATCCTGCTGACCCCCCAGCCAGACTCAAGTCAGGTACCAGCCTCCAGACAGGCAACTTTTTGTTGATATCCACTTCTTTTCCAGAGCAAATTAAAAAAGCAACTAAAACAGCCTCCCAAAATTCCACTGATCAAAAAACAGAAAAACAAAAAACACACAAGCCAAAAGATCTGTAGTACTGGATGTACCAAATCTTATTCCCAAAACCTTCCACAGCGATCAGTTACAGCTCATAAATGACACCCCCTCTAGCCAGTCATATGCAAGTTTAGAAAACACCAGGGTTTGAAAGTAGGAACTTTTGGTGGTCTAACCTGCCTCTATCAGTAACAGATGATACAAAATCCTGTGTCCCCTGTGCCGAAACTAAAGGTTGCCACACCATTCCCTTGGGCCTCCTCTTGCCTTTATCAGTTCCCATCAGACAATGGTCTTCTGCAATTCACAGTAGATTTGCCCAGGTTCAAAATATCAGAAAGCCATCTTGGTGGTCACTGATCAATTTATTACAATTACCTACATTATTGTAGTCCAACACTAATTCTCTTTTTCTGCGGAGATCTACTACTTCTTGAGGAATACTCATACAACAAATCAAAGCACAAATCTACCAGGCAAACATCCTTCATTTCGAACTTTTTACCATCCAGTCAGTATTCCATGTCATCACAGACTCCTAGTTCTAGAAGTCAAGAGACACATACAGATTTTCACTGAAAATGTCCAAGTTATGAAACAAGCCATGTTCCACACCCAGGCAACCTGTAAGAAGACTTCAAACCAAAGACATAGACCCACCCACTCGAACATCAAACCTGGTGACAAGGCCTCGCTGTCTACCATGAATATGCAATACTTCTGTCTGTCAAAGAAACTAGGGAAAAATGTATTGGACCATTCCCTATCTTATCGTGCATTAATTCAATGGCCTTACTACGGAAATGACCTGCTTCCTACAAAATTCACCCTGTTTCCACTCTATATCAAAACTTTGGATATCCAACACATTTCCAACATGACTGACTACAGTACTAAAAGTGGATTTTAGTCTTACCTTGTTAAATCCTTTTCTCTAAGTCCATCCGGAACACAGACACAATTTTGGGGGGGGGGCAGACAAGGAGCTGATGCCAGGCTAAAGGTCAGAGAGGTGAACTGGTAATGCACCGAGTCGAAGGCAAAACACAGATACAGTTGACTATACGGATGGTTTGGGATGTGTAGGTACGCATCCTGAAGGTCCAAGAACACCAGACACTCCCCTGGGCACACTGCTGCGATGACAGAGTGCAAGGACTCTTGAAGAAGGCAGGCTCCATGTACATGTTGAAACACTTGAGGTCCAAGATGGGACAGCACCCACCGTCCTTCTTTGGGACCACAAACAGGTACACTATACTGGAAAAAACTGAAAGGAGAATGGGGCTTGAAATCAATTCTGTACCCATCCATGATCACCCGCAAAACTGACTGGTCTGCAATAGAGTAAGGAAACCAGTGACTTCTTGGAAGATTGATCTGCAGACCAAATCTTAAGCCACAAGGTGTGTCACGCAGTCACAAAACAAAACAGAGGCTTTGGCAGACAGCCTGACCGCTTCTGAAACATATGTGTTAGCCTCCATCATGTTGACCAGAAAAGCAAACAAGTCCTCCTTGGGAGCATCCACATGGACAGCTTCCATCATCTGTGACTCCCAGACCGGAACAGTTCTGTTGACCCAGGCAGAGGCAAATATAGGCCTCAATGCAGTCCCAGAGGCTGCAAAATTAGACCGGAGAATAGAATCAAACTTCTTATCCTCCATGTCCTTAATTCCCGCAGCATCCGCCAATGGCAGAGCAGTAGACATGGCTAGCCTGGAAATTAGGGTATCCACAGAAGGAGGAGGGGCCCACTGCACCAAAGCAGCCACAGAAAAGGGGTACAGCTTAGAAAACCTCTTAGAGATAGACAACCACTTATCTGGTGTCTTCCACTCATCCAGAAGAATCTTATCAAAAGTGGCGTTGGGGTGGGGGGATACAGTAGATTATTTCCTACGCCACTGGAAAACATTGGTAGAGGATATACCCTCATCAGGGGTGTCAAGGACCTGAAGGGTCCTCAAAACAGCTCTGATAAACCCCTCAGTAAAGGGGAGAGGGTAAACCTCATAAGAGTCCCCATATGAGTAGGAAGAATCCATATCTTCATATTCCCCTTCCTCAGAACAGTCCTCCTCAGAGGAGGCACCAATGAGTGCAGGCATACTCTTAGCCCTAGGGGCCACACATCTAAATGTGGTAGAGGGCTTTCAGGACTGAATAACCCCTTGGATGGAGAGAGGAAATTGGGTCTGTCAGAGAGTCTGCTCTGGCTGAAAGGAAATGGTTAAAGAGTCTGTCCAGTAACCATTTTGCCTGTGTGTATATTATATATATATGAGGCTGTATCTTTAAGGAACATTTTGAAGATTCTAGACTCTCTCATAAAATACATCCTTGAAATATAGTTATCTGTCAGGATGGGAGGTTACATCCCCTAGCCTAGGAATGTTATCTAAACTGCAACTATGTGCTGGAGTAGGAAATTCAGTTCACATATTCCGAAGTAAGGATGTTATTTGAAACTCATATTATAAATTTATTTTTTTTAATGAGTTTCTCATTTACTAACTTTTCCTGATAGTAGACTGCCACCTAGTGACATGGTAGATTTAAAGTTTCAGATATATTTTATTAGTATTTACTAATCAATATTACCTCATATGCTAATTCTCTAAGGGGTGACCTATGAGAGAAGAGTAGGCGTACCTTGCTATAAGGGGAGCGTGGGTAATATAAGCAATGTACAAAGGGGATACAGGGCTTCTGGGGGTTCCCGAATTTCCTGGTTCCTGAAGTGAGTAGAACCATGCCAGAGACCACACCCTGTTATATAGCACTGGTAAAATATAATTTAAGTTACTGTCTTAACACTGTATAAACTTCCAAAGTTATCATAATCCCGGTGAATTGGAGTGTGATTGGTTGGTCCTTTCTGTCCATAACTCTGTTTGACCCCTTACGCTAAGATGCGTGCAGACACGATTTTGTCATTATAATCTTTACGGTTTATATGCTATGATTTCATATATATTATCCTTGTGTTGCTATACCCATATCTTAGTTTTATTGCTTAAGATTATAATGTGGTAATGCAAATTTTTACTGGGAAATGTATTTCATTATTCTGTGTTCCATCCAGAGGTATGCATAACTGGAATTAGCAGGCATATAGATAATTCTATTGTCTGATCTGGGACCTTGGGCTCGATTTAAAGCCAACCGTTAAACCAGCCGCTAAGTGAAAAAGGCACATCGCTCGCAAATAATACAGGAGTTACGGCAGATTCAATAGCTACTCTACAAGAATAGCTATCGAGCGTAGGCACACAAAAAACACGTAACACAAAACCCGTTGTCGCTCATGTTAATGCACAACGGGCGGCCAAATCACACGATAACTGAGCTCCAAACAACATGTAATATAACGGCTGCCGTTGTCAAGCAACCATGATTGATGCCAAAACAAATTCAAACACACAGCCAATCCCAAAGCCCCAATGTATCAAATAACTTCAAATACACCTATATATACCCAAAAATAACCGCCACACACTGTCTGTTATCGAGTTCTTCAGAGCCAGATATCAGGACCCAGGAGCGGAGGATAGTGATTAGAGAGAGGGAGACAGGAGCGTTCATTGGAGGTAGAGGAGGTTTGGAGTTTGGAGAGAGGAGAGCATTGCACAGAATACGACACATAGCACACCTTTGCACATATTACATACACACATACAAACACAAACACATACACATACATACACATAGTCCTTTTATTTCATAACACCTTACACATTTTACTTTTTATTTTGACAGTGTGAATCTGGGAGTGAAAGTATGTGACAGAGAGTGACTGGATCGAGTGTGTCTGTGAGGGCCTGTGGGAGTGCCTGGGTGTGACTGGGTGAGTGATGGCAAGGAGAGGAGGGCAGGAGAGAGGGATGGGGAGAGTAGTGGAGGAGGAAGAAGCTCAGGAGGGGATCCCTCAGCAGAGCAGGGGTGGGAGAGGGAGATCCGCAGGGCGGAGGGGGACCAGGCCCACAAGAGCAGGAACACGCAGGACAGGGACAGAACCTGCAGTGGGACGAGGGGTAGTTCCTGGGGAGCACCCCACACAGGCAGGGTCAGACCAGGCAGGGCACTCCGGCTCTGAATCCTCCCATGCCGGAGCTGATGAGGGCAGGATCAGGGATCCCAGATATAGTGAGGAGGAGAACACGGCTCTTGTGGAAGCTGTCCTGGAGAGGCAGAGTGTTCTCCACCCGACGGCAAAGGTCCCTGGCCTGGCAGCGCGGAGGAAGGCAGCCTGGAATCAGATCTGCAGCCGGGTGAACGCGGTGGCAACATGCAGGCGGGACGTGGAGTCTGTGAAGAAGAGATGGGGCGACTGCCGGAGGGTGGTCAAGAACAAGATGTCTGACATGGCCAAGCAAGCCCGAGGCACCGGAGGTGGCCCATCTGTGCCCATCACATTCTGCGGCTGGGAGGAGATGGTGCGGCAGAACATGTCCCCGACCATGATCGAGGGGGTCGTGGGAGGAACTGACACTGGGGATGAGAGGAGCCTCCACACTACCGGTAAGTGCAACACTACAGAACAACACACTACAGCAACCAACACCAGCTGCACACACACTCACACCTCAACACATGGCCATCACTCAGCCATACAACTGCACCAACACAGCACCATGAGGGTTAAAAAAAGGACACAAGACCTGGACAAATGGCAACGTCCAACTTGGGACAAACCTGTCAAAGTCCTACTTCAACCCTCCTGTCGCTGTGCTCATTACACACAATACACAAACCTTCATTTTCAAATTGTCGACTGTCATAGATCATCACTGTTCACACACAATGTCACCCATGTCCCCACCCCCACCCTAACCCCTTGAGTGCTAGAGGGATCATCAATGCATCGATCAACAATGCATTGGCAACCCCTCTGGGACTCAAGGGGTTAACCTGACAACAAACAAGTCAATAGGACAACGATCACATGCCACACAGGGGACATTCACTAAGCGGTGACAAACAGATGGTGGACACAAAGTAACCCTCACACACCCTCACTTCACCAGTACCAGTGTTAGTCCATGGAGAATATGCCAAAACAAGAATCAAGTTCATAGGGTCCCATTGTACAGACTCCATGGAAAACACTGGAAATGGGGAAAGGAGATCACTGGAGAAGTCACCATCATGTTCATTTCATCAGTTCAACATCACCGCTTACTGAATCACAAAAGGGGGCATCAGATCACACATCACAGTGTCACACAGAATAAATGCTTGTAGGTGCAACACACAGGCCGAAAACTATTTTACAGAATTCAAGCTGGAAAAAGTAGGCATTGGTGTTGTGGCTGCAATCATTTACTCTGACTTGAAATGACATATCCCATATCTGATTCCCACATGGATCCACAGGGGTGCTGATGCCATGGATCGATGGTACACCAGCATCTCTATGCAGGATACATATGGGAAACAAATAGCAAACATTGTACCTTGGTCACCAACAGGCCATGACTGATGGATATCTAGGACTGAGTACGGTTGCCTCACACAGAAGGATGGATGGGCTCATACACAGACAAAAAAACAGGCCTCAATCAAAGATATCCCTCACTACTGGCAGGATTGTTGCCCTTAGGATTCAAATGTTACTAAATATGTTCCAACATGATGTGAACACAGAGATCACTTCACTGGATGTGATTGCCTTACTGGCCAGATATGTGCACCCATCACATATCAACCTACATTGCTACCATCCAAATACACATACATAGTATATCACACCCTACGTAGATGGGATATACGAGGTATGTTCATATCCATCATATCAATACAATGTCTTGTTGGATGGGTGCACATATATAGCCAGTAAGGCAATCACACCTAATGAAATGCTCTCTGGCATCACATCTTGGAAGGATATTACTCCATCCATATGAAGGGTAAATATCCACATACATATATCACCATTTCTACTTGTGTGTCACTGTAATGGGATAGCAATGGGTAATGTCATCATGATGTCATATCATTGCCATCGTTAACAGATGTGTCTTGATCTAAGTCCCATCCCTCCAACACTCATGGTTATACAGATATTGCTCCATGTGACAGGTGAAGATATCCATCATTTGACCACACGGAGGCTCTTCAGCAGAGCCAAAGTCACAAAATATCGAGAGAAATACCTCTTTGGAATGGTCCACAGAGTGTGCTTGTAAATTATGCACACCCTGTACACCATTCCAATTAAGTATTGTTCTCGAAATGGGTTGATTTTGTCTCTGCTGAAAATCCCTCGTGTAGACAAATGACTGAAATCTACATCCGTCACATAGAGCATTATCTGAACAACCATGAGGGTAGGAGGGATAGGACTAACAGAGAACAACATCTGTTCCCACAATGTCTACAATCTGACATCAAGGTGGACTTAACCTTTGCCACCCCCCTGGAGGGATAGCCATCCCTACAAGTTGTGAAGACAAATATATGTTGTTGGATCCCCCCCCCCCCCCCCGAGTTAAACAATGGTATTCGTACTGCTGAAAGGTGTGTTGATGCAAAAGGTATCACAGCTCAGACATGGATATGTCAGGGGCAATATCCCAGTGGCCTGATATTGTACAGTGGTGCTGTTACTACACAATCATATGGACAGCTCTGGTACAGGGACCAGATATCTACATGGGAGGGTGTAGCAACAGCCCCACTGTACTATTTCTGGACACTGTGATATTGCACCTCAAAATGAAACCTTCACCCGTAATAACTCAAACAACACCTTTCAGCAGTGGGAGTACCCTTGTTTACCCAGGGGGATTAACACAAACACATATATTTTTCTTCCCCACATATCAAAGTAGAATTGTCTCCACAAACATATGGCTAAGGTCACTAATCACAACATCTTCTTCCTCCACACAGCTTACGGCCGTCAAGCCCAGTGGGAGACAGTGGAGGAGGCTATGTCACCCCCCAGTGAGGAGGACACAGAGGAGGGGACCAGCCGGTGGTCACCTTACCCACCATCACCATCCCCTCCAACACAGGCTGCATCACCACCTACTGCACCACCCCAGGCTGCACCACCCCTTCCAGCTGCACCACCACAGGCTGCACCACCCTTTCCAGCTGCACCTCCCCAGTACAGTGGCTGGATGCCACAGGAGGAGAGGTGGACACATCCATCCACCTCCACCAGCTACTACCCTCCATCAGCAGCACCACCACCGCCAGGGAGGCAATGGCTGCCAGGGACAGTGGCCAACACCCAATATGGGCCATATGCCTCCCAGATCAACCCACCCTCCTGGATGGCTCCACAGCATGCCCCAAGGTATGATCCGAGGTGGGGTCCCACCACCTATCAGTGGCCACCATATGACCCTTGGCCACTGGACTACACACACCTGGGCCTGATTGGTGAGCCCCAGCGCCCCCTACCCAGGGACATATTCACACCTCCACCAGCACACACATCTCTGGGCAGCTCTGCATCACTTGATGTGGTGGGCATATGCCCATCATCTGCACCAGCCACTCCAACAGCAGCCACAGCACCCTCAACAGCAGCAGAGAAGGAAAGAGCACCCCCAACAGCAGCAGAGGAGGAAAGAGCACCCTCAGCAGCAGCAGAGGAGGAAAGAGCACCCTCAGCAGCGGAGGAGGAGGAAAGAGCACCCTCAACAGCAGAGGAGGAGGAAAGAGCACCCTCAACAGCAGAGGAGGAGGAAAGAGCACCCTCAACAGCAGAGGAGGAGGAAAGAGCACCCTCAACAGCAGCAGAGGAAACAGCAGCACCAGGGACACCGGGCACATCCACCTCCAGCACCGCACGCCTCACAGGCATGGAGGCGGAGTGTATGGCCCTTCAGAGGAGACTACTCCGGTCGAGCAGGAGTACTGACAGCAATATCACCAGGAGCAGGAGGCAATCCAGGAGGAACATTGGCCAATTGGAGAGCAGGATCCAAGGTTTGGAGTCGGAGGTGTCCAGGGGGAATACACTACTCCAGCAGCTCAGGACTGGTGTGATGGACATGTTAACACAGGTCCTTGTGGAGCTGAGGGAGATAAACGGCAGGGAGAACCTGAGGATGGAGAGGGAGAACTTGCGTTCCACTGAGGGGTCTACTGCAACCACCACCCCCTCTAGTGTTACCCCTGAAGCAACACCTAGGGGGCAGAGGATTACCAGGAGATCCACAAGGGCATCCACCTCTGGCACCCAGGCTAAGGCCCCCCACCCAAAGAAGAAAAAATGAAAGGCCCAACCTGTTAAGTTTCCCCTCAATAAAGAAAACATTTTTTTTTTAATTCCAGTCTGATCTGTTGTGTCTTCAGTTATGGATTGGGTGGCAGGGTTGTCTCCAATGCATTGCCATACAATGCAGTGAACACAACCTCTGCCTATGTGAAATGTTAGTGGGATGCTACAACATGGGTTCACACACACACCGTTGTACAAATTCAACTTGTAATACATCCCTGGAGCCATATTACAACACTGTGTTATATGGCGGTGTTGTGTGTTGAATTTGAACAACAAAACATACCCCTTAGCACAACAAATTGTACAACACTGAACATTTGTCTACATCATATGTTGTGTTTAACCCTTTGATTGCCAGAGTGGTAGACAACGCATTGTCAAGAAATGCGTTGGGGACCACTCTTGCACTCAGTGGGTTAATGGGATAACCAGACAAACAGCTCTGTGATTTAGCAGGGACATTATAAGCAGGATAGATAAATGGGACATGTATCCATGTTGTCTTGGATTCACACACTCATTGTGCAACTGACTTACTGGAGAAGCCAATGTTTTTAACCTAGGATTTCAACGTGTAGCACACACATTGATATCCTGGGCTGAGCATTGGGGTCTCCTGTAAGTTGAGTTGCTGTTTCCCTAAGGGTGTAACAGACTTCACCAGTGATAACACATGTCCACTTAG
This sequence comes from Rhinophrynus dorsalis, assembly GCA_037306005.1. Taxonomy (NCBI): domain Eukaryota; kingdom Metazoa; phylum Chordata; class Amphibia; order Anura; family Rhinophrynidae; genus Rhinophrynus; species Rhinophrynus dorsalis. The sequence goes on from CM074721.1 coordinate 493,602,071, forward strand.
TCTGGTTGTTCGTTAGCCCATGTACTGAGATATGTCAAAGTGGAGCAAAATCTCCGAACATGGATTATACTGAGCAATACAGATACTGTGGACAGGTATTCACTGTGGAAGTATGTCCCCTGTATCACCTCTTCATCACTCCCACAACACATTGGTGCATCACTGCCACCATCATCTGTTTGCATGGATACATCACAGAGTCCAGTCACTGGCAAACAAGTGGTGGACTCCTGTGATGTGGGTGTTGCCTTTCCATGTATGGGGCATACTCTACCCTGGGTGTGGTAACACATTGACATATGTGTTCTCAAATATATCCTCCTACAGACACAGATAGAATGGTGATGGTTCATCTTTATTGTGTCTCAAAGTACATTAGAATGTACATGTGTTTTCTGTGTGTATTGCCTATATGCATTGAACACCTGTATGAGAACACTAAATGTATTTTGAAACTAAATTGTAATACTTCAGTAACACTGCTGCCCTGCTCATGTGTTGTCCATGAGGTTTGACAACTCTGTAGCTGAGCATCCTGACTGTACAGGTTAAAACACTCAAGAATTAGTGTTTTCTGTGTCTCTATGAGAATGTTCCAGTAGAGGTTTGTGTGAACCTCAGGTCAAACTTTGCATCACCAACAACATCACCATAAACAGCAAGGGGTGATCTTCATGAAGGTGTTGTCAAGACATCAATCCAGTCACATGGAAGATCTTCAGTTCAAGGATGGATCATGTTACGGATGCCTGCGGGACAAGAGGACAGGATTTGGAGCAGTAGACCTGAACTGATCATCAAGCAACAACAATTTAGTCTTTTTCATCCCCTCAGTTTTCACAGTTACAGGTGAGTGCACAAACCATTGCTTGACAATGTGTTGTGTACTCATCTGTAACCAGTTCTGTGGGGAACTAAGGACATGTGCATCAGTCCTAGGGATATGTGCCCCTGACATGTATACACACATTAACAAGTGTTCTGAGAGCTCCATGGAAGTAATGACATTGTGCTGCCACTGTGAAAGTGACAGTGGCAGCCCAATGTCATTTGTTCCATGGAACTGTTAGGACACATTTGTTGATGTGTGTATTCATGTCAGGGGCACATATGTCTGCACACTCACAGGTCTGCATGGAGTCCGTGGTAATCTGATCTACATCTCATGACCTCTACATTGTGTGCCCATACCACTGTACATCCACCCCTGTGCTGCTCTTCTCAGCTGTAGCACAGTACAGGTCCCATATTGAGTCTGATGTCCCTTCTCATGCAAATCATTAGATAATACTCTTTCGCTACTGGGCTAGCATGGTTGTTCAGGCTCTAATCATGGCATATCCAGTTAGTTGCTGTCAATCAAGCCGTGTAAGGTGATGAACATGGGTAATATGTTGTACCTTGTTTCTCCTGGGGGTGTGCGTGATATCCTTGGGGTCTGTATGTCAACGTGGAGAGTGGAATGGAGGATGGTTGTTGAGTCCACACACACAATTTTCCACGTACACTGCCAGTGCAGTGCTGTGTCACTGTTCCTGTGGGGTGAGACAGAACAAAATGTGCAGTGTGGTTAGTGTCACAGGACTGCTGGGGGACTTGCATGGATTGTTTGCATGCATGTGTTATACTCACAGGTGAAGTATTCCGTGATGAGCCTGTCTCTGATCTGTGCCCCTCTCATGGTCTCCTCCACATGCCCGATGTCCATGGCCACTTCCTGTATGGGGGGGTCCGGGATGTGCTCCAGCAGCCTGGTGTCCACTGCGATGTTGTGCAGTATTGCGCACGCCACAATGATGTCACACACCTTAGCCGGTGCATACTGCAGTGCTCCCCCGGAGTGGTCCAGACATCGGAATCTTGACTTGAGGAGCCCAAATGTCCGCTCAATAGCATTCCTGGTTCTGGCATGAGCCTGGTTGTAGCTTTCCTGGGCATGTGTTTGGGGATTGGCCAGAGGGGTCAGTAGCCAGGACTTGCATCCATAGCCAGCATCACCTGTGTAATGTGAGTGACATGGTGAAACAGGGAGCACATGTTGTGTGAATGATGTTTTGTGTGGTGGACGTAGTAGGTGTGGGTCAGGTGCATGCTGAGCTGAGTGGTGTGTACGCCTGTGTATGTGGTGTGATTTTGTTTTGTGAACTCACCCAGTAGCCATCCCCCTGTAAAGGTTCCATTCTCAAAATCTCTGTGGACTGAGGAGTTTTGGAGAATGTATGCATCATGTGTGCTGCCAGGATATTTTGCACAGACATTCATGATCCTCATGTTGCTATCACACACCATCTGCACGTTGATGGAGTGGAAGTTCTTCCTGTTGATGAATATCTGTGCGTCACGTGCTGGGGCCTTAATCCGGACATGGGTGCAATCTATAGCACCCATGACCCTGGGCATGCCTCCCTTTGCGTAAAAGGCCTGCTTGACGTGTATCCAGTCCATGTCGGTGGTGGGAAAATGTATATGGGTACTGGCCTTGCTTTTGAGGGCTGGCAGGACCTGGGCCAGCACTCTGGAGAATGTGGCCTGTGACATGCCAGATGCGTAACCCTCAGTGGACTGGAAGGCCCCGCTTGCCATGAAGTGTATGGCACAGAGTAGTTTCTGCAGGCCAGTTAGGGCATGGTTGTGGATGTAGATGGGATCCACCTGCTCCTTGATGACCTCATACAAGGCAATGATGCTGTCAGGCCTCAACCTGTAGCGATCAATGACCTCGTCATCAGCCATTCCAAAGAGTGTGACCCTTGGGCGGTATACCCTGGGCCTTGGTGGTCGTCTATACATCCTGTGCCCTCCAGGTGGGGATGGACTCCTGTGTGGCTGGTGAGCCAGAGCCTCCTCACTTGCAACAGGTGAAGGCTGTTGATGAGGCGTGCTTGGGGTTTGCTGATGTTCCCTAGCTCTCTCCCTTGCACGCCTTCTACGCAGTCTTCGCAACAATATGTAACCCAACATACTGTTTGCTCTCTCTATCTGTCTCTATCTATCTGTATCTATCTGTCTCTCTCTCTCTCTCTCTCTCTGTCTCTCTCTCTCTCCCTCCCTGAGTGGAAAACAAGCCACAAGTGAGTGTGTTGAGTTGTCCCTTTAAGTACTTGCTAGGGCGTTGTGTAGGTGTGGTGATGAGGTGAGTTGTTTGTGTCCAGGTAAGTGTTTGCAGGTGTGTGTGTGTTATAAGATGTGGTGTGTTGTGCTTGTTCTGTGTGTGCCATTTGCGGGCGTGTAGTTGTGGGGTGCAGGTCGCGTGTTGATGTTTCCCAGGTGAGCTTGTATTTGCAGGGTCCGCTTTGTGTGATGACCCCCATTGTTCCGTGCCATGTTGTGTTGTTTTTTTGTGTGTCATTGTTCCTGTGGTGTTGGTTGTTGTTTTGTGTGTAGTGATTTGTGTTGTGTGTGCATGTTTTTGTGTTGTTTTGGCATTGCACGGGTTAATTTTCCCATTTACATGGTTGTGCGGTAAGCCTTTTGTGTGTTTTCCTCTGTAACGGGTGTTTAGTTTTGGCCGTTAAGTGTCTAACGTGTGTGAGAAGTGGGTCTTAACTTTTAGCCGTTAGGTGTGTCTTTTTTTCAGCCGTTATCAGTACCACAAGCCTTTGAATAGCTCTGGGGTATGTTGTTCCATGCGTCTGAATGCACGTAAGTGTATCGGCCGTAGGAATTGTGCAACTGCCGTTAGCTGTTGTTTAGACGGATCTTTGAATTGCAACATGACACTTAACGCACCCGTTAGTGATTTTTTTGGTTAACGGCTGCCTTTAAATCGAGCCCCTTATGTCTTTCAGATAGAGTGTAATATTTATTTCAATATTGTGCATTGTGGTTATTTAGGGATGTCACTTGACCTGTGTCCTATTGAAAACAACTCAAGTGACAAGTATCCTGCTGCTTTTATTGCCTAAGTGCTTGTGTGTTACTTGTGCAGTTATCTTATATATCTTATCGTATTATATTTTCTTATGCCATAATACATATATCTTAGTCTAGAACTGTTGTTTGATATATATTACTGAGTCAATTTTACATACCTTTATATTAGTATTTCACCAATTACTATTGTATTTCATATATCACATTTTATTTAGAGTTAAATAAAATTACATATATTGTTTCATGAATGTGAGTAATTGATTCTTTTAATGAATTCTTTTCACTGTGAGAATGTGTGTCATACCTAGATTGTGTTCAAGATCTCGAATTTATTTATTTATATTGTTAATTTATTTTATGCTAGAGATATATAGTGCCCGGTCTTCTGTTATCACTGTAATATCTCTGACAGGCCACAGTGAACAACAATGTCTTAACCCAAGCTGGCTCTTGTTCAGGGCTGGAGGGGCCTGGTGGAGTAGTCGGGGCCACAGCATAGGAGGGTCAGGGAGATCCAGAATAATATATATAGGGAGTACAATTTGGCCAGCAAAAGGGGTCGGAGATACCCCTGACTCCTTAGCATTAGGTCTAGTCCCATGTCCCTTAGGATCCAATATCCTGACAGTAGTAGTAGTGTCTAAACTAGTAAAGTCACAGTTTCCCATACTAATAGTTCACCCAAGAAAAGCCCAGAAAGTACTTATCTAGCAGGCAAAAGGTTAATCTGGAGAAAGAGAGCAAGGAGATCCAGCCTCTGTGTAGGATAAACAATAGAAAAGCAAAATGACAACAGCATAATGGAGGAAGTCTTGCGAAATGGGCATTATGGGTAATGTAGTCTTTTTATTGCTGTTGCCTAGCAACTCCTACAACTCCATCCGCAGACCCTCAAGACAATCAGGACATGGACCGGATGAAAGGGCATGAGGCTACAAGAAGAATGAGCCCACTCGGACCTCTGTATGACCAACAGTTGCAGACATATGTCTCAGTGAAGTTTGCCCATTGAAGTCAATGGAGCAAAGATGGTGGTGGAGCAGGAAGTGTCCTTAAAAAGAGCCATGCACCAGAAAAATGAACAAAGGTACCATAAAGTACCCACTGACCCCCCAGGGATAATGAGGGAGGGGGGTTAGAGACAGGCCCGTAAACGAAAAAGCCTAAGAAAAGCCCCCAACCAGCAGGAAAGAAGTTAACTAGTCCCACTGCAACCATCCATGCTCCATATCCCAGTGGATGAACAGTAATAAGATTCACAACATAATTGCAAAAACCCAAAGGTTCAAAGGGACCCCTGTAGAAAGAGGTATAAAAGGGTACAAAGTGGATCAAGGCACTCTAAGGGTTAACCACCAGTCTTCAGGTTACCTTTGTGAAGAGAACAGAAGAGAGGTTCTTCTAGGAGTGAAAACTTGGGTTACAAGATTTTCTCCACAGGGCTCCAAGGGTCCACACATCACCTACACACTGGTCAGTCCACTCTAGGGAAGCCCAGTAATGGTAACCCTCCTAATGGGGGAACTGTGACAGCCCCATATCTACAGGAAAACCAATAAATAAGCTAAAACTAAGCAGCAGTGTTCCACGTCAGTTCTTACAGTCAGCTACAAATCATAAAACTGGAGAAGGGAAGGGTTGGCCTGCAGAAGGGGCGGGAAGGCTCCACTCTCAAGACTTTGTCTTTTGATGTGTTCCGGCTTCCAAAAGAAGATCAAACCCCCCATAGTACCTGTGTTCCATACTGAATGATAGAGAAAGTCAGTTTTTGTCAACAGAGTTGAAGAATTTGAAGTGGTGACCAGAGTGTACTCCCACCAACTAGTTTGAGGACTCAAACACCTGATCAAGTGGAAGAGAGTCTGTCCAGAGGAAAATTCTTGGGATCCTGCCTCTAATGTATATACACCTACCCAAGTGACCTTCTATCAGTCCCCCCCCCCCATTCTTAATGACCAGCATCTAATCATGGACGGAGCCATGTAGAGTCTTACCTGCCTCCTGCATCCATGATGTCCCTAACAAAGAAATAAGAGTCAAGGGCTCATTGTATATATGTGAGGGAATACTCACAGTTCCTCAAGTACAATGATTGCTACAAGAGAACAGTCTCAGTCCAGAAAGTCATAGCAAGCACAGTCTCTAAATCTTTCCTCGCACTTTCATCTTTAAAGAGGCTCTGAGCGCCTCTATCTGCTCTTAGTTTTCAGCCAGTTTAAGGCTTTTTGTTCTATTTTGCTCCTGTCCAGTAATGACATCTGCTTTTTCTTTGACATATCCTGCTTGTTCTTCTGATTGCCCTCAGGCCAATTTCTACTCCTGCCCTGACCTGGTTAATTTGACTTTGCTTAGCCTCTGGCACCTTGCTTTGACTTCCAGAAGTAGACAGTGGCTACAAAAAGCTGGGGACTCCACTCCTGCTGACAAGCATCTGTGTCTTCATCCCCGATTCATCTCTGCCATCGAACTTCAGGTCTGCATAACATTGTAAGAGCTCAACATCTCTGTTGTAATAATAAAAAATTATTTAAAAAAAAAAAAAAAAAAAAGATACTGCTGCATTCAGTACTTTGATGGAGCCAAGTCACATTTTTTTGTGCTGTCTTGTAGGAAATGTAACTCTTTTGGCAAATTAAAAGTTTACATTCTTCATACCAGCTAAAATATAACAGCCATATCCTGTGGTACATTTTCACCAAAGTCAGTTTTCTTGCTTTCAGCAAGTCGAAACTACCTTTGTGGAGACAACATTTTAGTTACAGATGTCTGCTTTAAGTGTCATGCAATTAAAGAAGGCTTATTTAGTACCAGATGGTGCAATGGTCTTTGCAATAGTAGACCTGGAACAAGCAGTAATCACCATGAATTGCGGAGTGTCACATTCGAAAAATCTGTATACCATGCTCTCTACAACCAGTCTGGAGCTATGAGTATTACATTCACTTTGTCAGTTCTGACCTTGCGAATTACCTTTGTAACCAGCAGTATCTGTGGAAAAACTTATGCCAGGCTGAACTGCCAGGGTATGAAAATTGAGTCAACAGCCAAGGCTAGAGGATCTCTTATACTTGTACAGAAGCGCTTAGCCTCTGTTTTATATTCAAGTAGCCATCAAGGTAACCTCTGGGATTCTCTATTTTCTTGTTATAGAGTCAAAAATGGCTTGTTTGAGTTCCCACTCCTCTGCATCTAACCTTTGCCAGTTGCCATCAATATCTTCTGAATCTGTCCCAGGTTGCCTTGATCCTGGTACCTCCCTGACTGTTTATGCACATCACTGCCATAGAGTTGTCTGACTGAATGTGAACTAGATGTTCTTTCAGTAACAGACTCCAGTCTGACAGCACCAGCTGAGATGTTCAGACTATACGGATCTGTAGAAAAAAAATTCACTGGTCTCAACCACTTACTTACAGTAGAGCAAGCTACTTTGAAACAGTCTGTCATCGCCACACTCCATTTTTGATTGAGAACAGTTTTCCCTGTCCGCCAGTGTAAGCCTGCCTCTGTGTCCATTGACAGTGATATTTGTTGAGGTAGATTATTGCTTAGATGTGCCAGTTTCTTCAGAATCTCCAGATAATGTTGTCTGGTGTGGAATTGGGCACAGGATACTGCTTCCATGGTTTACACCACTGTCCCCAGTATGTTCATGCAATACCTCAGCAATACACGAGAGCAACATATGAACTGGGACATCTTGTTTTGGACTTAGACTTGTTGTAAGAACACTCCCTAGTGTACGGTGTTGGATATTTTTCTCAGAAATACAAATGACTGGGAGGGAACCAGGTTGGATTCCTAGAGATTCAGAACCTATCCTTGAAATGTAAAATCCTTATACGAGTATGTAAATGGGACTGAATAATTTATGAAAATGGTACCTTGATTAGCAAATAATTCAAATACGGTATTAATAATATTTTGTGAGTTCTAATGTTCCCAAAGCAGCTGCTAGAACAATGGCAAAGCTGTAAATCGGGAGTGTTTTTTAGCAAAAAAACAAATCCTAGAAATTTTCAGAAAATGTTTGCATGTAAGTATGTGCAAATATGCCCTGGGATACCAGATACTCACAGGGACAGTCTACTATGACGGACCAAATGGACTCGGAGTACAGACAAATTTGTTGAGTGTCTTCAGTTCCAGTACTGGCTGATATATGCCATCCTTTTTAGAACCACAATCAGGTTTCAGTAAAAGCCCAGGTACTTCTTACCATTACATATATTTCCCACATCCCCACACAGTCATCAGACTGTAGCCAGATTAAAAAACTATTAAAATAATGAGACTATCCCATTTCCTTCTTGGAGGACTAAATTCCCCCTAAAATTGGGCAAAGTTACATGGGGGTTAAGTAAATCAGAGAGAGAGATGAAGATGAAATTTAAGAAAGAATGGGATAGCATTGCTTTGTAAACTTTTCTAGCAGCCAAGGTGTTTACATAAATAGGAAATACCCTTGCATATGTTCCATTTTCATATTACTAAATTGTACAAACTATTTTTGTACTTGTTTATTTATAACCATAAACACGTAAAAGAATACCTCTCTGAAATACCAAATTACACTCACCACCCTGGCAGAGTTGTCAGTGGCTCAGATGTACATAAACACTCAGTGCTTATTACGCAGCCTTATAACAGGTCATTGAATAGTATAACTTTGCATTCACTAGTTTATGAAAAAACTATCAATGATAAATTTGTTAAGATCCTGGTAAACAGAAACAGATTTAAGTTAATTTAATACTCTCTTTGCCTAATTCAGCGGGTCATATGCATTTAGTGAACTTATCTTTAAATAATTTTCTCTTATGTGGAACCCATAAAACCATGTGGTAAAGTCCCCTCCTCCTGGAAAGCAGGACCTGAGGTGGAAACCCCCTTCTTCCCTCCACTTTACCCACACCTACTACATTAGTTTTAACATATAGCAAAGCAGGAAATCCCCCGAACAAAGTTCTGGGTCTCAAATCACTGATTTTTTTTTCCTCAGGGAGGGAGTCCTGTGTTTCAATAAAATCCTTATATCTCTGTTGTCCAATGTGGAACACCAGACCATGGAGATAAAAGAAAGCTATTCATCCAGATTCATGGACATCTTGGGTGCCAAAGAACAACAAATGAACACAACAAACAACTGTAATCAAACAGGAAACCAACAGGGTTCTTTTCTGAGAAAACAAAAAAAAAACAAAAAGAAAAAAAAGGAAGATACAAGGACCCTCTTACAAGCACCACAGACTGAACGACCTTCCCAAAGCCAAGGCCAGGACATTCACATGATAATGTTGGAGAAACTGCAGATGATCACATTCCCACCGTACACAGCTTCTCAGCAGTGGCCTGATTCTTTTAAGCCCAAGATGCACCCAACAATCTGGTGGAATACACCATGAACTGAAACGGTACAGGTTTCTTCCTGAGACATACACCTGGCAGATTGTCCCCTTGATCCAGGACATAATAGTAACCTTGCAAACGCAGCCTGAGCAGCATGTGGTCCCTCAGATATGACAAAGAGCGAAGAAGATAAAAAAAAAAAAAAAAAAAAAAAGGTTGCATGTCATGAACATAGTACTTCAAGCAACATACCACATCCAACAGATGAAGTTCCTGCTCCTGTTTATTAGGAGATGGACAGAAAGAAAGAAATATATTTATTAACATGTGAAAATATGAAACAACCTGGGCAAAAAGCTCCTAGTTCATAAAACCACCCTATGCTTGTGAAAAAACACAAAAGGAGGCTTACAAGACAAAGCCTTAAAGGGATAGTAATGTTTCATAATAAAAGCAGCTCTAATTAATCATCACAGTATTTGGATTTTGGAGAGTGTTATTTCAATTCTGTCAGAGTTGTAGTTCAAGAGTAATTGAATGATAAATTATCCCCCTCCCGCCCCTTTTACTGATGTAACACTGTTCAGCCAGATCAGAAGGGAGGCGCCAAGGTAGACTGCAGAGAGGGACAATCTTCAGTTAAGATAAGGGAAAAACCTGAAAAACGTGTCAAGGGGGGCAAGGCCTTCATTGTTCTCATAGGAAGAAGACTGTCCCCTTCTGTTATCTGTCTGATCTAAAGACTGGATTCCACATCTGAGAAGAGATGGCTTACACTAGGTAAAAGGGCGGGAGGGGAAACTTTGCTTGTGAATATCTCTCAAACCATAAAGGTTTGAGAGATAAGACTTATATCGTTCTTCATGTTTTTCTAATGCCTACAAAATAAAATAAAGATAAAATGAAGTATTACTATCTCTTTAGGATCAACCACCAGTCAAACAGACACAATGGCCCACAGAAACTCTGTTTTGAGCGCCAGAAGATGCAAAGAAGCAGCAGAAAGAGGCTAAAAAGACTTCTGGAGTACCCTTAATACCAAGGTTAAGTCCCACGGAGGAGTGGGACCTTGAAAGACAGGGATGCACGAGCTTCCCCTGAAAAAAAGTCTTTGCATTAGGGAGCAAAGCAATGTGCTGCTGGAAAAGAACAGAAAGGGTTGAAAACTAAACCTTAATTTAACTAAGGCCTTTCTGAACACCATCTTGAAGGAAGTCCAAGCCTGCTGAAAGCAGAAAATGCCTCAGACAAATTCCATGATCCGCACACTATTGATAGAAGAGATACCAAACCCTACGATAGGCTTTTGATTAAACAAGTTTTTCTAGCTTGGAACATAGTAGAGATGGTAACAACAGAGAAACCATTTTTCTTAAAGATACTGGGCTCAAGATCCAAACCGTCAAAGCCAACTTCCCCCAATGATGGCAAACTGGGCCTTGTGTCAGAATGTTTAGTCTCACGGGGAGGCAAAAACGCTCCATTGTGGACATATTTATAAGAAAAGCAGGCCCAACAGGGCCAAAACAGAGTGATCAGGATAACGTGAGCCCTCTCCATCCTGATCTTCCTCAGTACCCTGGGATGGAATATGTACAATTGAGGAATATTCCATGGGATGGGTATCTCATCCACCTCCAAAACCAGAGGGTCCATTGTCCTGGCACAGAACTGAGGGACCTTGTGGTTTAGTCAAGAGGCCAAGAAACCCATAAAAGCGGATGATCAAGTTGAACACACACTCCGACTGAGCTCCCAATTTTCAGGATGCAGTTGTTTGTAACTCAACAAGTGTGTCACTACATTTTCTACTCCTGGAATGTGAACAGCAGAGAGGATTGGCACATGGACCTCAGCCCACTGAAGAATCTTCCAAACCTCGGCCCAGGCTGACGTGCTTCTATTTCCTCCTTGGCAGTTGATGTATGCAAATGCCATAGCATTGTCTAACTGAATCCTTACTATAGATCCTAACATTGGAGATAGACAGACGGCTCATAACTCCAGGACATTGAAGGCTAGAAGGCTCTCCTAGGAGGGCTGGCATCCGTGGTGACCTCAATCCTCTCAGAAATGAGAAATGGAGCCGCTGAAGCCACAAATGAAGGTCTTTGTTCATCCACAGAGACAGTGATATGACATAAGATAGATGAGATTGACGTAGGGACCAATATCAGAGAAACTTCAGCTACAATTCCCTTGTATGGAACTGAACAAAGTGAACTGCTTCCAAGGCAGATACTGGGTAACCAGTATTTTCATATATCCCGGACCATCGTCAATGGCCAGGATATTGCCTGAGATACCTGACGGTACGAGGACTGAATATCGTTGTTTGTAAGGAACACCCTCTCTTGGAGGGTATGGTACCTCATGCCTAGGAAATGAAGGACATGGGAAGGAAATAAAGAAGATTGTTTGAAGATGACCACTCAGCCGTACTGATCTTGAAACTAGTGTGCAAAACCACCTCTGAAGGAGCCTTGAGTAAAAGACCATCTTGATAAGAGGTCAAAGAGATCCTTTCAGTGCACATGTGAGCTGCCATGGTGGACATGATCTTTGTAAAGACCATCTGAGCAGACGCTAGACAAAAGAGAAGGACAGTGAACTGTAAATGACTGTCCTGAAAGGAAAAGTGCTGATCCAGATAAATAAGGACATGAAGGTAAGGTCTAAGGACAAAGGTCTAGGGAGGCAAACACCACTGGACACAAAGCCGCAATGACTGAGTGCAAAGCTCCATTTTTAATCGATTGACCAGCACAAAATAAGTCCAGAAAAAGACAGCAGACAAAGTCTTTTTTGGGAACAAAATTTTTTGAGTAGAATCTGGTGAAGTTCTCCTGCAGGAAAATAAGTGTTAACACAAGCTTTGCTAGCAGGGAGGAGACTGCATCTAGGAATATAAGACCTTGATCTAGGTCACAAAGAATTCTTAACAAGAAAAAACAGTAAGGGAAAGGGACTTGAAGTCTGTGTGGTACCCTTCCGAGATCACACCTACAACCTACTGATCCTTCATTGAGATCACCCAGCACCTTGGAAAAATACAGAGGTGATCCCCTATGGGCAGAGACAGACCAGGACCCTGCGGGTCTGGTGGACTTGTCAGTCTTAGGCTTCTAAATAGTCTTCTTGGCTGACCAAGACTGTTTGGGTTTGGAAGAAGGATGTGCCTGAAAGACTCAAGAGGTTGAACCAGAGGTGAGTAACCAAACTGGCAGGAGTAACAAAAGCTACAAATCTTTTTAGGAAAAAAGGTCTGGTTAGAAGGCACTTGAGGCAGTAATGTACTTTTGCCTCTGGTAACATGACTGATGATCTTCTTCAAGTCAGGGCCAAACAATTTTCCTACAAAAGGAAGAGAAACCTGGTCAGCCAACCAGATCTTGAGCCATAAAGTGGGAAGCACAGCCACATAAAGAGCCACAGAGAATCTGCTGGCATCATAGGCCACTTCAGTAAGGTAGGCTTTCACTTCTAGGTCCTTGGTCAGTATCTCCAACAGTTCATACTTGGGAACATCTCCTTGGATAGTGTCCAAAAGTGGTTTTCCCCAGATAGCTATAGCTCTAGTGACACAAGACGCAGTAGCCATGGCAGAAATGTTGGCCATCAGGAGGGAATCCAATTGTTTATTTGCTTGATCTTTAAGGACTGCAGCATTTGTCAGAGGCAGGGTGGTGTTCTTGGCAAGGCGAAAGATTGGGGGGAGGGGACCCACTGATTCAAGTTGAAAAAGGATCCATATTAGCAATACGCCTGGTAAGAAAAAGTTGTACGTCCTGTGTCTTCCACTCCTTCAGGAGAACATGGTCTAAGGAATGATATGAAGGAAACATGGTAACCTCCTTTTTCAGTCTCTGGAAAAGGTCAAGAAGAGTGAGACTCTGAGGTCACTGAGACCTGAAAGATGTGCAAGACAATTCAGATAAGCCCCTGAGCCTTCAGGGCTAGAGTAATCATCATAGACATCACCCAATGATAGAGATGAATTCAAGTAATCCGTATCAGTCTCCCCTTTCTCAGAAGAGGAATCAACAGCAATTTGTGAATGACCCCCAAATACAGGACTGAAGTACCTGATGTGGGTGCAGAGTGTCCCACAGACTAAGAGCTTAGGAACCCAGGAGCAGACAATAAGATAGAGGAAACTGTAGATATAAGAGTATTAAACCAAATTTGTTCTTGTTCAGCACAAGAGGGCCCTGGAGGTGGTGTAGGGGCCACAGTGCAAGAGGAACAATGTACCAGAATATTCCCCAGGAAGCACAGTCTGGCATGAAAGGCAATATGTTAAATGAGATAGAGGAAACCCAGAGTCCTTAGGCTTGGACCTTCCTGTGCATCCTTTGGGTTCTGACATAGACCACAAAAAAAAAAATAGTCTAAATAGCAGAAAAGTAAGCTAAACGTACTTGAAAGTGTGCAGAAGTACTTATCTGACAGCAAAGGGTTATACTGGTAGGCAGGAGGGAGAGATCAACCTCTGTACAGTGTGTGAAAAGCAAGAAAAATAAGGGTTACTCAAAAATCACCCCTTCCATGCTAGGGAAATCCAGGAAACAGGGGATTCTGGGGATTATAATCTTTTCTTGCACAGAAGAAAATGTGACCCTACAGCCTTTTCAAAACAGCACATCCACTCAAACACTATAGAGAGATCTACAGGTGACCCCCTGTGTACAGTAGGTCACCCAGAGCCATATGAGCCCACATTGAACCTCCTATGATCAGAGATGAGCTATGTCACATCCATGCAAAGTGTGTGAATTCAAAATGGCCATGAGCATCCACACTTAAAGGGACCACATCAAATTTCAGTAAAATAATAGAAAATATGCAAAAAGTTGATAAATAAAACAAATAGTAAGCAAAAAAAAAAAAAAAATCAGAAAAGCCCACTTAAACTTAAAGACATGGTCCCTCTACAGAGTGAAAGGCACCCAGGGGTTAACATCCCTTTCACCCAATGGGCCCAAAGAGATACAACCTAAAGTAAAATAATTGAACAGAGTGCAAATCAGGCAGAACATCATATTGTATTGGACTCCAGTAAAGTAAGGACACAATGAAGGACCGTAGCTTCAGTATGCAGGCTCCAATTATGAAATAGTGTGGAGCTTCAAATAGGCTCACTAAGCTTCTGTATACAGGCTCCAATTATGAAATAGTATGGAGCTTCAAATAAGCTCACTAATAAAGACTAGAAAATCAAGTCAACCTCCACAGGTTTAAAGGGGAATTATCACCCCTATACAAGTTTACCTAGTTGCCATACTGATACATCGCTAAGCTTTAATTGGTGTGTTTTTGTTTTTTTTTAATGTATACTCTTTTTGAAATGTACATTATTAAAAATCTGCAGTGCACTTACTTCCGGACAGACTGCGGTTACAGCTCTGCACTGCATTCTGTCAATCTTCTTCTGTTTCTTCCCCAACTATTGTCGCATTCCAACCAGCTTACATGGAGATATCTTCTGCCATCGGAGGAGGTTGGAACGTGACAATAGTTTGGGAGGGAACAGAAGAAGATTGACAGACTGTGCTGCAGAGCTGTAACCACATTCTGTCAGGAAGTAAGTGCATGGCAGATTTTTAATAATGTAAATTTCCAAAAGAGTATGCATCTATTAAGAAAAAAAAAATGACTAAAGGTTAGTGATATATCAGGAGGGCAATTAGGTAAACTTGTATAGTGGTGATAATGCCATTTAACACCCTTAAAATGATCCTGTGCACTGGGCAATCCATGAGAGAGGAAGACAGTAAATAGGAGATCATCTAATGGGGGATTATACAGTCCTGTATGCCAAGATAAAAAAAATTAAAGGAAGACTAACAGAGTGCCCATACATGCTTCTTCTGTGGGAGTTCACATACAACTGAAAGTAGTAGGTTTGAGGTAAAGTGAAGGGAAGGAGGGATGCTCTGCCTCAGAGAACTTGTTTTTAGAAGTGCCCAGCTCTCCAGGAGGAGGGGACTTTACTCCATGGTTCTCGTGTTCCACAATGAATGACAGAGAAGGTGGAGTTAATATGTAGACAAGCCAGTGGCACTAGAGGGAAGTAATAAAACTTCCTATTGATTTAAAGAACTTTTTATAGTTTTGTAGAGCTCAAGAAAATAAGAAGAATGGTGCAAACCCTATCTCTCAAACCGCTATGGTTTGAGAGATATTTGCACTGAACATTCGCCGCTGTCTCTCCTTCTCCTGACGTCAGCGTCTAGCTAACAACAGGAGATTCCGATCCGGGGACCAGCCAGTGGCTCTGCAAACCAGGCACACTTTGTAGACATTTCCAATGAAGTAATTCTTTTGCAATACCGCGATTTCGGCTCTGCTGCAGAGCCTCCTTGAGTCGTACAACTCGAATCTCCTGCTGTCAGCTTTACAGCTGACAACAGGAGAAAGGGAGAGAGGGGCAAACTTTCAGTTATTATATCTCTCAAACCATAGCAGTTTGAGAGATAGGGTTTGCACCATTCTTCTTATTTTCTTCAGCTCTATGAAAGTATAAAAAGGTTTTATGGGACATTACTGTCCCTTTAAATGGGGTTTTTGAACCCCTGAAAGGCCACCAGCTCATTCTGTGCAATGTGTTGGAAACCTTTCCAATATTCAAGCCCCATTTTAAAATCAGTAGGGATTTTGGAATTATTTGTCCCTGTGGTATTGCCCTCAAAATACTTTACTTTTCTTCGAGCATATGGCCATCAAGTATAATAACCATTCAGGACATACAGCAGATATGCAAAGAATATCCTCCCCACTCACCTGCAGAACTCTGCATCATCTCCAAAGAGCTTCTCAAAATCACACTCAGCCTGAATGGTGGAAAAGAGGGCTTCCAGTAACAGGAGTCCCAACAGAGACCACCACAGCTTCCTCATGCTGGTCTATAGGGAAATAAAACACACAATGGGAAAGGTTTAAATAGGATACAAGAATGGGACAGTAAAACCTTATTATAAAGTACTAGATAAGAATAAAAAGTAACATTGTATTGCGTGCCCTGCCAGACACACCCAGAGGCAGTAGTATGAAGGATACCCATTGTACTGCTACTTATCCCATGGCTGGGGTAGTTATTATGGATAGAAGCAATCAGGGAAGATGAAGCCTCCCTGGCCACTCCTGTCAAATCCACTACAGGAACACAGCCCCTCAGTATCAGCTACAGGCAGGGTTTTGGGCAGGAGTAAGGGGCTAGCCCCCTGCGCACTCATATTCAAATGACTGCACAAATTCCAGCACCATTCCCTGTGCATTATATTCATGGCAGCCATGACCCTACCCATGTAAATGGATCCTTGCAGTGGTTCATATGCTGTGCAGCAGTAAGCATCTCAAATATCCATTAAAACACAAGAGCAAAGATGGGCAGCATTTGGCTTCCAAGTGTAACCTCTCCCCACCATCACAGTCTTTTGTGTGCCCTTCCCTACTTGCTAACATTACAGTGTCCCCTTCTCTGCTCCCAATGATCCAACTGTCTCCCCTACTCAATGAGACAGTTGTTTGGCCCCTTACACACTTATGTCATCTGCTCGTTTCCCAGCCACCACCATGCCTGTCCTCTGCCTCCCTTCCCTATGAAACACTCCTGAACCTACCTTTCCTTAACCACCACATTCTCCGTTGTGGAAAGGAGAAAGATGTCCACAACTAAGGAGCTGCTTGCAGGACACAGAGTGAGGCAACAGCAGGAGAAACGCAAGCAGAGAGGTAATAAGATTCTGTGACTACCGATGGGACAATGGAACATCATGAGGGTGTAACAAGGCTGGAATGGGCGCGTAGCAGACAGTGCATGTATGACTCTGCGGCTACCAGGCAAACAAGGCTGGGATTTCACAATGAATGTGTGGTTCTACAGCTACCAGTGAGACAATGTAACACAGCTGGTGTGTCAGTGTATAGATGGATCCTTAAGTCTTCATCTTTAGACGTATATGCCCATACTGGAGCAGCATGGCTAGGTGTTTAATTTTTAGAAATCTTTTCTTGACTCTCAAGACAGCTTTCCTGCTTGCAGTTGTCTGTTTGGCAGTTGGCTGAACTACAAGCTTGGTCTTGTTGCCTTCCCCTACTGATTTTTCATGTAGATAGGGTAGTTATGTAAACTCCCTTTTGGGTTTCTTCCTAAGGTGGGTTCTGATTTTCATATTAAATCAGGAAATTGTTCTTCCTTTTCATTGTCTGGCTCTATCTAAGAGTCAGGAGCAGAAGCTTCACTGCTTAGATGTAGTTAGAGGTCTAAAATACTACATTTATTGCACAGAACCTATCCGCAGAGGTCAAACTCACGGGTCAATAATTCCCAGGTTCTGTTTTAGTTCCATTCTTAAATAAAGGCACCTCATTGGCACTGAGCATGTGAAGATAGAATCTTTATGATTAAAAATAGTGGTCTAGCCAAATACCACATTGAGCTTTTGAAGAACCCATGGATGTATAGTCTTCCCTTGCCACTTCTTACATTAACCCTTTATCTGATAACTAGTGTAAAAGCCCGTGAACGTGGACCAAGGTCCGGCTGATGTTAACCCTTTGAGTGCCAGAGGGGTACGCAATGCATTGCTTTTTTACAATGCATGAGTACCCCTCTTGCACTCAAAGGGTTAAGAGGCCAGCACTGCTCTGGGTCCTGCCACTGACGCAGTCATGCACTGCAGAGACTATCCGAAAGCACAGAATGCTCCAAGCACAGAACTCCCAGCATTCCGTGCGTTCAGGCAGTCTCTACTGAGCATGACTGCTTCTGACAACCATTCTAGCGAATGATTATATAGGATGGTATGGTTGTACCTATTTGTTTGGAAGGTCCGGTGGTCTTCCTATTATGTCTTTGCTATTTATGTATTTGAAAAATGTTTTTTGATTATTTTTTTTTTTCTTGCAAGCTTTGTTCCACGCCCTGTATTTCAAGAATTAATGATCTGTTTCTTCAGATAATTGCCTTTTTTCCTTACCAATTCCTCATTTACATTTGCATTTAACCATGTTGTCTGTGATCTACTGTTTTGCATTTGTTCCCCAAGTGTATATACTGTTGTATATATATCTGCAACCTAAATTTTAATTCTGACCATATCTCCCCAGTATTTTTCCTTTTACTAATCCATCCTAATCAATGTGCTAATTTGCCTTTACACATGACTACTACACTCAGAGGACTTTTCTTGCACTATCCTTTTACATTTTTCTTTTTAAGGGATAGTAATGTTTCATAATAAAAGCAGCTCTAATTAATCATCATAGTATTTGGACTTTGGAGAGTGTTATTTCAATACTGTCAGAGTTGTAGTTCAGGAGTAATTCAATGACAAAGTATCCCCCTCCCGCCCCTTTTACTGATGTAACACTGCTCAGCCAGATCAGAAGGGAGGTGCCCAGTTAGATTGCAGAGAGGGACAATCTTCAATTAAGATAAGGGAAAATCCTGAAAAACTTGTCAAGGGGGGCAGGGCTTTCATTGTTCTCATAGGAAGAAGATTGCCCCCTGCTGTTATCTGTCTGGTCTCAAAGGTTCGAGAGATAAGACTTATATCGTTCTTCATGTTTTTTTAATGTCTACAAAATAAAATAAAGATAAAACTAAGTATTACTATCCCTTTAAGCATTTCTGCACTTGCACTGAGCACTTAACCTTTTGAGTGCCACAGGGGTGTGCAGGATGTGCCTGTTTCTGACTCCCCACCTTGTTTTGCATAGTCTTTATCAAATACCAATGCTTCATTGTTGGCACGTGATCAAAATGCTCCAGTTCATGACCCACAGTTCCTGTCTTGTTCCAGAGTGATTCCTTGTGTACTGACCCAGCTTCTCCTTCAACTACCCAGCTGCTCTACAATTTGGTACCGTGCTTTCTGATTTCCTGTTACCAGCCCTGCCTCCATTGATTTGGCTGTTTTTCTGCCCACTGCCTTGCTCGTTTACAGTTTGAGAGATATTCGCAAGTAAAGTTTCCCCCTGACTGGCTGTATCAGTCAAGTCTGCCATCTAGCTGACAGACTTGGAATCCGGTCCGCACACCATCCGGCTGCTCTTCAGCAGAGCCGAGATCGCAAGATATAAAAATAACTATTTCATTCTTCTACAAAGTGTGCTTGCAAACCAGGCACACTTTGTAGACTATTCCAATGAAGTAGTTATTTTTATATCTTGTGATCTCGGCTCTGCTGAAGAGCCACCGGCCGGCCTGCGGACCGGATTCCAAATCTGTCGGCTAGAGAGCTGACGTCAGTCAGGGTGAAACTTTACTTGCGAATATCTCTCAGACCATAAAGGTTTGAAAGATAAGACATATCGTTTTTAATGTTTTTTAATGGATACAATATAAAATAAAACTAAACTGAAGTATTACTATCACTTTAAATGTAAGTATTTCTGTAAGATGGCTACAACTAAGGTCTGACCCTGGATATCTGTGACACTTACCAGGTATGTGTGATCCTGCAGGTGTACTGCACGGATTCTGTGAAGCCCCTTGTGACAGGGAAAACAATCAAACCAGTTAAAATGTATAACTGAGATTCAGCCAGGAGCTAATTGATTAGCGTCTTGTTTGTTTATATGTGCATTTGCTGAGAGACGGGTTATGCCACAAGTCAGACTACTAGCTTATAAAGATTAACTGCTGTATTCCAAGATGCCTCAGTGCCTGGCTCCCCAAATGCCTTACACAAGTCCTAGGTTACTTATCTATTTGCACTGCTCTAACGATTGTCAACAACTCAGGCCGCATCTATTCCCCAGGCCTAGACCTACCCAGGCCACCATTCCACTTGCTTCAATGTATCCCCAGCTGCCTCTTCACAGGGCTTATTCATGAGACTAAAAATGCACAATTCTGAAGCCACCAGCTGTACAAAAGGGGGAAACTAAAATTCCCATCAATTTAAATAGAGCTTTTTAACCCCCTGAATACTAGTTTCCAGTCAATTACTACACAATACTCTGGAGACCCTTCTAGCATTCAAGAGGTTAAAAGCCACATTTAATCTAATTGAAATGTGTTACATCTATCTATCTTATATATATAAAAGAATAAGCCTCATTGCATAATTTATGGTACCTCACACACAGAACATAATTTATGTCTCCTCAGAAAACACATACACACACATTGCACAGAATGTCTCATTACACATTTTATGTCTCATTAGGAGACACAACTCCTATGGGGTGATTCAATTGGGACATTACTGCTCCCATTGGGTGATTCAATGGAGGCATGTTTATCATACAGGGAGTTGGCCCGCCCCCTCCAGCCCGCCCACCACTATCCAACTGACAAAAAAAAATATAGCTGCCACTCGCTCCTGAAGTAGGGGATATCATTAACTTCTCCTGGTCACACACACTCTCACTCAGGATCATGACCCCACAAACACAGTTTCACCTCCCACAGATAACTGTAACCCTCCATACACACTGTGTCACCTCCCACAGATAACTGTAACCCTCCATACACACTATGTCACCCACCACAGATAACTGTAACCCTCCATACACTGTGTCACCTCTCACAGATAACTGTAACCCTCCATACACACTGTGTCACCTCCCACAGATAACTGTAACCCTCCATACACTCTGTGTCAGTACGAGGGTGTAATGTTTCCATAAAATACAAACTCAGGGATAAACTTAATAGCAACTCTTTCAGGGGAGGGCTGGAAACGTTTGGCCTGGGGGGCAAGCAAAATCAAGTGGTCTATTTCTACTATCACCCTAGCACAATGTCACAGCTAGGGTTGCCACCTTTTATTCAAAAAAATACCAGCCATGGCATTCCCTCCATAGATTTAACATTGGACAGAAGCCAATTTTTTACCGGCCTGCCGGTAAAATACCGGCTGGGTGGCAACCCTAGTCACAGCCCACCTCCTTTTGTTAATATTATAGCTTGTATTCATTTTATAAAGTAAGGCAAGTGATACCACAGACCTTATAATTGAAATGGTGGTACACTAGTGATATCATGGAGATAACAGTTGAGATGGAGCTACTTTGGTAATATCAAAGAGCGTACAATTGAAATGGAGCTACTAGTGTATCTCCATAAATTATGTTTACTCCATTTATAGCAGCATGTAGGAAACTGAGTGAGGCAGTGTCCCACTGGCCCAGGGGGCAATTGCCCCCTGCCCCCCAGGCCAGCCCTCCTCTGAACTCTTTTATTTAACGCTTTTCATCTCTTCAGTCACCTCACTAACTGTCTGTTTTCAGCTGTCACTCCTCCACTTCCTGCCCTTTCTCCTTAAAGGGACAGAGATGTTTTGCTGTATGTTACAGAGGGCAAGCCTCAAACACCACTTTCTATTTGTTCCCTCTGCATATTTCTACGTTGCCTCAACTGAAGAGCCACTGTGTGTTATATTGCTATGTTACCTCAACCTAACCCTTTGAGTGCCAGAGGGGTACGCAACGCATTGCTTTGCAATGCGTTGCGTACCCCTCTGGCACTCAAAGGGTGTAAGGAGGAGTTACTGCTCCCACCAGGTGATTCAGTGGGGAGTGATTTAAATCATGCAGGGAGTTAGCCTGCCCCCACTATCCAGCCCGCCCACCACTATCCAAGTGACTGAAAAAAACAAAATGGCTGCTACTCGCTCCTACACCACAGACACAAACACATCAGACAAAAAACACACACACTCAATCACACACTCGCAATAATTCACACACTCACACTCACTCACTCTCATACACCCTCTCACTCACACTCTCTCACACACTCAAGCAATCACTCATTCTCGTGCTCACACACACTCACTCACACCCCGGGAGCCAGCACGATCCACCTTCCACCATAGTATGTACTTACCACATGCATTTCAACTATATGAATGAATGCCACAGTGGAGGCATAAGTACAAACACAAACTCATTACAATGACACATAAGTCACCCCCTTATGACTCGCATCTGTGTGTGTGTGTGTGTGTGTGTGTGTGTGTCTCTGTGTGTGCCGCATGTCTGTATCACACTCTATGTGTCTGCATGTTGTGCATTGCATGTATGTGTGTATGACTGTGTCGCTCTTTATGCATCTCAGTGCATGCATGTGCATTTGCGTGTGTGTCTCTGTGTGTGTTTGTCTTGCATCCGTGTGTGTGTGCATTAATTCCCTATATAGCCTGACAGGCAGCGCCGTCCCACATTGCTCGTTTTAATATAAACCTTATGGTGCAATTGGTTTGCACCTGTTTAACTTGATGAATAAGTCCCATAATTACAGTTTTTTTTTTTTTTTAAATGTCCCATATTTATAAAAGCAAACTGGAATTGTTCTGGAGTAAAACAACTGCATCACAGGGGACAAATAAAAATGCCTAAATTCACATGCATTGAATAGAGCTTTTTAACTAGCAGAGTGGTTCTCAGCCTTGTTTTGCTCAAGATACCCTCAACACGCAGTATGGAATTTTTCAGGGCACCCATAACATATACTTTTGTCATGGAATAATGAAGAGTACAAGTGAAAAATACAGAGATATGTTTATGTCTCACAGTTAGAATAATAAAAACATACGTTATACATAACAATTTACATCGAAATATCTGAAACTCAACATTCACATTTTTGTCACAAGGGGCAATAAGGGGCAACCTAGGTGGATTCCCGTGGCACAAGAAAGTGTCACGGCACGCTGGTTGAGAATCACTGATTTTGACCCCTTGAATGCTAGAGAGGTTTCCAATGCATTGTCAAGCAATGCACTGGAGACCTCTCTAGTATTCAAAGGGTTAAAAGACCAAATGAACAGGAATGTTTATTTTATAAAACAATATGCGTCCATATTCCTAAATCATAGCAAATGCCCCCTCATCCACCTGCCTATGTATGCCATGCTGTCTTTCAGCTCATCTCACATTATACCAGGGTGACTCTCTGCCGTACACTGTACCCTGGCTGTCTGTCTGTTTCTGCTTCTTACATCCTATCCCAGACTGTCTCAAACTACCCCAGGATGACGTGATTTTTACCCTATCCAAAGCTTTTTCTCTGTAATTGTCTACACCAGGGTAAGAAAACCAAATCTGGTGCCGTCTCAAAATCTCCCGTTCAGTGCATAATTCACGTCTATATGCCAAGCTATCTCACACATATTTTCAGGCTCACCGTTTTCAAGCGCTGTCTTTCCAACGGTCTCTGCGACTGTTTATTTTGACAGGAACCGCCCCTCCACGTGTCCGAATCGTTAATGACAACATTAAACGCCTGTCAAGCCATAGTCTCTTTGTATTGGTCATTGCTGGTGTCACTCAGAGCTGAAGTGGAGCGGTGAGCGTGCTAGAGTAGGCTAGGTGACCAGTAGCAGTGACCGCACTAGTGTAGGCTAGGTGACCAGTCGTTTAACACGTGATTGTGGAAGGCTGTACAGGTTCATGTGTGTCATGCAATAACGGGAAGGTCTAATCCTATTAGTATATACAGACATGTGCAGTACATGCACACAATCAGTTTATATGCAGATACAGTGCACTTAAATACCAACAAATACCGGCATCGTATGTTACTTACCGTAGGTTTCTTGCTTACTGTTTCTTGCCCAGAACTGAATAATCAATCAGTGTGCTGCCATCTGCTTCTGTTTCTTGCCTGACAGCAAGCACATCGCAGAATAGGATAATCTGTATGCGCTGATCCCATCTTCTTGGACTGTGTTTCCCATTATCCTTAGCTGTAGTTTAGGAGGACCGATAAGGGCCTGGTCTTACACATAGGGCGCACTGAACCGGGCTGTAGGTGCTAGTGTGCACACTGATATTCAGTTCTGCGCTGTGTTATATGTCAGGCAAGGAACAGCGGCGGTTGATAGCACACTGATTGATTATCCGGTTCTGCGCCAAACGCATCTGGCACTCAAAGGGTTAAAGTCTGGTGAGTTTAGGGTAATGCATGCATGGATATGGCGTAATCTGAGTAACTGCATACATAGGTCAGAGTATAAGGATAGCACATAGGGTGTATCTGTATGGCGCACAGAACATTATATCCATATAACTAAGGTGAACAGGCCTCACATTTAAGGAGATAGTAAGACTTCTGTGTGGTGTTTTATTCAAAACGTGGAATATGGTGGACAAATATATTGAGGGTCACATTGCATGGCGTTCACTGTTGACCTGTGGCCCCTGGTGACCTTTAAGGGTGCGACGTAAGAATACCGCTCAACCAAGCGACATGGACAATGCACTATTTTGCTAGTCGCCTTATAGATAACGACATTTCAATAGGATACCGTTCTCAAGTAGGTCTCTGTGAAACTTGTGCTGTGGCCATCAGTTTTCCCTCTATTTGACTTTAAAAACGAACAGTGAAATGTAGTTTTGCTTTTCAGATGGAGAGGCGTGGAAATTGTTATGAACAATTAATTTTATTCTATTATTATGAGATTTAAGAATAAATATAAAATGTGATAAAATTCTTAGCAATATATGAAATATTTCCAGGGACACTTTTCTGCTGGGCGGTCACATTACAGAGCATCACTAGTGGTCCATAGTACTGTGTACAGGATTGCCTTCAGAGGACCTTATACAACAGGCTTAACCTTAACCCCTTAACGGCACGCAACTGCGTGCCGTGCTATGACTGTCACGCATTTTTTGCGTTAAGGATCGGTGAGGGTCATAGCACTTCACCTACCTTTTCCTTACAGCGCTCTTCTGGACACACGTGAGCAAAAAAAAAAAAGACAGGCAATACCTTCCCACTCTGCTAGTGTATGTATGTATATATATATATATATATATATATAATTTTAAAAGTTTAGTAGGTGGGCCTTTAAAACTCACATAGAACACAGGGTTGAAAAGGAGGAGGTAGAGGAAGGTGGCAATTACCTTTTTGGTGGCTTCATTGATCGTCTATCCTATTGGATAGGCGTTTAATGCCAGGAGGGGTCTCAATGCCCTCCCATAATGTCTGATTGGGGAAAGGCACAACCCAATTATAAATATAAAAAATATAAATAAATAATAATGTGAAATAAGATATCCCACTGCCCCAGCCTGGCATCATGGTAGCCATACACTGAACCCTTCCCGCCTCGTCCCCTCCTGTCTTGTTCCCTTGCCTGCTGGTAGCTATAGATCTACATAGACAGTGGGCACCCCCAGAGCTGTTTCCTTGCCCACTGGTAGCCATAGTTCTCCATAGACACTGTGACCCCCCCAGCCTTGTTCCCTTGCTCACTGGTAGCCACATATCTCCATAGACACTGTGACCCCCCCCAGCCTTGTCCCCTTGCCCACTGGTGGCCATAAATCTCCATAGACACTGTGACCCCCCGCCTTGTTCCCTTGCCCACTGGTAGTCATAGATCCCCATGGACACTGTCTAAACTCCCTCCCCTCTGCTTGGTTAAACTGGTAGCCATAGAATCACACTTTATTCTGACAGTCCACCTTGGTTCCACTGGTTTCCATAGAATGACACTTTACTCTGACAGTCCAGCCTTGTTCCAATTGGTATAAAAAGACAGACACGCACGCTTGCTTCCCCAGCCATCTTACACTAGGCCGTAAGGGAAAGTTCTCCTCTGATGCAGTCAAGCTCATAGAGTCAAACCAAATTTGTCAAGCCCTAACATAGATAATAAACTTACCAAACCTTACCTAACTGGGGTCACAGGAAATATACAGTGGATATAAAAGTCTACACACCCCTGTTAAAATGCCAGGTTCTTGTGATGTTAAAGAATGAAACAAAGATAAATCATGTCAGAACTGTTTCCACCTTTAATGTGACTTATAATGTGAACAATTCAATTGCAAAACAAACTGAAATCGTTGAGGGGGAAAAATAAAAAACAATAACCTGGTTGCATAGGTGTGCACACCCTTAAACATACTTTGTTGAAGCACCTATTGATTTTATTTCAGCATTCTTTTTGGGTAGGAGTTTATTAGCATGGCACATCTTGACGTGGCAATATTTGCCCACTCTTCTTTGAAAAAGTGCTCCAAATCTGTCAGAGTGCGAGGACATCTCCTGTGCACAGCCCTCTTCAGATCACCCACAGATGTTCAATTGGATTCAGGTCTGGGCTCTTGCTGGGCCATTCCAAAACGTTAATCTTCTTCTGGTGAAGCCGTGCTTTTCTGGATTTGGATGTGTGCTTTGGGTCGCTGTCGTGCTGAAAGGTAAACTTCCTCTTCTCAGGCTCAGTACTTATCTAAGGGACACTAAACAAGTTCTACAAGAGTTGGAAGAAATTGTTTGGATAGATGGTTATAGTTGGATGAGTTGTGACGTGTCCTCAATTTACTCTTGTATACCACACGAGTTGGGGTTGAGGGCAGTCCAATTCCATTTATGTAAATATAGCAACTATTCCATCAAATTCATTCATTTCCTACTGGATGTCATTGACTACCTATTAACACACAATTATTTCCTATTTGGTGGCTCTTACTATCTCCAGAGGTGTGGGACTTCGAAGGGGGCTAAATTTGCCCCCTCTTACGCCAACCTTTTTATGGGTTGGTGGGAGGAGTCCCATGTCTTTGGATATAGTAATCCTTTTAGGAATAATATACAATATTTAAGAGGTATATAGATGATCTTTTGGTCATTTGGAAGGGTAATTTTAACCCCTTAGGGACCCTTGACGTACCAGGACCGTCAAGGGTAAACTTGCTTGAAAGACCCTTGACGGTCCTGGTACGTCACATACTTTTTACTTACAGCGCTCTACCGGGAGCACTGTAAGTAAAAATGGGGCATGAAATAGACCGCTCCAAGATCAGAGCGATCTGTTTCAAGCCCCATAGTGACGCGCCGATACACGTGACAGGTCACGTGTACCGGCGCGTCCAAGTGCCCCTATGCGGACGTTATGGGACGGAAATGTCCCATAACGTCCGGTCGTTAAGGGGTTAATGACATCCCGAGTTTTGTTGAGTATCTGAACAATAATATGTGTAATCTTGGGTTCACCATGAGCTGTGATAGAGATAGTATTGTCTTCTTCGATTTACACCTGACCTCTTCGGTTTCCACCAGACATGTCATTACTGACATATATAAAAAACCGGTGGCAGTGAACTCTCTGTTATGCGCAGCGAGCTGTCACTCATGGCAGAGTTATCTTTCGAACAGGCATGTGTGGGTTTGAGGAGGGACTTTTTGGATATGGGCGATCCCTCGTGGATGATTTAAACAGCTGAGTCCCTAGCTAGGAGGAGAACAAGGGATCAGCTCTTGAGTTTGTCTTGGCGGAATAGTGACCTGTCGACTGATCAGGTCATTTTTAGCACAGCTTATAGTGTGGAATTTAAACAGATTGTATCTATCATTCAAAAACATATACCGATCATGATGGCTGATAGGAGTCTGCAGCCCATTCTTAAGAATGGATGCAAATTTATATCCAAAAAAGCACCCACCCTTGCTAGTCGTTTATCTCCTAGTATGTTTAAGGGGGAAGGGTCGTCCAAATGTATTACCTGGTTAACAACTACTGGTATATATTGTTGAGCAAGTACCCACTGTCATTGTTGTCAGTGGTTTACATCAAATAAGTTCTTTGAGTCCTGTCACACCACATCAAAATATGATATAAAGCAGTACATTAATTGTGCTACTAAATATATGATATACTTGGTCACCTGCATTGCTTGTAATTTACAGTGTGTGGGTAAGACCAAGAGGACATTACGTGAACGAGTAAGGTTGCATTTAGGTAATATTAGATGTGGTGAACTTAGGACAGGAGTATCCCAATACTTTTGTCAAATGCATGACTCTAACTTTGAGCATTTTAGGGTTATGGGTATAGAACAGGTTAAAGTACCTTTAATAGGAGGTGATAGAGATAGATTATTATCGCAACAAGAAGTCTTTTGGATTTTAACCCTTGCCACCAGAAAACCACAGGGTTTAAACAAGGAATTTGATGTGTCATACTTTGTTTAACTTTGTATCAGATTCTCCTTATACTCTTTCTGCATTAATTTTAATTGCTCATGTTACCATCTGTGAGCCTTGGGTATTTAGGGTTTTTCTTATTATTTATTATTTTGTTTTCAGTTTGCTACTTTAATTTATATATGTTAATGGATAGTCAATACACCATGACTTTACCGAGGATGATAAACGCTGTAGTTTTCTCTTACAATTGTTATAGTCACATAGTATATTCAATGTTATTGAATTTGGATGTGCATGGTATATCTAAATGATACAAGATGTAGCAAATATTAGAACATAAAATACAAAACACAGGGTATGGTGATTCAGTGCAGTACACTGAACATAGGCATCAACTCCACTGCTCTGGCTGCAGGGGAGGTTTGGAGGGGATGGGGAAAAAAAGGTGGGGTGCTAAAGCAGGTAGAGCAGAATGGGATCAGAAGGTGTGTGTGTGGGGATAAACAGAGAAAAAACACAGAAAAGGAGGGGACACTAGGGGAAGTCAAAGTTGGGAGGTGTCAGTTATGTCTCAAACAAGTTCCCAATAGTCCCAAACTTCACTATGTTTCAGGAGGGCGTCATGAAGCAGAGTGGTAAGACAGTGTTACGGTTTTAGATGAACACTCAGACAGATTGGTAAGGTTAAAAGACTTTATTGAAAAAGAGCATATACTGAACAAGGCCCAAGGGACCACAAGGCAGAGCACACAGAAACAGGTAATACACGGTAGCTTGCAGGAAAGCAATATTAGAATACTAGACTGGCACAACTGAATGTATAGTTCGTGTATAGGTACTGGCAACCCGTAGTGAAGCTGACCAGGTGAACGTACACAGGAGGAGTACGGGAAACAGAACTGGCACTACCCAGACGCCTGGGTACCAAAACCCTGAGGAATGAGGCAACTCTGGCCAGACTGTATGAAACGAACTGGCACTGTCCAGGCGCCTGGACACCACGACTCTGGAACGAGGCAACTCAGACCCAGACTGTATGGAACGAAACTGGCACAGTGGAGGCTAGAACTGAATACGGTCTCCAAATACCGGGCAACTGTGGAGTAACCGTCTCCCCTCAGGAGGGATAATAGAGACCAAGGTAGCTGCTAATTATAGACCCTAGAACGCTAGGGGTGGATCGAGGCAACAGTAGGTAGCTGTCACACAGCTAATGGCCCTTAGCCTGCAGTATGGATAGTATAACGTTGTCTCTAGCGGTGGAACTGCCCAAGGCAGTGTTAAGCCCTACTTGGTCACTCCAGGTACACGAAGGGTTACAGGTAACGCCCAACCAAACAGAGTAACTCCCAGAGTGAGTGAGCACAGAGTAGCAGGTAGGAAGGCCACAGAGGGAGATCAGAGTAACACAGTCAGAGTAGAACTCCGGTACTGGTACTTCGAATGTGCACACCGCTAGCAGCGGTTAAGGAGCAGCTTAAGCCCAAGCTTAGGCCTTTGGTCGACAAGGAATAGTGCCATGCGGCGCAACACTGCATGTAACAAATGCCCAGAATAAATAATAGCCACCAGGGGACGCTCTGAGACAGGCGGGACCAGTAGGCACCGGAGCCCGTTAAGCGGAATAGGTGTCACGCACACGGTGGGTAGGGAACCGTGTGTGTGAGTGCCGGCACTGGTACTGATGCTAGAGTACAGAGCTGGGGTGCGTAGCTAGTGGGCGGTGACGGCGTGCCAGGTACTCCCTTGCTGCAGCCGAAGCTGGTTAGAGGTGCTGGTCGCGAAACCAGATTGTTCCACCCCGGTTGAGCCGGGGTGCAACCAGGATGGGAATACCTGGGAACCGTTAGACACCAGGCCGGCAGGACAGGCTAGAAACAGGCTGAGAGGAAGGGTAAAGCGGAACCAAAGGTCAGGACCAGGAGCACAGATCAAGCGTAGTCAGGAGAGCCAAGGGTCAATACCAGGAGCAGAGATCAGGCGTAGTCAGGAGAGCCAAGGGTCAATACCAGGAGCAGAGATCAGGCGAAGTCAGGAGAGCCAGGGGTCAATACCAGGAGCGGAGATCAGGCGTAGTCAGGAGAGCCAGGGGTCAATACCAGGAGCGGAGGTCAGGCGTAGTCAGGAGAGCCAGGGGTCAATACCAGGAGCGGAGATCAGGCGTAGTCAGGAGAGCCAGGGGTCAATACCAGGAGCAGAGATCAGAAACAGCACAAGAGCCCAGAACAGAAGCCTAAGGCAAGTTCAAGTGGAACGGGCACCCTAAGCCTGGGGTAGCCCGTTTAAATACAAAAGGCAGCCAATAGAGCGAATGTGGGAGGAAGGCTGGCTGAAGGGAAGCAACTGATTGGAGGGGTCAGGAGGAATGGAAGCCCGGACCGGGCGCATGCGCATTCGCCCGCCAGAGGGCAGGCGACACTGCGCATGCGCGGACTGACAGAGCCGCGATCGGAGGAATCGCCGCCGCCGCAGAGAGGCAGAAGCGGCCGGGGGAGCGGCGAACAAGGTGAGCCGTGACACCACCCCCCCCCTCAACGGGAGGCCTCCGGACGACCCGGCTTCGAGGGGAAGGCACGATGAAAGGCCCGCCGAAGAGCAGGGGCATGAAGATCACAGGCGGGAACCCAGGAACGCTCCTCCGGGCCGTACCCCTTCCAGTCCACGAGATATTGGAGGACTCCCCGAACCAAGCGGGAATCCAGGATTTTCTGCACCACATACTCCTCATCACCATCTACCTGCACCGGGGGCGCGGACGTCGACTGAGGGGTATACCGGGTGCGTCGGAGTGGCTTAAGCAGAGACACATGGAACGTATTAGGAACCCGCATGGAGGGTGGCAGATCCAAGGCGAAGGTCACCGGTGAAACCTGTGAGCGAATCCGAAAGGGCCCAACAAACAGTGGGCCGAACTTCGAGGAGGGCTGACGGAGGTTAAGATTCTTGGTGGAGAGCCACACTTCATCACCGATCATGAACTTAGCCCCCGGGATTCGTCGTTTGTCGGCTGCCCTCTTGTACCGGGCTGCCGCCGTCACCAGGTTTGAGCGAATCTGTTGCCAGTGTGTCTCCAGATTATCCACATGTGAGTCTACGGCCGGCACGCCAGAAGGGGATGAAAGTGGTAGTGACGTAGGGTTGAACCCACCCGCAGCGAAGAAGGGAGAGCACTGGAGTGATTCATGGCGACAGCTGTTAAAGGCAAATTCCGCTAGCGGGAGGAGATCCGTCCAGTTGTCATGAAGGGGTTCTACAAACATCCGTAGGTACTGTTTGAGCGCTTGGTTGGTTCTTTCGGTCTGACCATTCGACTGGGGGTGATAGGCAGAAGACAGGTGCACCGCGATGCCTAAGCGGGCACAGAATGCTCTCCAGAATCGGGAGGTGAACTGGCTGCCCCTGTCGGACACTATCTGGTGAGGGAGGCCGTGCAAACGGAATACCTCTCGGAGAAAGACCTCGGCCAACTGCTGAGAGGTGGGCAGCTTGGGCAGAGGGATGAAATGCGCTTGTCGGGAGAAGCGGTCCACTACCACCAGGATCACTGTATTCTTCTTTGATGGAGGCAAATCCACTACAAAATCCATGGCGAGGTGTGTCCAGGGGGAAGACGGTATAGGGAGTGGTTGAAGAAGGCCAGTGGGTCGGGAGCGAGGTCGCTTGTGTCTGGCACAGTGATGACAGCCTGAGACGAAATCCTTCACGTCCTGCGGCAAGGAGGGCCACCAGAATTGCCGTTGCGTCAGGTCTAAGGTACGTGTGATTCCAGGATGACCGGAGGTGGGTGACTGATGAGCCCACTTAAGGATGTCTGGACGGAACTGAACTGGGACGAAGAGGCGTCCCGTGGGACATGATGGATCCAGATCTCTCTGGGCGTTTTGGATCTTGGCCAGTGTAGTGGTGGATAACGATGAAAGGACTTTACTGGACGGAAGAATGGGTTCTGGTGGCATACTGGAAGCTGGAGCGGCATGCAAACGAGACAGGGCATCGGCCTTGATGTTTTTGGTGCCTGGGATGAAGGTGACCGTAAACTGGAAACGGGAAAAGAAAAGGGCCCACCGGGCTTGGCGAGGAGTGAGACGTTTAGCAGTCTCTAGGTATTGCAGATTTTTATGGTCTGTATAGATGACAAAAGGAATGCCTGATCCCTCCAGGAGGTGACGCCATTCCTCGAGGGCGACTTTCATGGCCAACAGTTCACGATTGCCGACATCGTAGTTCCTCTCAGCCGGAGTTAGTTGGCGAGAAAGGTAGGAACATGGGTGGAGGCCGTTGGTCTTTGGATCTCTTTGAGACAGGACCGCTCCTATTCCCTGTTCGGACGCATCCACTTCCAGAACAAATGGCCGGGTAATGTCAGGGTACCGTAGGATTGGTGCCGTGGTGAAGGCGGTCTTCAGAGCAGAGAATGCAGAGGTGGCTTCTTTAGACCAGCACCGTGGGTTCGCTCCCTTCTTGGTGAAAGCAGTGATAGGAGCCACCAGTGAGGAGTAATTCCGGATAAATCTCCTGTAGT
Organism: Rhinophrynus dorsalis; assembly: GCA_037306005.1. Taxonomy (NCBI): domain Eukaryota; kingdom Metazoa; phylum Chordata; class Amphibia; order Anura; family Rhinophrynidae; genus Rhinophrynus; species Rhinophrynus dorsalis. The sequence continues at coordinate 493,634,713 of CM074721.1, forward strand.
AGTTGGCAAAGCCAAGGAAGCGTTGTACCGCCTTAAGATCCAGTGGTTGTGGCCAGTCAAGGACAGCCGTGAGTTTCTTAGGGTCCATTTCAAGGCCGGAGCTAGAGACGATGTACCCCAGGAAGGGGAGCCGGTCTTTCTCGAAATCCCATTTCTCGAGTTTGGCGTACAGACCATTGTCCCTCAACCGTTGGAGAACCGCTTTCACATGCATGCGATGCTGTTGGAGTGTCGAGGAGAAGACCAGGATGTCGTCTAGTGTCACGGTTTATTATGACTCTCAGACACAAGTTTTAGGTAAAAAAAATCAATTTTATTGAAATAATAAATGATAACTTAGGATGGCAATAACATACATATATATATATACAGAATATAGCACAGACAGAAGGCAGACTCTACCGGTCCTGTCAACATACCGGACAGGACAGTCTTTAGGCTCTACCGGCCTTGCCAATACCGGGTAAGGCAACCTGCAGATGGAATAGCATAACGGTTTTACCGGCCTTACCAAATTACCGGGCAAGGCAGCCTCAATAGATACACAATGTAGGCTCTACCGGCCCTGCCAATACCGGGTAAGGCAACCTCAGATGGAATGTGGAAAAAGGTTCTACCGGCCTTACCAATACCGGGCAGGGCAGCCCAGAGATAATAGCAGCAGTCAGATGGAACTGGCAAATTAGCAGAATCGTTAAGCAGCAAGGCTTTGGAGCAAACCAGCGTCCGCACGCTGGAAACAACCCTGAATAGTATAGCCGTAGGGCTTAGCGAGCAAACCAGTGACCGCACACTGGAGTAACAAGCGAGTAGTATAGCCGCAAGGCTTAGGAGCAAACCAGCGTCCGCACGCTGGGACCAACACAGATTAGTATAGCTGATAGGCTTTGGAGCAAACCAGTGACCGCACACTGGTGTAACAAGCGAGTTTGTATAGCCGCAAGGCTTAGGAGCAAACCAGCGTCCGCACGCTGGGACCAACACAGATTTGTATAGCTGAAAGGCTTTGGAGCAAACCAGTGACCGCACACTGGTGTAACAAGTGAGTTTGTATAGCCGCAAGGCTTAGGAGCAAACCAGCGTCCGCACGCTGGGACCAACACCGAATTGTATAGCTGATAGGCTTAGGAGCAAACCAGTGACCGCACACTGGTGTAACAAGCGAGTTTGTATAGCCGCAAGGCTTAGGAGCAAACCAGCGTCCGCACGCTGGGACCAACACAGATTTGTATAGCTGAAAGGCTTTGGAGCAAACCAGTGACCGCACACTGGTGTAACAAGTGAGTTTGTATAGCCGCAAGGCTTAGGAGCAAACCAGCGTCCGCACGCTGGGACCAACACAGATTTGTATAGCTGATAGGCTTTGGAGCAAACCAGTGACCGCACACTGGTGTAACAAGCGAGTTAGTATAGCCGCAAGGCTTGGGAGCAAACCAGCGTCCGCACGCTGGGACCAACACGGAATAGTAGCAATGTCACCAACGCGACCAGGCAGAAGGTCGCCAGGATACTGAAGACAGGTGATGAGATGACAGGAACCAGCAACGATCAGTCAGGTCAGAAAACAGCAGAGAAGTTCAGCAGGAACTGCAACACCAGAGACTAGGCCGGAACCAGGACTGGAAGTACTTCAGCATGCAGGAAACACTGGAACACATGAGATCAGGAACTCAGGAACACATGAGATCAGGAACTCAGGAACACTGGAACAGAGGCCCAGCTATCACTAGCATAGTGATAGCAAGAAGGTCAGAAACAACACGAAAGGGCACTCAAAGGGTGCCCAATCCAGGTTTAAATAGTCAATAAGAGGCGGGCTATCTGCAGACAGCCAATAGAAGCCCCCTACTGGTGACAGACAAGTAACTGCAGCAAATCACGGGCACCGTGATAGTACCCCCCTTTCAAAGACCCCCTCTCCTAGAATAGGGTTTAGGTTTCTGCGGGTAATTGGCATGAAAGGACCTAGTTAACCTAGGTGCATGAAGGTCCGTACTATCCACCCATGACCGATCCTCAGGACCATACCCTTTCCAATGTACCAGGTACTGTACCCTTCCTCTAAGCCTACGGGAATCAATAATGCTCTGAACCTCGTACTCCTCCTGGCCCTCGACCTCAACAGGTCCTGGCACCACAGGTGTGGTAGTATAGCGATTGCAAACCAGAGGCTTAAGAAGGGACACATGGAACACATTATGGATACGCATGGATGCAGGTAGGTCTAGTGCATAGGAGACAGGGTTAATTTTGCGAATAACTCTGTATGGACCAATAAACCGAGGAGCCAACTTATTAGACGGAACCTGCAGCTTGAGATTTCTGGAGGAAAGCCATACTCTATCCCCAACCTGAAAGGAAACCGCTGGAAGCCTTCTGCGATTAGCATGGCGCTGATGACGCTGAAATGACTGACCAAGTGCCCTCTGAACTTGTGCCCATGTGGAACGGAGTTGCTCGATATGCTCATCCAGAGCTGGAATCTGTTGCGTCTGAAATGAGTCTGGAAGCAAACAGGGCTGGAACCCATAATTAATCAGAAACGGAGAGCTCCCAGATGAAGAATTGACCGCACAGTTCCTGGCGAACTCTGCCCAAGGCAACAAGTCGGACCAATTATCATGATGGTCAGTAACGAAACAACGGAGAAATTGTTCCAAGCCCTGATTGGCTCGTTCAGCGGCTCCATTGGTCTGGGGATGGTAGGCAGAGGAGAAGGACAGCTGTATGCCCATCTGTTGGCAAAATGCCCTCCAAAATCTAGACACAAACTGGCTCCCCCTGTCAGACACCAGTACCCTAGGCACTCCATGCAACCGGAATACTTCTCTGGCGAACACCATTGCCAATTCCTTCGCTGAAGGAAGACCACGGAGGGGCACGAAATGAGCCATTTTAGAAAACCTGTCCACCACCATGAATATAAAGGAGTACCCCTTCGACATAGGCAACTCTCCCATAAAATCAATGGAAACATGAGACCAGGGGCGTTCGCCATTAGGCACCGGTTGAAGCAAGCCCACAGGGAGATGTCTCGGGGTCTTAGCGCGGGCGCAGGTGGCACAGGCATTCGTAAATTCGGCACAATCGTTTCTCATGGAAGGCCACCAAAATAACTGAGAAAGGGACCATAACAATTGGTCTCTACCAATATGTCCCGCAGCCTTAGAGGAATGGTAGGTTTCGAGCAGCCTAGTACGAAATGATTCAGCGACAAAACATTTGCCCACTGGGGTTTCATGGGGAGCGGACCCCTGAGAGGCCAGGATCTCCTCCCCTAGAGGAGAAGTGATACTCGTGCGTATAGTAGCCAGTATTCTATCAGGTTGGATGATAGGAGCTGGTGCTTCCACTCTGTCACTGTCGGCCTCAAATTGTCTTGACAGTGCATCAGCCCTGATATTTTTTGACCCTGGCAAATATGATACAATGAAATTAAATCGAGACAGGAACAGTGCCCACCTGGCCTGACGAGAGGACAATCTCTTGGCCTCCGAGAGATAGGTCAGATTCTTATGATCTGTTAGGATTAAGACAGGATTCTTAGTACCTTCAAGCAAATGACGCCATTCCTTAAGAGCAAGGATAATGGCCAATAATTCTCTGTCACCTATCTCATAGTGGCTTTGAGTGACAGTCAACTTTTTAGAGAAAAACCCACAAGGTCTGAGAGTTCCACCTTTCTCGTGTCGCTGCGAAAGTACTGCCCCGACCCCAATATCTGAGGCATCAACCTCTAACGTAAATGGAAGTAAAGGATTGGGGTGGGATAACACAGGAGCCGCAGCAAATGCCAGCTTCAAATTCTCAAAGGCTTTCTCAGCAGATACCGGCCAACAAGAAGGATTAGCACCCTTGTGCGTAAGATCGGACAGAGGTTTGACAATGGAAGAAAAGTTCTTAATAAACCTCCTATAATAATTAGCGAAACCCAGGAAACGCTGTATGGCTTTAAGACCCTTGGGTTTTGGCCATTGTAGGACAGCTGACAACTTTTCTTTGTCCATGGCAATGCCATCATTGCCAATTATGAACCCCAAGAATGGCACACTGGTTCTATGAAACTCACATTTTTCCATTTTACAAAATAATTTGTTCTCACGGAGTCGTAGCAATACTGCGGATACATCTTTGATGTGCTGTGCCATGTTGTGGGAGTAAATCAGTATATCGTCGAGGTACACCACAACACATGTCTGTAACATATCTCTCAGAACATCATTTATCAGTTCCTGGAAAACTGCGGGTGCATTACACAGCCCAAAAGGCATTACTAGATACTCGTAGTGCCCAGCTCGAGTATTAAAGGCAGTTTTCCACTCATCACCTGCTCGAATGCGAACCAGATTGTAAGCGGCCCGTAGGTCCAACTTGGTAAATATCGAAGCGCCCTTAAGCCTGTCAAAAAGCTCGGTGATGAGTGGTATTGGGTATGCGTTTTTTGCCATTAGTTTATTCAAGCCCCGGTAGTCAATGCATGGTCTTAATTCGCCATTTTTCTTTTTTACAAAAAAGAACCCAGCCCCAGCTGGAGAGGTAGATTTACGTATGATCCCTCTAGCAAGGGCATCAGAAATGTAATCCTCCATAGCCTTATGTTCATCACAAGATAATGGATAAGTGCGTCCTTTCGGAGGTACTGCACCAGGCTGCAATTCAATGCAACAATCATAAGGTCTATGCTGGGGTAGCATACTAGCCTCTCCTTTGCTAAAAACATCGCCAAACTGTTGGTACACATCCGGCATAGCAGAGGAGGTGCACATGACCTTAATAGGCTGGATGACGCACTTGTCCATACAAAACTGGGACCAAGCAGCAATTTCACACTTTTTCCAATCGAATTGTGGGTTATGTAACTGTAACCACGGAAATCCCAATATCACCGCATGGTGCGGGGAATTAATCAGTTGAAACTGCTGCTCTTCTCTGTGAAGTGCCCCAATAGTCATAGACAATGGCATAGTTTCAAATATAACCTGAGGCGGTTCTAAGGGTCTACCATCAATCGCTTCAATAGTCAAGGGGTTTTCTCTTTCAATGCGTGGAACTCCGTGCAATTCAGCAAAGGTATTATCCATAAAATACCCTGCTGCACCGGAGTCAACCAAGGCCAAAACCTCCACAGAGCGTTGTGCCCAAGACAATACCACCTGTATGGTGGGTTTCATTATGCCCGACACTGGGGACGATTGTACACCACCTAGGGCCTGTCCCCCAAGATACCCTAGGTGTGTGCGTTTCCCGGACGTACCGGACAGGAATTTAGCAAGTGCCCTTTTTTACCGCAGTATAAACATAACCCTTGTTTTTTGCGATATAGTCTCTCTGCCTTGGTTAGTCTAGTGAAGCCTATTTCCATAGGTTCACTTGTTTCCCGTACTGGTTCACTAGACTTCAATGCCAAGGGAGGGATGGGTGGGCAAAACATGCTACTAGGCTCATTATTTTTTGACCGTAACTTACGATCTCTGGCAATTGATCTCTCACGTATTCTGGAGTCAATTATCATAACATACTCAATGTAATCATCTAGATCAATAGGTAGATCTTTAGCAGCGATTTCGTCTTTAATGTGGTCATTCAGGCCTTGAGAGAAGGCTGCCAATAATGCCTCGTTATTCCAACCTACCTCTGCTGCCAATGTGCGGAATTCGATGGCATAGTCGCCCACTGTACGCCTGCCCTGTTGTATCTCCATAAGGCGTTTGGCAGCAGAGGTGGTTCTACCAGGAGGCTCAAACACTCTTCGAAAGGAACGCACAAATTCACTAAAGTTCTTAGTACAAGGTTTAGCATTCTCCCACAAGGGGTTAGCCCAGGCCAATGCTCTGCCAGTGAGCAGTGATATCGTGAACCCCACTTTACTACGATCTTTGGGAAATGCGTGTGCCGTCAATTCCATAAAGATTTCGAGTTGATTGATGAACCCTCTGCAGAGACTAGGGTCACCATCATATCTTAGCGGCAAGGGTGCAGAAGCCGTTAACCCTTTAACAGTACCCCCTAGGGGTCTGGTATCACTTTCCGGTGTCTGACTTGGCGAGACCACAGGGCTAGAGCTAGATTGGTCAGCAGGTACCGTGCGTTCAAGGATCGTTTGAATTGCAACTGCCAACTGATCCAAACGTTGCTCGAGCACATCCATCCTCCAATGGATATTCTGTGCGTTACCTTGACCCTTGCTGTCTGAGGTCATGGCCCTTTCGTACTGTCACGGTTTATTATGACTCTCAGACACAAGTTTTAGGTAAAAAAAAATCAATTTTATTGAAATAATAAATGATAACTTAGGATGGCAATAACATACATATATATATATACAGAATATAGCACAGACAGAAGGCAGACTCTACCGGTCCTGTCAACATACCGGACAGGACAGTCTTTAGGCTCTACCGGCCTTGCCAATACCGGGTAAGGCAACCTGCAGATGGAATAGCATAACGGTTTTACCGGCCTTACCAAATTACCGGGCAAGGCAGCCTCAATAGATACACAATGTAGGCTCTACCGGCCCTGCCAATACCGGGTAAGGCAACCTCAGATGGAATGTGGAAAAAGGTTCTACCGGCCTTACCAATACCGGGCAGGGCAGCCCAGAGATAATAGCAGCAGTCAGATGGAACTGGCAAATTAGCAGAATCGTTAAGCAGCAAGGCTTTGGAGCAAACCAGCGTCCGCACGCTGGAAACAACCCTGAATAGTATAGCCGTAGGGCTTAGCGAGCAAACCAGTGACCGCACACTGGAGTAACAAGCGAGTAGTATAGCCGCAAGGCTTAGGAGCAAACCAGCGTCCGCACGCTGGGACCAACACAGATTAGTATAGCTGATAGGCTTTGGAGCAAACCAGTGACCGCACACTGGTGTAACAAGCGAGTTTGTATAGTCGCAAGGCTTAGGAGCAAACCAGCGTCCGCACGCTGGGACCAACACAGATTTGTATAGCTGAAAGGCTTTGGAGCAAACCAGTGACCGCACACTGGTGTAACAAGTGAGTTTGTATAGCCGCAAGGCTTAGGAGCAAACCAGCGTCCGCACGCTGGGACCAACACCGAATTGTATAGCTGAAAGGCTTTGGAGCAAACCAGTGACCGCACACTGGTGTAACAAGTGAGTTTGTATAGCCGCAAGGCTTAGGAGCAAACCAGCGTCCGCACGCTGGGACCAACACAGATTTGTATAGCTGATAGGCTTTGGAGCAAACCAGTGACCGCACACTGGTGTAACAAGCGAGTTAGTATAGCCGCAAGGCTTGGGAGCAAACCAGCGTCCGCACGCTGGGACCAACACGGAATAGTAGCAATGTCACCAACGCGACCAGGCAGAAGGTCGCCAGGATACTGAAGACAGGTGATGAGATGACAGGAACCAGCAACGATCAGTCAGGTCAGAAAACAGCAGAGAAGTTCAGCAGGAACTGCAACACCAGAGACTAGGCCGGAACCAGGACTGGAAGTACTTCAGCATGCAGGAAACACTGGAACAGTAGAGATCAGGAACTCAGGAACACATGAGATCAGGAACTCAGGAACACTGGAACAGAGGCCCAGCTATCACTAGCATAGTGATAGCAAGAAGGTCAGAAACAACACGAAAGGGCACTCAAAGGGTGCCCAATCCAGGTTTAAATAGTCAATAAGAGGCGGGCTATCTGCAGACAGCCAATAGAAGCCCCCTACTGGTGACAGACAAGTAACTGCAGCAAATCACGGGCACCGTGATATCTAGGTAGACTATGACGTGGGAGGTCAACATATCCCGGAACACGTCATTAACGAATGCTTGGAAGACAGCCGGCGCATTGCAGAGTCCGAAGGGCATAACCAGGTACTCATAGTGCCCATATCTGGTGTTAAAGGCCGTCTTCCACTCGTCCCCTGGTTTTATACGAATCAAATTGTAGGCACCCCTGAGGTCAAGCTTGGTGAACCAGGTGGCGCCTCGGAGCAGGTCGAACAACTCAGGGATGAGCGGCAATGGGTACTTATTCTTAATGGTAATGCGATTGAGTCCGCGGTAATCAATACAGGGGCGAAGGGAACCGTCTTTCTTGCCCACAAAGAAAAACCCCGCTCCGGCGGGCGAGGTAGAGGGGCGGATGAAGCCTCTGGCTAGGTTTTCCTGGATGTAGGTCGCAAGAGCTGCCATTTCCAGTGGAGAGAGCAGAAACGTCCTACTTCTGGGTGGTTGGGTCCCTGGCTGGAGATCGATCGGACAATCGTACGGACGATGCGGAGGAAGGCGTTCTGCCTGGACCTTGGAGAACACATCCCGGAAGACATGATAGACGGCAGGCAAAGCTTCTGGAGTGCTCAAGGCAGCGGAGACAGACGGGTGATGGAAGATCGGGTTCGCAGGAAGGCAGGTCGTGAAGCAGGACTTGCTCCACCGCGTGAGATCGCCGGTCTTCCAATCGAAAACAGGATTGTGGAGCCGAAGCCAAGGAAGCCCCAGGACGACCGGGGCAAACGGGGAGGAAACCAAGTCAAACACCGCCTGTTCAGAGTGCAGGACCCCAGTGGAGAGGACAAGAGGCTCGGTTTCCAGAGTGATCCTTCCCGTGCCCAAGGGTCCACCATCCAGTGTGGAGACCAGTAAGGGAGCTTTCTTAGGCCGACAGGGTAGGCTGTGAGCTCGAGCCCAAACTTCATCAACGAACAGCCCGGCGGCTCCAGAGTCGACAAAAGCGGCCGTAGTGATGGAATGAGCGGTCCACTGGATTGTGATGGGAACAAAGACCCTAGACCCGCCATGGGGAGGCTGATGGGTATGGCTTAGGCGACCGCCTCGGGAATCGACTAAGCGATGTCTTTTCCCGGGCGGATGGGACATTGTCGCAGCATGTGACCCGCCTGCCCACAGTACAGACAGAGGCCCAGGGTTCGTCTTCTTCTTCTTTCCTCCTCCGATAGGCGGGTTACGCCCCCGACTTCCATGGGAGTCTCGGTCACTGGGCGACCTTCCAACAGAGGAGCGGCTGCGGGTACTCGTCTCCTACTGCGATCCCGTTCCTGCTGTCTTTCCAGGAGGCGCCTGTCCAGATCCAGGCACAAAGACACGAGGTCCTCAAATTCATCCGGGATATGGCGAAAGGTCAAGGCATCCTTCAGGCGTTCGTTGAGCCCGCGCCGGAAAGCCGCCTTTAGGGCTCCCTGATTCCACTCCGTCTCGTAAGAGAGCGTGCGGAATTCCACCGCGTACTGGCTAACGGTTCTGGAACCTTGACGCAGGGCTAGGAGGGCCGTTTCTGCTGAGGCGCTTCTGCCAGGGACATCGAAGACGGCCCTGAAGGCGGCTATGAAAGAATTGGAGTCATCTAGCAGGGATGAGTGCTGTTCTACTAGCGGAGACGCCCATGCCAACGCATCCCCTTTAAGTAGCGAGATGATAAAGGAGACCCTGGCGGCATGGGTACAGAAGGTCTGCGGCAGGGTTCGGAAATGGAGTTGACATTGGTTCAAAAACCCACGAAAGTCAGCTGGCCGGCCTGAGAATTTGTCTGGAAGTGGGATACGAGGGGGAACGTACCCCGGAGGAGGTGTTGTAGTAACACCGGAGGCGCCGGCAGTAGCGGAGGCAGCCGCAGGGGTCGATGCGGAGGAGGAACGCAGGAGATCCAATACAGCGTCTAGTTTGTCTTCTAGGCTCTGCAGGTGTGCTGCATGCGAGGCCAGTACTCGTTCCTGTTCATCAAGCCGTGCAGTCAAGCGGGACATCTCAGCTGGATCCATTCCGGAGTTTGGCCCGTTCCAACTGTCACGCACACGGTGGGTAGGGAACCGTGTGTGTGAGTGCCGGCACTGGTACTGATGCTAGAGTACGGAGCTGGGGTGCATAGCTAGTGGGCGGTGACGGCGTGCCAGGTACTCCCTTGCTGCAGCCGAAGCTGGTTAGAGGTGCTGGTCGCGAAACCAGATTGTTCCACCCCGGTTGAGCCGGGGTGCAACCAGGATGGGAATACCTGGGAACCGTTAGACACCAGGCCGGCAGGACAGGCTAGAAACAGGCTGAGAGGAAGGGTAAAGCGGAACCAAAGGTCAGGACCAGGAGCACAGATCAAGCGTAGTCAGGAGAGCCAAGGGTCAATACCAGGAGCAGAGATCAGGCGTAGTCAGGAGAGCCAAGGGTCAATACCAGGAGCAGAGATCAGGCGAAGTCAGGAGAGCCAGGGGTCAATACCAGGAGCGGAGATCAGGCGTAGTCAGGAGAGCCAGGGGTCAATACCAGGAGCGGAGGTCAGGCGTAGTCAGGAGAGCCAGGGGTCAATACCAGGAGCGGAGATCAGGCGTAGTCAGGAGAGCCAGGGGTCAATACCAGGAGCAGAGATCAGAAACAGCACAAGAGCCCAGAACAGAAGCCTAAGGCAAGTTCAAGTGGAACGGGCACCCTAAGCCTGGGGTAGCCCGTTTAAATACAAAAGGCAGCCAATAGAGCGAATGTGGGAGGAAGGCTGGCTGAAGGGAAGCAACTGATTGGAGGGGTCAGGAGGAATGGAAGCCCGGACCGGGCGCATGCGCATTCGCCCGCCAGAGGGCAGGCGACACTGCGCATGCGCGGACTGACAGAGCCGCGATCGGAGGAATCGCCGCCGCCGCAGAGAGGCAGAAGCGGCCGGGGGAGCGGCGAACAAGGTGAGCCGTGACAATAGGGATACCGCAACGGAACAGCACCCCTACTGGTCGACAATGGAGCGGTTCTATGCCAGAATACAGTTAGCAACGGAGTGGGTATTCAGCCAGGGTACAGCCAGCACAGGAGTGGTTATCAGCCAGAATACAATCAGCAACGGAGCGGGGTCTCCTCCAGGAACGATCATCGACGAAGCGGGATCTACAGCCAGGGTATAGTCAGCAACGGAGCGGGTTCTCATCCAGGGACGGTCAGTGACGGAGCAGGATCTTCAGCCAGAATACAGTCAGCAACGGAGCGAGTTGTCAGCCAGAATACTAGTCAGCAACGGAGCGGGTTCTCAGCCAGGATACGAGTCAGCAACGGAGCGGGTTCTAAGCCAGGATACAAGTCAGCAACAGAGCGGGTTCTCAGCCAGAATATGAGTCAGCAACAGAGCAGGTTCTCAGCCAGAATACTAGTCAGTAATGGAGCGTAAAACAGGAACACAGGAACAACTCGTAGTCTAAAGCATTCTTACTTTACAGCTTTTTTTTTTTTTTTTACACCTGCCTAAGACTCTTGAACAGTGATGTATATACGTATGAATATATGTATATGTGGATTTTATGACAATTGCAGGGTGGGATTTCCCAACAGGCTGTGTAGGCAACAGCACAGAGCTCCACATTTTGAGTAGCACATCAAATGTGCTGGTCATACCCACATTCTAAATTGTGGGTGTGACCAGAGCAATCTCCATGTCCCTGCACCTTTTTTTATATACCTTTATTTATATATGTGTATTTTTTTTCTCTCTCTCTCTCTCTATATATATATATATATTTTATATATATATATATATATATATATATATATATATATATATATATATATATATATATATATATATATAAAAGAATAAGCCTCATTGCATAATTTATGGTACCTCACACACAGAACATAATTTATGTCTCCTCAGAAAACAAACACACATTGAACAGAATGCCTCATTACATAATTTATGTCTCATTAGGAGACAGCTCCCATTGGGTGATTCAATGGGAGCGTGTTTATCATACAGGGAGTTGGCCTGCCCCCTCCAGCCCGCCCACCACTATCCAACTGACAAAAATAAACATAGCTGCCACTGGCTCCTGAAGTAGGGGATATCAATAACTTCTCCTGGTCCACTCACACTCTCACTCAGGATCATGACCCCACAAACACACTTTCACCTCCCACAGATAAGTGTAACCCTCCGTACACTCTGTTTCAGTACGAGGGTGTAATGTTTCCATAAAATACAAACTCAGGGATAAACTTAATAGAACTCTTCTATTTAACTCTTTTCATCTCTTCAGTCACCTCACTAACTGTCTGTTTTCAACTGTCACTCTTCTGCTTCCTGATTCCGCCCTTTCTCCTTAAAGGGACAGAGATGCTTTGCTGTATGTTACAGAGGGAAAGCCTCAAACTCCACTATCTATTTGTTCCCTCAGCATATTGCTACGCTTCCTCTGCTGATGAGCCACCGTGTGTTATATTGCTATGTTACCATAACTTAACCCTTTGAGTGCCAGAGGGGTACGCAACATATTGCAAAGCAATGCGTTGCGTACCCCTCTGGAACTCAAAGGGTTAAGTAAGGAGGAGTTACTGCTCCCATTGGGTGATTCAATGGGGGAGTGATTTAAATCATGCAGGGAGTTGGCCTGCCCCCACTATCCAGCCTGCCCACCACTCTCCCGGTAACTGAAAAAACAAAATGGCTGCCACTCACACCACAGACACAAACACATCAGCCAAAACACACTCACACTCAATCACACACACTCTCACACTCATACACACTCAATCTTTCACACTCAATCATACACACTCATACACACTCACAATAATTCACAAACTCACACTCTCTCACTCACACATTCACTCACACTCAATCACATACTCAATCACACACACTCACACTCTCTCATTCACACTCTCACAAACACACTCACTCAATCACACACACTCACATGCTCACTCACACTCTCACTCATACACTCACACTCTCTCTCACACTCTCATACACTCTCACTCAATCACACACACTCACTAACACACTCACACGCAATCACTCACTCACGCACTCACACCCCGGGAGCCAGCATGATCCACCTTCCACCATAGTCTCACTCACACCCCGGGAGCCAGCACGATCCACCTTCTACCATAGTATGTGCAATTACCACATGCATTTCAACTATATGAATGAATGCCACAGTGGAGGCGTAAGTACAAACACAAACTCATTACAATGACACATAAGTCACCCCCTTATGACTCACTTCTGTGTGTGTGTCTCCGTGTGTGCCTGTGTGTTCCTCACTGTGTTTGTTGCATGTCTGTATCACACTCAGTGTGTCTGCATGTTGTGCATTGCATGTATGTGTGTATGACTGTGTCGCTCTTTATGCATCTCAGTCCATGCGTGTGCATTTGCGTGTGTGTCTCTGTGTGTATTTGTCTTGCATCCGCGTGTGCATTAATTACCTATATATCCTGACAGGCAGCGCCGTCCCACATTGCTAGTATATATATATATAAGTCACTAAAATAACTGGTATTTTGTATTTAAAAACAACATGGGAGAGATGCACCAAGCAGTGATAAAGAGGTGATAAAATGGAGGTAACTTGGTTTGACCCCAACCTTACTTTTGATCTTCATATTGATAAATTAGCATCCAAACTTTAGCCCAAAATAAGTACTTGCTCTCTGTTTAAGACCCCTGTGGAGAAAAGGTTTACAGTCAAAATGTTGCACACTTTAGTGCGAGCAAGTTAATGGCGCATTAACCATGTCACTGGGTTGAAAAGGATGACATGAAAATCTTGCCCGCATCAAAAGGGAGTGATTCTCATGTCGCGCTCATTTCAACGCCTGCATGACTTAATGCACAACATGACTGAGCCCCCCCACCCAATATTTCTTCAGGTTCACCGCTCACCTCTCGAGTGCAAGGATTTAGGTGACTCAAGTGTAGCTCAGTAAATCCTGTTGCAGGCTCCTGTCTGCTCACACACTGACAGGAACCGACAGCACGCCCCCCACTATCAGCTCACTGCACTGCGCCAGCAGGTCTAAGTTTACTGAGAAGTTACAGAGTTCTTCCAGCCAGCTGTAAAATGAATGCGAAGGGGTACAGGGAAAAAAATAATTTACACAGCAGTCACCATGTCCTACAGGAAGATCATACCTGGGAGAACTCTGTGACTTCTCAGTAAAGTTAGAGCCATAAGTGATAAATTAGGGTGCTGCGATTCTGAAGAGCATTGGTACAATCCTCTGCATAAACAATTCTGTCCAATATTTTTCAAAGGTGTTAAAAAACTTCTAATTTATCAGGATCCAATACTCTTTTAAAATAGTTGGTTACTTCTCACAACAGTATAAGATATACTGATCCTCTTCCTTTTTTTATTCTGACAGTTGATCACATCAGATTTTCAATCCACTTTAGCTTAGTGTAAGTATGTTCTGCCATCACACTGAACAATCTCTCAGCGCATAGGCTACACAAAACAAAATAGGTATTTTAGAAACTTTCTAACATTCGTGCATAACCAATCAGAACTATTCCTTTGCAAATTCTTATAGGCCGTTACTCTTTCCAGAACACTGAACAAATTTAGTATTTATGTAAGCGTGTGAGATATCCCCAAAACTCTCACGACCACAAAATGCACAGGGTTATATCAGTTCTCGCTAGGGAGCGGTGCTAGGGGGCATTGATTGCCGAGATTAGGGCTGTGCTGCGGCTGAGCCGTCTGAAGGTGATGGCCGCGAAGCCAGATGTTGTGGTCCCCAGCAGAGAAGCCGCCGGGTAACCCTGGATAACCCCAACCAAGGCAAACTATACTCAGTAATCCCCAGAGAGTAAGGACTAGACACTAGTGATGAGCGAGCACCCCAATGCTCGGGTGTTCGGGTGCTCTGACCGAGCGCCCCCGGAGGCTCGAGTGCTCGGCCGAGCACCCGAGCCCCATTGAAGTCAATGGGAGGACTCGAGCATTACACCAGGCACCCCCTGCTCTGATGAGGGGAGGGTGCCTGGTCCATAGGAAAAGGGCAGAAAAGGATGGAAACACCACAGAAATGGTTCAGGGACAGCATAGGGAGGATGTCTGGATGCATCTTGGACTCCAACATCGCTGCTGGGAACGATCTTTCGCCCGTAGTACGCCATTTTTACAGACTGACCATAAAACACACAAAAAGGAAAATAAAAACGACTTTAGGCGAAAAATTGTTACCAAACAATATTTGCTGTATATTTACTTGTATATTATCTGCAAATTATCCCAAAAATGTCCTTGATTTTCTGAAGTGAGGCCATGATTAAGAGGGAAACGTGCGCAGAGGCAAATTATCCCAAAAATTTCCTTGATTTTCTGAAGTGAGGCCATGATTAAGAGGGAAACGTGCGCAGAGGCAAATTCTCCCAAAAATTTCCTTGATTTTCTGAAGTGAGGCCATGATTAAGAGGGAAACGTGCGCAGAGGCAAATTCTCCCCAAAATTTCCTTGATTTTCTGAAGTGAGGCCATGATTAAGAGGGAAACGTGCGCAGAGGCAAATTCTCCCAAAAATTTCCTTGATTTTATTGAACTGAGGCCATGATTAAGAGGGAAACGTGCGCTGAGCTGACCATCTAAAACATTATGGGTGAGGGTCTGCTGCAGAGCTGACCATCCTAAACATTATATGCGAAGGCCCGCTAGTGAGCTGACGCTATAAAACATTATATGAGAGGGCCCGTTAGAGAGCTGACCCAATAAAACATTATATGAGAAGGCCCGCTGGTGAGCTGACCTATATAAAAATTGTCAAACAGGGCCCGCTGGTGAGCTGGCCCTATATAAAAATTATATCACAGGGCCCGCTGGTTAGCTGGCCCTATATAAAAATTATAGCACAGGGCATATGGAAGAGGAGGAGGAGGATGAGAAGATTAAGAGTCAACCATATACCCGTTTTTTGGGTGGAAGGGGTGAATGGGAATACAGAGTATTCCCATCATTGTAAATAACATATATAAAGTGAGTTTATGTTCCCCCGGGGCTTTCCTCCAGTGGAGTGGAGAAGTCAGGGGAAATCCAGGCCTTGTTCATTTTTATAAGTGTCAACCTATCAGCATTGTCGGTGGAAAGGCGGATACGCTTATCTGTTATGATGCCACCAGCAGCACTAAATACCCGCTCAGACAGAACGCTGGCGGTAGGGCAGGCCAGCACCTCCAAGGCGTAGAGTGCCAGTTCATACCACGTGTCCAGCTTGGACACCCAGTAGTTGTAAGGCACAGAGGGATCATTGAGGACGCTGACACGGTCTGCTACGTACTCCTTCACCATCTTCCAAAACTTTTCCCTCCTTGTGACACTAGGCTGCGCATCAGGGTGAGGGTGCTGGCGGGGTGTCATGAAGGTGTCCCACGCCTTGGAGAGTGTTGCCCTGCCTTTGTCGGAACTGCTGTGTGCTCCCCTTTTCTCCCCTTCTCGGTTGGCCAAGGTAGCACGTACTCTGCCGCCAGCGTTGTCAGATGGAAAATTTTGGAGCAATTTTTCAACAAGAACCTTCTGGTATTGCACCATTTTGCTTGTCCTCTCCACCGGAGGAATGAGAGATGAGAAATTCTCTTTGTAGCGGGGGTCCAGAAGGGTGAACACCCAGTAATCCGTGTTGTCTAAAATGCGTACAACGCGTGGGTCACGGGAAAGGCAGCCTAACATAAAGTCAGCCATGTGTGCCAGAGTACCAACAGGCAAGATTTCGCTGTCCTCACCAGGAGGATGACTCTCAATCTCCTCATCCTCTTCCTCCTCTTCTGCCCACCCACGCTGAAGAGATGGAACTAAAGTTCCATGGCTACCCTCTGTAGCGGAGGCAACCGTGTCTTCCTCCTCCTCCTCCGCCTCCTCCAATTGTCGCTGAGAAGACGAAGTGAGGGTGCTCTGGCTATCACCTTGTGTAAGCTCTTCCTCCCCCATTTCCACCTCTTCCACATGCAAAGCGTCGGTTTTAATTGTGAGCAGCGAGCGTTTCAGTAGACACAGAAGTGGGATGGTTACACTGATAATAGCGTTATCGCCGCTCACCATCTGTGTCGATTCCTCAAAATTGCGTAAAACCTCGCAGAGGTCTGACATCCATTCCCACTCCTCACTTCTGATTACAGGAAGTTGAACGGAGAGGCGACGACCGTGTAACAGCTGGTACTCCACTACTGCCCTCTGCTGCTCACAAAGCCGGGCCAACATGTGGAAGGTGGAGTTCCAGCGCGTGCTCACGTCACACAGCAGCCGGTGAGCTGGCAATTGTAAGCGCTGCTGCAGCTTCAACAGGCCGGCCGAACCTGTAGATGACTTACGGAAATGTGCACACACGCGGCGCACCTTGGTCAAGAGATCATGCACATTGGGGTAGGTTTTTAGAAATCGCTGAACCACTAAATTAAATACATGCGCTAGGCATGGTACGTGTGTGAGCTTGCCGAGCTCCAAAGCCGCCACCAAGTTACGCCCATTATCACACACAACCATGCCTGGTTGCAGGTTGAGTGGCGAGAGCCACTGCTCGGTCTGGTGACTAATCCCCTGCAACAGCTCTGAGGCCGTGTGCTGTTTGTCCCCAAGGCAGATCAGCTTCAGCACAGCCTGTTGACGCTTCCCCACTGCAGTGCTACACTGCTTCCAGCTACTGGCTGATGGGGGAGTGGCGCTGCGTGTAGAGAATTCGGAGGTGGAAACGGAGGAGGAGGAGCCAATAACGTAGGTGCTGGCGGAAACCCTGATGGAGGTAGGGCCCGCAATCCTCGGCGTGGGTAGCACCCGTGCCATCCCAGGGTCCGAGTCGCTCCCAGCCTCCACGACATTCACCCAGTGTGCCGTCAGGGAAATGTAGCGTCCCTGGCCACAAGCACTTCTCCATGTGTCAGTCGTTAAGTGGACCTTCCCAGTAACTGCGTTGGTCAGGGCACGGGTGATGTTACGGGACACATGGTGGTGTAATGCGGGGATGGCACACCGGGAAAAGTAGTGGCGGCTGGGGACCGCGTACCGAGGGACAGCTGCTGCCATCAGGCTGCGGAAGGACTCAGTGTCCACAAGCCTAAATGGCAGCATTTCGATGGCCAGTAATTTGGAAAGGTGTGAGGTTAGTGCTATGGCCTGTGGGTGGGTGGCTGGGTATTTTCTCTTGCGCTCAAATGCCTGGGGTAACGACATTTGGACGCTGTGCTGGGACAGGGAAGTGGATGTGGTCGCTGATGGTGCTTCAGATGGTACAGGTGCAGGGCGGGAGGTATGCGGGCTTGCGCCTTCGACAGGCGATTGGCCGGCACCGAAAACAGGGGAAGAGGAGGCAGTGGTGTGGCCTGCAGACACAGATGGGCGATCCAGGCGTTCCTCCCACTTATTACGGTGCTTGGATGCCATGTGTCGGATCATGCTGGTGGTGGTGAGGTTTCTAGTGTTCATGCCTCGGCTCATTCTGGTGTGGCACAGGTTGCAAACTACAATTCTTTTGTCGTCCGCACTTTCCTTAAAAAAACGCCATACCGCGGAACACCTACCCTTTAGCAAGGTAGATTTACGCAAGGGGGTGCTCCGTGGAACATTTGCGGGCCGGTTTGGTGCGGTCCGCCTTCTTTCTGTAGCCACACCACTGCCTCTTCCAGCCTGTTGCGGTGCTGCAGATGGCTCACCCTCAGGAGTGCTGTCATCGCTCGGCTCTACACCTTCCCAGGTGGGGTCAGTCACCTCATCGTCCACCAAGTCCTCCTCCACTTCCTCACTCTGATCATCCTCCTCATGTCTTGATCCCACCACATACTCAGTCATTGACAACTGTATAACATTCTCCTCAACAAGGTCTTGAGACGGTAATAGTGGTTGATTTAATGGCAACTGTGTCTCATCATCATCATCATCATCCACTACTTCCTTTGACCTTAAATGCCGTTCACATCTGTCATCTTCTTGTGATTGGGTACCCTCTAGAGGTTGTGAATCAGGGCACAAGATGTCATGTTCCTCTGCAAGCGTGCTTGGAGAGAGGGTCAAATGAAGGATTGGTGATGAGACGAGCTCCTCACTATATCCCAGTGTGGGATCACTTCTTTGACCAGACCGTGTATGGTGGGAGGAAGGATGATCAGAGTGAGGATTATGTTGACCAGACTCTTGGCTACTGAGAGTGGACTTGGTGGAAGACAGGGTGGTGCTTAACCGACTGGAAGCAGTATCAGCTGACGTCCAACCGACCACCTGTTCGCAGTGGTCGGACCTCGAGAGTGATGTCCTGCGACGCCCTGTGAAATGAGACATGAAGCTAGGTATGGTGGATGTCTTTCTTTCTTGTGCTCTGGCACCAGGCACAGTTTCTCCGCGTCCTGACCCGCGCCCTGAACTATCAGGATCACGTCCACTTCCCCGTCCCTTTTTACCCGCCTTCTTCATCTTACACGGAATATGTGACTTTAATATTTGAGTTTGAAAACTTAACAGTATTTCTTCCTATTCTGCAACTGTGCAGAGTACACAGAATAGGCTGCTAAACTGCGGTGACACACACTGAATGGAATATGTGACTTTAATATTTGAGTTTGAAAACTTAACAGTATTTCTTCCTATTCTGCAACTGTGCAGAGTACACAGAATAGGCTGCTAAACTGCGGTGACAAACACAGAATGGAATATGTGACTTTAATATTTGAGTTTGAAAACTTAACAGTATTTCTTCCTATTCTGCAACTGTGCAGAGTACACAGAATAGGCTGCTAAACTGCGGTGACACACACTGAATGGAATATGTGACTTTAATATTTTAGTTTGAAAACTTAACAGTATTTCTTCCTATTCTGCAACTGTGCAGAGTACACAGAATAGGCTGCTAAACTGCGGTGACAAACACAGAATGGAATATGTGACTTTAATATTTGAGTTTGAAAACTTAACAGTATTTCTTCCTATTCTGCAACTGTGCAGAGTACACAGAATAGGCTGCTAAACTGCGGTGACGAACACAGAATGGAATATGTGACTTTAATATTTGAGTTTGAAAACTTAACAGTATTTCTTCCTATTCTGCAACTGTGCAGAGTACACAGAATAGGCTGCTAAACTGCGGTGACACACACTGAATGGAATATGTGACTTTAATATTTTAGTTTGAAAACTTAACAGTATTTCTTCCTATTCTGCAACTGTGCAGAGTACACAGAATAGGCTGCTAAACTGCGGTGACGAACACAGAATGGAATATGTGACTTTAATATTTTAGTTTGAAAACTTAACAGTATTTCTTCCTATTCTGCAACTGTGCAGAGTACACAGAATAGGCTGCTAAACTGCGGTGACACACACTGAATGGAATATGTGACTTTAATATTTGAGTTTGAAAACTTAACAGTATTTCTTCCTATTCTGCAACTGTGCAGAGTACACAGAATAGGCTGCTAAACTGCGGTGACACACACTGAATGGAATATGTGACTTTAATATTTGAGTTTGAAAACTTAACAGTATTTCTTCCTATTCTGCAACTGTGCAGAGTACACAGAATAGGCTGCTAAACTGCGGTGACACACACTGAATGGAATATGTGACTTTAATATTTGAGTTTGAAAACTTAACAGTATTTCTTCCTATTCTGCAACTGTGCAGAGTACACAGAATAGGCTGCTAAACTGCGGTGACACACACTGAATGGAATATGTGACTTTAATATTTGAGTTTGAAAACTTAACAGTATTTCTTCCTATTCTGCAACTGTGCAGAGTACACAGAATAGGCTGCTAAACTGCGGCGAAGCACACTGAATGGAATATGTGACTTTGATATTTTAGTTTGAAGACTTAACAGTATTTCTTCCTATTCTGCAACTCTGCACAGTACACAGAATGTGCTGCTAAACTGCGGCGACGCACACTGAATGGAATATGTGACTTTGATATTTTAGTTTGAAGACTTAACAAAATGTGCTCTAATCTGCAACTTTGCACACTAAACAGAATGTGCTCTAATCTGCAACTTTGCACACTAAACAGAATGTGCTCTAATCTGCAACTTTGCACACTAAACAGAATGTGCTCTAATCTGCAACTGTGCACACTAAACAGAATGTGCTCTAATCTGCAACTTTGCACACTAAACAGAATATATGTTTTTTTTTTTTTTTTTCCCCCACACAAAATAACCTGCTGCCCCCACACACAGTAGTCCTAAAAAGGACTTTTGGTTCTTTTTTTTTCACAATCGCTTTTCTTCTCCCTACACTGACTTTCCCTTCCTATCCTCATCTCTCCCTGGCTAAGACTGAGCCGAACTCGCTGGTCAGGTGCTATACAGCACCCGACCACGGGTTCTGGCCAGCCAATCAGCGTAATGCCAGCAGCCAACATGGCTGCTGGCATTACACTGATGTCAGAGCCTCCCTGCACGTTTATTGGCTGCGCAGCAGCCGCAAAACGTGCGGGGAGGAGACCCGAACATGGCGGGCGAGCACATGCGGTACTCGTACGAGTACCGCCATGTGCCAAGCAGAGCGATGCTCGAGCCGATCCGAGCATCGGCCGAGCATGCTCGCTCAACACTACTAGACACTCCAAACAAGATAAGAGGTACTTACTCAGGACTCCGCAGAGGAAGGATCCCTCGCAGTAGAACCGAAGTCCGGGGCAGATATATCCACTGAGGAACTCAGACACAGGCGAAGACTAGGTCAGGTTCAGTCCGGGTCATACACAGGATAAGGTTACACAGGAACAGGCAATGGCTTGATCAGAGACGATCCGGGTCATACACAGGATAAGGCAACACTTGGAACAGGCAATGGCTTGGTGAGAGACGGTCCGGGTCATACACAGGATAAGACAACACTTGGAACAGACAATGGCTTGGTTTAATGCGGTTCGGGTCAAATACTGGATACTAGAGGTTAACATGGAAAAGGCGCTATACATACACATCTGTACGGAGCACAGAGCAGGCAGATAAGGACCCAAACCAGAAGGAACCCGGGAGCGAGGCTTGGATGCCGGCTAGACCATAGAGAGGAAGAACGAGAATGGTCCGCCGGCATCATGCATGCGCATCACAACCGGAAGTGGGCGCATGCGCTAGGAGACAAGCTCAAGCCAGGAGAAGCGATGGAGAACCACAAGAGGAAGCAGACCCGGGAGCAGAGGTACGTGAGGCATGGCAAAGGAAAACCCTGCCCACCTTGACAAAGGACAGCAGGATTTTCCTTATGCTCAGGGAAAACTGTCCCTTGTTGCGCTCCAGCCAGCCATCTGAGAGAGGTAGTGACATCAGTGAAAGAGAAGGGAGGGGGATCCTTTAGTATCGAATTACTGATAAACTACTAAACGAAGAATATTGAAACACAGCATTACGTGGCCTGCGTTATAGGAGGATTATTCGTAGATGCATTTTTTTAAGGTATTACTATCTCTTTAATGACAAATACACTGCTGTTGTTCCATGGGTTCGCTGTCAAAATGTCGCGACATGATAATCTTGCCTGCATCGGAAGGACAAGATTCTCATAAACATGCCATCACAGTGGGTGAAAACAGCCAACATCCCATCACAGTGGGTTAACATATCAACAAGGGCACATATATATATGTATATATATATACATCTGACCAGCGTGCGCTATGTTTATCTTCAGCTTCAGGCAATAATCCATTGTGTTAAAAATGGATGCACATACTGTAGGGGTGATTTGCATGCCTTGGTGATATGTTAAACGCCACAATTATTATTATTTTTTATTATTATGAGCCGAAGACACTGAGGGTAAGGATAGCAGGAGTAGTATCCTCTGACAGCTGGCTGTTTTCACACACTGTGATGGTATGTTGGTTGTTTTCACACACTGTGATAGTATGTTTATGAGAATCTCATCCTTCTGCTCCGGGACCTCAATTAAACTACACTTAAGCCTGCAAGAGTCTCATGTCACCATTTTCATTTTGGCAACATGTTTAATGTGCCGTTTAGTCTGTTGCCTAATAGTGGGCGACTTTTGAAAAGAATACCTGTTCCATTACACCTTGAAACCGTAATCTGAGATTCAGAAGTGAGTTTTCAGATTTTTAAAAACATTTTTATTACTCAAATGTAGTGCTGAGTACTTTTTACAGGCCTGCTGGGAAAATCTGTTATAATATTCAAATGTTTTTAATAATTTATAATTTCTCAAGCACCAAATGATCTATGTTTACATATAGATTCTTCTTAAAAAAGAGACTGATCATCGTCCATTTTTACTTTGTGTAATTGATCAGTTCAGGTATTTTTCAATGCAAATACTGAGTGTGCTCACAAGCACCCTTGTTACGGTTTTCTGACACTCAGACCAGGTTGTAAAGTAAAAACACAGTTTTATTGAATCAGAATGATAAACAGTGCCCCTAGGGGCCAGCACAGGTAAGAACAGTACTGACAAATACAGACAAGGTATGGGTAATATAAACAGAGGAATAAGTACAGCTAAAGGCTGTAGCAAGCCCAAAGGGTAAACAGGAGCAACTGGAGAGGCTCAGGCTAGATTGGCCAACGCCCAGGATAGATATCAGTCTCTGGAGAACAGTCTCTAGATGTAGCTCAAGGAACACAGGATCAGCACTGTATCACTCTCTAAGCAGAAACGGGATGCGCCCCTGTTGCTCTGAGCTGAGCCAGTACCACCACCGTGGGCTAGGAGTAATGCTACTGCCAAACCTGAAGTAACCAGAATAGGAATCGCCCAGAATGTGAGTAGTAAGTAACCCTGCGTGTGCCAAATGGATTGTGTTACGAAGCCCTTGGGATGCCACAATAGATGATAGTTGCACAAGCTACGAAGAGCCGATGCACAGGGCAGTGCAGGTGGAACTGTACACTTTGAGAGAATGAGAAACGGAGCCAGGACACCCTTCCGGTGTCGCACAGAATCCTATAGCAAGAGCGAACAGACTACAGGTGCCAACCGGCGTGGTCACGGTGCACCCCGAACACCGGACAAGCAGAGCTCTGCAAGGGACTGGTATGGCGTCAAAAGGAGACTCAAAGTGTAACGGCTCAATGAACCAACAGAGGCTTGGCAAGCTAAACAAGTGGCACGTAACCGGAGACTACAGGCACTGCACGGGTTAATCTGGTACATACAGAAGAGCAATGCTCAGTGAGTAAATGGCAGGCAACCTCGGGCTACAGCTGAATGAGCGAGAGAGGAACAGCGAAAACAGTTCAGAATGTCGCCAGCGCGTCCGGAGGACACTGGAGCAGCAACCGGACAGGAGCGATAACCGGAACCGGATGGAAACAGCTGCAGGAACACCACCGGAGAGCGGATCAATCACGGAGCAGGATCAACAGCCAGAATCGGGTCGAATCACGGAGCAGGGTCGTCAGCCAGAACCGAGTCGAATCACGGAGCAGGGTCGTCAGCCAGAGCCGGGTCAGATCACGGAGCAGGGTCTTCAGCCAGAGCCGGGTCAGATCACGGAGCAGGGTCGTCAGCCAGAACCGGGTCAAATCACGGAGCGGGAACAGGAGAAGAGTCAGACTAGCAGGGTCGGTACACAGGAGACACTGGAATTCAGCAACAAGGCGTAGCAACAGGAACACCACGAAAGGGCAACTGACAAGTGCTCAAACTCCAGCATATAAAGGCACATCCTGGACGGGCCAATCAGACTCCTCCAATGCAAAGGTACACAGTCATAGATTGACAGGGAATCACGGGGACCATGATAGTACCCCCCTCTCAAAGACCCCCTCCCCTGCCAGAGGGTCTAGGTTTAAGAGGATATTTAGAATGAAAGCTGCGCATCAGTCGTGGAGCATGAAGATCCTTATGATCGACCCAAGAGCGCTCCTCAGGCCCATAGCCTTTCCAGTGGACCAAATATTGCAACTTGCCTCTAAATCTCCTGGAGTCAATAATGCTCTGAACTTCATACTCCTCTTGGCCTTGTACATCCACCTGCCCAGGAACCACCGGAGTGGTAGTATAGCGGTTGCAAACCAGGGGCTTTAAAAGTGACACATGAAACACGTTATGAATACGCATAGTCCTAGGGAGCTCCAATGCGTATGCCACGGGGTTGACTTTGCAAATAATCTTAAAGAGCCCAATGAACCGGGGAGCCAGTTTGTTCGAAGGCACTTGCAAGTTAAGATTCCTGGAGGAAAGCCATATCCTGTCCCCAACCTGGAAGGAGACCGCTGGTAGCCTTCTACGATTAGCCTGCCACTGATGTCTCAGGAAGGACTGACTGAGGGACCGTTGTACCTGTGCCCAAGTGGAGCGGAGCTGCTCCATGTGCTCATCCAGAGCCGGAATCTGTTGGGACTGAAATGAGTCTGGGAGTAGACAGGGTTGGAACCCATAATTAACCAGGAACGGAGAACTCCCAGACGATGAATTGAATGCCCATCTGGCCACAGAATGCCCTCCAGAATCTAGACACGAATTGGCTTCCCCGATCCGACACTATCACTCTGGGAACCCCGTGCAAGCGGAATACCTCCCTGGCAAAAATCACTGGCAATTCCTGGGCCGAAGGGAGGCCAGAGAGGGGCACGAAATGAGCCATTTTAGAGAACCTATCTACCACCATCAGGATAAACGTGTAGCCCTTAGAAAAAGGCAGTTCTCCCAAGAAATCAATAGAAATATGGGACCAAGGACGATCACCATTGGGTACTGGTTGGAGTAGCCCCACGTGGAGATGTCTGGGAGTTTTAGCACGGGCACAGGTGGCACAAGCAGCGGTAAATGCGGAGCAGTCAGCTTTCAGGGAAGGCCACCAGAATGTTCGTGACAATGACCAAGCCAACTGATCCCTGCCAATGTGCCCGGCTGCCTTAGATGAGTGATAGGTCTCGAGTAACTGGGTACGAAAAGGTTCGTCCACAAAACACCTACCAACTGGGGTTTCAGGAGGTGCCCGCGCTTGTGAAGCCATGATTTGCTCCCCAAGTGGCGAAGTGATGCTGGTACGAATAGTAGCCAGAATCCTATCTGGCTGAATTATAGGCACCGGGGCTTCATCCCTCTCAATGTCTGTGCAGAATTGTCTGGAAAGAGCATCTGCCCTAATATTTTTGGACCCAGGCAAGTAGGAGACTATGAAATTAAATCTAGACAAAAAGAGAGCCTAACGAGCCTGTCGAGAAGACAGCGTTTTGGCCTCAGATAAGTATATCAGATTTTTATGGTCAGTGAGGATTAAGCCTGGGGTCCTAGTGCCCTCCAGAAGATGTCGCCATTCTTTCAAAGCCAAGATGATAGCCAACAATTCCCTATCACCAATTTCATAATGGCTTTGGGCACTAGACAGCTTCTTGGAAAAAAATCCGCAGGGAGTTTACTCCCCTCCCTGGGGTGTTGGGAGAGAACTGCCCCTACCCCAACCTCGGAGGCATCGACTTCCAGGGTAAAAGGCAGGGTGGGATTAGGGTGGGACAGAATAGGAGCAGATGCGAATGCCTGCTTGAGGGTCTCGAAGGCCTGCTCAGCTGCCTCAGACCATTGAGAGGGATATGCGCCCTTATGCGTCAGGTCAGAGAGAGGTTTAGTAATGGTAGAAAAGTTCTGAATAAATTTTCTGTACTAGTTAGCAAAGCCCAGGAATCTTTGGATAGCTTTTAACCCCTTGGGTCGTGGCCATTGTAGGACTGCAGCCAACTTTTCTTGGTCCATAGCTATGCCATCGTTGGATATAACAAAACCCAAAAAGGGTACTTGAGAACAGTGAAATTCACATTTTTCTAATTTACAGAACAATTTGTTCTTGCGCAAACTAAGCAATACCTCAGAAACATCCTGGATATGCTGGGTTAAATTAGCTGAGTGAATCAATATATCGTCCAGATATACCACTACACAAGACTGTAACATATCGCGGAAGATATCGTTGATGAACTCCTGAAATACGGGAGGTGCATTACATAATCCGAATGGCATAACTAGGTATTCGTAGTGCCCTGACCTTGTATTGAAGGCTGTCTTCCACTCATCACCGGCCCTTATTCTTATTAAATTGTAGGCGGCCCGTAAATCGAGTTTCGTGAAAATAGAGGAGCCTTTCAACCTATCAAATAACTCTGTGATGAGCGGAATGGGGTATGCATTTTTGGACATAATCTTATTGAGTCCACGGTAGTCAATACAAGGTCGTAATTCGCCATTTTTCTTTATCACAAAAAAGAACCCTGCACCTGGATGATTTGCGAATAATCCCTCGTATGAAAGCATCCTTAATATATTCCTCCATGGCCTTAGTCTCATCACAGGACAATGGGTACGTCCTACCCCTCTGTGGCACCACTCCCAGAGGCAAATCAATATCGCAGTCATATGGCCGATGCTGCGGCAGTGTGCTAGCCTCCC
This sequence comes from Rhinophrynus dorsalis, assembly GCA_037306005.1. NCBI lineage: Eukaryota > Metazoa > Chordata > Amphibia > Anura > Rhinophrynidae > Rhinophrynus > Rhinophrynus dorsalis. Next base: position 493,661,762 of record CM074721.1, read on the forward strand.
CTTTACTTGCTGTATTCAGTTGGCACAGAAGGGGAGGTACACATAATCTTAACTGGACGAGATAGACAGTGACCAGTGCAGTATTCTGACCATGACTTGACTTCACATGTCTGCCAGTCAAACTGGGGATTGTGCAACGTCAACCAAGGGAACCCCAGAATTACCGCATGATGGGGTGAGTGTATAATATGGAAACAAAACCGGGTCGAATCATGGAGCAGGGTCATCAGCCAGAACCGAGTCGAATCACGGAGCAGGGTCGTCAGCCAGAGCCGGGTCAGATCACGGAGCAGGGTCTTCAGCCAGAGCCGGGTCAAATCACGGAGCGGGAATAGGAGAAGAGTCAGATTAGCCGGGTCGGTACACAGGAGACACTGGAATTCAGCAACAAGGCGTAGCAACAGGAACACCACGAAAGGGCAACTGACAAGTGCCCAAACTCCAGCATATAAAGGCACATCCTGGGCGGGCCAATCAGACTCCTCCAATGCAAAGGTACACAGTCATAGATTGACAGGGAATCACGGGGACCGTGATAACCCTGGATTTTTTTTTTCTTTTTTATTTTAAAAGACTTTATTGAAAAATTGAAGGTGGTACAAAGTCACACGGTAGACCAGAAAATAACAGATCAAGTATTATCTAAACATGGCAGCTAAGAGTCACACACACACACACTGTACTTGTGATACTTCTGGACAGAGACACAAAGCATACAGGAGACAATGCACATGTATGTCTTCTGAAAGGCAAACAATACAGAAGGCATGGTGTAATATTTAAGCTATATACCTTTACTCAGAACACAGCAAGAGACAATCGCAAGACAGAAGAGTATGCGAAGTAGTAACTATGTCCAGGAGCATCGCTATCTCCTAGCTCAGCAGATACATAACAACAGTGATGGCAAGTGAAGGAAACTAGGAAGAAGAAAAGGTCAGAAAAGGAATGAAAGAGAGTGGAAAAGGGAGAAGAAAGGGGTGAGAGACGTGAGGGAGGGAGGGAAAACAAGGTAGGGCCTCGGTACCTCTGCTACCAACCCCAAAGGGCAGACTAGAAAAACATGTGTAAAGAGTCCCTTCAGTCTCCATTAGAATTAGATGAAGGGGGTCGAATTGAATGACTGGAGCTATCCCAAATTCCCACACCACTCTGTAGGACCCGAACCTGCCCAGGGAATATGCATATAACTTCTACGTATCTCTATAGTGGTTTACCCTCGTTCTCCGGAGCTCCATCAACAGGCAGCCTCTCTCCTCCAGGAGGCAGCTACTATTAGACGCGCAGCTGTCAGCATAAAGTGTAAAAGATGGATGTCTTAACTGGAAATGAGTTTCGGAGGGAAAAGAGAAACAGAAGTGGATCGCCAGGGACCGGGAACCCCAGCACCTCCTCCATGGCTTGTTCAATCTGCGACCAGTACCTCACTTGACAGGTCCACCATATATGTGTCATCGTGCCCCCCTCTGCCCCACATCACCAGCATCTATCCAGCACGCCTGTTTTCATTTTCGAAAGCCTATAAGGTGTGAGGTACCATCTAGATATCAATTTGGAAACCCCTCTTGAGAGGGAACATCCCGAGGGAGGAAATGTGCCAGACGGAATATAGCTTCCCAAGAGTCCCAGGCAGGGACCCGAAGCTCTCTGCACCACACCACTGCAAAACAAGGCAACTCTGTGGCAGAGTCGTCATTGGCCAACCTGTAAACTTTGGAAAGTGTCTTGATGCAGTTTTTGTCAGAGATTAAAAGGTTTTCCATCGGAGTCAAGGGTCTTAACAAGGAACCCTGCCTCAGCAGTCTCTGCACAAAGTGTCTCATTTGTAAGTACCTCCACGATTCCCCCTCTGGAACACCACTCCACGAGACCATATCTTGAAACGGAAGGAGGTTCTCGTCTGCTATGAAAGAAGTGGCTAGCCCCATATCAAGGCTTTCACAGCAGTGGAAAGACCCAGCTGTCAATCCCAGGGGAAGTCTGGATTACTGACAAAAGCAAGGAGTGGCAACGGATAGACCCGAAGGATAGGCCAACCCCATCTCTCTCTCCCTCTCCTGCAAAGAGCCAGAACTCTACCTAGTATGGGGGATTCATACAGATCCTGTGGGATTTTGGTCCTCAGCGTAAAAAGTAGCTGTCTCGGAACTATAGTGGGATACGACATCATCGAAATGTGCAGCCAATCAGCTAGAGCAGATGGGTTCATCAGATCCACCAGCTTGGTCAGTGCAGAGGCTAGGTGATATCTCTTGAAATCTGATAATCCCATGCCGCCTGCCTTTCGCGGGGCCAACAATAGCTGTCGTCCACATCGTGGTGGTCTATTCCACCAAATAAATCATCCTAGTGTAGTCTGCAGGGACCTGAAAGAAGGATTTAGGAACATAAATTGGAAGGGTTTGAAATAGGTACAAAATGTATGGAAGAATCATCATCTTTATGTCATTCATACGACCAAACCACGAGATGGGCAGGTCCATCCAGGTTCGCAGTGTGTCTGAGATAGACTTCAGAAGTGGGACATAGTTGTATGCATATAGAGATTCGAGAGAGGGCGATACCCTCACTCTAAGTTATGTAATGTACGTAGATGGCCATGCAAAGGGGAACTCAGCATTTAGTGCTTGGTACTGTGAGGGGTCCAGGTTGATTTTGAGGATCTCCGATTTGGAGGTGTTAATGCAAGAACCAGAAGGTAACCTATAGTCCTCCAAGAGTGTCATGGTAGCTCTCAGAGACCGTGCTGACTCGGTTAACGTGAATAGTACGTCATCTGCAACTCTAGAGACCTTGAAATCTTTTTCAAGTCCAGTGATACCCTTAATATCTGAGTGATCCCTGATGGCACATAGGAGGGGCTCCAGGGCCAACACATAGAGGAGCGGCAAGAGGGGGCATCCCTGGCAGGTGCTATTAGAAATAGAGAACGGACTAGACAGAATGCCATTCACTTTCACCCCCATGTTGGGGCCTGAGTATAGGGCTCGAATCCAGTTCAGGCGTCTAGGGCCCAGCTTGATTGTCTCAAGAACCACCAAAAGAAATCTCCAATTCACTCTGTCAAAGGCCATTTCAGAGTCTAAGGGAAGAAATATCGTCAGGATGTTGGTATCACGGTGCCCGTGCTCTTTCAGAGACATTCTGTCAGTCTACACTCCTGCTCTACTCCTATTGGCTATACTGTGCTTGTCCTGCCCAGTCTGGCCTTTAAATACTGGGTTCTGGCACCCCTCCGGTGCCCTTTCGTGGTGTTCCAGTACCAGCTCTTGTTCCTGATTACAGTTTGCTCTCAGTGTATCAACCCGGCCTGCCTGACTACTCTGCATCTCGTCTCCTGCTTGTGAACCGACTGTTACGGTTTTCTGACACTCAGACCAGGTTGTAAAGTAAAAACACAGTTTTATTGAATTAGAATGATAAACAGTGCCCCTAGGGGCCAGCACAGGTAAGAACAGTACTGACAAATACAGACCAGGTATGGGTAATATAAACAGAGGAATAAGTACAGCTAAAGGCTGTAGCAAGCCCAAAGGGTAAACAGGAGCAACTGGAGAGGCTCAGGCTAGATTGGCCAACGCCCAGGATAGATATCAGTCTCTGGAGAACAGTCTCTAGATGTAGAGCAAGGAACACAGGATCAGCACTGTATCACTCTCTAAGCAGAAACGGGATACGCCCCTGTTGCTCTGAGCTGAGCCAGTACCACCACCGTGGGCTAGGAGGAATGCTACTGCCAAACCTGAAGTAACCAGAATAGGAATCGCCCAGAATGTGAGTAGTAAGTAACCCTGCGTGTACCAAATGGATTGTGTTATGAAGCCCTTGGGATGCCACAATAGATGATAGTTGCACAAGCTACGATGAGCCGATGCACAGGGCAGTGCAGGTGGAACTGTACACTTTGAGAGAATGAGAAACGGAGCCAGGACGCCCTTCCGGTGTCGCACAGAATCCTATAGCAAGAGCGAACAGACTACCGGCGCCAACCGGCGTGGTCACGGTGCACCCCGAACACCGGACAAGCGGAGCTCTGCAAGGACTGGTATGGCGTCAAAAGGCGACTCAGAGTGTAAGGGCTCAATGAACCAACAGAGGCTTGGCAAGCTAAACAAGTGGCACGTAACCGGAGACTACAGGCACTGCACGGGTTAATCTGGTACATACAGAAGAGCAATGCTCAGCGAGTACAAGGCAGGCAACCTCGGGCTACAGCTGAATGAGTGAGAGAGGAACAGCGAAAACAGTTCAGAATGTCGCCAGCGCGACCGGAGGACACTGGAGCAGCAACCGGACAGGAGCGATAACCGGAACCGGATGGAAACAGCCGCAGGAACACCACCGGAGAACGGATCAATCACGGAGCAGAATCAACAGCCAGAACCGGGTCGAATCACAGAGCAGGGTCGCCAGCCAGAACCGGGTCGAATCACGGAGCAGGATCATCAGCCAGAGCCGGGTCAGATCACGGAGCAGGGTCTTCAGCCAGAGCCGGGTCAGATCACGGAGCAGGGTCGTCAGCCAGAACCAGGTCAAATCACGGAGCAGGAACAGGAGAAGAGTCAGACTAGCCGGGTCGGTACACAGGAGACACTGGAATTCAGCAACAAGGGGCAGCAACAGGAACACCACGAAAGGGCAACTGACAAGTGCCCAAACTCCAGCATATAAAGGCACATCCTGGGCGGGCCAATCAGACTCCTCCAATGCAAAGGTAACACAGTCATAGATTGACAGGGAATCACGGGGACCGTGATACCGACCCGGACTGCCTGACCATTCTGCTTCTCATTTCCTGTGTACCGACCCGGCTTGGCTGACGTTTCTGCTCTGTGTACCGACCCGGCTTGGCTGACGTTCCTGCTCCTGTGTACCGACCTGGCTTGGCTGACGTTCCTGCTCCGTGTACCGACCCTGCTTGGCTGACGTTCTTGCTCCGTGTACCGACCCGGCTTGGCTGACGTTCCTGCTCCGTGTACAGAGCCGGCTTGGCTGACGTTCCTGCACCGTGTACCGACTTGGACTGGCTGACGTTCCTGTTCTGGGTGCACCCGCCCGGTCTCCGACTGAGGGCGGTGATCCTTTCTCACTGTCTGTGACAGCTGTGCAGTTTTGGTTTCGGTTGCCTCTGTGTCGCCCCGGCGACATTCCAATTGGCTTGTCATACCATCCGCTCCCGGTTGGTTGCCTCCTCAGGGCCAGTTGCTTAGTTCCGTTGCTGTCACGCCAGTGCTCAGTTGCTCAGTCTCCATTACTGCCACTGCAGTCTCCAGTTGCTTAGTCTCCGTTGCTGCTACGGCAGAGTGCAAGTGGCCTAGTCTCTGTTTACTGCTACGGCAGTGTCCCTGTGGTTCAGAGTCCATTATTGCCCCGACAGTATCTAAGGGCTTAGTCTCCGTTACTGCCACGGCAGTGCTCTAATTGCCTGGTCTCCATTACTGCTACGGTAGTGTCCACGTCACTCAGTCTCTGTTACTGCTCCGGCAGTGTTCACGTGGCCTAGTCTCCGTTACTGCTCCGGCAGTGCTCAAGTTGCTCACTGCAAAGGCAGTTCACCATTACCTGTTATACTAATCCTTGGGCGTTACTCATATTTAAGCTCCCTAGCCTAGGTGAGCTTCTTAACAGGCCCTACCACACATGGGACTGTTTACACTCGCTGACTGCTATTAACCCATGCAGTACCGATACACTGGGACTCTTTCAAGATCCGCCTGACCTGTGTCAGTATAATGTGTTATGGACTCTGTATTTATACTGGACCTGTGTGGGCTCATCTATATGTAACCTGTCTTGGGGCTGTTCTATATTGAGAATATATTACAGGACCTTTGAGGGTTATTATATTCCTAATTGCTTAATAAAACTGTGTTTTATACAAACCTATTGTGTCTGTGTGTCAAACAAACCGTTACAGTTGGCCTTCGTCACCCTGTGTAGGATGGATATAATGCGGGCTGTGTTGTCCTTTGCCTGACACCCTCCCACAAACCCAACCTGATCGGTGTGCACCAAGGGTGGGCTTCCAGAGTCTGGGCAGAGAAGCCCATGGAAGGGGATATGGAATTAAAAGTGAGAGCCATCCAGCGTGAGGGGATATGTAAGAACTTCATATAATAACCCGCAGGCAGGCCATCCGGTACGTATCTCCTCCTCGAGGACTCTGTCAAGGTTTGGCTGAGCTCTGCTGCTCGATTCTGCTCTCTGAGCTAATCCAGTACTCTTCTATCCATTACAGCTGCCTTTCCTTTGCTGAGCTGGCTGAATCAGCTGACCTCTGTGTGTTTGCTCACCTGACTGCTATCCACCAACAGCCAACCTTCCCAGGGTATTTAAAGCAGCTTGGCTCACTACCTGATTGCCCTTGTGTCTGATTCTGGAGCAAGCGCGTTATCCTGAGTTGCTGAATACCTGTGTATGACCTGGCTTCCTCTGACGTCCCTTCTGGTTCCTGACTGCTGGCCTTGTTCCTGACTTTGCTCATTTCCGTATTTCTGACCCTGGCTTGGCTGAGTACCTGTCTTGGTTTCTGACCCTCCCTTTTCTTTTGGTTTCCACTTCTGGATCACGATTTTGCTTTGTTTGCTTTTGTTATTTCAATAAAGGTGTTTTGCATTTTTACATTTTGTGTCCTGTCTGGTTCCTGGTTCCTAACAGGCTCGTGATCCAGCAATCTCACCGCTTCAGGCGTGAGTTTTGCTTGCACATAACACTGTAAGAAGCTTTGTAGAAGCCCATCTCTTTCTCCCTCTGCATGACTGATAGGAGTGTCAGGTAGATTGTAGAGAGAAGCATAAAATGTCTTAAAGGAGTCTGCAATGTGGTCGCTGCGCAAGCTGAGTGTCCCTTGAGGATTCCGCACTGGACGAACACTGCAGGCCCTGTAGTGTCTCCGCACGACTCTCTCTAGAAGTTGTTACCCTGCAAGTAGGGCTTATATTTATACCACAGGAACGTCCGATGCTCCATAGATTTAAGAAGAGTGGAGATCTCCACCTGAAGTCGCAACAACTCCTTCCCCACCACAGGACCCAGGGAATGTTTATGGGCTAGCTCCAGGTCCTTCAGCCGAGACAACAGGGACTGCAACTCCCTCATTTTTTCTCTCTTTTTAAAATGCCAAGCTTAATGAATTCCCCCGGATGACTGCTTTGTGAACCTCCCACCAAATTGGTGGAGCCACGTCCCCTGTGGTATTCTCATCAAAATATTGCACTAGTGCCCTCTAACAATTCAGTCTCTCCCGGCCTCGGCCTCCAGAAGGCAGTCGTGAAGTCTCCATGTGCTGGGTCCCCTCCCGAGATTTGCAACTCAACAAACACTGGACTGTGATCAGACCAAGTAATGTCTCCATGTTAGGACCGTGTACATAACTCAGGGAGCAGTGGTCACAGTGGAAGAAGTCTATGCATGAGAATTTTTTATGTGAGTGAGAAAAGAAAGAGAAATCCCTCTCTTTGGGGTACTTGAGGCACCAAATATCAAGGCGCTGGTGTTGATCGAGGGTGTTGTTAAAGGACCTCACCACAGCCTTCTTATAAGAAGAGTAAGGAGGATTGCAGTCCTGTGCGGGGGGCCAGAACGAAGTTCAAGTCTCCACCCAGAAGAAGTATGCCCTCCCTAAAAGCATCCCGTCTGTCTAAAATCTCCACAAGCAATGAACCTTTGTTTTTCATTAGGAAAACATGTGTTGACCAGTGTGACTTTAGTGTTCAAGATGACACCCTTAACCATCACAAATCTGCCAAGAGGGTCTGTCACGGTTTGTTAAGACTCTCAGACGCAAAGTTAGGTAAAAACACAACTTTATTGAAAAGTTTAAGACAGTCCCATAGGATCTCATACACATACATACAAATAGAAGTGACAGGAAAGCAGTAATAATAGCGATTAAGGCTCTACCGGCCCTGCCAATATACCGGGCAAGTCAGCCTGGGCAAGCAAGGAAATATAGATGGCTCTACCGGCCCTGCCAATATACCGGGCAAGGCAGCCTAATGGAATACCAGGAATATACAGGCTCTACCGGCCCTGCCAATATACCGGACAAGGCAGCCTAACGGAATACCAGGAGTATACAGGCTCTACCGACCCTGCCAATATACCGGGCAAGGCAGCCTAACGGAATACCAGGAGTATACGGGCTCTACTGGCCCTGCCAATATACCGGGCAAGGCAGCCTAACGGAAAATCAAGAGCGTACAGGCTCTACCGGCCCTGCCAATACCGGGTAAGGCAACCCAAGATGAGTAGGAAAGGAAGGTTCTACCGGCCTTACCAATTACCGGGCAGGGCAGCCTAGATGGAGATGGTGGCAACACTGAAGCCTCAATGACCGTCAGATGACAATGACAGTCATAAAGATGATATGCAGAGGCTCGCTGAGCATAAGTGGTAATACACAGAATCATGCGTACTGGACCAACAACTAGCTGTCTAGGACATGACAGCAGTACTAGCGTGGAGCAAACCAGTACCCGCGTACCGGGAGTCAATAGTATAACTGGCAATGTAGGCCGTGAGGCCGTTGAGCGAAGCAGTACCCGCGTACTGGGAACCAACAGTATTAATGGCAGTGTAGGCCGTAAGGCTGTGGAGTGAACCAGTACCCGCGCACTGGAACCAACAATATCAATGGCTATGTAGGCCGAGAGGCCGTGAAGCGAACCAGCACCCGCGCACTGGAACCAACAGTATCAATGGCTATGTAGGCCGTGGAGCGAACCAGCACCCGCGCACTGGAACCAACAGTATCAATGCAATGTAGGCCGTGAGGCCGGGGAGTGAACCAGCACCCGCGCACTGAAACTAACAGTATCAATGCAATGTAGGCTGTGAGGCCGGAGCGAACCAGTACCCACGTACTGGGAGCAATCACATGAGTGTGGAACAGCCGGTTGGCTTGTGGAGCGAACGAGTACCCGTGTACTGGGAGTAACTATAGTAGGAACAGCCGTAGCCGTATGGTAGAAGAGCGAACCAGTACCCGCGTACTGGGAGCCAGCAAGAGTAGAAATGTCGCCTGGGCGACCGGAGATCAAGGAAGTCACTGAAGAGTAGAAACAGTACACTGCAGACGACACAGGAACCAGCTCTCCAATGGACAACCGGATCAGGAACTGCAACAAGGACTGGCACCAGGAAGCAGCAACGATGGATGACTTCAACCGGATCAGGAACGGAACTGGAACCGCCGAGCAGGAGACTCAGGAACAAGATGATCTCAGGAATACTGGAACACAGCTAAGGCCCATAGAACTTCAGGAACAAAGTGAAAGTGCAAGCTGTCAGAGACAACACGAAAGGGCAACCAAAGGGTGCCCAAACTCAGTTTAAATAGACAGAGTGAGGCGGGCTGAAGGCAGACAGCCAATGGGAGCCCCCTACAGGTAATAGACACACAAAGGCAGCAATCACGGGCACCGTGATAAGGTCACACATGCTATCCAGAGTGGTCCAGGGTACAGAGCGGTGTAGGAAGATAGAGGCCCCCTTTGATTTAGAATCTGAAGTGGAGTGCCATTGCAATGGGAAATGTCGTGAGCTAAGTGAGGGGTGAGAACTCCCCTGAAAGTGTGTCTCCTGTACAAAGAGAATTTTGATTTCCTTTTTGATCATTTCTCTGAGTAACATGCTTCTCTTTTCAGGCACATTGAGGCCATGTACATGGAAAGAGAAGCAGTTCATCAACACAGAGTCAGCCATTGTCCAAACAACGAGGACCAGTCAAAGGAGCAAAACCAAAGGCCCACCAAGGCAGAGGTCAGAGCAGAGGGAAAGGATAACAGGAAATGTCAACAGAAAAGGGTAGAGTGTAATACAAGCTTAAAGAGAGATTTTCCTGTTTAAGGAAAGAGCCAAGGACAAAGAGAAACAGGACAGGATATAGACAATAGCATCTGCTGCTCGGTGTAGGGGGATGCACCACTCGGGAGAGACGAGCAAAAAAGTATGCGCCAACTGAGAACAAAGTAACAAGACCAAGCCAAAACGGCCTAGCCTGGGAACAAACATAGGTAACACATTATCATATAACAATGGCAACCAACAGGACCTCATGTGGGGAGGGAGCAGCCGCAAGACCCCGACACATTAGGCCAGATCAGGTCAGGTGAGAGACCCTGTTGGGCAATGGCCACACACTGTGTGACTTCGGGGAAGCACATGGGCAGACCGAACCTCAATTCCACAGAGCAGGTGAGACCAAAACACTCATCCAGCTCAGAGAAAGGAAGAGCCCAAACTGCACAAGAAGCCCCCCTCTAAAACCTGAAAGACATGAGTGGTGTACAATACAGTCCCACAAGGGAAACTCCTCAACCGACCTCAAGGAGCTGGCTCCAACTCCATCCATCTCCACACCACTAGCAAGGAAAATCCGGATTCGGCCTTTTAGCGCCCCAACCTGTAGATTTTATGCAATTCCTAGTGAATCTGCAGAAGAAGTGGAAGGACAAGCAGAATCCCCCCAGGGGTCTGAAGACTGCACAGGCAAGGGTGGAGTATAACAATCTGTTGTGATCGTGACTAATATAAATTACAGACACACATTAATACATTGTTTTTGTTTTGAATATGTGGATCAAATAATAGTCACTGTACAATTGTCAGATCAACTTATGTGAAAGGACCTGTGTGTTTCGTTTAAAGAGCCAGGCACTCTGATGGAAAGGGGTCAATGAATTTTTATATTTAAAGAAAGCTATTGGGAACTAATACAAGAGACATATTTTGGCGGTGCCAATATGGCACCTGGGGTAGGAGCAGACACTTTTGCATTAAGTGATATAATTGACACAGAGGAGCGTAGACAGAGAATCGATTTTTTTTGTTTGAAACAGAAGATTTAGAAATAACTAAACACATCCAGGAGTTGGATATCAAGACTTTGTTCAACAAATTAGAAAAACCTCTGACGAAGGACCTTCGCTTATGGTGGGATGTGAATACCCTTAACAAATATTTGGAGGTGAGACGCATCCCCACGGGACGTAGAATTAAGAAATATCCAAGTTTTGATACCAAAGATACATCCTTTATTACCAAATGGAATAATGAATTAACGAAATGCTCCCTCACATTGATTGGATTAATAGCGGAGTATAAAAAGGAAGAGTCAGTTTCCATAAAGGAAGACATTATTAAGCTACAACAATCCTTAAGGGAGCAAACCAATAATGCTTCATTTCAAGATCTGGATGCAAACTTAAAAATTACCCTGAATAAATTGGACAAGGATCACTCTTTGTTTAAACATAAGAAATATTTAAGAGATAAGTCCGATTATGAGCAAGATTCAGTGTATCATTGGAAGCGGTCATTAAATCGTTCACGACAAATGAGATCCACCTCTCGCCATTCAGAAAACAGAGTCAGTTTTTCAGAATCAGATCACTTTATTGATGTAGTTAGTAGAGGAAAGGAATCTGATGATAATTTTGAGGACAATTGTAGGATGTGGATACTTATGCTACCTTGGGATACAATCCCACGGCTGCATATCGTGTCCATTTGTCAAGGATTATTGAAATGGGTGTCCATATAGGTGTTATCAATCAGCAAGAAAAGGCAGCTATGATACCTCAGTGTCCGGTGGTGCCTATTTTCCACCACCTGCCCAAGGTACACAAATCTTAATTGTCTCCGGCATCGGCTCTATTAATGAACCGTTGTCGGATTTTGTGGATTATTACCTTGGGCCGGTGGTGGAGGCATTGCCTTGTGGGCTTAAAGATACAAAGGCAGTTTTGATTGAAATGTCACAAATGGATTGGAAGTCAAATTATTCATGGCTCTCAGCGGATGTGGTGGGTTTTTATCCCTCTATACCACACCACTTGGCGCTGACGGCATTGAAACACCAATTGCTGCTCTTAACATACTATACAGATGAGCGTGTTGATTTTTTTGATGAAGGCAGTAGAATACCTCCTGTGCCACAAATTTTTCGCTTTCGATGGGGAGTTCTACCTCCAGAGACGTGGGGTTGCCATGGGGGCAAGTTTTGCCCCCACTTTAGCTAATATCTTTATGGCATGGTGGGAATATACCCATGTTTGGGAGTGAGAACCCCCATCATGAGTGGATCAGGTGGTACGGGAGGTATATTGATGATCTTTTGTTTGTGTGGTCAGGTAGTAGAGAGGAAGCGATGTGTTTTGTGGAAACACTTAACCACAATGATCTTAATTTACAGTTCACCTATACTTTTGACTGATCCAGAATGTCTTTTTTGGATTTGACCCTTATAGGTAATAGTGACACATCCAAGGTGGTCACTGAAAATTACCGTAAACCAGTGGCAGGAAATGGGTTGCTGCATGCCCACTCAGTCCACCTCTGTTCACAGATAGAGAACATCCCTAAAGGGCAGTGCTCAGAGGAAAAAGGATTTTTGGAAAGTTCTAAAGACTCAAAACTGAGGTTTAGGGCAAGAGGGTATCCAGCAAGCCTGTTGAATAAGGCCCAAGCATATGCATATGGTCAAACCAGAGAGACATTGTTGGGCATGTCAAATAGACAGAAGAACAATGATAATAGAGCAGTGAGGTTTTATCACGGTGCCCGTGATTGCTGGCTTTTTCTGTCAGTTAGCTGTGGGGGCGCTCCATTGGTTGCCTGTGATTAGTTCCTGCACCCTTTCACTGCCCTTTCGTGGTGTCTCTATGTCAGTGATCACCTTCCTATGGATTCCTGTGTCATCTGGGGCCTGCTTGAATCCTCTACAGTTCCAGCATCTGTGTACCTACCCAGAGAGCCAGTATACACTCCAGAGTTGTTCCTGTGTGCTGATCCGGTTTGGCTGACGTTCCTGCTTCCGTTCCTGATCCGGTTTGGCTGAGATTCCTGCTCCCGTTCCTGACCCGGTTTGGCTGACGGTCCTGCTTCTGTTCCTGACCCAGTTTGGCTGTTGTTGCTGCTCCGGTATCCTGTTCCTGCCTGGCTGTCGTTCCTGTTCCTGGATCCTGACTTGGATGCATTCCACTTGACTCCGGTCGCCTCAGCGACATTCTGACCTCTGGGTTCCTCCTATGGTGGTACCGTTGATTCCAGGCATCCGGCCTCCGAGTTGGCACTGACTGCCCATGTTATTGATTACTCCACTTACACCTGTTGCTAATGCTGCCTCCGTTATAGCACCAGTAGGGCTTCCGTGTTTCCCCAGTATGCGGTACTGGTTTGCTCCACTATTACACCGGTTGCTTGCTGCCTCTGTTATAGCACCGGTAGGGCTTCCGTGCTTGTCCAGTACGCGGTACTGGTTTGCTCCATTCTAACACTGGTTGCTTGCTGCTTCCGTTATAGCACCGGTAGGGCCTCCGTGTTGTCCAGTACGCGGTACTGGTTTGCTCCATTCTACACCGGTTGCTTGCTGCTTCTGTTATAGCACCGGTAGGGCCTCCATGTTGTCCAGTACACGGTACTGGTTTGCTCCATTCTACACCGGTTGCTTGCTGCTTTCGTTATAGCACCGGTAGGGCCTCCATGTTGTCCAGTACACGGTACTGGTTTGCTCCATTCTACACCGGTTGCTTGCTGCCTCCGTTATAGCATCGGTAGGACCTCCGTGTTGTCCAAATACGCGGTACTGGTTTGCTCCACTCTAACACCGGTTGCTTGTGTTACCACCATTATAGCACCGGTAGGGCCTCCATGTTTGTCCAGTACGCGGTACTGGTTTGCTCCACTCTCTCACCGGTTGCTGATGCTACATTCGTTATTGCACCGGTGGGGCCTCCAATACTCCGTGTCACTCTTGTCATAGGCTACCTTGCCCGGTATTTTGGTAAGGCCGGTACAGCCTTCTTCATCTCGTTGTGCCAGTCTTTAGGCTGCCTTGCCCGGTATATTGGCAAGGCCGGTAGAGCCTCCTCAGTCCTTTTGTGCTATTTCTAGGCTGCCTTGTATTTTGGTAAGGCCGGTAGAGCCGCCTTCATCCCGTTGTGCCAGCCCTTAGGCTGCCTTGCCCGGTATATTGGCAAAGCCGGTAGAGCCTCCTCAGTCCTTTTGTGCTATTTCTAGGCTGCCTTGCCCGGTATTTTGGTAAAGCCGGTAAAGCCTTCTTCATCTCGTTGTGCCAGTCTCCAGGCTGCCTTACCCGGTATTTTGGCAAGGCCGGTAGAGCCTAATATTGTATCATTATATGCTATGCTACTCAAACCTGTTGTGTGTCTGTAACATATGTGTATGTCAGGACCTGTGAGGGTTCTTATTAACTTTTCAATAAAGTTGTGTTTTTATCTTAACTCTGTGTCTGTGAGTCAAAACAAACCGTGACAGGTTTATAACTACCTTTAGTCCTCAATACAGACAAATTTGTGATATAATACGGACATTTTTACCAATACTACTGGCAGATTCAAGACTGGCAGACTTGACAAGAGAGGGTTGCCAATTTGTAGCCAGAAGGGAAATTTCGTTAGGTAACATAGTGTCACCAAGTCTTTACTTGTCAAATCCTTCCAAACCCACTTGTTTAGATCATAAGGGAACATATAAATGTGACTCCCTTCATTGCAAAAGCTGCCAGTATTTGATCCAAACCAAAAAGTTTAAGAGCTTGGTTGCGGGAGGAGAGTATGATATCAAGAGCTACATTAATTGTGGCACTAAGAATGTCATTTATCTCTTTACCTGTAAATTGTTCCATATTCAATATGTGGGACAGACTGCTAGACTTTTGAGACATCTGATTAGGGAACATATTTACCAAACTGAAAAACAACTGTTGGATTCGGCGATTGCCAGGCATATCAATGAGATCCATGGGGGTAGTTTGGAGAGATTGGCGTTTGTCGGCATTGAGAGAGTGATGTTGCCCTGGAGGGAGGGAGACATATCCAGATTGCTAGATGAATGTGAGGCTTTCTGGATATTGCACCTTGACACCAAGGTTCCATCAGGGATTAATGCCGAATGGGACATCAGTCATCTATTTTGAGGTCCCTATTTGTCCATTATACCTCCAATTTACTTGGGATATAGATGAGTGGGAGGTGGTTATAGATTTGACGGTAAAGATTTGGAATTGGTAATCGTAATATGGAGGTATGGGTGATAGGATCAAGTGATTATTTAATACATATATATGTATATCTCTCTGAGAGTAACTATCATTAGTTAATGGTTTGACAGCAGACAAATATCTCAATGAAAGAATATATGTACTTAAGGGTTACCACAATATATTTATATTAACATTTATTATATTATTATTAATATATCACGGTGCCCATGATTGCCTCCAGTGGGTAATTGCTGTAACAGTGACATTGTTACTTCCTGGCTGTCGATGTATGCAAGTCGCTGTTCTTATATGTCACTGTGGTTGTGATGTCATCTCTCCGCCCACCTGCCAGGCCTTTTAAACCTCAGCACGTCATATTACCTGTGCCCTTTCATGGTGCACCTGAGCCTAGTGCTGTGTTGGTCCATTGCTGTTCCTGTGTATTACTCTGGCTCCATCTGACTACCCGATCTGGCTCTGACTCTTGGCTACATCCGACTACCTTATCCAGCTCTGACTCCTGGCTACATCCGATTACCCGATCCAGCTCTGAATCCTGGCTACGTCTGACCACTCTCCCTCTGTTGCGTTCTGCTACTATTGCTAGCCTCAGCTACCCAGCCAGCTACTGTATCCTTGTTATTTGGGCCTACCTTACCATGCTCGCTACCCCGTTAGCAATGCTTGCTTCGGTCAGTCCGTGTCACTTATCTCCTGTGTTCTGTCCGGTCCCAGTGTTGCCTCACCTAGCCTACTAGGTGCCGTTTTTGCCTTGCATAGGTATACCCTAGCGGTAGGGTATAGTTGCGCTACGAGTCACCTGCTTGGTGTGACTAGGGAAGTGCCATGCACTGTCCCTCTATCCTGCTGCAAAGGTTACCTAGGGCCGTTCGATTACTGCTACACCTACCTAGTGAAGGGTTGAGGAAGTGTCTTGCACTGTCCTCACACCTGGCCTCGAGAAGGTGGTGGAGTTAGTCGCTACAGTGTTGCTGTAGTTCTGGAGATACTCGCTCAAATTGCCTGGGTACTCTAGCATTAGGGTACAGACGTGGGTTACCACTCTTGCCTAGTGAATGGTGAAGAAAATGTGTACTGTTCTTCCCTGGACTCGTGGGAGTGTACTATTCTTTACTGCCACTGTTGTATTTAAAATAAAGTTTATTTTAAATTTTATCTGTACTTGTCAAGTGTCGTTATTTCCAAGTCACCCCGTGACATAATATTAATAACAATATTCCCAGGTGACAATCTAGGTCACCAATTTTGGGAGGGCCTTTTGAGTTTCTCACCCACTACGAGATTTGCCAATAATTAGAATTCTGGGATCAGTCAGGTACAATGTTATAGGGCAGAATTACTTTAAATGTTCTTTTGTTTTGGTTTGTTTAGCTTTACTGTTATTTTATCGCATTTTTTCATGTGCTTAATGTATGTTGTCCCAGTATTGGTGATGTACATTTAATATACATGTGTTGGGTATATAGGACTGCAGCTGAATATCCAGCAGTGTGTATCACATTGTTAACTATAAGGTTAGTTATATAGTACTTATGCTCTTTTGAGAATTGACTCGATTCAACTGTTTAATTTAATTCAACTTATTTTTAAATTATTGTCTGTGTGATGGCCGCTTGCCAAATGATGGAGGAATAGGAGCGGGTTAAAGTTGAGCCCGATCTGTTAGATCACACCTCCGTCTGATAGGTGCTGTACACTTAATGTGATAGGTCTAACTCAGTCACGTATTGGTTAGTTTGTGATTTTCAAATTGTAACATCCAATCATGAGATACCAGAAGGTTTTTAATGGGAAGCATGGAGTTACAATGTATCTATGATGAAGCGCTCGTGTAGAGCGAAATGCGTTAGATGGGTCTCATATAGCCAACTTGTTTGTGTTTAAGTGTTTAAGTGTTTAGCTCCCTACTCCTCTGGAGGATCTGCTCCTTCTCTCTAAAATAGTATAGACGGCAGATTACATCTCTAGGCTTCCGGTTTGGCCTGGTCCTTCCCCTCAGTGCTTTGTGAGCCCTCTCAAGGCATATCTTGTAGGAGTCAGGCTTCTTCAAAATCTCTCTGAAGATAGTTTGCAGCGCTGGTTCAAGTTGTTTAGTTGTAATTGATTCAGGTAAAATTTTCAGCCGGACGACCCCTATTATCCAAGTCATCCAACTTATACATTAGGTTGGAAATTGTATCTTGTTGTTCAGCTATCATTGCTCCAAAGCCTAGGGTAGCCACCTTTTCCTCAAAAAAATACCGGCCATAGTTGTGGGTCAGTGAAGGCGGAGCCACAAAAGGGGCAGAACCACTCAATGTTGCATGACCACTCTCTCTGACTAAGCACTCTCTCTCTGACTAAGCACACTCTCTCTGACTAAGTACTCTCTCTCTTGCTCTCTCAGACCGCTCTCTCAGACTAAGCACTCTCTCTCAGACTAAGCACACTCTCTCTCTGACTAAGCACTCTCTCTCTTTGACTAAGCACTCTCTCTCTCTCTCTCTGACTAAGCACTCTCTCGCTCTCTCAGACTAAGCACATTCTCTCTGACTAAACACTCTCTCTTGCTCTCTCAGATTAAGCACACACTCTCTCTCTGACTAAGCACACTCTCTCTGTCTCTCACACTAAGCACACACTCTCTCTCTAAGCACTGTCTCTCTGACTAAGCACTCTCTCAGACTAAGTGCTCTCTGTCTGACTAAGCACTCTCTCTCTCTCTCAGACTAAGCTCACTCTCTGACTAAGCACACTCTCTATCTATCTGACTAAGCACTCTCTCTCTCTGACTAACCATTCTCTCGCTCTCTCAGACTAAGCACACTCTCCCTGACTAAGCACTCTCTCTCTTTTTCTGACTAAGCACTCTCTCTCTCAGACTAAGCACTCTCTCACTCTGTCAGACTAAGTACACTCTCTCTGACTAAGCACTCTCTTTCAATCTCTCAGACTAAGCACATGCTCTCTCTCTCTGACTAAGCACTCTCTCTCTCTCAGACTAAGCACACTCTCTCTCTCTCTCTGACTAAGCACTCTCTCTCAGACTAAGCACTCTCTGAATAAGCACTCTCTCTCTCTCTCTAACTAAGCACTCTCTGTCTCTGACTAAGCACTCTCTGTCTCTCAGACTAAGCACTACCTCTCTGACTAAGCACTCTCTCTCTCTCAGACTAAGCACACACTCTCTCTCTCTGACTAAGCACACTCTCTCTTTCAGACTAAGCACACTCTCACTCTCTGACTAAGCACTCTCTCTTGCTCTCTCAGACTAAGCACACACTCTCTCTCTGACTAAGCACACTCTTTCTCTCTCAGACTAAGCACACTCTCTCTCTGTCTCTGACTAAGCATTCTCTCTCAGACTAAGCACACACTCTCTCTCAGCACTCTCTGTCTTACTAAGCACTCTCTCTGACTAAGCACTCTCTCTCTCAGACTAAGCACTCTTTCTCTGACTAGGCACTCTCTCTCTCTCTCTCTCAGACTAAGCCCTCTCGCTCTCTCTCTGACTAAGCACTCTCCCTCTCTTAGACTAAGCACACACACTCTCTCTCTATCTGACTAAGCACTTTCTCTATCTCAGACTAAGCACACTCTCTATAAGCACTCACGCTCTCTCTGACTAAGCGTTCTGTTTCTCTCAGATTATGCACTCTCTCTCTCAGACTAAGCACACTCTCTCTGACTAAGCACTCTCTCGCTCTCTCAGACTAAGCACACTCTCTCTGACTAAGCACTCTCTCTTGCTCTCTCAGACTAAGCACACTCTCTCTCTCTCTGACTAAGCATTCTCTCTCTCTGACTAAGCACACTGTCTCTTTCTCTGACTAAGCACTTTCTCTCAGACTAAGCACACTCTCTCTGTCTCTGACTAAGCACTCTGCCTCTCAGAATAAGCACTCTCTCTCTGACTAAGCACACACTCTCTCTCTATCTGACTAAGCACTTTCTCTCTCTCTCAGACTAAGCACACACTCTCTCTCTCACTAAGCACTCTCTCTCTGACTAAGCACTTTCTCTCTCTCTGACAAAGCACTCTCTCTCTGACTAAGCACTCTCTCGCTCTCTCAGACTAAGCACACTCTCTCTGACTAAGCACTCTCTTTCAATCTCTCAGACTAAGCACACGCTCTCTCTCTCTCTGACTAAGCACTCTCTCTCTCTCAGACTAAGCATACTTTTTCTCTCTCTCTCTGACTAAGCACTCTCTCTCAGACTAAGCACTCTCTGTCTGAATAAGCACTCTCTCTCTGACTAAGCACTCTCTGTCTCTGACTAAGCACACTCTCTATCTCTCTCTCAGACTAAGCACTCTCGCTCTCTCTCTGACTAAGCACTCTCTCTCTCTTAGACTAAGCACACACTCTCTCTCTATCTGACTAAGCACTTTCTCTATCTCTCTGACTAAGCACTCTCACTCTGAATAAGCACTTTCTCTATCTCAGACTAAGCACACTCTCTATAAGCACTCACGCTCTCTCTGACTAAGCACTCTCTCTCTCTCTCAGACTAAGCACACTCTCTCTGACTAAGCACTCTCTCGCTCTCTCTGACTAAGCACACTCTCTCTGACTAAGCACTCTCTCTTGCTCTCTCAGACTAAGCACACACTCTCTCTCTCTCTGACTAAGCACTCTCTCTCAGACTAAGCACACTCTCTCTGTCTCTGACTAAGCACTCTCTGTCTCTCAGAATAAGCACTCTCTCTCTGACTAAGCACACACTCTCTCTCTGACTAGGCACTTTCTCTCTCTCTCAGACTAAGCACACACTCTCTCTCTCACTAAGCACTCTCTCTCTGACTAAGCACTTTCTCTCTCTGACTAAGCACTTTCTCTCTCTGACTAAGCACTCTCTCTCAGACCAAGCACACACTCTATCTGACTAAGCACTCTCTCTGTCAGACTAAGCTCACTCTCTCTCTCTCTCTCAGACTAAGCACACTGTCTCTCAGACTAAGCCGGCCAGGTGACAACCCTATTCACAATCCCACTGTGCCCTCTGTCGCATCAACTCTTCGAACAACACCTTGTGTAATCTCTACCATCATCTAATACCACTCTGTGCCCTCTCTCCATCAGTTAATACCACCCTGTGCCCTCTCTCCATCATCAAATACCGTTCTGTGCACTCTGTCCCATCACCTAATACCACTCTGTGCCCTCTCTCCATCATTTAATACCACCCTGTGCCCTCTCTCCATCATCAAATACCATTCTGTGCACTCTGTCCCATCACCTAATACCACTCTGTGCCCTCTCTCCATCATTTAATACCACCTTGTGCCCTCTCTCCATCATCGAATACCATCCTGTGCACTCTGTCCCATCACGTAATACCACTCTGTGCTCTCTCTCCATCATCTAATACCACCCTGTGCCCTCTCTCCATCATCTAATGCCATCCAGTGCACACTCTCACACCATCCAGTATCATCCTGTGTCCTCTAGCTCATCTTCATCCAGTACCACACTGTGCCCACTTTGCCCTTACCCAGTATTATTGTGTACCCTCTATCTCATCATCTAATGCCACCCTGTGACCTCTCTCCCAATATCGAGTACCTCACTGCCATCATCTAATACCACCCAATGCCCTCTCAATCCCATCATCTAATACCACCCAGTGCTCTCTCAATCCATTCATCTAATACCACCCAGTGCCCTCTGACCCTCATCATCTACCACACCATGCCCTCTAAATATATACCACCCAGTACCCTCTCACTTCCATAACTGAATACCACCCAGTACCCTCTCTCCCAATTTCTTCCACCATGTGCCCTCCAACACTCATCATCTAATAACAACCTGTGCTCATTCTCCCTTCATCCAATATCTTGTGTCCTCTAGTCTATCATCTTTACCACCCAGTGCCCTCTCTGCCTTTATCATCCTTTTCTATGCCATCATCTAATGCCACCTTATGCACTCTCCCAGTATTTAATACCAATCTATGCCCTCTCACTCCCATCATCTAATACCAGCCTGTTCCCTCCCTCCCACCATACAATGTTGTCCGTGCCCTTTATCCCATCATCCAGTACCACCTTGTGTCCTATCACCATCCAGTACCACTCTATGCTTTGTGTCCCATCATCTACTAAACAGCAGCCCGGTGTTCTCCTTCTCTCCACCCCGTGCCCTCTCTCCTAATATATAATTCCACCTTGTGCCCAATTATCATCCAATATCACCTTGTTCCCTACATCATCATAAATACAGCATCCTGTGTTCCCTCTAATGTGAAAACCACCTTATGCCCTCTCAGTCCCATTATCTAATTCTTTCTTGTGCCCTGTCTCTCACTTAATCTGTCCCTATGCCTCTATATTCTTGCAGCAGCCGGACACCTTTCCAGTCTTTATCCCCTGTTCCCGCTTCCTATATCACCTTGCACATTAACAAATCACACACATAAACATACTCCATGCTGTGCCTGGGTGCCCCGGAGGTCTTCTACCCGCAGCAGCTGCTTCTGTTTTCAGTCAGTGCTGGAGGCTGGACCCACGAGGTGGAACAACAGGAGGTGGAGAGCTGGCTGCAAAGGGAAACAGGTCTCTTCTTGCCACTGCTGCTTTTCCCTATCTCCTAAGCACTTCTTAGTGCAGCACCCCTGCAGGTCCGGAGGAAATAGAGCTCCCCAGACACATATGACACAAATACTGGCTTTTCAATTGCCGGTATAGTAGTTATACTGGCACCGGCTCCAGTGCACTAATTACCGGCTGTGCAGGTAAAATACCGGTCAGTTGGCAACCCTACCAAAGCCTGGAGCTGATCTGACCAGCCTCAGATTTGAGATCCTTCATGTCCCTGTAGAAGGATGTCTTCATGTCCGTAAATAACTCCTTCGGGTCCACTTTGGTAGGCAAATCATTCATGTTCAGCAAGTTAATTTGTTCCGCCAAGTGCCTGATTGATGTACCCGCACCTTCCTCTGCAGTGCTAGGGCAGTGAACGTCTGGGGTACTAAGGTGGATTCGCACCCTTTCACCCTGTTCCGATAGTGCACCTCCAGGACAAGCCGCAGGAGAGTCTCTCGTGGCCCTAGACGCTTGTCTCTTCAGTATAAAGCGATCCCCAGAAAGACACTCAGTGTCACTATAAAGTGTTTAGTCCAGTTAAAAGCACATAGGGCTCGATCCAAATGTTGGCATTAAAACCAACGTTAAGAAAAAAACTGCCTTCGCGAGTTAACCAAGACTGGGTAACGTGAGATTCAAATCTTCCTTAACCAGAAAGGCTAACGAGCGACGACCAACAAAATACATGTTCACCTTAAACCTGCGTCACATAGAAAATCTTACCTAAAAACACCAGATAAAAATGTTACCTAGCACCACAGCCAATCACAGCACTCCAAAGTATAAAGTTCAGTCAGAAAACCCAAAATTACCGACGACAATCTGAACAGCATTCTCTGTGCTTCCCTACCCAGCCAGTAGGGGAACACAGAGAAGGCTTTCAGCACCATGGACAGCATTGAATGCCATAGGGGTGTGCACTGCTCACCCCGTGGCATTCAAAGGGTTACAATCAACAGAAATAGTACACCAAGCACTACATAATGTCCCCCTCCCCTTCGACACCCCCCTTAGTATGTCGACATATATTGCATATATGGGACATACTAACACCATCAGACATTCACCTCAGGGACTGCCATGTAGTGGACAAATCTGTCTTTTATTCAACACTTAACTCTTTGAGTACCAGAGAGGTAGGAAAGCATTGCTTAGCATGTTTCCTACCCCTCTGGTACCCAAAGGGTTAATAGGCAAGCTATGCCTGTGTATGTGTGTGTATGTTAACAAGGTATGTTTTATTAATGAAATGTGCTTAACTTTAACAATATATACATTATATCAGGGCTCAAAAGTTCCTCTCACCACTATCCAATGGCGAGTGAAAATTTAGCCCTGGCGAGTATAAATTCAGCCCTGGTGGGTATGCTATAGCTTGCAGTGGCGAGTAACTTTTCAGGTCTGGCTAGCAGCAAAGGACCTAAAATTATAAGCCCTGCATTATACCTCAAGGGGGGTATCATGACCCCTCATCACACCCCCTAACATGAGGTCGACAAATGCCTGTTAATTACATTAAGCGCATATAAGCTATGTGAAACATAGCTTATATGCACTTTTATGGTTACAGTAAAAGATCAGACCTCAAAGGGGGGCACCAGGACCCCTGCTGATACCCCCCTACCATGGATCATCTATCCATAATGATAGATGATCCATGGGGTAACCCCAAAGGCATTTATTGCCTTCTTCATGCTGTGGGCTTTACAGCCGCTGGCAGCACCAAGAAATGAATGAATGGAGGTGAAGGGAGTGCTGTAGTCAGAGCGCAGGGCTGCTTCCTCAATTTAATCTTTAGTTAGATCTCATTCATTTCTAATGCCCTACCTCCTGTGTCCCATTGCAGTTAGTACTTTTGCGCCACTCTCCTTCAAACGGAGAGTGGAGCAGAAGTAGTAATCGCAAGGGGACACAGGATGTAGGACATTATAAATGAATGTGTTCTAACTAAAGATACAATTGACGAAGCAGACCTGCACTCGGACTGCAGCGCTCCCTTCACATCCATTCATTAATTTCCTGGTGCTGCAGGTAGCTGTAAAGCCCACAGTATAAAGAAGGCTGGGGACATAAGAGAGGCATTGGAGGAAGCGGGTGGAGGGGAGAGAGGCATCGGAGGAAGCGGGTGGCAAGCTTGTATTTGCCACCCGCTTCCTCCGATACCTCTCTCCCTTCCTCATACATCGACATTGTCCCCATCATGGAGTCGCACACACACATATACAGGCATATCTTGCCTATTAACCCTTTGGGTACCAGAGGGGTAGGAAACATGCTAAGAAATGCTTTTCTACCTTTCTGGTACTCAAAGAGTTAAAGGGATATTAATACTTCGTTGTATCTTTATTTTATTTTGTAGACATTAAAAAAACATGAAGAACGATATAAGTCTTATCTCTCAAACCTTTATGGTTTAAGAGATATTCACAAGCAAACAGAAGGGGACAATCTTCTTCCTATGAGAACAATGAAGGCCCTGCCCCCTTGACAAGTTTTTCAGGTTTTTCCCTTATCTTAAATGAAGATTGTCCCTCTCTGCAGTCTACCTGGGCACCTCCCTTCTGATCTGGCTGAGCAGTGTTACATCAGTAAAAGGGGGGGGGATACTTTATCATTCAATTACTCTTGAACCACAACTCTGACAGAATTGAAATAACACTCTCCAAAGTCCAAATACTATGATGATTAATTAGAGCTGCTTTTATTATGAAACATTACTATCCCTTTAAGTACTGAATAAAACACAGATTTGTCCACTACATGGCAGTCCCTGAGGTGAATGTCTGATGGAGTTAGTATGTCGAATATATGCAATATATGTCGACATACTAAGGGGCAGTGTCGAAGGTGGGGCATTATGTAGTGCTTGGTGTACTATTTCTGTTTATTGTAAACCTTTGAATGCCACAGGGTTGAGCAGTACACATCCCGATGGCATTCAATGCTGTCCATGGTGCTGAAGGGAAGCGCAGACTCATGTTATCCCTAACTCTCTGTTTTATTTTCCTTGACGGTGGTTTTCTACTGTGAGTTGTGTGATGTTCGCCAAAAAAAATGGGTGTTAGATTTCTGGAGGAAAATGTTGCAGTTTAACTCGCGTTAGACCTATCTCCAACATTTGAATGGCTCTGGGCTTCACTTCTACTTTGTCCTCTATGGGAGAGATTTTGATGTTTTGGAGACGGGCGATGTGTGTTTCAGAACTGCCGTTATTTCTTACTAGTGGGAACATTTGCATTGCTTACTTGTGTACAAAACCACTGTCGACAATTTTTTCTGCCGACGCCAACATTTGGATCAAGCCCATAATTCCCAGGCTGTTCCAAGGAGCCAAGCTAAAACACTCCATTTTGGACAGCCACTAGTTCTGCCCCCCTACCATGCATGTCTATGCAAAATCTGGAAGATTTTTTTGGGTTCAGTGTTTCCATGGCCTGAAATGTCAACTTGGTGCTATTGCTAAAGCATCCCAGGGATGTTTATGGTAAACTCATCATAACTGCCCATAGACTGCGGTAGCAACAGCACCACCAAAACATTTCAGGCTATGGAATTACTGCTCCAGAAAAATGTAAACTTGAGTTGCAATAATTGATCTTACCAGTAGGAGTGCCCATGTTTAACTCCGCAGAACAAACACTACAATCTACATCATACACTGCAGTCCATAAGTATTTGGACAGTGACACAAGATTTGTTGTTTTGGCTCATTACTCCAACACATTGGATTTGAAATGAATCAGTGACTAAAGGCATAAAGTACAGACTGTCAGCTTTAAAGGGATAGTAATGTCTTTATAAAACAAAATTAAATATTGTAGCTATTAAAAAATAAACTAAATGATCCCAGTCCCATATCTAATATCTACAATATTTTGTTTTAAAAAGACATTGCTAACCCTTTCATTTGAGGGTATTGACATCCATAAAGTGTGAACTGTACAGGAATTATAGCCCTTTTTATACATTTTATACATTTTCTGATATAATTCACTACATGTATATATTACGGTGAGATACCACTGTTTTTCATATCTTTTATACATTTTCATTACTATTTCTAGGGGACGAAAAGTAATTGGACAGATAAAACAATATGAAACAAATTCATCATGTTAAGTACCTTGTTGCAAATCCTTTGCATTTGTTGACTGCCGTAAGTCTGTAACACATAGACACCACCAAACGCTGGGGATGTTCCCTGGTGATGCTCTGCCAGGCATGTACTGCAGCCATGTTTGCTTCCTGTTTTTTTTAGGGCACACTCAATTGTATTCCGTTTAGACTGACTTGGCCCATCAAGACCTTTCCACTTTTTTGCCCTTAAAAACACCTTGGTTGGTTTAGCAGTATGTTTGACGTCTTTGTCCTATTTCATGATAAAGTGCTTCTGAGTGAGATTTGAGGCAATATGCTGGATCTGAGTTGATAAGATGTATCTGTAGACTTCAGAATTCCTCCAGTTGCTGCCAACAGCAGTCACATGATCAATAAAGACAAGTGAGCCAATTCCAGTGAGAACCATACATGCCCAAGCCATAACACTACCTCCACCATGTTTCACAGATGAGATTCTATAATTTGGGTCATGTGCAGTTCGTTTTCTCTCCATACTTTCCACTTTCCATGGCTTTCTTACAGATTAATCTTTGGTTTCATGTGGCCAAAAGACTATGTTCCATAGCTCCACTGGGGCTTTTTATGTATATTTATCACACTAAAACCAGATCTTTGTGTTCTTGAGTCTTATATTGGAGCTGTTGCTACAGCAGCCTAGTGTTGTTTATGGTCAAATAATTATAACTGTCCATAAATAGCTGTGGCAGCATCAAAAGCAGCAGTATAAATTTGGGGATATGGAAGAAATGTACCTATAAAAATGCAACTTTGAACTGCAATAACTTTGTAATGAAGCATGTCTTAAGAGAGTGGTTGTAGCTATGTTAATGCATCGAGACAATAAGTGTAATTTAGCAAAACTTCTCCTGATGAACTGTTAATGTCCCTTTAAGCTATCCTTTCCAAGACAACAAATTAGTTTAGTTGCTATGAAAGCCTGTGAGGTGCGTTCAGAGATGAGAAGACACATGACCTGTTCATTTCTTAGTTTTTCTTTTTTTGAGTTTAGTGGCTGCTACAGTGCAACACTGAAATTGAAATTGATTTTAGTGTGGAATACTATGTGAAAAAGAAAGCACGTGACCCCAACGTGATTTGAACACACAACCTTCTGATCTGGAGTCAGATGCGCTACCGTTGCACCACGAGGTCAACATGTATGGAAGGTGGGTGCCCTCAGGGTGCCATTTCAAAAAACAATCTAGTGCGCATGTAAGGAGGTTGTATCAAATAATTTGAGCGCATGTAAGGAGGTTGTATCGAATAATTTGAGGCTGTAGGAATTACAGCCGTTAATGTTGTTTATGGTAAAATGATTATAACTATCCATTAATTGCTGTGGCAGAAGCAAAAGCAGCAGCATAAAATTTGGGACCATGGCATAAATGTACCTAAAAATGCAAGTTTGAGCTGCAACAACTTTGTAATCAAACATGTCTTTAGAGAGTGGTTGTACCTATGTTTAACGCATGAGGACAATAACTGCAATTTACCAAAGCTTTTCCTTATAAATTGTTACTGTCCCTTTAAGCTACCCTTTCCAATAGAGCGAAGAATTCTAGTTGCTCTGAAAGTGTGTGAGGCGTGTGCAAAGATCAGAAGACACATGGCTTGTTCATTTCTTAGTTTTTCTTCTTGCGAGTTTAGTGGCTGCTGCTGTGTTGCAAGGAAATTGAAATTGGTTTTAGTGTGGAATACTATGTTCAAAAGAAAGCGCATGACCCCGACGTGATTTGAACAAGCAACCTTCTGATCTGGAGTCAGACGCGCTACTCTTGCACCACAAGGTCAACACATATACAAGTTGGGTGTCTGCAAGATGCCATTTTTAAAAAAGCAGTGGTACAATCTAATGCGTGTAAAGAGGTTGTATTGAATAGTTTGAGGGTATTTACGTCGTAAAATGTGAACCGTGCAGGAATTA
This sequence comes from Rhinophrynus dorsalis, assembly GCA_037306005.1. NCBI lineage: Eukaryota > Metazoa > Chordata > Amphibia > Anura > Rhinophrynidae > Rhinophrynus > Rhinophrynus dorsalis. Next base: position 493,689,401 of record CM074721.1, read on the forward strand.
CAGCCCTTTTCATTGTCCCTCCTGCTTCTAGGGGACCAAAAGTAATTGGACAAATAAAATCATTTGAAACAAATTCGTCATGTTAAATACCTTGTTGCAAATCCTTTGCATTTGTTGACTGCCATAAGTCTGTAACACATAGACACCACCAAACGCTGGGGATGTTCCCTGGTGATGCTCTGCCAGGCATGTACTGCAGCCATGTTTGCTTCCTGTTTTTTTTAGGGCACACTCAATTGTATTCAGTTTAGACTGACTTGGCCCATCAAGACCATTCCACTTTTTTGCCCTTAAAAACACCTTGGTTGGTTTAGCAGTATGTTTGTTTTTTTTTTTGGTTTTTTTTTTGTTTGTTTTTTTTCTCTTTTTTTTATTAAGACATATCACAATTACAAATATAAATTCTGCTCATATAGCATGACATAAACAATACATCCATATTCCATCCATCCACACTGCCCGCAGACCCCCACAGCATTATACCATACTATTCCTTATTATTCCTCATTCATCTCTTCCGCTACTAAATTCTCCTGTATATGTTTAAACAAGTCATGTTTCAACCATTCCTCCGCCAATTTACTCGCTCTCCCCATTGATCGGTTTACCCACCACAGACCAGCCTCTATATTTAATTGAAAATGCAGTTGCCTAACCACCTGTACCCAAGAACCTATCACCGGAGACTTCCAAAATCTTGCTATCACCACCTTAGCCGCGACCGTACAATGAGTGACCAACAACCTCCGTGCTCTATCCATATTTGGCCACCCGATATGCAATAATGCCACCTCCGGTTTCCTCTTCAATTTAACTCTACCCATTATATCTAAATAATCAAAAATCTCCATCCAAAATGGCTTCAATTTATCACACATCCACCAAATATGTAATTGTGAGCCTACTTCCTTCTGACAACGCCAACATAAATCCGAGGCCTGCGGATCTATGACTGCCAACCTTTTGGGTACCCAATACCATCTATTCATTACTTTAAACTGATTTTCCATAATACATACACAATGAACTTACATACGTTCACATACGTTCTTATACCCCCTATTCCATTCATCCCTATCTATAGGCACGTTTAATTCAGCAGACCATTTCCCCATCGCTGCCGGGGTCCCATCTTCATTCGGCATCTGAATTAAACCATTACATTTCGATAACACCTTTACAACACAAGTTCCATTGAAAATGTGATTTATAGCCCTACTACCAACTCGATCACCAGTATACAAATATTTTTGCAAAAAATACTTAATCCGTATGTATTTAAATATATCCCTACCGGGGATTCCATATTGATTCTGCAACAGATCAAATGATTTCATCCCACTACCCTCTACTAAATCTCGTATCTCCACAATACCCATACTCAACCAATTTCTCAAGTCCAACTCCTCGACCCACCACATCAAATCTCTTACCTGGGCAAACTCCGGTATCCTGTTCTCCAAACCCCACAACCGTTTTATCCTCCTCCATTCCAATAGTAAATTTCCCAAAATAAAGTTGTTATTACTACCTCCAATCTTACAAATCCTACTTGGCATCCAAATCAAGTGGGAGAGGGAGTTGGCGGCAATGCTATTACATTCCATTTTATACCAAGGTTCTTTCTTATAATCCTCCGCTTGCATCATCTGCACATGCCTAACGATATTGGCTTTATAGCATTGATCAATAATTGGTGCCCTTAACCCTCCCCTCTTAGTATTTTTCATTAAGACTTTTAGCCCAACTCTGGGTTTCTTACTTTTCCATATGAACCTTCCAAAACTATCCTGTATCATCTTCAGCCAAGCCTCAGGCAGTCGCAGTGGCAAGTGTCCAAATACATAACACCATTTTGATAATATATACGACTTTATAACATCAATTCTCCCCAACCATGAGATTTCTATACTCTGCCATCCATTTAATAAAATCTTTGTTTCTCTAAACATATGCATTACATTCTTCTGCATCAAATCCTCTACTTTAGAAGTCAAAAATATCCCTAAATATCGTACTTCACTTAAATTCCAATTAAAACCAAATCTTGCTTACAACTCTTTACATTCTTTATTGCCCACTTGGATAGGAAGAATTATTGATTTATCCACGTTTAACTTATAATTAGATACAAAAGAATACGCCTCCACCGTTTTCAAGAGCCTGGATAGTGACCTCTGTGGTTCCTCCAAAGTAACCATCAAGTCGTCTGCATACAAAGATATTTTATATTCCTCTCCCCCGATTATACAACCCCTTATTCTTCCATCTTCCCTTATAGCAACCGCCAATAACTCTATTGTCAGAATATATAGCAGTGGGGATAGAGGGCAGCCCTGTCTAGTGCCGTTATGAATCTCAAACCAATCTGACCTGAAATTCTTCCCAACAATTCTAGCACTAGGTTCACTATATAGCGACTCCACCGCCCTCATCATGCGGCCCTCTATCCCCACTGCTGATAAGACCTCAAACATGAAATCCCAGCTTACACGGTCAAATGCTTTTTCTGCGTCAAACGCAATTAACAGGGTTGGCACTTCCCTGGCATTAGCGAAATCTATCACATTGATCATCCTTCTTATATTATGATATGACAATCGACCTGGTATAAACCCAATTTGATCTGAATGTATAATTTTACCTATCACCCCCTTAAATCTCTCTGAAACAATCGAGGCGTAAATCTTTATATCTACATTCAACAGCGATATCGGCCGGTAACTTGTAACAACCGTTGGATCCTTGTCTTGCTTAAGTATAGGGACAATATGTGCTTTCAATAATTCTGCCGGGCAGATCGTCTGTTCACTCAAACAATTAAACATCTGCGCCAAATAAGGTGACACTTCCATCTTAAGTTTTTTATAAAATAATGCGCCAAAACCGTCTGGCCCCGGAGATTTATTTATTTTCAACTTATTAATTGCTTCCATCACCTCCCGTGCCGTAAACCCACCATTCATCCCTTCAACGTCTGCCACAGTAATCTTGAGTATCGGAGACTTACGTACATATTCTTTCACCTGCTGTTTTGTTGCTCCTGTAGATATATTATACAAAGAACTATAGTATTTCTCAAAACACTTCCCTATCTCCTCAGGTCTTAAAAAAGTCTTCTCCCCTTCTCTGATCTTAAATATGGTACTATTAACCTGTTTCTTCTTAATCTTATCAGTTAACATCTTCCCCACTTTATTAGATCTATAATAATACTTCTGTTTCAAAGCCTTGAGTTTCCTAGCCACCCTCTCCTGTTCCCGCTCAGTGATACCCTGCCTAATTTTCTTTATCTCTCTCTCTCATACTCCCCACAGGGAGACAATTTGTTTTTACTTTCCATCTCATAAAGAGAGAGATAAAGACTAGCCAAATTATCCCCCCTCATCCTTTTTGCCCTAATCCCCATCTTAATTAAGTGCCCTCTCACAACACACTTATATGCACACCAAAGTGTAGCCATAGACTCTACAGACCTTATGTTCTCTTTAAAATAATCTCTAGTCACCTCTTCTAATCTATCTTTATTATCTTTATCCTGCAACAAATAATTACTCATTTTCCATTCCCTATAATTATACCCCCCAGTATCACCCACTATTTGCCATATCACCGCATTATGATCAGACCACACTATTTCCTTAATAAATACTCTCCTAATGCTATTAACTAAAGTAATATTCCCAACCACCAAGTCAAGCCGTGCATATGAATTATGTGCTGATGAATAGTGGGTATAATCCCGCTCCGAGGGATGGAAAACTCTCCATACATCAAATAATTGTTCTTTTCTCAAAAAATTGGCCAAAGCCCGGGCATTTCTTACACATCTTGAATCTACACTTTGTCCTTTCCCCAGCATTTTATCTATCAACGGATCTGGTACACAGTTAAAATCACCGGCCAATATCACCGTTCCTACCGCTATGTTCTCCACTCTACCCCACATTTGTTTCAAAAATGACACTTGATTACAATTTGGTAGATATATATTTACCAGAGTGTACAAGATATTATTAATCTTACATACCATAATAATATATCTGGCCTCACTATCACATTCTTTGTAGATAATCTGTAGGTCTACACATTTTGTCACCATTATCGCCACCCCTCTTTTTTTCTCCTTCTCTAGAGAGGCGGTGATAACATGTGCAAATCTCTTATTCATAAGCATCTCTACCCTCCCAATCCAGTGCGTGTCCTGAACTATACAAATATCTATTTTTTCTTTACGGATCAAGTCATATAGCATTAACCTTTTGTAGGGAGAATTCAAACCCTGGGTATTTATAGAAAGAAATCTCATTACCCTCCACACATCTCCATACACCACTGCGATGGGTATCTACAGGCCTCTATCATACCTTCATTCTCACACATACATACCACAATAGGGGGCACTCTCCTCTCCCCCTTATCCTCGCCCACCATACTGTACCCCTCTCCCCACAAAGGGCACAGATCAGTTAAGCTAAACTTTAGCTAGACAGATGGCTCGTATCCCAGAACTCCCCTTTGTATCTCATACATTGCAAGGGATTGTCACAAAAGAGAAGAGGAGGGTGACAAGGCAAAGGGGAAAAAACAAAACAAAACACAAGTGCACCCACAAAATCTCCCCCTCTATGTAATATCCAACCCTGACCAACCCAAAATCCCATCATGTACCACCCAATATGGTCTACTACCTCAACCTACAACAAAAGAAAAAAGAAAAAAAAAACACAAGTAAAACCCAAATCCCCTTCATGTAATAATCAAAACTACCCACACCATCTAAACCCAAATCACCTTCGTGTAATATTCCAAACTACCCACTCCATCTAAACCCAGCCACCTCTCCCTACACCAGCACTATCTAGTGAAAAAAAAAAAAAAAAACTATCTCCCCTTCATCAAGTCATCCCCCCCCTCCCCTTCCCCACCACTACCTAATATCCTATTCCTCTACACCCTACTGCTCCTCCAACCACTTTGAAATTGCAGTTGGCTCTGTAAACCCTTTCCATCCTTCCCTTGAGGAGACCAACAATTTAAAAGGAAACCCCCATCTAAACTTAATATGTTTAGCTCTCAGCTCTCCTATAACAGATGTAAATTGTCTCCTTTTATTCCTGGTAGCCCAGGAAATGTCCGGCAAAATTATTATTGAATCATATTTTTCTGCCATCTTCTCCTTCGCCCTGTAGAGATTCCATATCTGTTCTTTCGCACTATATGAGTGTAGGCAAACAATCACATCCCTTGACGCCTCCTCAGGTGCGTTCTTGGACTTGTTCATTCTATAAAGTCTATCCATCATCTCTTCCTGGTTGCCAAATCTTACTCCCAAAGCAGAAAAATAGTCCAACAAAAATTGCTTCAAATCATTACTCCCAATCTCCTCAGGGATCTTACGCAGCCGCAAATTACATCTTCTTGATCTATCTTCCATACTATTTAACCTATCCTCCAAATCCTCACAGCGTTTATTCATCTGCTTATAATTATCCTGTGTGACTGCACATTGGAATTCCAAAGTTTCAATCTTGTCTTCTATCTTTTGCACATTATGCACCACCCGGGCTATATCTGCCCGTAAATCTTCAGTGCTGGTGTTTATCTCTCTTTTAATTTTTTCAAACTGGGCCACTAGCCCTTTATCCAGCATTTTTGCCCAAATCCCAGAATGCTCTAAGGATACCACGTTGCCATCTTCCAGCACCTTGTCTTTAACCTGGCTTTCTGGGCTATTTGACAATTGGGAGGGGTAATAATCAGACATTCTCTTATCAGTCTTTAACTCTTTAACCTCTTTTTTATTTTTCTTCCCCGACATTGCAGGCTCCTGAGTCTTCCTAGCAGCCATCTCCAATCAATATTATACAGGCCAGTAAGTTTAATACATTACATCTGACCCAACCAGCTCTTCCACCCCACTGTACACCGCCAATTCTGGTATACTAAATGGCACGAACCAAACCAACCACCTTGGTGCACTTATCTGTATAGGGTGTTCTTCCAATCCATGCTTTTTCATACATTTCCCACAGCTTCCACGATGTTCACTCCACTGGCCACAGCTCTCTCCAGCCCTGCCGGTTATTACACTTCGCCTTGTGCTTTTTACGGCTGCTTCCACTCCTCCACCTTCCTGCCGATCATACCCCCTCCGAACAACCACCTCTCGCAATCCGGGCTCTCCCTTGCTTCACTCGGCTGCCTCCAACCTCCTCACCCAAACAGCCCGCCACCAGCCCGATCAGTAGGGCCCTCGCTCAGTCCTCCACGCCAACATCACCCTTCCTGGGATTCACGCGCCATCGGAGCTACGCACGCGTCACCCTCGCGTCATAGCTCCACCCCATCACCCGTTTAGCAGTATGTTTAACGTCTTTGTCCTATTTCATGATAAAGTGCTTCTGAGTGAGATTTGAGGCAATATGCTGGATCTGAGTTGATAAGATGTATCTGTAGACTTCAGAATTCCTCCAGTTGCTGCCAACAACAGTCACATGATCAATAGAGACAAGTGAGCCAATTCCAGTGAGAACCATACATGCCCAAGCCATAACACTACCTCCACCATGTTTCACAGATGAGATTCTATAATTTGGGTCATGTGCAGTTCATTTTCTCTCCATACTTTCCACTTTCCATGGCTTTCTTACAGATTAATCTTTGGTTTCATCTGGCCAAAAGACTATGTTCCATAGCTCCACTGGGGCTTTGTATGTATATTTATCACACTAAAACCGGATCTTTGTGTTCTTGAGTCTTATATTGGAGCTGTTGCTACAGCAGCCTAGTGATGTTTATGGTAAAATAATTATAACTGTCCATAAATTGCTGTGGCAGCATCAAAAGCAGCAGTATAAATTTGGGGATATGGAAGAAATGTACCTATAAAAATGCAACTTTGAACTGCAATAACTTTGTAATGAAGCATGTCTTAAGAGAGTGGTTGTAGCTATGTTAATGCATCGAGACAATAAGTGCAATTTAGCAAAACTTCTCCTGATGAACTGTTAATGTCCCTTTAAGCTATCCTTTCCAAGACAACAAATTAGTTTAGTTGCTATGAAAGCCTGTGAGGTGCGTTCGGAGATGAGAAGACACATGACCTGTTGATTTCTTAGTTTTTCTTTTTTTGAGTTTAGTGGCTGCTAGAGTGCAACACGGAAATTGATTTTAGTGTGGAATACTATGTGCAAAAGGAAGCACGTGACCCCGACGTGATTTGAACACGCAACCTTCTGATCGGGAGTGAGACACGCTACCGTTGCGCCACGAGGTCAACATGTATGCAAGGTGGGTGCCCTCAGGGTGCCATTTCAAAAAACAATCTAGTGCGCATGTAAGAAGGTTGTATCGAATAATTTGAGTGTTTTTACCTCGTAAAGTGTAAACCCTGTAGGAATTACAGCCGTTAATGTTGTTTATGGTAAAATGATTATAACTATCCATTAATTGCTGTGGCAGAAGCAAAAGCAGCAGCATAAAATTTGGGACCATGGAATAAATGTACCTAAAAATGCAAGTTTGAGCTGCAACAACTTTGTAATCAAGCATGTCTTAAGAGAGTGGTTGTACCTATGTTTAACGCATGAGGACAATAACTGCAATTTACCAAAGCTTTTCCTTATAAATTGTTACTGTCCCTTTAAACTAGCCTTTCCAATAGAACGAAGAATTCGAGTTGCTCTGAAAGTGTGTGAGACGTGTGCAAAGATCAGAAGACACATGGCTTGTTCATTTCTTAGTTTTTCTTCTTGAGAGTTTAGTGGCTGCTGCTTTGTTGCAAGGAAATTGAAATTGGTTTTAGTGTGGAATACTATGTTCAAAAGAAAGCGCATGACCCCGACATGATTTGAACACGCAACCTTCTGATCTGGAGACAGACGTGCTACCGTTGCGCCACGAGGTCAAAACATGCACAACTTGGGTGTCTGCAAGATGCCATTTTTAAAAAAGCAGTGGTACAATCTAGTGCGTGTAAAGAGGTTGTATTGAATAGTTTGAAGGTATTTACGTCGTAAAATGTGAACCGTGCAGGAATTACAGCCCTTTTCATTGTCCCTCCTGCTTCTAGGGGACCAAAAGTAATTGGACAAATAAAATCATTTGAAACAAATTCGTCATGTTAAGTACCTTGTTGCAAATCCTTTGCATTTGTTGACTGCCGTAAGTCTGTAACACATAGACACCACCAAACGCTGGGGATGTTCCCTGGTGATGCTCTGCCAGGCATGTACTGCAGCCATGTTTGCTTTCTGTTTTTTTTAGGGCACACTCAATTGTATTCCGTTTAGACTGACTTGGCCCATCAAGACCTTTCCACTTTTTTGCCCTTAAAAACACCTTGGTTGGTTTAGCAGTATGTTTGACGTCTTTGTCCTATTTCATGATAAAGTGCTTCTGAGTGAGATTTGAGGCAATATGCTGGATCTGAGTTGATAAGATGTATCTGTAGACTTCAGAATTCCTCCAGTTGCTGCCAACAACAGTCACATGATCAATAGAGACAAGTGAGCCAATTCCAGTGAGAACCATACATGCCCAAGCCATAACACTACCTCCACCATGTTTCACAGATGAGATTCTATAATTTGGGTCATGTGCAGTTCGTTTTCTCTCCATACTTTCCACTTTCCATGGCTTTCTTACAGATTAATCTTTGGTTTCATCTGGCCAAAAGACTATGTTCCATAGCTCCACTGGGGCTTTGTATGTATATTTATCACACTAAAACCGGATCTTTGTGTTCTTGAGTCTTATATTGGAGCTGTTGCTACAGCAGCCTAGTGATGTTTATGGTAAAATAATTATAACTGTCCATAAATTGCTGTGGCAGCATCAAAAGCAGCAGTATAAATTTGGGGATATGGAAGAAATGTACCTATAAAAATGCAACTTTGAACTGCAATAACTTTGTAATGAAGCATGTCTTAAGAGAGTGGTTGTAGCTATGTTAATGCATCGAGACAATAATTGCAATTTAGCAAAACTTCTCCTGATGAACTGTTAATGTCCCTTTAAGCTATCCTTTCGAAGACAACAAATTAGTTTAGTTGCTATGAAAGCCTGTGAGGTGCGTTCGGAGATGAGAAGACACATGACCTGTTGATTTCTTAGTTTTTCTTTTTTTGAGTTTAGTGGCTGCTACAGTGCAACACGGAAATTGAAATTGATTTTAGTGTGGAATACTATGTGCAAAAGGAAGCACGTGACCCCGACGTTTTTTGAACACGCAACCTTCTGATCTGGAGTCAGACGCGCTACCGTTGCGCCACGAGGTCAACAAGTATGCAAGGTGGGTGCCCTCAGGGTGCCATTTCAAAAAACAATCTAGTGCGCATGTAAGAAGGTTGTATCAAATAATTTGAGTGTTTTTACCTCTTAAAGTGTAAACCCTGTAGGAATTACAGCCGTTAATGTTGTTTATGGTAAAATGATTATAACTATCCATTAATTGCTGTGGCAGAAGCAAAAGCAGCAGCATAAAATTTGGGACCATGGAATAAATGTACCTAAAAATGCAAGTTTGAGCTGCAACAACTTTGTAATCAAGCATGTCTTAAGAGAGTGGTTGTACCTATGTTTAACGCATGAGGACAATAACTGCAATTTACCAAAGCTTTTCCTTATAAATTGTTACTGTCCCTTTAAGCTAGCCTTTCCAATAGAACGAAGAATTCAACTTGCTCTGAAAGTGTGTGAGGCGTGTGCAAAGATCAGAAGACACATGGCTTGTTCATTTCTTAGTTTTTCTTCTTGAGAGTTTAGTGGCTGCTGCTTTGTTGCAAGGAAATTGAAATTGGTTTTAGTGTGGAATACTATGTTCAAAAGAAAGCGCATGACCCCGACGTGATTTGAACACGCAACCTTCTGATCTGAAGTCAGACGCACTACCGTTGCGCCACGAGGTCAAAACATGCACAACTTGGGTGTCTGCAAGATGCCATTTTTAAAAAAGCAGTGGTACAATCTAGTGCGTATAAAGAGGTTGTATTGAATAGTTTGAGGGTATTTACGTCGTAAAATGTGAACCGTGCAGGAATTACAGACCTTTTCATTGTCCCTCCTGCTTCTAGGGGACCAAAAGTAATTGGACAAATAAAATCATTTGAAACAAATTCGTCATGTTAAGTACCTTGTTGCAAACCCTTTGCATTTGTTGACTGCCGTAAGTCTGTAACACATAGACACCACCAAACGCTGGGGATGTTCCCTGGTGATGCTCTGCCAGGCATGTACTGCAGCCATGTTTGCTTCCTGTTTTTTTTAGGGCATACTCAATTGTATTCCGTTTAGACTGACTTGGCCCATCAAGACCTTTCCACTTTTTTGCCCTTAAAAACACCTTGGTTGGTTTAGCAGTATGTTTGACGTCTTTGTCCTATTTCATGATAAAGTGCTTCTGAGTGAGATTTGAGGCAATATGCTGGATCTGAGTTGATAAGATGTATCTGTAGACTTCAGAATTCCTCCAGTTGCTGCCAACAACAGTCACATGATCAATAGAGACAAGTGAGCCAATTCCAGTGAGAACCATACATGCCCAAGCCATAACACTACCTCCACCATGTTTCACAGATGAGATTCTATAATTTGGGTCATGTGCAGTTCGTTTTCTCTCCATACTTTCCACTTTCCATGGCTTTCTTACAGATTAATCTTTGGTTTCATCTGGCCAAAAGACTATGTTCCATAGCTCCACTGGGGCTTTGTATGTATATTTATCACACTAAAACCGGATCTTTGTGTTCTTGAGTCTTATATTGGAGCTGTTGCTACAGCAGCCTAGTGATGTTTATGGTAAAATAATTATAACTGTCCATAAATTGCTGTGGCAGCATCAAAAGCAGCAGTATAAATTTGGGGATATGGAAGAAATGTACCTATAAAAATGCAACTTTGAACTGCAATAACTTTGTAATGAAGCATGTCTTAAGAGAGTGGTTGTAACTATGTTAATGCATCGAGACAATAAGTGCAATTTAGCAAAACTTCTCCTGATGAACTGTTAATGTCCCTTTAAGCTATCCTTTCCAAGACAACAAATTAGTTTAGTTGCTATGAAAGCCTGTGAGGTGCGTTCGGAGATGAGAAGACACATGACCTGTTGATTTCTTAGTTTTTCTTTTTTTGAGTTTAGTGGCTGCTAGAGTGCAACACGGAAATTGAAATTGATTTTAGTGTGGAATACTATGTGCAAAGAAAGCACGTGACCTCGACGTGATTTGAACACGCAACCTTCTGATCTGGAGTCAGACGCACTACCGTTGCGCCACGAGGTCAACTTGTATGCAAGGTGGGTGCCCTCAGGGTGCCATTTCAAAAAACAATCTAGTGCGCATGTAAGAAGGTTGTATCGAATAATTTGAGTGTTTTTACCTCGTAAAGTGTAAACCCTGTAGGAATTACAGCCGTTAATGTTGTTTATGGTAAAATGATTATAACTATCCATTAATTGCTGTGGCAGAAGCAAAAGCAGCAGCATAAAATTTGGGACCATGGAATAAATGTACCTAAAAATGCAAGTTTTAGCTGCAACAACTTTGTAATCAAGCATGTCTTAAGAGAGTGGTTGTACCTATGTTTAACGCATGAGGACAATAACTGCAATTTACCAAAGCTTTTCCTTATAAATTGTTACTGTCCCTTTAAGCTAGCCTTTCCAATAGAACGAAGAATTCGAGTTGCTCTGAAAGTGTGTGAGGTGTGTGCAAAGATCAGAAGACACATGGCTTGTTCATTTCTTAGTTTTTCTTCTTGCGAGTTTAGTGGCTGCTGCTTTGTTGCAAGGAAATTGAAATTGGTTTTAGTGTGGAATACTATGTTCAAAAGAAAACGCATGACCCCGACGTGATTTGAACACGCAACCTTCTGATCTGGAGTCAGACGCGCTACCGTTGCGCCACGAGGTCAAAACGTGCACAACTTGAGTGTCTGCAAGATGCCATTTTTAAAAAAGCAGTGGTACAATCTAGTGCGTGTAAAGAGGTTGTATTGAATAGTTTGAGGGTATTTACGTCGTAAAATGTGAACCGTGCAGGAATTACAGCCCTTTTCATTGTCCCTCCTGCTTCTAGGGGACCAAAAGTAATTGGACAAATAAAATCATTTGAAACAAATTCGTCATGTTAAGTACCTTGTTGCAAATCCTTTGAATTTGTTGACTGCCGTAAGTCTGTAACACATAGACACCACCAAACGCTGGGGATGTTCCCTGGTGATGCTCTGCCAGGCATGTACTGCAGCCATGTTTGCTTCCTGTTTTTTTTAGGGCATACTCAATTGTATTCCGTTTAGACTGACTTGGCCCATCAAGACCTTTCCACTTTTTTGCCCTTAAAAACACCTTGGTTGGTTTAGCAGTATGTTTGACGTCTTTGTCCTATTTCATGATAAAGTGCTTCTGAGTGAGATTTGAGGCAATATGCTGGATCTGAGTTGATAAGATGTATCTGTAGACTTCAGAATTCCTCCAGTTGCTGCCAACAACAGTCACATGATCAATAGAGACAAGTGAGCCAATTCCAGTGAGAACCATACATGCCCAAGCCATAACACTACCTCCACCATGTTTCACAGATGAGATTCTATAATTTGGGTCATGTGCAGTTCGTTTTCTCTCCATACTTTCCACTTTCCATGGCTTTCTTACAGATTAATCTTTGGTTTCATCTGGCCAAAAGACTATGTTCCATAGCTCCACTGGGGCTTTGTATGTATATTTATCACACTAAAACCGGATCTTTGTGTTCTTGAGTCTTATATTGGAGCTGTTGCTACAGCAGCCTAGTGATGTTTATGGTAAAATAATTATAACTGTCCATAAATTGCTGTGGCAGCATCAAAAGCAGCAGTATAAATTTGGGGATATGGAAGAAATGTACCTATAAAAATGCAACTTTGAACTGCAATAACTTTGTAATGAAGCATGTCTTAAGAGAGTGGTTGTAGCTATGTTAATGCATCGAGACAATAATTGCAATTTAGCAAAACTTCTCCTGATGAACTGTTAATGTCCCTTTAAGCTATCCTTTCGAAGACAACAAATTAGTTTAGTTGCTATGAAAGCCTGTGAGGTGCGTTCGGAGATGAGAAGACACATGACCTGTTGATTTCTTAGTTTTTCTTTTTTTGAGTTTAGTGGCTGCTAGAGTGCAACACGGAAATTGAAATTGATTTTAGTGTGGAATACTATGTGCAAAAGGATGCACGTGACCCCGACGTGATTTGAACACGCAACCTTCTGATCTGGAGTCAGACGCGCTACCGTTGCGCCACGAGGTCAACATGTATGCAAGATGGGTGCCCTCAGGGTGCCATTTCAAAAAACAATCTAGTGCGCATGTAAGAAGGTTGTATCGAATAATTTGAGTGTTTTTACCTCTTAAAGTGTAAACCCTGTAGGAATTACAGCCGTTAATGTTGTTTATGGTAAAATGATTATAACTATCCATTAATTGCTGTGGCAGAAGCAAAAGCAGCAGCATAAAATTTGGGACCATGGAATAAATGTACCTAAAGATGCAAGTTTGAGCTGCAACAACTTTGTAATCAAGCATGTCTTAAGAGAGTGGTTGTACCTATGTTTAACGCATGAGGACAATAACTGCAATTTACCAAAGCTTTTCCTTATAAATTGTTACTGTCCCTTTAAGCTAGCCTTTCCAATAGAACGAAGAATTCGAGTTGCTCTGAAAGTGTGTGAGGCGTGTGCAAAGATCAAAAGACACATGGCTTGTTCATTTCTTAGTTTTTCTTCTTGAGAGTTTAGTGGCTGCTGCTTTGTTGCAAGGAAATTGAAATTGGTTTTAGTGTGGAATACTATGTTCAAAAGAAAGCGCATGACCCCGACGTGATTTGAACACTCAACCTTCTGAACTGGAGTCAGACGCACTACCGTTGCGCCACGAGGTCAAAACATGCGCAATTTGGGTGTCTGCAAGATGCCATTTTTAAAAAAGCAGTGGTACAATCTAGTGCGTATAAAGAGGTTGTATTGAATAGTTTGAGGGTATTTACGTCGTAAAATGTGAACCGTGCAGGAATTACAGACCTTTTCATTGTCCCTCCTGCTTCTAGGGGACCAAAAGTAATTGGACAAATAAAATCATTTGAAACAAATTCGTCATGTTAAGTACCTTGTTGCAAATCCTTTGCATTTGTTGACTGCCGTAAGTCTATAACACATAGACACCACCAAACGCTGGGGATGTTCCCTGGTGATGCTCTGCCAGGCATGTACTGCAGCCATGTTTGCTTTCTGTTTTTTTTAGGGCACACTCAATTGTATTCCGTTTAGACTGACTTGGCCCATCAAGACCTTTCCACTTTTTTGCCCTTAAAAACACCTTGGTTGGTTTAGCAGTATGTTTGACGTCTTTGTCCTATTTCATGATAAAGTGCTTCTGAGTGAGATTTGAGGCAATATGCTGGATCTGAGTTGATAAGATGTATCTGTAGACTTCAGAATTCCTCCAGTTGCTGCCAACAACAGTCACATGATCAATAGAGACAAGTGAGCCAATTCCAGTGAGAACCATACATGTCCAAGCCATAACACTACCTCCACCATGTTTCACAGATTAGATTCTATAATTTGGGTCATGTGCAGTTCGTTTTCTCTCCATACTTTCCACTTTCCATGGCTTTCTTACAGATTAATCTTTGGTTTCATCTGGCCAAAAGACTATGTTCCATAGCTCCACTGGGGCTTTTTATGTATATTTATCACACTAAAACCGGATCTTTGTGTTCTTGAGTCTTATATTGGAGCTGTTGCTACAGCAGCCTAGTGATGTTTATGGTAAAATAATTATAACTGTCCATAAATTGCTGTGGCAGCATCAAAAGCAGCAGTATAAATTTGGGGATATGGAAGAAATGTACCTATAAAAATGCAACTTTGAACTGCAATAACTTTGTAATGAAGCATGTCTTAAGAGAGTGGTTGTAGCTATGTTAATGCATCGAGACAATAATTGCAATTTAGCAAAACTTCTCCTGATGAACTGTTAATGTCCCTTTAAGCTATCCTTTCCAAGACAACAAATTAGTTTAGTTGCTATGAAAGCCTGTGAGGTGCGTTCGGAGATGAGAAGACACATGACCTGTTGATTTCTTAGTTTTTCTTTTTTTGAGTTTAGTGGCTGCTAGAGTGCAACACGGAAATTGAAATTGATTTTAGTGTGGAATACTATGTGCAAAAGGATGCACGTGACCCCGACGTGATTTGAACACGCAACCTTCTGATCTGGAGTCAGACGCGCTACCGTTGCGCCACGAGGTCAACATGTATGCAAGATGGGTGCCCTCAGGGTGCCATTTCAAAAAACAATCTAGTGCGCATGTAAGAAGGTTGTATCGAATAATTTGAGTGTTTTTACCTCTTAAAGTGTAAACCCTGTAGGAATTACAGCCGTTAATGTTGTTTATGGTAAAATGATTATAACTATCCATTAATTGCTGTGGCAGAAGCAAAAGCAGCAGCATAAAATTTGGGACCATGGAATAAATGTACCTAAAGATGCAAGTTTGAGCTGCAACAACTTTGTAATCAAGCATGTCTTAAGAGAGTGGTTGTACCTATGTTTAACGCATGAGGACAATAACTGCAATTTACCAAAGCTTTTCCTTATAAATTGTTACTGTCCCTTTAAGCTAGCCTTTCCAATAGAACGAAGAATTCGAGTTGCTCTGAAAGTGTGTGAGGCGTGTGCAAAGATCAAAAGACACATGGTTTGTTCATTTCTTAGTTTTTCTTCTTGAGAGTTTAGTGGCTGCTGCTTTGTTGCAAGGAAATTGAAATTGGTTTTAGTGTGGAATACTATGTTCAAAAGAAAGCGCATGACCCCGACGTGATTTGAACACTCAACCTTCTGATCTGGAGTCAGACGCACTACCGTTGCGCCACGAGGTCAAAACATGCGCAATTTGGGTGTCTGCAAGATGCCATTTTTAAAAAAGCAGTGGTACAATCTAGTGCGTATAAAGAGGTTGTATTGAATAGTTTGAGGGTATTTACGTCGTAAAATGTGAACCGTGCAGGAATTACAGCCCTTTTCATTGTCCCTCCTGCTTCTAGGGGACCAAAAGTAATTGGACAAATAAAATCATTTGAAACAAATTCGTCATGTTAAGTACCTTGTTGCAAATCCTTTGCATTTGTTGACTGCCGTAAGTCTGTAACACATAGACACCACCAAACGCTGGGGATGTTCCCTGGTGATGCTCTGCCAGGCATGTACTGCAGCCATGTTTGCTTTCTGTTTTTTTTAGGGCACACTCAATTGTATTCCGTTTAGACTGACTTGGCCCATCAAGACCTTTCCACTTTTTTGCCCTTAAAAACACCTTGGTTGGTTTAGCAGTATGTTTGACGTCTTTGTCCTATTTCATGATAAAGTGCTTCTGAGTGAGATTTGAGGCAATATGCTGGATCTGAGTTGATAAGATGTATCTGTAGACTTCAGAATTCCTCCAGTTGCTGCCAACAACAGTCACATGATCAATAGAGACAAGTGAGCCAATTCCAGTGAGAACCATACATGTCCAAGCCATAACACTACCTCCACCATGTTTCACAGATGAGATTCTATAATTTGGGTCATGTGCAGTTCGTTTTCTCTCCATACTTTCCACTTTCCATGGCTTTCTTACAGATTAATCTTTGGTTTCATCTGGCCAAAAGACTATGTTCCATAGCTCCACTGGGGCTTTTTATGTATATTTATCACACTAAAACCGGATCTTTGTGTTCTTGAGTCTTATATTGGAGCTGTTGCTACAGCAGCCTAGTGATGTTTATGGTAAAATAATTATAACTGTCCATAAATTGCTGTGGCAGCATCAAAAGCAGCAGTATAAATTTGGGGATATGGAAGAAATGTACCTATAAAAATGCAACTTTGAACTGCAATAACTTTGTAATGAAGCATGTCTTAAGAGAGTGGTTGTAGCTATGTTAATGCATCGAGACAATAAGTGCAATTTAGCAAAACTTCTCCTGATGAACTGTTAATGTCCCTTTAAGCTATCCTTTCCAAGACAACAAATTAGTTTAGTTGCTATGAAAGCCTGTGAGGTGCGTTCGGAGATGAGAAGACACATGACCTGTTGATTTCTTAGTTTTTCTTTTTTTGAGTTTAGTGGCTGCTACAGTGCAACACGGAAATTGAAATTGATTTTAGTGTGGAATACTATGTGCAAAAGAAAGCACGTGACCCCGACGTGATTTGAACACGCAACCTTCTGATCTGGAGTCAGACGCGCTACCGTTGCGCCACGAGGTCAACATGTATGCAAGGTGGGTGCCCTCAGGGTGCCATTTCAAAAAACAATCTAGTGCGCATGTAAGAAGGTTGTATCGAATAATTTGAGTGTTTTTACCTCGTAAAGTGTAAACCCTGTAGGAATTACAGCCGTTAATGTTGTTTATGGTAAAATGATTATAACTATCCATTAATTGCTGTGGCAGAAGCAAAAGCAGCAGCATAAAATTTGGGACCATGGAATAAATGTACCTAAAAATGCAAGTTTGAGCTGCAACAACTTTGTAATCAAGCATGTCTTAAGAGAGTGGTTGTACCTATGTTTAACGCATGAGGACAATAACTGCAATTTACCAAAGCTTTTCCTTATAAATTGTTACTGTCCCTTTAAGCTAGCCTTTCCAATAGAACGAAGAATTCGAGTTGCTCTGAAAGTGTGTGAGGAGTGTGCAAAGATCAGAAGACACATGGCTTGTTCATTTCTTAGTTTTTCTTCTTGAGAGTTTAGTGGCTGCTGCTTTGTTGCAAGGAAATTGAAATTGGTTTTAGTGTGGAATACTATGTTCAAAAGAAAACGCATGACCGCGACGTGATTTGAACACGCAACCTTCTGATCTGGAGTCAGACGCGCTACCGTTGCGCCACGAAGTCAAAACGTGCACAACTTGGGTGTCTGCAAAATGCCATTTTTAAAAAAGCAGTGGTACAATCTAGTGCGTGTAAAGAGGTTGTATTGAATAGTTTGAGGGTATTTACGTCGTAAAATGTGAACCGTGCAGGAATTACAGCCCTTTTCATTGTCCCTCCTGCTTCTAGGGGACCAAAAGTAATTGGACAAATAAAATCATTTGAAACAAATTCGTCATGTTAAGTACCTTGTTGCAAATCCTTTGCATTTGTTGACTGCCGTAAGTCTGTAACACATAGACACCACCAAACGCTGGGGATGTTCCCTGGTGATGCTCTGCCAGGCATGTACTGCAGCCATGTTTGCTTCCTGTTTTTTTTAGGGCATACTCAATTGTATTCCGTTTAGACTGACTTGGTCCATCAAGACCTTTCCACTTTTTTGCCCTTAAAAACACCTTGGTTGGTTTAGCAGTATGTTTGACGTCTTTGTCCTATTTCATGATAAAGTGCTTCTGAGTGAGATTTGAGGCAATATGCTGGATCTGAGTTGATGAGATGTATCTGTAGACTTCAGAATTCCTCCAGTTGCTGCCAACAACAGTCACATGATCAATAGAGACAAGTGAGCCAATTCCAGTGAGAACCATACATGCCCAAGCCATAACACTACCTCCACCATGTTTCACAGATGAGATTCTATAATTTGGGTCATGTGCAGTTCGTTTTCTCTCCATACTTTCCACTTTCCATGGCTTTCTTACAGATTAATCTTTGGTTTCATCTGGCCAAAAGACTATGTTCCATAGCTCCACTGGGGCTTTGTATGTATATTTATCACACTAAAACCGGATCTTTGTGTTCTTGAGTCTTATATTGGAGCTGTTGCTACAGCAGCCTAGTGATGTTTATGGTAAAATAATTATAACTGTCCATAAATTGCTGTGGCAGCATCAAAAGCAGCAGTATAAATTTGGGGATATGGAAGAAATGTACCTATAAAAATGCAACTTTGAACTGCAATAACTTTGTAATGAAGCATGTCTTAAGAGAGTGGTTGTAACTATGTTAATGCATCGAGACAATAAGTGCAATTTAGCAAAACTTCTCCTGATGAACTGTTAATGTCCCTTTAAGCTATCCTTTCCAAGACAACAAATTAGTTTAGTTGCTATGAAAGCCTGTGAGGTGCGTTCGGAGATGAGAAGACACATGACCTGTTGATTTCTTAGTTTTTCTTTTTTTGAGTTTAGTGGCTGCTAGAGTGCAACACGGAAATTGAAATTGATTTTAGTGTGGAATACTATGTGCAAAGAAAGCACGTGACCTCGACGTGATTTGAACACGCAACCTTCTGAACTGGAGTCAGACGCACTACCGTTGCGCCACGAGGTCAACTTGTATGCAAGGTGGGTGCCCTCAGGGTGCCATTTCAAAAAACAATCTAGTGCGCATGTAAGAAGGTTGTATCGAATAATTTGAGTGTTTTTACCTCGTAAAGTGTAAACCCTGTAGGAATTACAGCCGTTAATGTTGTTTATGGTAAAATGATTATAACTATCCATTAATTGCTGTGGCAGAAGCAAAAGCAGCAGCATAAAATTTGGGACCATGGAATAAATGTACCTAAAAATGCAAGTTTTAGCTGCAACAACTTTGTAATCAAGCATGTCTTAAGAGAGTGGTTGTACCTATGTTTAACGCATGAGGACAATAACTGCAATTTACCAAAGCTTTTCCTTATAAATTGTTACTGTCCCTTTAAGCTAGCCTTTCCAATAGAACGAAGAATTCGAGTTGCTCTGAAAGTGTGTGAGGTGTGTGCAAAGATCAGAAGACACATGGCTTGTTCATTTCTTAGTTTTTCTTCTTGCGAGTTTAGTGGCTGCTGCTTTGTTGCAAGGAAATTGAAATTGGTTTTAGTGTGGAATACTATGTTCAAAAGAAAACGCATGACCCCGACGTGATTTGAACACGCAACCTTCTGATCTGGAGTCAGACGCGCTACCGTTGCGCCACGAGGTCAAAACGTGCACAACTTGAGTGTCTGCAAGATGCCATTTTTAAAAAAGCAGTGGTACAATCTAGTGCGTGTAAAGAGGTTGTATTGAATAGTTTGAGGGTATTTACGTCGTAAAATGTGAACCGTGCAGGAATTACAGCCCTTTTCATTGTCCCTCCTGCTTCTAGGGGACCAAAAGTAATTGGACAAATAAAATCATTTGAAACAAATTCGTCATGTTAAGTACCTTGTTGCAAATCCTTTGCATTTGTTGACTGCCGTAAGTCTGTAACACATAGACACCACCAAACGCTGGGGATGTTCCCTGGTGATGCTCTGCCAGGCATGTACTGCAGCCATGTTTGCTTCCTGTTTTTTTTAGGGCACACTCAATTGTATTCCGTTTAGACTGACTTGGCCCATCAAGACCTTTCCACTTTTTTGCCCTTAAAAACACCTTGGTTGGTTTAGCAGTATGTTTGACGTCTTTGTCCTATTTCATGATAAAGTGCTTCTGAGTGAGATTTGAGGCAATATGCTGGATCTGAGTTGATAAGATGTATCTGTAGACTTCAGAATTCCTCCAGTTGCTGCCAACAACAGTCACATGATCAATAGAGACAAGTGAGCCAATTCCAGTGAGAACCATACATGCCCAAGCCATAACACTACCTCCACCATGTTTCACAGATGAGATTCTATAATTTGGGTCATGTGCAGTTCGTTTTCTCTCCATACTTTCCACTTTCCATGGCTTTCTTACAGATTAATCTTTGGTTTCATCTGGCCAAAAGACTATGTTCCATAGCTCCACTGGGGCTTTGTATGTATATTTATCACACTAAAACCGGATCTTTGTGTTCTTGAGTCCTATATTGGAGCTGTTGCTACAGCAGCCTAGTGATGTTTATGGTAAAATAATTATAACTGTCCATAAATTGCTGTGGCAGCATCAAAAGCAGCAGTATAAATTTGGGGATATGGAAGAAATGTACCTATAAAAATGCAACTTTGAACTGCAATAACTTTGTAATGAAGCATGTCTTAAGAGAGTGGTTGTAGCTATGTTAATGCATCGAGACAATAAGTGCAATTTAGCAAAATTTCTCCTGATGAACTGTTAATGTCCCTTTAAGCTATCCTTTCCAAGACAACAAATTAGTTTAGTTGCTATGAAAGCCTGTGAGGTGCGTTCGGAGATGAGAAGACACATGACCTGTTGATTTCTTAGTTTTTCTTTTTTTGAGTTTAGTGGCTGCTAGAGTGCAACACGGAAATTGAAATTGATTTTAGTGTGGAATACTATGTGCAAAAGAAAGCACGTGACCTCGACGTGATTTGAACACGCAACCTTCTGATCTGGAGTCAGACGCACTACCATTGCGCCACGAGGTCAACTTGTATGCAAGGTGGGTGCCCTCAGGGTGCCATTTCAAAAAACAATCTAGTGCGCATGTAAGAAGGTTGTATCGAATAATTTGAGTGTTTTTACCTCGTAAAGTGTAAACCCTGTAGGAATTACAGCCGTTAATGTTGTTTATGGTAAAATGATTATAACTATCCATTAATTGCTGTGGCAGAAGCAAAAGCAGCAGCATAAAATTTGGGACCATGGAGTAAATGTACCTAAAAATGCAAGTTTGAGCTGCAACAACTTTGTAATCAAGCATGTCTTAAGAGAGTGGTTGTACCTATGTTTAACGCATGAGGACAATAACTGCAATTTACCAAAGCTTTTCCTTATAAATTGTTACTGTCCCTTTAAGCTAGCCTTTCCAATAGAACGAAGAATTCGAGTTGCTCTGAAAGTGTGTGAGGTGTGTGCAAAGATCAGAAGACACATGGCTTGTTCATTTCTTAGTTTTTCTTCTTGCGAGTTTAGTGGCTGCTGCTTTGTTGCAAGGAAATTGAAATTGGTTTTAGTGTGGAATACTATGTTCAAAAGAAAGCGCATGACCCCGACGTGATTTGAACACGCAACCTTCTGATCTGGAGTCAGACGCACTACCGTTGCGCCACGAGGTCAAAACATGCGCCATTTGGGTGTCTGCAAGATGCCATTTTTAAAAAAGCAGTGGTACAATCTAGTGCGTATAAAGAGGTTGTATTGAATAGTTTGAGGGTATTTACGTCGTAAAATGTGAACCGTGCAGGAATTACAGACCTTTTCATTGTCCCTCCTGCTTCTAGGGGACCAAAAGTAATTGGACAAATAAAATCATTTGAAACAAATTCGTCATGTTAAGTACCTTGTTGCAAATCCTTTGCATTTGTTGACTGCCGTAAGTCTGTAACACATAGACACCACCAAACGCTGGGGATGTTCCCTGGTGATGCTCTGCCAGGCATGTACTGCAGCCATGTTTGCTTTCTGTTTTTTTTAGGGCACACTCAATTGTATTCCGTTTAGACTGACTTGGCCCATCAAGACCTTTCCACTTTTTTGCCCTTAAAAACACCTTGGTTGGTTTAGCAGTATGTTTGACGTCTTTGTCCTATTTCATGATAAAGTGCTTCTGAGTGAGATTTGAGGCAATATGCTGGATCTGAGTTGATAAGATGTATCTGTAGACTTCAGAATTCCTCCAGTTGCTGCCAACAACAGTCACATGATCAATAGAGACAAGTGAGCCAATTCCAGTGAGAACCATACATGCCCAAGCCATAACACTACCTCCACCATGTTTCACAGATGAGATTCTATAATTTGGGTCATGTGCAGTTCGTTTTCTCTCCATACTTTCCACTTTCCATGGCTTTCTTACAGATTAATCTTTGGTTTCATCTGGCCAAAAGACTATGTTCCATAGCTCCACTGGGGCTTTTTATGTATATTTATCACACTAAAACCGGATCTTTGTGTTCTTGAGTCTTATATTGGAGCTGTTGCTACAGCAGCCTAGTGATGTTTATGGTAAAATAATTATAACTGTCCATAAATTGCTGTGGCAGCATCAAAAGCAGCAGTATAAATTTGGGGATATGGAAGAAATGTACCTATAAAAATGCAACTTTGAACTGCAATAACTTTGTAATGAAGCATGTCTTAAGAGAGTGGTTGTAGCTATGTTAATGCATCGAGAAAATAAGTGCAATTTAGCAAAACTTCTCCTGATGAACTGTTAATGTCCCTTTAAGCTATCCTTTCCAAGACAACAAATTAGTTTAATTGCTATGAAAGCCTGTGAGGTGCGTTCGGAGATGAGAAGACACATGACCTGTTGATTTCTTAGTTTTTCTTTTTTTGAGTTTAGTGGCTGCTACAGTGCAACACGGAAATTTAAATTGATTTTAGTGTGGAATACTATGTGCAAAAGAAAGCACGTGACCCCGACGTGATTTGAACACGCAACCTTCTGATCTGGAGTCAGACGCGCTACCGTTGCGCCACGAGGTCAACATGTATACAAGGTGGGTGCCCTCAGGGTGCCATTTCAAAAAACAATCTAGTGCGCATGTAAGGAGGTTGTATCGAATAATTTGAGTGTTTTTACCTCGTAAAGTGTAAACCCTGTAGAAATTACAGCCGTTAATGTTGTTTATGGTAAAATGATTATAACTATCCGTTAATTGCTGTGGTAGAAGCAAAAGCAGCAGCATAAAATTTGGGACCATGGAATAAATGTACCTAAAAATGCAAGTTTGAGCTGCAACAACTTTGTAATCAAGCATGTCTTAAGAGAGTGGTTGTACCTATGTTTAACGCATGAGGACAATAACTGCAATTTACCAAAGCTTTTCCTTATAAATTGTTACTGTCCCTTTAAGCTAGCCTTTCCAATAGAACGAAGAATTCGAGTTGCTCTGAAAGTGTGTGAGGTGTGTGCAAAGATCAGAAGACACATGGCTTGTTCATTTCTTAGTTTTTCTTCTTGAGAGTTTAGTGGCTGCTGCTTTGTTGCAAGGAAATTGAAATTGGTTTAAGTGTGGAATACTATGTTCAAAAGAAAACGCATGACCCCGACGTGATTTGAACACGTAACCTTCTGATCTGGAGTCAGACGCGCTAACGTTGCGCCACGAGGTCAAAACGTGCACAACTTGGGTGTCTGCAAGATGCCATTTTTAAAAAAGCAGTGGTACAATCTAGTGCGTGTAAAGAGGTTGTATTGAATAGTTTGAGGGTATTTACGTCGTAAAATGTGAACCGTGCAGGAATTACAGCCCTTTTCATTGTCCCTCCTGCTTCTAGGGGACCAAAAGTAATTGGACAAATAAAATCATTTGAAACAAATTCGTCATGTTAAGTACCTTGTTGCAAATCCTTTGCATTTGTTGACTGCCGTAAGTCTGTAACACATAGACACCACCAAACGCTGGGGATGTTCCCTGGTGATGCTCTGCCAGGCATGTACTGCAGCCATGTTTGCTTCCTGTTTTTTTTAGGGCACACTCAATTGTATTCCGTTTAGACTGACTTGGCCCATCAAGACCTTTCCACTTTTTTGCCCTTAAAAACACCTTGGTTGGTTTAGCAGTATGTTTGACGTCTTTGTCCTATTTCATGATAAAGTGCTTCTGAGTGAGATTTGAGGCAATATGCTGGATCTGAGTTGATAAGATGTATCTGTAGACTTCAGAATTCCTCCAGTTGCTGCCAACAACAGTCACATGATCAATAGAGACAAGTGAGCCAATTCCAGTGAGAACCATACATGCCCAAGCCATAACACTACCTCCACCATGTTTCACAGATGAGATTCTATAATTTGGGTCATGTGCAGTTCGTTTTCTCTCCATACTTTCCACTTTCCATGGCTTTCTTACAGATTAATCTTTGGTTTCATCTGGCCAAAAGACTATGTTCCATAGCTCCACTGGGGCTTTGTATGTATATTTATCACACTAAAACCGGATCTTTGTGTTCTTGAGTCTTATATTGGAGCTGTTGCTACAGCAGCCTAGTGATGTTTATGGTAAAATAATTATAACTGTCCATAAATTGCTGTGGCAGCATCAAAAGCAGCAGTATAAATTTGGGGATATGGAAGAAATGTACCTATAAAAATGCAACTTTGAACTGCAATAACTTTGTAATGAAGCATGTCTTAAGAGAGTGGTTGTAGCTATGTTAATGCATCGAGACAATAAGTGCAATTTAGCAAAACTTCTCCTGATGAACTGTTAATGTCCCTTTAAGCTATCCTTTCCAAGACAACAAATTAGTTTAGTTGCTATGAAACCCTGTGAGGTGCGTTCGGAGATGAGAAGACACATGACCTGTTGATTTCTTAGTTTTTCTTTTTTTGAGTTTAGTGGCTGCTAGAGTGCAACACGGAAATTGAAATTGATTTTAGTGTGGAATACTATGTGCAAAAGGAAGCACGTGACCCCGACATGATTTGAACACACAACCTTCTGATCTGAAGTCAGACGCACTACCGTTGCGCCACGAGGTCAACTTGTATGCAAGGTGGGTGCCCTCAGGGTGCCATTTCAAAAAACAATCTAGTGCGCATGTAAGAAGGTTGTATCGAATAATTTGAGTGTTTTTACCTCGTAAAGTGTAAACCCTGTAGGAATTACAGCCGTTAATGTTGTTTATGGTAAAATGATTATAACTATCCATTAATTGCTGTGGCAGAAGCAAAAGCAGCAGCATAAAATTTGGGACCATGGAATAAATGTACCTAAAAATGCAAGTTTGAGCTGCAACAACTTTGTAATCAAGCATGTCTTAAGAGAGTGGTTGTACCTATGTTTAACGCATGAGGACAATAACTGCAATTTACCAAAGCTTTTCCTTATAAATTGTTACTGTCCCTTTAAGCTAGCCTTTCCAATAGAACGAAGAATTCGAGTTGCTCTGAAAGTGTGGGAGGCGTGTGCAAAGATCAGAAGACACATGGCTTGTTCATTTCTTAGTTTTTCTTCTTGAGAGTTTAGTGGCTGCTGCTTTGTTGCAAGGAAATTGAAATTGGTTTTAGTGTGGAATACTATGTTCAAAAGAAAGCGCATGACCCCGACATGATTTGAACACGCAACCTTCTGATTTGGAGTCAGACGCGCTACCGTTGCGCCACGAGGTCAAAACGTGCACAACTTGGGTGTCTGCAAGATGCCATTTTTAAAAAAGCAGTGGTACAATCTAGTGCGTCTAAAGAGGTTGTATTGAATAGTTTGAAGGTATTTACGTCGTAAAATGTGAACCGTGCAGGAATTACAGCCCTTTTCATTGTCCCTCCTGCTTCTAGGGGACCAAAAGTAATTGGACAAATAAAATCATTTGAAACAAATTCGTCATGTTAAGTACCTTGTTGCAAATCCTTTGCATTTGTTGACTGCCGTAAGTCTGTAACACATAGACACCACCAAACGCTGGGGATGTTCCCTGGTGATGCTCTGCCAGGCATGTACTGCAGCCATGTTTGCTTTCTGTTTTTTTTAGGGCACACTCAATTGTATTCCGTTTAGACTGACTTGGCCCATCAAGACCTTTCCACTTTTTTGCCCTTAAAAACACCTTGGTTGGTTTAGCAGTATGTTTGACGTCTTTGTCCTATTTCATGATAAAGTGCTTCTGAGTGAGATTTGAGGCAATATGCTGGATCTGAGTTGATAAGATGTATCTGTAGACTTCAGAATTCCTCCAGTTGCTGCCAACAACAGTCACATGATCAATAGAGACAAGTGAGCCAATTCCAGTGAGAACCATACATGCCCAAGCCATAACACTACCTCCACCATGTTTCACAGATGAGATTCTATAATTTGGGTCATGTGCAGTTCGTTTTCTCTCCATACTTTCCACTTTCCATGGCTTTCTTACAGATTAATCTTTGGTTTCATCTGGCCAAAAGACTATGTTCCATAGCTTCACTGGGGCTTTGTATGTATATTTATCACACTAAAACCGGATCTTTGTGTTCTTGAGTCTTATATTGGAGCTGTTGCTACAGTAGCCTAGTGATGTTTATGGTAAAATAATTATAACTGTCCATAAATTGCTGTGGCAGCATCAAAAGCAGCAGTATAAATTTGGGGATATGGAAGAAATGTATCTATAAAAATGCAACTTTGAACTGCAATAACTTTGTAATGAAGCATGTCTTAAGAGAGTGGTTGTAGCTATGTTAATGCATCGAGACAATAATTGCAATTTAGCAAAACTTCTCCTGATGAACTGTTAATGTCCCTTTAAGCTATCCTTTCCAAGACAACAAATTAGTTTAGTTGCTATGAAAGCCTGTGAGGTGCGTTCGGAGATGAGAAGACACATGACCTGTTGATTTCTTAGTTTTTCTTTTTTTGAGTTTAGTGGCTGCTACAGTGCAACACGGAAATTGAAATTGATTTTAGTGTGGAATACTATGTGTAAAAGGAAGCACGTGACCCCGACGTGATTTGAACACGCAACCTTCTGATCTGGAGTCAGACGCGCTACCGTTGCGCCACGAGGTCAACATGTATGCAAGGTGGGTGCCCTCAGGGTGCCATTTCAAAAAACAATCTAGTGCGCATGTAAGGAGGTTGTATCGAATAATTTTAGTGTTTTTACCTCGTAAAGTGTAAACCCTGTAGGAATTACAGCCGTTAATGTTGTTTATGGTAAAATGATTATAACTATCCATTAATTGCTGTGGCAGAAGCAAAAGCAGCAGCATAAAATTTGGGACCATGGAATAAATGTACCTAAAAATGCAAGTTTGAGCTGCAACAACTTTGTAATCAAGCATGTCTTAAGAGAGTGGTTGTACCTATGTTTAACGCATGAGGACAATAACTGCAATTTACCAAAGCTTTTCCTTATAAATTGTTACTGTCCCTTTAAGCTAGCCTTTCCAATAGAACGAAGAATTCGAGTTGCTCTGAAAGTGTGTGAGGCGTGTGCAAAGATCAGAAGACACATGGCTTGTTCATTTCTTAGTTTTTCTTCTTGAGAGTTTAGTGGCTGCTGCTTTGTTGCAAGGAAATTGAAATTGGTTTTAGTGTGGAATACTATGTTCAAAAGAAAGCGCATGACCCCGAAGTGATTTGAACACGCAACCTTCTGATCTGGAGTCAGACGCACAACCGTTGCGCCACGAGGTCAAAACGTGCACAACTTGGGTGTCTGCAAGATGACATTTTTAAAAAAGCAGTGGTACAATCTAGTGCGTATAAAGAGGTTGTATTGAATAGTTTGAGGGTATTTACGTCGTAAAATGTGAACCGTGCAGGAATTACAAACCTTTTCATTGTCCCTCCTGCTTCTAGGGGACCAAAAGTAATTGAACAAATAAAATCATTTGAAACAAATTCGTCATGTTAAGTACCTTGTTGCAAATCCTTTGCATTTGTTGACTGCCGTAAGTCTGTAACACATAGACACCACCAAACGCTGGGGATGTTCCCTGGTGATGCTCTGCCAGGCATGTACTGCAGCCATGTTTGCTTTCTGTTTTTTTTAAGGCACACTCAATTGTATTCCATGTAGACTGACTTGGCCCATCAAGACCTTTCCACTTTTTTGCCCTTAAAAACACCTTGGTTGGTTTAGCAGTATGTTTGACGTCTTTGTCCTATTTCATGATAAAGTGCTTCTGAGTGAGATTTGAGGCAATATGCTGGATCTGAGTTGATAAGATGTATCTGTAGACTTCAGAATTCCTCCAGTTGCTGCCAACAACAGTCACATGATCAATAGAGACAAGTGAGCCAATTCCAGTGAGAACCATACATGCCCAAGCCATAACACTACCTCCACCATGTTTCACAGATGAGATTCTATAATTTGGGTCATGTGCAGTTCGTTTTCTCTCCATACTTTCCACTTTCCATGGCTTTCTTACAGATTAATCTTTGGTTTCATCTGGCCAAAAGACTATGTTCCATAGCTCCACTGGGGCTTTGTATGTATATTTATCACACTAAAACCGGATCTTTGTGTTCTTGAGTCTTATATTGGAGCTGTTGCTACAGCAGCCTAGTGATGTTTATGGTAAAATAATTATAACTGTCCATAAATTGCTGTGGCAGCATCAAAAGCAGCAGTATAAATTTGGGGATATGGAAGAAATGTACCTATAAAAATGCAACTTTGAACTGCAATAACTTTGTAATGAAGCATGTCTTAAGAGAGTGGTTGTAGCTATGTTAATGCATCGAGACAATAATTGCAATTTAGCAAAACTTCTCCTGATGAACTGTTAATGTCCCTTTAAGCTATCCTTTCCAAGACAACAAATTAGTTTAGTTGCTATGAAAACCTGTGAGGTGCGTTCGGAGATGAGAAGACACATGACCTGTTGATTTCTTAGTTTTTCTTTTTTTGAGTTTAGTGGCTGCTACAGTGCAACACGGAAATTGAAATTGATTTTAGTGTGGAATACTATGTGCAAAAGAAAGCACGTGACCCCAACGTGATTTGAACACGCAACCTTCTGATCTGGAGTCAGACGCGCTACCGTTGCGCCACGAGGTCAACATGTATGCAAGGTGGGTGCCCTCAGGGTGCCATTTCAAAAAACAATCTAGTGCGCATGTAAGGAGGTTGTATCGAATAATTTTAGTGTTTTTACCTCGTAAAGTGTAAACCCTGTAGGAATTACAGCCGTTAATGTTGTTTATGGTAAAATGATTATAACTATCCATTAATTGCTGTGGCAGAAGCAAAAGCAGCAGCATAAAATTTGGGACCATGGAATAAATGTACCTAAAAATGCAAGTTTGAGCTGCAACAACTTTGTAATCAAGCATGTCTTAAGAGAGTGGTTGTACCTATGTTTAACGCATGAGGACAATAACTGCAATTTACCAAAGCTTTTCCTTATAAATTGTTACTGTCCCTTTAAGCTAGCCTTTCCAATAGAACGAAGAATTCGAGTTGCTCTGAAAGTGTGTGAGGTGTGTGCAAAGATCAGAAGACACATGGCTTGTTCATTTCTTAGTTTTTCTTCTTGAGAGTTTAGTGGCTGCTGCTTTGTTGCAAGGAAATTGAAATTGGTTTTAGTGTGGAATACTATGTTCAAAAGAAAGCGCATGACCCCGACGTGATTTGAACACGCAACCTTCTGATCTGGAGTCAGACACGCTACCGTTGCGCCACGAGGTCAAAACGTGCACAACTTGGGTGTCTGCAAGATGCCATTTTTAAAAAAGCAGTGGTACAATCTAGTGCGTGTAAAGAGGTTGTATTGAATAGTTTGAGGGTATTTACGTCGTAAAATGTGAACCGTGCAGGAATTACAGCCCTTTTCTTTGTCCCTCCTGCTTCTAGGGGACCAAAAGTAATTGGACAAATAAAATCATTTGAAACAAATTCGTCATGTTAAGTACCTTGTTGCAAATCCTTTGCATTTGTTGACTGCCGTAAGTCTGTAACACATAGACACCACCAAACGCTGGGGATGTTCCCTGGTGATGCTCTGCCAGGCATGTACTGCAGCCATGTTTGCTTTCTGTTTTTTTTAGGGCACACTCAATTGTATTCCGTTTAGACTGACTTGGCCCATCAAGACCTTTCCACTTTTTTGCCCTTAAAAACACCTTGGTTGGTTTAGCAGTATGTTTGACGTCTTTGTCCTATTTCATGATAAAGTGCTTCTGAGTGAGATTTGAGGCAATATGCTGGATCTGAGTTGATAAGATGTATCTGTAGACTTCAGAATTCCTCCAGTTGCTGCCAACAACAGTCACATGATCAATAGAGACAAGTGAGCCAATTCCAGTGAGAACCATACATGCCCAAGCCATAACACTACCTCCAGCATGTTTCACAGATGAGATTCTATAATTTAGGTCATGTGCAGTTCGTTTTCTCTCCATACTTTCCACTTTCCATGGCTTTCTTACAGATTAATCTTTGGTTTCATCTGGCCAAAAGACTATGTTCCATAGCTCCACTGGGGCTTTTTATGTATATTTATCACACTAAAACCGGATCTTTGTGTTCTTGAGTCTTATATTGGAGCTGTTGCTACAGCAGCCTAGTGATGTTTATGGTAAAATAATTATAACTGTCCATAAATTGCTGTGGCAGCATCAAAAGCAGCAGTATAAATTTGGGGATATGGAAGAAATGTACCTATAAAAATGCAACTTTGAACTGCAATAACTTTGTAATGAAGCATGTCTTAAGAGAGTGGTTGTAGCTATGTTAATGCATCGAGACAATAAGTGCAATTTAGCAAAACTTCTCCTGATGAACTGTTAATGTCCCTTTAAGCTATCCTTTCCAAAACAACAAATTAGTTTAGTTGCTATGAAAGCCTGTGGGGTGCGTTCGGAGATGAGAAGACACATGACCTGTTGATTTCTTAGTTTTTCTTTTTTTGAGTTTAGTGGCTGCTACAGTGCAACACGGAAATTGAAATTGATTTTAGTGTGGAATACTATGTGCAAAAGAAAGCACGTGACCCCGACGTGATTTGAACACGCAACCTTCTGATCTGGAGTCAGACGCGCTACCGTTGCGCCACGAGGTCAACATGTATGCAAGGTGGGTGCCCTCAGGGTGCCATTTCAAAAAACAATCTAGTGCGCATGTAAGGAGGTTGTATCGAATAATTTTAGTGTTTTTACCTCGTAAAGTGTAAACCCTGTAGGAATTACAGCCGTTAATGTTGTTTATGGTAAAATGATTATAACTATCCATTAATTGCTGTGGCAGAAGCAAAAGCAGCAGCATAAAATTTGGGACCATGGAATAAATGTACCTAAAAATGCAAGTTTGAGCTGCAACAACTTTGTAATCAAGCATGTCTTAAGAGAGTGGTTGTACCTATGTTTAACGCATGAGGACAATAACTGCAATTTACCAAAGCTTTTCCTTATAAATTGTTACTGTCCCTTTAAGCTAGCCTTTCCAATAGAACGAAGAATTTGAGTTGCTCTGAAAGTGTGTGAGGCGTATGCAAAGATCAGAAGACACATGGCTTGTTCATTTCTTAGTTTTTCTTCTTGAGAGTTTAGTGGCTGCTGCTTTGTTGCAAGGAAATTGAAATTGGTTTTAGTGTGGAATACTATGTTCAAAAGAAAGCGCATGACCCCGACATGATTTGAACGCGCAACCTTCTGATTTGGAGTCAGAAGCGCTACCGTTGCACCACGAGGTCAAAACGTGCACAACTTGGGTGTCTGCAAGATGCCATTTTTAAAAAAGCAGTGGTACAATCTAGTGCGTGTAAAGAGGTTGTATTGAATAGTTTGAAGGTATTTACGTCGTAAAATGTGAACCGTGCAGGAATTACAGCCCTTTTCATTGTCCCTCCTGCTTCTAGGGGACCAAAAGTAATTGGACAAATAAAATCATTTGAAACAAATTCGTCATGTTAAGTACCTTCTTGCAAATCCTTTGCATTTGTTGACTGCCATAAGTCTGTAACACATAGACACCACCAAACGCTGGGGATGTTCCCTGGTGATGCTCTGCCAGGCATGTACTGCAGCCATGTTTGCTTTCTGTTTTTTTTAGGACACACTCAATTGTATTCCGTTTAGACTGACTTGGCCCATCAAGACCTTTCCACTTTTTTGCCCTTAAAAACACCTTGGTTGGTTTAGCAGTATGTTTGACGTCTTTGTCCTATTTCATGATAAAGTGCTTCTGAGTGAGATTTGAGGCAATATGCTGGATCTGAGTTGATAAGATGTATCTGTAGACTTCAGAATTCCTCCAGTTGCTGCCAACAACAGTCACATGATCAATAGAGACAAGTGAGCCAATTCCAGTGAGAACCATACATGCCCAAGCCATAACACTACCTCCACCATGTTTCACAGATGAGATTCTATAATTTGGGTCATGTGCAGTTCGTTTTCTCTCCATACTTTCCACTTTCCATGGCTTTCTTACAGATTAATCTTTGGTTTCATCTGGCCAAAAGACTATGTTCCATAGCTCCACTGGGGCTTTTTATGTATATTTATCACACTAAAACCGGATCTTTGTGTTCTTGAGTCTTATATTGGAGCTGTTGCTACAGCAGCCTAGTGATGTTTATGGTAAAATAATTATAACTGTCCATAAATTGCTGTGGCAGCATCAAAAGCAGCAGTATAAATTTGGGGATATGGAAGAAATGTACCTATAAAAATGCAACTTTGAACTGCAATAACTTTGTAATGAAGCATGTCTTAAGAGAGTGGTTGTAGCTATGTTAATGCATCGAGACAATAAGTGCAATTTAGCAAAACTTCTCCTGATGAACTGTTAATGTCCCTTTAAGCTATCCTTTCCAAGACAACAAATTAGTTTAGTTGCTATGAAAGCCTGTGAGGTGCGTTCGGAGATGAGAAGACACATGACCTGTTGATTTCTTAGTTTTTCTTTTTTTGAGTTTAGTGGCTGCTACAGTGCAACACGGAAATTGAAATTGATTTTAGTGTGGAATACTATGTGCAAAAGAAAGCACGTGACCCCGAGGTGATTTGAACACGCAACCTTCTGATCTGGAGTCAGACGCGCTACCGTTGCGCCACGAGGTCAACATGTATGCAAGGTGGGTGCCCTCAGGGTGCCATTTCAAAAAACAATCTAGTGCGCATGTAAGGAGGTTGTATCGAATAATTTGAGTGTTTTTACCTCGTAAAGTGTAAACCCTGTAGGAATTACAGCCGTTAATGTTGTTTATGGTAAAATGATTATAACTATCCATTAATTGCTGTGGCAGAAGCAAAAGCAGCAGCATAAAATTTGGGACCATGGAATAAATGTACCTAAAAATGCAAATTTGAGCTGCAACAACTTTGTAATCAAGCATGTCTTAAGAGAGTGGTTGTACCTATGTTTAACGCATGAGGACAATAACTGCAATTTACCAAAGCTTTTCCTTATAAATTGTTACTGTCCCTTTAAGCTAGCCTTTCCAATAGAACGAAGAATTCGAGTTGCTCTGAAAGTGTGTGAGGCGTGTGCAAAGATCAGAAGACACATGGCTTGTTCATTTCTTAGTTTTTCTTCTTGAGAGTTTAGTGGCTGCTGCTTTGTTGCAAGGAAATTGAAATTGGTTTTAGTGTGGAATACTATGTTCAAAAGAAAGCGCATGACCCCGACATGATTTGAACGCTCAACCTTCTGAATTGGAGTCAGAAGCGCTACCGTCGCGCCACGAGGTCAAAACGTGCACAACTTGGGTGTCTGCAAGATGCCATTTTTAAAAAAGCAGTGGTACAATCTAGTGCGTGTAAAGAGGTTGTATTGAATAG
The DNA here is from genome assembly GCA_037306005.1 of Rhinophrynus dorsalis. Taxonomy (NCBI): domain Eukaryota; kingdom Metazoa; phylum Chordata; class Amphibia; order Anura; family Rhinophrynidae; genus Rhinophrynus; species Rhinophrynus dorsalis. Next base: position 493,723,424 of record CM074721.1, read on the forward strand.
TTTGAAGGTATTTACGTCGTAAAATGTGAACCGTGCAGGAATTACAGCCCTTTTCATTGTCCCTCCTGCTTCTAGGGGACCAAAAGTAATTGGACAAATAAAATCATTTGAAACAAATTCGTCATGTTAAGTACCTTGTTGCAAATCCTTTGCATTTGTTGACTGCCGTAAGTCTGTAACACATAGACACCACCAAACGCTGGGGATGTTCCCTGGTGATGCTCTGCCAGGCATGTACTGCAGCCATGTTTGCTTCCTGTTTTTTTTAGGGCACACTCAATTGTATTCCGTTTAGACTGACTTGGCCCATCAAGACCTTTCCACTTTTTTGCCCTTAAAAACACCTTGGTTGGTTTAGCAGTATGTTTGACGTCTTTGTCCTATTTCATGATAAAGTGCTTCTGAGTGAGATTTGAGGCAATATGCTGGATCTGAGTTGATAAGATGTATCTGTAGACTTCAGAATTCCTCCAGTTGCTGCCAACAACAGTCACATGATCAATAGAGACAAGTGAGCCAATTCCAGTGAGAACCATACATGCCCAAGCCATAACACTACCTCCAGCATGTTTCACAGATGAGATTCTATAATTTGGGTCATGTGCAGTTCGTTTTCTCTCCATACTTTCCACTTTCCATGGCTTTCTTACAGATTAATCTTTGGTTTCATCTGGCCAAAAGACTATGTTCCATAGCTCCACTGGGGCTTTGTATGTATATTTATCACACTAAAACCGGATCTTTGTGTTCTTGAGTCTTATATTGGAGCTGTTGCTACAGCAGCCTAGTGATGTTTATGGTAAAATAATTATAACTGTCCATAAATTGCTGTGGCAGCATCAAAAGCAGCAGTATAAATTTGGGGATATGGAAGAAATGTAACTATAAAAATGCAACTTTGAACTGCAATAACTTTGTAATGAAGCATGTCTTAAGAGAGTGGTTGTAGCTATGTTAATGCATCGAGACAATAAGTGCAATTTAGCAAAACTTCTCCTGATGAACTGTTAATGTCCCTTTAAGCTATCCTTTCCAAGACAACAAATTAGTTTAGTTGCTATGAAAGCCTGTGAGGTGCGTTCGGAGATGAGAAGAGACATGACCTGTTGATTTCTTAGTTTTTCTTTTTTTGAGTTTAGTGGCTGCTACAGTGCAACACGGAAATTGAAATTGATTTTAGTGTGGAATACTATGTGCAAAAGAAAACACGTGACCCCGACGTGATTTGAACACGCAACCTTCTGATCTGGAGTCAGACGCGCTACCGTTGCGCCACGAGGTCAACATGTATGCAAGGTGGGTGCCCTCAGGGTGCCATTTCAAAAAACAATCTAGTGCGCATGTAAGAAGGTTGTATCGAATAATTTGAGTGTTTTTACCTCGTAAAGTGTAAACCCTGTAGGAATTACAGCCGTTAATGTTGTTTATGGTAAAATGATTATAACTATCCATTAATTGCTGTGGCAGAAGCAAAAGCAGCAGCATAAAATTTGGGACCATGGAATAAATGTACCTAAAAATGCAAGTTTGAGCTGCAACAACTTTGTAATCAAGCATGTCTTAAGAGAGTGGTTGTACCTATGTTTAACGCATGAGGACAATAACTGCAATTTACCAAAGCTTTTCCTTATAAATTGTTACTGTCCCTTTAAGCTAGCCTTTCCAATAGAACGAAGAATTCGAGTTGCTCTGAAAGTGTGGGAGGCGTGTGCAAAGATCAGAAGACACATGGCTTGTTCATTTCTTAGTTTTTCTTCTTGAGAGTTTAGTGGCTGCTGCTTTGTTGCAAGGAAATTGAAATTGGTTTTAGTGTGGAATACTATGTTCAAAAGAAAGCGCATGACCCCGACATGATTTGAACACGCAACCTTCTGATTTGGAGTCAGACGCGCTACCGTTGCGCCACGAGGTCAAAACGTGCACAACTTGGGTGTCTGCAAGATGCCATTTTTAAAAAAGCAGTGGTACAATCTAGTGCGTCTAAAGAGGTTGTATTGAATAGTTTGAAGGTATTTACGTCGTAAAATGTGAACCGTGCAGGAATTACAGCCCTTTTCATTGTCCCTCCTGCTTCTAGGGGACCAAAAGTAATTGGACAAATAAAATCATTTGAAACAAATTCGTCATGTTAAGTACCTTGTTGCAAATCCTTTGCATTTGTTGACTGCCGTAAGTCTGTAACACATAGACACCACCAAACGCTGGGGATGTTCCCTGGTGATGCTCTGCCAGGCATGTACTGCAGCCATGTTTGCTTTCTGTTTTTTTTAGGGCACACTCAATTGTATTCCGTTTAGACTGACTTGGCCCATCAAGACCTTTCCACTTTTTTGCCCTTAAAAACACCTTGGTTGGTTTAGCAGTATGTTTGACGTCTTTGTCCTATTTCATGATAAAGTGCTTCTGAGTGAGATTTGAGGCAATATGCTGGATCTGAGTTGATAAGATGTATCTGTAGACTTCAGAATTCCTCCAGTTGCTGCCAACAACAGTCACATGATCAATAGAGACAAGTGAGCCAATTCCAGTGAGAACCATACATGCCCAAGCCATAACACTACCTCCACCATGTTTCACAGATGAGATTCTATAATTTGGGTCATGTGCAGTTCGTTTTCTCTCCATACTTTCCACTTTCCATGGCTTTCTTACAGATTAATCTTTGGTTTCATCTGGCCAAAAGACTATGTTCCATAGCTTCACTGGGGCTTTGTATGTATATTTATCACACTAAAACCGGATCTTTGTGTTCTTGAGTCTTATATTGGAGCTGTTGCTACAGTAGCCTAGTGATGTTTATGGTAAAATAATTATAACTGTCCATAAATTGCTGTGGCAGCATCAAAAGCAGCAGTATAAATTTGGGGATATGGAAGAAATGTATCTATAAAAATGCAACTTTGAACTGCAATAACTTTGTAATGAAGCATGTCTTAAGAGAGTGGTTGTAGCTATGTTAATGCATCGAGACAATAATTGCAATTTAGCAAAACTTCTCCTGATGAACTGTTAATGTCCCTTTAAGCTATCCTTTCCAAGACAACAAATTAGTTTAGTTGCTATGAAAGCCTGTGAGGTGCGTTCGGAGATGAGAAGACACATGACCTGTTGATTTCTTAGTTTTTCTTTTTTTGAGTTTAGTGGCTGCTACAGTGCAACACGGAAATTGAAATTGATTTTAGTGTGGAATACTATGTGTAAAAGGAAGCACGTGACCCCGACGTGATTTGAACACGCAACCTTCTGATCTGGAGTCAGACGCGCTACCGTTGCGCCACGAGGTCAACATGTATGCAAGGTGGGTGCCCTCAGGGTGCCATTTCAAAAAACAATCTAGTGCGCATGTAAGGAGGTTGTATCGAATAATTTTAGTGTTTTTACCTCGTAAAGTGTAAACCCTGTAGGAATTACAGCCGTTAATGTTGTTTATGGTAAAATGATTATAACTATCCATTAATTGCTGTGGCAGAAGCAAAAGCAGCAGCATAAAATTTGGGACCATGGAATAAATGTACCTAAAAATGCAAGTTTGAGCTGCAACAACTTTGTAATCAAGCATGTCTTAAGAGAGTGGTTGTACCTATGTTTAACGCATGAGGACAATAACTGCAATTTACCAAAGCTTTTCCTTATAAATTGTTACTGTCCCTTTAAGCTAGCCTTTCCAATAGAACGAAGAATTCGAGTTGCTCTGAAAGTGTGTGAGGCGTGTGCAAAGATCAGAAGACACATGGCTTGTTCATTTCTTAGTTTTTCTTCTTGAGAGTTTAGTGGCTGCTGCTTTGTTGCAAGGAAATTGAAATTGGTTTTAGTGTGGAATACTATGTTCAAAAGAAAGCGCATGACCCCGAAGTGATTTGAACACGCAACCTTCTGATCTGGAGTCAGACGCACAACCGTTGCGCCACGAGGTCAAAACGTGCACAACTTGGGTGTCTGCAAGATGACATTTTTAAAAAAGCAGTGGTACAATCTAGTGCGTATAAAGAGGTTGTATTGAATAGTTTGAGGGTATTTACGTCGTAAAATGTGAACCGTGCAGGAATTACAAACCTTTTCATTGTCCCTCCTGCTTCTAGGGGACCAAAAGTAATTGAACAAATAAAATCATTTGAAACAAATTCGTCATGTTAAGTACCTTGTTGCAAATCCTTTGCATTTGTTGACTGCCGTAAGTCTGTAACACATAGACACCACCAAACGCTGGGGATGTTCCCTGGTGATGCTCTGCCAGGCATGTACTGCAGCCATGTTTGCTTTCTGTTTTTTTTAAGGCACACTCAATTGTATTCCATGTAGACTGACTTGGCCCATCAAGACCTTTCCACTTTTTTGCCCTTAAAAACACCTTGGTTGGTTTAGCAGTATGTTTGACGTCTTTGTCCTATTTCATGATAAAGTGCTTCTGAGTGAGATTTGAGGCAATATGCTGGATCTGAGTTGATAAGATGTATCTGTAGACTTCAGAATTCCTCCAGTTGCTGCCAACAACAGTCACATGATCAATAGAGACAAGTGAGCCAATTCCAGTGAGAACCATACATGCCCAAGCCATAACACTACCTCCACCATGTTTCACAGATGAGATTCTATAATTTGGGTCATGTGCAGTTCGTTTTCTCTCCATACTTTCCACTTTCCATGGCTTTCTTACAGATTAATCTTTGGTTTCATCTGGCCAAAAGACTATGTTCCATAGCTCCACTGGGGCTTTGTATGTATATTTATCACACTAAAACCGGATCTTTGTGTTCTTGAGTCTTATATTGGAGCTGTTGCTACAGCAGCCTAGTGATGTTTATGGTAAAATAATTATAACTGTCCATAAATTGCTGTGGCAGCATCAAAAGCAGCAGTATAAATTTGGGGATATGGAAGAAATGTACCTATAAAAATGCAACTTTGAACTGCAATAACTTTGTAATGAAGCATGTCTTAAGAGAGTGGTTGTAGCTATGTTAATGCATCGAGACAATAATTGCAATTTAGCAAAACTTCTCCTGATGAACTGTTAATGTCCCTTTAAGCTATCCTTTCCAAGACAACAAATTAGTTTAGTTGCTATGAAAACCTGTGAGGTGCGTTCGGAGATGAGAAGACACATGACCTGTTGATTTCTTAGTTTTTCTTTTTTTGAGTTTAGTGGCTGCTACAGTGCAACACGGAAATTGAAATTGATTTTAGTGTGGAATACTATGTGCAAAAGAAAGCACGTGACCCCAACGTGATTTGAACACGCAACCTTCTGATCTGGAGTCAGACGCGCTACCGTTGCGCCACGAGGTCAACATGTATGCAAGGTGGGTGCCCTCAGGGTGCCATTTCAAAAAACAATCTAGTGCGCATGTAAGGAGGTTGTATCGAATAATTTTAGTGTTTTTACCTCGTAAAGTGTAAACCCTGTAGGAATTACAGCCGTTAATGTTGTTTATGGTAAAATGATTATAACTATCCATTAATTGCTGTGGCAGAAGCAAAAGCAGCAGCATAAAATTTGGGACCATGGAATAAATGTACCTAAAAATGCAAGTTTGAGCTGCAACAACTTTGTAATCAAGCATGTCTTAAGAGAGTGGTTGTACCTATGTTTAACGCATGAGGACAATAACTGCAATTTACCAAAGCTTTTCCTTATAAATTGTTACTGTCCCTTTAAGCTAGCCTTTCCAATAGAACGAAGAATTCGAGTTGCTCTGAAAGTGTGTGAGGTGTGTGCAAAGATCAGAAGACACATGGCTTGTTCATTTCTTAGTTTTTCTTCTTGAGAGTTTAGTGGCTGCTGCTTTGTTGCAAGGAAATTGAAATTGGTTTTAGTGTGGAATACTATGTTCAAAAGAAAGCGCATGACCCCGACGTGATTTGAACACGCAACCTTCTGATCTGGAGTCAGACACGCTACCGTTGCGCCACGAGGTCAAAACGTGCACAACTTGGGTGTCTGCAAGATGCCATTTTTAAAAAAGCAGTGGTACAATCTAGTGCGTGTAAAGAGGTTGTATTGAATAGTTTGAGGGTATTTACGTCGTAAAATGTGAACCGTGCAGGAATTACAGCCCTTTTCTTTGTCCCTCCTGCTTCTAGGGGACCAAAAGTAATTGGACAAATAAAATCATTTGAAACAAATTCGTCATGTTAAGTACCTTGTTGCAAATCCTTTGCATTTGTTGACTGCCGTAAGTCTGTAACACATAGACACCACCAAACGCTGGGGATGTTCCCTGGTGATGCTCTGCCAGGCATGTACTGCAGCCATGTTTGCTTTCTGTTTTTTTTAGGGCACACTCAATTGTATTCCGTTTAGACTGACTTGGCCCATCAAGACCTTTCCACTTTTTTGCCCTTAAAAACACCTTGGTTGGTTTAGCAGTATGTTTGACGTCTTTGTCCTATTTCATGATAAAGTGCTTCTGAGTGAGATTTGAGGCAATATGCTGGATCTGAGTTGATAAGATGTATCTGTAGACTTCAGAATTCCTCCAGTTGCTGCCAACAACAGTCACATGATCAATAGAGACAAGTGAGCCAATTCCAGTGAGAACCATACATGCCCAAGCCATAACACTACCTCCAGCATGTTTCACAGATGAGATTCTATAATTTAGGTCATGTGCAGTTCGTTTTCTCTCCATACTTTCCACTTTCCATGGCTTTCTTACAGATTAATCTTTGGTTTCATCTGGCCAAAAGACTATGTTCCATAGCTCCACTGGGGCTTTTTATGTATATTTATCACACTAAAACCGGATCTTTGTGTTCTTGAGTCTTATATTGGAGCTGTTGCTACAGCAGCCTAGTGATGTTTATGGTAAAATAATTATAACTGTCCATAAATTGCTGTGGCAGCATCAAAAGCAGCAGTATAAATTTGGGGATATGGAAGAAATGTACCTATAAAAATGCAACTTTGAACTGCAATAACTTTGTAATGAAGCATGTCTTAAGAGAGTGGTTGTAGCTATGTTAATGCATCGAGACAATAAGTGCAATTTAGCAAAACTTCTCCTGATGAACTGTTAATGTCCCTTTAAGCTATCCTTTCCAAAACAACAAATTAGTTTAGTTGCTATGAAAGCCTGTGGGGTGCGTTCGGAGATGAGAAGACACATGACCTGTTGATTTCTTAGTTTTTCTTTTTTTGAGTTTAGTGGCTGCTACAGTGCAACACGGAAATTGAAATTGATTTTAGTGTGGAATACTATGTGCAAAAGAAAGCACGTGACCCCGACGTGATTTGAACACGCAACCTTCTGATCTGGAGTCAGACGCGCTACCGTTGCGCCACGAGGTCAACATGTATGCAAGGTGGGTGCCCTCAGGGTGCCATTTCAAAAAACAATCTAGTGCGCATGTAAGGAGGTTGTATCGAATAATTTTAGTGTTTTTACCTCGTAAAGTGTAAACCCTGTAGGAATTACAGCCGTTAATGTTGTTTATGGTAAAATGATTATAACTATCCATTAATTGCTGTGGCAGAAGCAAAAGCAGCAGCATAAAATTTGGGACCATGGAATAAATGTACCTAAAAATGCAAGTTTGAGCTGCAACAACTTTGTAATCAAGCATGTCTTAAGAGAGTGGTTGTACCTATGTTTAACGCATGAGGACAATAACTGCAATTTACCAAAGCTTTTCCTTATAAATTGTTACTGTCCCTTTAAGCTAGCCTTTCCAATAGAACGAAGAATTTGAGTTGCTCTGAAAGTGTGTGAGGCGTATGCAAAGATCAGAAGACACATGGCTTGTTCATTTCTTAGTTTTTCTTCTTGAGAGTTTAGTGGCTGCTGCTTTGTTGCAAGGAAATTGAAATTGGTTTTAGTGTGGAATACTATGTTCAAAAGAAAGCGCATGACCCCGACATGATTTGAACGCGCAACCTTCTGATTTGGAGTCAGAAGCGCTACCGTTGCACCACGAGGTCAAAACGTGCACAACTTGGGTGTCTGCAAGATGCCATTTTTAAAAAAGCAGTGGTACAATCTAGTGCGTGTAAAGAGGTTGTATTGAATAGTTTGAAGGTATTTACGTCGTAAAATGTGAACCGTGCAGGAATTACAGCCCTTTTCATTGTCCCTCCTGCTTCTAGGGGACCAAAAGTAATTGGACAAATAAAATCATTTGAAACAAATTCGTCATGTTAAGTACCTTCTTGCAAATCCTTTGCATTTGTTGACTGCCATAAGTCTGTAACACATAGACACCACCAAACGCTGGGGATGTTCCCTGGTGATGCTCTGCCAGGCATGTACTGCAGCCATGTTTGCTTTCTGTTTTTTTTAGGACACACTCAATTGTATTCCGTTTAGACTGACTTGGCCCATCAAGACCTTTCCACTTTTTTGCCCTTAAAAACACCTTGGTTGGTTTAGCAGTATGTTTGACGTCTTTGTCCTATTTCATGATAAAGTGCTTCTGAGTGAGATTTGAGGCAATATGCTGGATCTGAGTTGATAAGATGTATCTGTAGACTTCAGAATTCCTCCAGTTGCTGCCAACAACAGTCACATGATCAATAGAGACAAGTGAGCCAATTCCAGTGAGAACCATACATGCCCAAGCCATAACACTACCTCCACCATGTTTCACAGATGAGATTCTATAATTTGGGTCATGTGCAGTTCGTTTTCTCTCCATACTTTCCACTTTCCATGGCTTTCTTACAGATTAATCTTTGGTTTCATCTGGCCAAAAGACTATGTTCCATAGCTCCACTGGGGCTTTTTATGTATATTTATCACACTAAAACCGGATCTTTGTGTTCTTGAGTCTTATATTGGAGCTGTTGCTACAGCAGCCTAGTGATGTTTATGGTAAAATAATTATAACTGTCCATAAATTGCTGTGGCAGCATCAAAAGCAGCAGTATAAATTTGGGGATATGGAAGAAATGTACCTATAAAAATGCAACTTTGAACTGCAATAACTTTGTAATGAAGCATGTCTTAAGAGAGTGGTTGTAGCTATGTTAATGCATCGAGACAATAAGTGCAATTTAGCAAAACTTCTCCTGATGAACTGTTAATGTCCCTTTAAGCTATCCTTTCCAAGACAACAAATTAGTTTAGTTGCTATGAAAGCCTGTGAGGTGCGTTCGGAGATGAGAAGACACATGACCTGTTGATTTCTTAGTTTTTCTTTTTTTGAGTTTAGTGGCTGCTACAGTGCAACACGGAAATTGAAATTGATTTTAGTGTGGAATACTATGTGCAAAAGAAAGCACGTGACCCCGAGGTGATTTGAACACGCAACCTTCTGATCTGGAGTCAGACGCGCTACCGTTGCGCCACGAGGTCAACATGTATGCAAGGTGGGTGCCCTCAGGGTGCCATTTCAAAAAACAATCTAGTGCGCATGTAAGGAGGTTGTATCGAATAATTTGAGTGTTTTTACCTCGTAAAGTGTAAACCCTGTAGGAATTACAGCCGTTAATGTTGTTTATGGTAAAATGATTATAACTATCCATTAATTGCTGTGGCAGAAGCAAAAGCAGCAGCATAAAATTTGGGACCATGGAATAAATGTACCTAAAAATGCAAATTTGAGCTGCAACAACTTTGTAATCAAGCATGTCTTAAGAGAGTGGTTGTACCTATGTTTAACGCATGAGGACAATAACTGCAATTTACCAAAGCTTTTCCTTATAAATTGTTACTGTCCCTTTAAGCTAGCCTTTCCAATAGAACGAAGAATTCGAGTTGCTCTGAAAGTGTGTGAGGCGTGTGCAAAGATCAGAAGACACATGGCTTGTTCATTTATTAGTTTTTCTTCTTGAGAGTTTAGTGGCTGCTGCTTTGTTGCAAGGAAATTGAAATTGGTTTTAGTGTGGAATACTATGTTCAAAAGAAAGCGCATGACCCCGACATGATTTGAACGCTCAACCTTCTGAATTGGAGTCAGAAGCGCTACCGTCGCGCCACGAGGTCAAAACGTGCACAACTTGGGTGTCTGCAAGATGCCATTTTTAAAAAAGCAGTGGTACAATCTAGTGCGTGTAAAGAGGTTGTATTGAATAGTTTGAAGGTATTTACGTCGTAAAATGTGAACCGTGCAGGAATTACAGCCCTTTTCATTGTCCCTCCTGCTTCTAGGGGACCAAAAGTAATTGGACAAATAAAATCATTTGAAACAAATTCGTCATGTTAAGTACCTTGTTGCAAATCCTTTGCATTTGTTGACTGCCGTAAGTCTGTAACACATAGACACCACCAAACGCTGGGGATGTTCCCTGGTGATGCTCTGCCAGGCATGTACTGCAGCCATGTTTGCTTCCTGTTTTTTTTAGGGCACACTCAATTGTATTCCGTTTAGACTGACTTGGCCCATCAAGACCTTTCCACTTTTTTGCCCTTAAAAACACCTTGGTTGGTTTAGCAGTATGTTTGACGTCTTTGTCCTATTTCATGATAAAGTGCTTCTGAGTGAGATTTGAGGCAATATGCTGGATCTGAGTTGATAAGATGTATCTGTAGACTTCAGAATTCCTCCAGTTGCTGCCAACAACAGTCACATGATCAATAGAGACAAGTGAGCCAATTCCAGTGAGAACCATACATGCCCAAGCCATAACACTACCTCCAGCATGTTTCACAGATGAGATTCTATAATTTGGGTCATGTGCAGTTCGTTTTCTCTCCATACTTTCCACTTTCCATGGCTTTCTTACAGATTAATCTTTGGTTTCATCTGGCCAAAAGACTATGTTCCATAGCTCCACTGGGGCTTTGTATGTATATTTATCACACTAAAACCGGATCTTTGTGTTCTTGAGTCTTATATTGGAGCTGTTGCTACAGCAGCCTAGTGATGTTTATGGTAAAATAATTATAACTGTCCATAAATTGCTGTGGCAGCATCAAAAGCAGCAGTATAAATTTGGGGATATGGAAGAAATGTAACTATAAAAATGCAACTTTGAACTGCAATAACTTTGTAATGAAGCATGTCTTAAGAGAGTGGTTGTAGCTATGTTAATGCATCGAGACAATAAGTGCAATTTAGCAAAACTTCTCCTGATGAACTGTTAATGTCCCTTTAAGCTATCCTTTCCAAGACAACAAATTAGTTTAGTTGCTATGAAAGCCTGTGAGGTGCGTTCGGAGATGAGAAGAGACATGACCTGTTGATTTCTTAGTTTTTCTTTTTTTGAGTTTAGTGGCTGCTACAGTGCAACACGGAAATTGAAATTGATTTTAGTGTGGAATACTATGTGCAAAAGAAAACACGTGACCCCGACGTGATTTGAACACGCAACCTTCTGATCTGGAGTCAGACGCGCTACCGTTGCGCCACGAGGTCAACATGTATGCAAGGTGGGTGCCCTCAGGGTGCCATTTCAAAAAACAATCTAGTGCGCATCTAAGGAGGATGTATCGAATAATTTGAGTGTTTTTACCTCGTAAAGTGTAAACCCTGTAGGAATTACAGCCGTTAATGTTGTTTATGGTAAAATGATTATAACTATCCATTAATTGCTGTGGCAGAAGCAAAAGCAGCAGCATAAAATTTGGGACCATGGAATAAATGTACCTAAAAATGCAAGTTTGAGCTGCAACAACTTTGTAATCAAGCATGTCTTAAGAGAGTGGTTGTACCTATGTTTAACGCATGAGGACAATAACTGCAATTTACCAAAGCTTTTCCTTATAAATTGTTACTGTCCCTTTAAGCTAGCATTTCCAATAGAACGAAGAATTTGAGTTGCTCTGAAAGTGTGTGAGGTGTGTGCAAAGATCAGAAGACACATGGCTTGTTCATTTCTTAGTTTTTCTTCTTGAGAGTTTAGTGGCTGCTGCTTTGTTGCAAGGAAATTGAAATTGGTTTTAGTGTGGAATACTATGTTCAAAAGAAAGCGCATCACCCCGACGTGATTTGAACACGCAACCTTCTGATCTGGAGTCAGACGCGCTACCGTTGCGCCACGAGGTCAAAACGTGCACAACTTGGGTGTCTGCAAGATGCCATTTTTAAAAAAGCAGTGGTACAATCTAGTGCGTGTAAAGAGGTTGTATTGAATAGTTTGAGGGTATTTACGTCGTAAAATGTGAACCGTGCAGGAATTACAGCCCTTTTCATTGTCCCTCCTGCTTCTAGGGGACCAAAAGTAATTGGACAAATAAAATCATTTGAAACAAATTCGTCATGTTAAGTACCTTGTTGCAAATCCTTTGCATTTGTTGACTGCCGTAAGTCTGTAACACATAGACATCACCAAACGCTGGGGATGTTCCCTGGTGATGCTCTGCCAGGCATGTACTGCAGCCATGTTTGCTTCCTGTTTTTTTTAGGGCACACTCCATTGTATTCCGTTTAGACTGACTTGGCCCATCAAGACCTTTCCACTTTTTTGCCCTTAAAAACACCTTGGTTGGTTTAGCAGTATGTTTGACGTCTTTGTCCTATTTCATGATAAAGTGCTTCTGAGTGAGATTTGAGGCAATATGCTGGATCTGAGTTGATAAGATGTATCTGTAGACTTCAGAATTCCTCCAGTTGCTGCCAACAACAGTCACATGATCAATAGAGACAAGTGAGCCAATTCCAGTGAGAACCATACATGCCCAAGCCATAACACTACCTCCAGCATGTTTCACAGATGAGATTCTATAATTTGGGTCATGTGCAGTTCGTTTTCTCTCCATACTTTCCACTTTCCATGGCTTTCTTACAGATTAATCTTTGGTTTCATCTGGCCAAAAGACTATGTTCCATAGCTCCACTGGGGCTTTGTATGTATATTTATCACACTAAAACCGGATCTTTGTGTTCTTGAGTCTTATATTGGAGCTGTTGCTACAGCAGCCTAGTGATGTTTATGGTAAAATAATTATAACTGTCCATAAATTGCTGTGGCAGCATAAAAAGCAGCAGTATAAATTTGGGGATATGGAAGAAATGTACCTATAAAAATGCAACTTTGAACTGCAATAACTTTGTAATGAAGCATGTCTTAAGAGAGTGGTTGTAGCTATGTTAATGCATCGAGACAATAAGTGCAATTTAGCAAAACTTCTCCTGATGAACTGTTAATGTCCCTTTAAGCTATCCTTTCCAAGACAACAAATTAGTTTAGTTGCTATGAAAGCCTGTGAGGTGCGTTCGGAGATGAGAAGACACATGACCTGTTGATTTCTTAGTTTTTCTTTTTTTGAGTTTAGTGGCTGCTAGAGTGCAACACGGAAATTGAAATTGATTTTAGTGTGGAATACTATGTGCAAAAGAAAGCACGTGACCCCGACGTGATTTGAACACGCAACCTTCTGATCTGGAGTCAGACGCGCTACCGTTGCGCCACAAGGTCAACATGTATGCAAGGTGGGTGCCCTCAGGGTGCCATTTCAAAAAACAATCTAGTGCGCATGTAAGAAGGTTGTATCGAATAATTTGAGTGTTTTTACCTCGTAAAGTGTAAACCCTGTAGGAATTACAGCCGTTAATGTTGTTTATGGTAAAATGATTAAAACTATCCATTAATTGCTGTGGCAGAAGCAAAAGCAGCAGCATAAAATTTGGGACCATGGAATAAATGTACCTAAAAATGCAAGTTTGAGCTGCAACAACTTTGTAATCAAGCATGTCTTAAGAGAGTGGTTGTACCTATGTTTAACGCATGAGGACAATAACTGCAATTTACCAAAGCTTTTCCTTATAAATTGTTACTGTCCCTTTAAGCTAGCATTTCCAATAGAACGAAGAATTCGAGTTGCTCTGAAAGTGTGTGAGGTGTGTGCAAAGATCAGAAGACACATGGCTTGTTCATTTCTTAGTTTTTCTTCTTGAGAGTTTAGTGGCTGCTGCTTTGTTGCAAGGAAATTGAAATTGGTTTTAGTGTGGAATACTATGTTCAAAAGAAAGCGCATGACCCCGACGTGATTTGAACACGCAACCTTCTGATCTGGAGTCAGACGCGCTACCGTTGCGCCACGAGGTCAAAACGTGCACAACTTGGGTGTCTGCAAGATGCCATTTTTAAAAAAGCAGTGGTACAATCTAGTGCGTGTAAAGAGGTTGTATTGAATAGTTTGAGGGTATTTACGTCGTAAAATGTGAACCGTGCAGGAATTACAGCCCTTTTCATTGTCCCTCCTGCTTCTAGGGGACCAAAAGTAATTGGACAAATAAAATCATTTGAAACAAATTCGTCATGTTAAGTACCTTGTTGCAAATCCTTTGCATTTGTTGACTGCCGTAAGTCTGTAACACATAGACACCACCAAACGCTGGGGATGTTCCCTGGTGATGCTCTGCCAGGCATGTACTGCAGCCATGTTTGCTTCCTGTTTTTTTTAGGGCACACTCAATTGTATTCCGTTTAGACTGACTTGGCCCATCAAGACCTTTCCACTTTTTTGCCCTTAAAAACACCTTGGTTGGTTTAGCAGTATGTTTGACGTCTTTGTCCTATTTCATGATAAAGTGCTTCTGAGTGAGATTTGAGGCAATATGCTGGATCTGAGTTGATAAGATGTATCTGTAGACTTCAGAATTCCTCCAGTTGCTGCCAACAACAGTCACATGATCAATAGAGACAAGTGAGCCAATTCCAGTGAGAACCATACATGCCCAAGCCATAACACTACCTCCAGCATGTTTCACAGATGAGATTCTATAATTTGGGTCATGTGCAGTTCGTTTTCTCTCCATACTTTCCACTTTCCATGGCTTTCTTACAGATTAATCTTTGGTTTCATCTGGCCAAAAGACTATGTTCCATAGCTCCACTGGGGCTTTGTATGTATATTTATCACACTAAAACCGGATCTTTGTGTTCTTGAGTCTTATATTGGAGCTGTTGCTACAGCAGCCTAGTGATGTTTATGGTAAAATAATTATAACTGTCCATAAATTGCTGTGGCAGCATCAAAAGCAGCAGTATAAATTTGGGGATATGGAAGAAATGTAACTATAAAAATGCAACTTTGAACTGCAATAACTTTGTAATGAAGCATGTCTTAAGAGAGTGGTTGTAGCTATGTTAATGCATCGAGACAATAAGTGCAATTTAGCAAAACTTCTCCTGATGAACTGTTAATGTCCCTTTAAGCTATCCTTTCCAAGACAACAAATTAGTTTAGTTGCTATGAAAGCCTGTGAGGTGCGTTCGGAGATGAGAAGAGACATGACCTGTTGATTTCTTAGTTTTTCTTTTTTTGAGTTTAGTGGCTGCTACAGTGCAACACGGAAATTGAAATTGATTTTAGTGTGGAATACTATGTGCAAAAGAAAACACGTGACCCCGACGTGATTTGAACACGCAACCTTCTGATCTGGAGTCAGACGCGCTACCGTTGCGCCACGAGGTCAACATGTATGCAAGGTGGGTGCCCTCAGGGTGCCATTTCAAAAAACAATCTAGTGCGCATGTAAGGAGGATGTATCGAATAATTTGAGTGTTTTTACCTCGTAAAGTGTAAACCCTGTAGGAATTACAGCCGTTAATGTTGTTTATGGTAAAATGATTATAACTATCCATTAATTGCTGTGGCAGAAGCAAAAGCAGCAGCATAAAATTTGGGACCATGGAATAAATGTACCTAAAAATGCAAGTTTGAGCTGCAACAACTTTGTAATCAAGCATGTCTTAAGAGAGTGGTTGTACCTATGTTTAACGCATGAGGACAATAACTGCAATTTACCAAAGCTTTTCCTTATAAATTGTTACTGTCCCTTTAAGCTAGCCTTTCCAATAGAACGAAGAATTCGAGTTGCTCTGAAAGTGTGTGAGGTGTGTGCAAAGATCAGAAGACACATGGCTTGTTCATTTCTTAGTTTTTCTTCTTGAGAGTTTAGTGGCTGCTGCTTTGTTGCAAGGAAATTGAAATTGGTTTTAGTGTGGAATACTATGTTCAAAAGAAAGCGCATGACCCCGACGTGATTTGAACACGCAACCTTCTGATCTGGAGTCAGACGCGCTACCGTTGCGCCACGAGGTCAAAACGTGCACAACTTGGGTGTCTGCAAGATGCCATTTTTAAAAAAGCAGTGGTACAATCTAGTGCGTGTAAAGAGGTTGTATTGAATAGTTTGAGGGTATTTACGTCGTAAAATGTGAACCGTGCAGGAATTACAGCCCTTTTCATTGTCCCTCCTGCTTCTAGGGGACCAAAAGTAATTGGACAAATAAAATCATTTGAAACAAATTCGTCATGTTAAGTACCTTGTTGCAAATCCTTTGCATTTGTTGACTCCCGTAAGTCTGTAACACATAGACACCACCAAACGCTGGGGATGTTCCCTGGTGATGCTCTGCCAGGCATGTACTGCAGCCATGTTTGCTTCCTGTTTTTTTTAGGGCACACTCAATTGTATTCCGTTTAGACTGACTTGGCCCATCAAGACCTTTCCACTTTTTTGCCCTTAAAAACACCTTGGTTGGTTTAGCAGTATGTTTGACGTCTTTGTCCTATTTCATGATAAAGTGCTTCTGAGTGAGATTTGAGGCAATATGCTGGATCTGAGTTGATAAGATGTATCTGTAGACTTCAGAATTCCTCCAGTTGCTGCCAACAACAGTCACATGATCAATAGAGACAAGTGAGCCAATTCCAGTGAGAACCATACATGCCCAAGCCATAACACTACCTCCAGCATGTTTCACAGATGAGATTCTATAATTTGGGTCATGTGCAGTTCGTTTTCTCTCCATACTTTCCACTTTCCATGGCTTTCTTACAGATTAATCTTTGGTTTCATCTGGCCAAAAGACTATGTTCCATAGCTCCACTGGGGCTTTGTATGTATATTTATCACACTAAAACCGGATCTTTGTGTTCTTGAGTCTTATATTGGAGCTGTTGCTACAGCAGCCTAGTGATGTTTATGGTAAAATAATTATAACTGTCCATAAATTGCTGTGGCAGCATCAAAAGCAGCAGTATAAATTTGGGGATATGGAAGAAATGTAACTATAAAAATGCAACTTTGAACTGCAATAACTTTGTAATGAAGCATGTCTTAAGAGAGTGGTTGTAGCTATGTTAATGCATCGAGACAATAAGTGCAATTTAGCAAAACTTCTCCTGATGAACTGTTAATGTCCCTTTAAGCTATCCTTTCCAAGACAACAAATTAGTTTAGTTGCTATGAAAGCCTGTGAGGTGCGTTCGGAGATGAGAAGAGACATGACCTGTTGATTTCTTAGTTTTTCTTTTTTTGAGTTTAGTGGCTGCTACAGTGCAACACGGAAATTGAAATTGATTTTAGTGTGGAATACTATGTGCAAAAGAAAACACGTGACCCCGACGTGATTTGAACACGCAACCTTCTGATCTGGAGTCAGACGCGCTACCATTGCGCCACGAGGTCAACATGTATGCAAGGTGGGTGCCCTCAGGGTGCCATTTCAAAAAACAATCTAGTGCGCATGTAAGGAGGATGTATCGAATAATTTGAGTGTTTTTACCTCGTAAAGTGTAAACCCTGTAGGAATTACAGCCGTTAATGTTGTTTATGGTAAAATGATTATAACTATCCATTAATTGCTGTGGCAGAAGCAAAAGCAGCAGCATAAAATTTGGGACCATGGAATAAATGTACCTAAAAATGCAAGTTTGAGCTGCAACAACTTTGTAATCAAGCATGTCTTAAGAGAGTGGTTGTACCTATGTTTAACGCATGAGGACAATAACTGCAATTTACCAAAGCTTTTCCTTATAAATTGTTACTGTCCCTTTAAGCTAGCCTTTCCAATAGAACGAAGAATTCGAGTTGCTCTGAAAGTGTGTGAGGTGTGTGCAAAGATCAGAAGACACATGGCTTGTTCATTTCTTAGTTTTTCTTCTTGAGAGTTTAGTGGCTGCTGCTTTGTTGCAAGGAAATTGAAATTGGTTTTAGTGTGGAATACTATGTTCAAAAGAAAGCGCATGACCCCGACGTGATTTGAACACGCAACCTTCTGATCTGGAGTCAGACGCGCTACCGTTGCGCCACGAGGTCAAAACGTGCACAACTTGGGTGTCTGCAAGATGCCATTTTTAAAAAAGCAGTGGTACAATCTAGTGCGTGTAAAGAGGTTGTATTGAATAGTTTGAGGGTATTTACGTCGTAAAATGTGAACCGTGCAGGAATTACAGCCCTTTTCATTGTCCCTCCTGCTTCTAGGGGACCAAAAGTAATTGGACAAATAAAATCATTTGAAACAAATTCGTCATGTTAAGTACCTTGTTGCAAATCCTTTGCATTTGTTGACTCCCGTAAGTCTGTAACACATAGACACCACCAAACGCTGGGGATGTTCCCTGGTGATGCTCTGCCAGGCATGTACTGCAGCCATGTTTGCTTCCTGTTTTTTTTAGGGCACACTCAATTGTATTCCGTTTAGACTGACTTGGCCCATCAAGACCTTTCCACTTTTTTGCCCTTAAAAACACCTTGGTTGGTTTAGCAGTATGTTTGACGTCTTTGTCCTATTTCATGATAAAGTGCTTCTGAGTGAGATTTGAGGCAATATGCTGGATCTGAGTTGATAAGATGTATCTGTAGACTTCAGAATTCCTCCAGTTGCTGCCAACAACAGTCACATGATCAATAGAGACAAGTGAGCCAATTCCAGTGAGAACCATACATGCCCAAGCCATAACACTACCTCCACCATGTTTCACAGATGAGATTCTATAATTTGGGTCATGTGCAGTTCGTTTTCTCTCCATACTTTCCACTTTCCATGGCTTTCTTACAGATTAATCTTTGGTTTCATCTGGCCAAAAGACTATGTTCCATAGCTCCACTGGGGCTTTGTATGTATATTTATCACACTAAAACCGGATCTTTGTGTTCTTGAGTCTTATATTGGAGCTGTTGCTACAGCAGCCTAGTGATGTTTATGGTAAAATAATTATAACTGTCCATAAATTGCTGTGGCAGCATCAAAAGCAGCAGTATAAATTTGGGGATATGGAAGAAATGTACCTATAAAAATGCAACTTTGAACTGCAATAACTTTGTAATGAAGCATGTCTTAAGAGAGTGGTTGTAGCTATGTTAATGCATCGAGACAATAATTGCAATTTAGCAAAACTTCTCCTGATGAACTGTTAAAGTCCCTTTAAGCTATCCTTTCCAAGACAACAAATTAGTTTAGTTGCTATGAAAGCCTGTGAGGTGCGTTCGGAGATGAGAAGACACATGACCTGTTGATTTCTTAGTTTTTCTTTTTTTGAGTTTAGTGGCTGCTAGAGTGCAACACGGAAATTGAAATTGATTTTAGTGTGGAATACTATGTGCAAAAGAAAGCACGTGACCCCGACGTGATTTGAACACGCAACCTTCTGATCTGGAGTCAGACGCGCTACCGTTGCGCCACGAGGTCAACATGTATGCAAGGTGGGTGCCCTCAGGTTGCCATTTCTAAAAACAATCTAGTGCGCATGTAAGAAGGTTGTATCGAATAATTTGAGTGTTTTTACCTCGTAAAGTGTAAACCCTGTAGGAATTACAGCCGTTAATGTTGTTTATGGTAAAATGATTATAACTATCCATTAATTGCTGTGGCAGAAGCAAAAGCAGCAGCATAAAATTTGGGACCATGGAATAAATGTACCTAAAAATGCAAGTTTGAGCCGCAACAACTTTGTAATCAAGCATGTCTTAAGAGAGTGGTTGTACCTATGTTTAACGCATGAGGACAATAACTGCAATTTACCAAAGCTTTTCCTTATAAATTGTTACTGTCCCTTTAAGCTAGCATTTCCAATAGAACGAAGAATTCGAGTTGCTCTGAAAGTGTGTGAGGTGTGTGCAAAGATCAGAAGACACATGGCTTGTTCATTTCTTAGTTTTTCTTCTTGAGAGTTTAGTGGCTGCTGCTTTGTTGCAAGGAAATTGAAATTGGTTTTAGTGTGGAATACTATGTTCAAAAGAAAGCGCATGACCCCGACGTGATTTGAACACGCAACCTTCTGATCTGGAGTCAGACGCGCTACCGTTGCGCCACGAGGTCAAAACGTGTACACCTTTGGTGTCTGCAAGATGCCATTTTTAAAAAAGCAGTGGTACAATCTAGTGCGTGTAAAGAGGTTGTATTGAATAGTTTGAGGGTATTTACGTCGTAAAATGTGAACCGTGCAGGAATTACAGCCCTTTTCATTGTCCCTCCTGCTTCTAGGGGACCAAAAGTAATTGGACAAATAAAATCATTTGAAACAAATTCGTCATGTTAAGTACCTTGTTGCAAATCCTTTGCATTTGTTGACTGCCGTAAGTCTGTAACACATAGACACCACCAAACGCTGGGGATGTTCCCTGGTGATGCTCTGCCAGGCATGTACTGCAGCCATGTTTGCTTCCTGGTTTTTTTAGGGCACACTCAATTGTATTCCGTTTAGACTGACTTGGCCCATCAAGACCTTTCCACTTTTTTGCCCTTAAAAACACCTTGGTTGGTTTAGCAGTATGTTTGACGTCTTTGTCCTATTTCATGATAAAGTGCTTCTGAGTGAGATTTGAGGCAATATGCTGGATCTGAGTTGATAAGATGTATCTGTAGACTTTAGAATTCCTCCAGTTGCTGCCAACAACAGTCACATGATCAATAGAGACAAGTGAGCCAATTCCAGTGAGAACCATACACGCCCAAGCCATAACACTACCTCCACCATGTTTCACAGATGAGATTCTATAATTTGGGTCATGTGCAGTTCGTTTTCTCTCCATACTTTCCACTTTCCATGGCTTTCTTACAGATTAATCTTTGGTTTCATCTAGCCAAAAGACTATGTTCCATAGCTCCACTGGGGCTTTTTATGTATATTTATCACACTAAAACCGGATCTTTGTGTTCTTGAGTCTTATATTGGAGCTGTTGCTACAGCAGCCTAGTGATGTTTATGGTAAAATAATTATAACTGTCCATAAATTGCTGTGGCAGCATCAAAAGCAGCAGTATAAATTTGGGGATATGGAAGAAATGTACCTATAAAAATGCAACTTTGAACTGCAATAACTTTGTAATGAAGCATGTCTTAAGAGAGTGGTTGTAGCTATGTTAATGCATCGAGACAATAAGTGCAATTTAGCAAAACTTCTCCTGATGAACTGTTAATGTCCCTTTAAGCTATCCTTTCCAAGACAACAAATTAGTTTAGTTGCTATGAAAGCCTGTGAGGTGCGTTCGGAGATGAGAAGACACATGACCTGTTGATTTCTTGTTTTTCTTTTTTTGAGTTTAGTGGCTGCTACAGTGCAACACGGAAATTGAAATTGATTTTAGTGTGGAATACTATGTGCAAAAGGAAGCATGTGACCCCGACGTGATTTGAACACGCAACCTTCTGATCTGGAGTCAGACGCGCTACCGTTGCGCCATGAGGTCAACATGTATGCAAGGTGGGTGCCCTCAGGGTGCCATTTCAAAAAACAATCTAGTGCGCATGTAAGAAGGTTGTATCGAATAATTTGAGTGTTTTTACCTCGTAAAGTGTAAACCCTGTAGGAATTACAGCCGTTAATGTTGTTTATGGTAAAATGATTATAACTATCCATTAATTGCTGTGGCAGAAGCAAAAGCAGCAGCATAAAATTTGGGACCATGGAATAAATGTACCTAAAAATGCAAGTTTGAGCTGCAACAACTTTGTAATCAAGCATGTCTTAAGATAGTGGTTGTACCTATGTTGAACGCATGAGGACAATAACTGCAATTTACCAAAGCTTTTCCTTATAAATTGTTACTGTCCCTTTAAGCTAGCCTTTCCAATAGAAGGAAGAATTCAAGTTGCTCTGAAAGTGTGTGAGGCGTGTGCAAATATCAGAAGACACATGGCTTGTTCATTTCTTAGTTTTTCTTCTTGCGAGTTTAGTGGCTGCTGCTGTGTTGCAAGGAAATTGAAATTGGTTTTAGTGTGGAATACTATGTTCAAAAGAAAGCACATGACCCCGACGTGATTTGAACACACAACCTTCTGATCTGAAGTCAGACGCGCTACCGTTGCGCCACGAGGTCAAAACGTGTACGAACTGGGTGTCTGCAAGATGCCATTTTTAAAAAAGCAGTGGTACAATCTAGTGCGTGTAAAGAGGTTGTATTGAATAGTTTGAGGTTATTTACGTCGTAAAATGTGAACCGTGCAGGAATTACAGCCCTTTTCATTGTCCCTCCTGCTTCTAGGGAACCAAAAGTAATTGGACAAATAAAATCATTTGAAACAAATTCGTCATGTTAAGTACCTTGTTGCAGATCCTTTGCATTTGTTGACTGCCGTAAGTCTGTAACACATAGACACCACCAAACCCTGGGGATGTTCCCTGGTGATGCTCTGCCAGGCATGTACTGCAGCCAAGTTTGCTTCCTGTTTTTTTTAGGGCACACTCAATTGTATTCCTTTTAGACTGACTTGGCCCATCAAGACCTTTCCACTTTTTTGCCCTTAAAAACACCTTGGTTGGTTTAGCAGTATGTTTGACGTCTTTGTCCTATTTCATGATAAAGTGCTTCTGAGTGAGATTTGAGGCAATATGCTGGATCTGAGTTGATAAGATGTATCTGTAGACTTCAGAATTCCTCCAGTTGCTGCCAACAACAGTCACATGATCAATAGAGACAAGTGAGTCAATTCCAGTGAGAACCATACATGCCCAAGCCATAACACTACCTCCACCATGTTTCACAGATGAGATTCTATAATTTGGGTCATGTGCAGTTCGTGAACTCTCCATACTTTCCACTTTCCATGGCTTTCTTACAGATTAATCTTTGGTTTCATCTGGCCAAAAGACTATGTTCCATAGCTCCACTGGGGCTTTTTATGTATATTTATCACACTAAGACCGGATCTTTGTGTTCTTGAGTCCTATATTGGAGCTGTTGCTACAGCAGCCTAGTGATGTTTATGGTATAATAATTATAACTGTCCATAAATTGCTGTGGCAGCATCAAAAGCAGCAGTATAAATTTGGGGATATGGAAGAAATGTACCTATAAAAATGCAACTTTGAACTGCAATAACTTTGTAATGAAGCATGTCTTAAGAGAGTGGTTGTAGCTATGTTAATGCATCGAGACAATAAGTGCAATTTAGCAAAACTTCTCCTGATGAACTGTTAATGTCCCTTTAAACTATCCTTTCCAAGACAACAAATTAGTTTAGTTGGTATGAAAGCCTGTGAGGTGCGTTCGGAGATGAGAAGACACATGACCTGTTGATTTCTTAGTTTTTCTTTTTTTGAGTTTAGTGGCTGCTACAGTGCAACACGGAAATTGAAATTGATTTTAGTGTGGAATACTATGTGCAAAAGGAAGTACGTGACCCCGATATGATTTGAACACGCAACCTTCTGATCTGGAGTGAGACGCTCTACCGTTGCGCCACGAGGTCAACAAGTATGCACGGTGGGTGCCCTCAGGTTGCCATTTCAAAAAACAATCTAGTGTGCATGTAAGAAGGTTGTATCGAATAATTTGAGTGTTTTTACCTCGTAAAGTGTAAACCCTGTAGGAATTACAGCCGTTAATGTTGTTTATGGTAAAATGATTATAACTATCCATTAATTGCTGTGGCAGAAGCAAAAGCAGCAGCATAAAATTTGGGACCATGGAATAAATGTACCTAAAAATGCAAGTTTGAGCTGCAACAACTTTGTAATCAAGCATGTCTTAAGAGAGTGGTTGTACCTATGTTTAACGCATGAGGACAATAACTGCAATTTACCAAAGCTTTTCCTTATAAATTGTTACTGTCCCTTTAAGCTAGCCTTTCCAATAGAACGAAGAATTCGAGTTGCTCTGAAAGTGTGTGAGGCGTGTGCAAAGATCAGAAGACACATGGCTTGTTCATTTCTTAGTTTTTCTTCTTGCGAGTTTAGTGGCTGCTACTGTGTTGCAAGGAAATTGAAATTGGTTTTAGTGTGGAATACTATGTTCAAAAGAAAGCGCATGACCCCGACGTGATTTGAACACGCAATCTTCTGATCTGGAGTCAGAAGCGCTACCGTTGCGCCACGAGGTCAAAACGTGGACACCTTGGGTGTCTGCAAGATGCCATTTTTAAAAAAGCAGTGGTACAATCTAGAGCGTGTAAAGAGGTTGTATTGAATAGTTTGAGGGTATTTACGTCGTAAAATGTGAACCGTGCAGGAATTACAGCCCTTTTCATTGTCCCTCCTGCTTCTAGGGGACCAAAAGTAATTGGACAAATAAAATCATTTGAAACAAATTCGTCATGTTAAGTACCTTGTTGCAAATCCTTTGCATTTGTTGACTGCCGTAAGTCTGTAACACATAGACACCACCAAACGCTGGGGATGTTCCCTGGTGATGCTCTGCCAGGCATGTACTGCAGCCATGTTTGCTTCCTTTTTTTTTTAGGGCACACTCAATTGTATTCCGTTTAGACTGACTTGGCCCATCAAGACCTTTCCACTTTTTTGCCCTTAAAAACACCTTGGTTGGTTTAGCAGTATGTTTGACGTCTTTGTCCTATTTCATGATAAAGTGCTTCTGAGTGAGATTTGAGGCAATATGCTGGATCTGAGTTGATAAGATGTATCTGTAGACTTCAGAATTCCTCCAGTTGCTGCCAACAACAGTCACATGACCAATAGAGACAAGTGAGCCAATTCCAGTGAGAACCATACATGCCCAAGCCATAACACTACCTCCACCATGTTTCACAGATGAGATTCTATAATTTGGGTCATGTGCAGTTCGTTTTCTCTCCATACTTTCCACTTTCCATGGCTTTCTTACAGATTAATCTTTGGTTTCATCTGGCCAAAAGACTATGTTCCATAGCTCCACTGGGGCTTTTTATGTATATTTATCACACTAAAACCGGATCTTTGTGTTCTTGAGTCTTATATTGGAGCTGTTGCTACAGCAGCCTAGTGATGTTTATGGTAAAATAATTATAACTGTCCATAAATTGCTGTGGCAGCATCAAAAGCAGCAGTATAAATTTGGGGATATGGAAGAAATGTACCTATAAAAATGCAACTTTGAACTGCAATAACTTTGTAATGAAGCATGTCTTAAGAGAGTGGTTGTAGCTATGTTAATGCATCGAGACAATAAGTGCAATTTAGCAAAACTTCTCCTGATGAACTGTTAATGTCCCTTTAAGCTATCCTTTCCAAGACAACAAATTAGTTTAGTTGCTATGAAAGCCTGTGAGGTGCGTTCAGAGATGAGAAGACACATGACCTGTTAATTTCTTAGTTTTTCTTTTTTTGAGTTTAGTGGCTGCTACAGTGCAACACGGAAACTGAAATTGATTTTAGTGTGGAATACTATGTGCAATAGAAAGCACGTGACCCAGACGTGATTTGAACACGCAACCTCCAGATCTAGAGTGAAACGCGCTACCGTTGCGCCACGAGGTCGACATATATGCGAAGTGGGTGCCCTCAGGGTGCCATTTCAAAAAACAATCTAGTGCGCATGTAAGGAGGTTGTATCGAATAATTTGAGTGTTTTTACCTCGTAAAGTTTAAACCCTGTAGGAATTACAGCCGTTAATATTGTTTATGGTAAAATGATTATAACTATCCATTAATTGCTGTGGCAGAAGCAAAAGCAGCAGCATAAAATTTGGGACCATGGAATAAATGTACCTATAAATGCAAGTTTGAGCTGCAACAACTTTGTAATCAAGCATGTCTTAAGAGATTGGTTGTACCTATGTTTAACGCATGAGGACAATAACTGCAATTTACCAAAGCTTTTCCTTATAAATTGTTACTGTCCCTTTAAGCTAGCCTTTCCAATAGAACGAAGAATTCGAGTTGCTCTGAAAGTGTGTGAGGTGTGTGCAAAGATCAGAAGACACATGGCTTGTTCATTTCTTAGTTTTTCTTGTTGCGAGTTTAGTGGCTGCTGCTGTCTTGCAAGGAAATTGAAATTGGTTTTAGTGTGGAATACTATGTTCAAAAGAAAGCGCATGACCCCGACGTGATTTGAACACGCAACCTTCTGATCTGGAGTCAGACGCGCTACCGTTACGCCACGAGGTCAAAACATGTACAAGTTGGGTGTCTGCAAGATGCCATTTTTAAAAAAGCAGTGGTACAATCTAGTGCGTGTAAAGAGGTTGTATTGAATAGTTTGAGGGTATTTACGTCGTAAAATGTGAACCGTGCAGGAATTACAGCCCTTTTCATTGTCCCTCCTGCTTCTAGGGGACCAAAAGTAATTGGACAAATAAAATCATTTGAAACAAATTCGTCATGTTAAGTACCTTGTTGCAAATCCTTTGCATTTGTTGACTGCCGTAAGTCTGTAACACATAGACACCACCAAACGCTTGGGATGTTCCCTGGTGATGCTCTGCTAGGCATGTACTGCAGCCATGTTTGCTTCCTGTTTTTTTTAGGGCACACTCAATTGTATTCCATTTAGACTGACTTGGCCCATCAAGACCTTTCCACTTTTTAGCCCTTAAAAACACCTTGGTTGGTTTAGCAGTATGTTTGACGTCTTTGTCCTTTTTCATGATAAAGTGCTTCTGAGTGAGATTTGAGGCAATATGCTGGATCTGAGTTGATAAGATGTATCTGTAGACTTCAGAATTCCTCCAGTTGCTGCCAACAACAGTCACATGACCAATAGAGACAAGTGAGCCAATTCCAGTGAGAACCATACATGCCCAAGCCATAACACTACCTCCACCATGTTTCACAGATGAGATTCTATAATTTGGGTCATGTGCAGTTCGTTTTCTCTACATACTTTCCACTTTCCATGGCTTTCTTACAGATTAATCTTTGGTTTCATCTGGCCAAAAGACTATGTTCCATAGCTCCACTGGGGCTTTTTATGTATATTTATCACACTAAAACCGGATCTTTGTGTTCTTGAGTCTTATATTGGAGCTGTTGCTACAGCAGCCTAGTGATGTTTATGGTAAAATAATTATAACTGTCCATAAATTGCTGTGGCAGCATCAAAAGCAGCAGTATAAATTTGGGGATATGGAAGAAATGTACCTATAAAAATGCAACTTTGAACTGCAATAACTTTGTAATGAAGCATGTCTTAAGAGAGTGGTTGTAGCTATGTTAATGCATCGAGACAATAAGTGCAATTTAGCAAAACTTCTCCTGATGAACTGTTAATGTCCCTTTAAGCTATCCTTTCCAAGACAACAAATTAGTTTAGTTGCTATGAAAGCCTGTGAGGTGCGTTCGGAGATGAGAAGACACATGACCTGTTGATTTCTTAGTTTTTCTTTGTTTGAGTTTAGTGGCTGCTACAATGCAACACGGAAATTGAAATTGATTTTAGTGTGGAATACTATGTGCAAAAGGAAGCACGTGACCCCGACGTGATTTGAACACGCAACCATCTGATCTGGAGTCAGACGCGCTACCGTTGCGCCACGAGGTCAACATGTATGCAAGGTGGGTGCCCTCAGGGTGCCATTTCAAAAAACAATCTAGTGCGCATGTAAGAAGGTTGTATCGAATAATTTGAGTGTTTTTACCTTGTACAGTGTAAACCCTGTAGGAATTACAGCCGTTAATGTTGTTTATGGTAAAATGATTATAACTATCCATTAATTGCTGTGGCAGAAGCAAAAGCAGCAGCATAAAATTTGGGACCATGGAATAAATGTACCTAAAAATGCAAGTTTGAGCTGCAACAACTTTGTAATCAAGCATGTCTTAAGAGAGTGGTTGTACCTATGTTTAACGCATGAGGACAATAACTGCAATTTACCAAAGCTTTTCCTTATAAATTGTTACTGTCCCTTTAAGCTAGCCTTTCCAATAGAAGGAAGAATTCGAGTTGCTCTGAAAGTGTGTGAGGCGTGTGCAAAGATCAGAAGACACATGGCTTGTTCATTTCTTAGTTTTTCTTCTTGCGAGTTTAGTGGCTGCTGCTGTGTTGCAAGGAAATTGAAATTGGTTTTAGTGTGGAATACTATGTTCAAAAGAGAGCACATGACCCCGACGTGATTTGAAGACGCAACCTTCTGATCTGGAGTCAGACGCTCTACCGTTGCGCCACGAGGTCAAAACGTGTACGACTTGGGTGTCTGCAAGATGCCATTTTTAAAAAAGCAGTGGTACAATCTAGTGCGTGTAAAGAGGTTGTATTGAATAGTTTGAGGGTATTTACGTCGTAAAATGTGAACCGTGCAGGAATTACAGCCCTTTTCATTGTCCCTCCTGCTTCTAGGGGACCAAAAGTAATTGGACAAATAAAATCATTTGAAACAAATTCGTCATGTTAAGTACCTTGTTGCAAATCCTTTGCATTTGTTGACTGCCGTAAGTCTGTAACACATAGACACCACCAAACGCTGGGGATGTTCCCTGGTGGTGCTCTGCCAGGCATGTACTGCAGCCATGTTTGCTTCCTGTTTTTTTTAGGGCACACTCAATTGTATTCCGTTTAGACTGACTTGGCCCATCAAGAGCTTTCCACTTTTTTGCCCTTAAAAACACCTTGGTTGGTTTAGCAGTATGTTTGACGTCTTTGTCCTATTTCATGATAAAGTGCTTCTGAGTGAGATTTGAGGCAATATGCTGGATCTGAGTTGATAAGATGTATCTGTAGACTTCAGAATTCCTCCAGTTGCTGCCAACAACAGTCACATGATCAATAGACAAGTGAGCCAATTCCAGTGAGAACCATACATGCCCAAGCCATAACACTACCTCCACCATGTTTCACAGATGAGATTCTATAATTTGGGTCATGTGCAGTTCGTTTTCTCTCCATACTTTCCACTTTCCATGGCTTTCTTACAGATTAATCTTTGGTTTCATCTGGCCAAAAGACTATGTTCCATAGCTCCACTGGGGCTTTTTATGTATATTTATCACACTAAAACCGGATCTTTGTGTTCTTGAGTCTTATATTGGAGCTGTTGCTACAGGAGCCTAGTGATGTTTATGGTAAAATAATTATAACTGTCCATAAATTGCTGTGGCAGCATCAAAAGCAGCAGTATAAATTTGGGGATATGGAAGAAATGTACCTGTAAAAATGCAACTTTGAACTGCAATAACTTTGTAATGAAGCATGTCTTAAGAGAGTGGTTGTAGCTATGTTAATGCATCGAGACAATAAGTGCAATTTAGCAAAACTTCTCCTAATGAACTGTTAATGTCCCTTTAAGCTATCCTTTCCAAGACAACAAATTAGTTTAGTTGCTATGAAAGCCTGTGAGGTGCGTTCGGAGATGAGAAGACACATGACCTGTTGATTTCTTAGTTTTTCTTTTTTTGAGTTTAGTGGCTGCTACAGTGCAACACGGAAATTGAAATTGATTTTAGTATGGAATACTATGTGCAAAAGGAAGCATGTGACCCCGACGTAATTTGAACACGCAACCTTCTGATCTGGAGTCAGACGCGCTACCGTTGCGCCACGAGGTCAACACGTATGCAATGTGGGTGCCCTCAGGGTGCCATTTTAAAAAACAATCTAGTGCGCATGTAAGAAGGTTGTATCGAATAATTTGAGTGTTTTTACCTCGTAAAGTATAAACCCTGTAGGAATTACAGCCGTTAATGTTGTTTATGGTAAAATGATTATAACTATCCATTAATTGCTGTGACAGAAGCAAAAGCAGCAGCATAAAATTTGGGACCATGGAATAAATGTACCTAAAAATGCATGTTTGAGCTGCAACAACTTTGTAATCAAGCATGTCTTAAGAGAGTGGTTGTACCTATGTTTAACGCATGAGGACAATAACTGC
This sequence comes from Rhinophrynus dorsalis, assembly GCA_037306005.1. Lineage (NCBI taxonomy): Eukaryota > Metazoa > Chordata > Amphibia > Anura > Rhinophrynidae > Rhinophrynus > Rhinophrynus dorsalis. Next base: position 493,753,057 of record CM074721.1, read on the forward strand.
AATTTACCAAAGCTTTTCCTTATAAATTGTTACTGTCCCTTTAAGCTAGCCTTTCCAATAGAACGAAGAATTCGAGTTGCTCTGAAAGTGTGTGAGGCGTGTGCAAATATCAGAAGACACATGGCTTGTTCATTTCTTAGTTTTTCTTCTTGCGATTTTAGTGGCTGCTGCTGTGTTGCAAGGAAATTGAAATTGGTTTTAGTGTGGAATACTATGTGCAAAAGGAAGCACGTGACCCCGACGTGATTTGAACACGCAACCTTCTAATCTGGAGTCAGACGCGCTACCGTTGCGCCACGAGGTCAACATGTATGCAAGGTGGGTGCCCTCAGGGTGCCATTTCAAAAAACAATCTAGTGCGCATGTAAGAAGGTTGTATCGAATAATTTGAGTGTTTTTACCTCGTAAAGTGTAAACCCTGTAGGAATTACAGCCGTTAATGTTGTTTATGGTAAAATGATTATAACTATCCATTAATTGCTGTGGCAGAAGCAAAAGCAGCAGCATAAAATTTGGGACCATGGAATAAATGTACCTAAAAATGCAAGTTTGAGCTGCAACAACTTTGTAATCAAGCATGTCTTAAGAGAGTGGTTGTACCTATGTTTAACGCATGAGGACAATAACTGCAATTTACCAAAGCTTTTCCTTATAAATTGTTACTGTCCCTTTAAGCTAGCCTTTCCAATAGAACGAAGAATTCGAGTTGCTCTGAAAGTGTGTCAGGTGTGTGCAAAGATCAGAAGACACATGGCTTGTTCATATCTTAGTTTTTCTTCTTGCGAGTTTAGTGGCTGCTGCTGTGTTGCAAGGAAATTGAAATTGGTTTTAGTGTGGAATACTATGTTCAAAAGAAAGCGCATGACCCCGACGTGATTTGAACACGCAACTTTCTGATCTGGAGTCAGACGCGCTACCGTTGCGCCACGAGGTCAAAACGTGTACAACTTGGGTGTCTGCAAGATGCCATTTTTAAAAAAGCAGTGGTACAATCTAGTGCGTGTAAAGAGGTTGTATTGAATAGTTTGAGGGTATTTACGTCGCAAAATGTGAACCGTGCAGGAATTACAGCCCTTTTCATTGTCCCTCCTGCTTCTAGGGGACCAAAAGTAATTGGACAAATAAAATCATTTGAAACAAATTCGTCATGTTAAGTACCTTGTTGCAAATCCTTTGCATTTGTTGACTGCCGTAAGTCTGTAACACATAGACACCACCAAACGCTGGGGATGTTCCCTGGTGATGCTCTGCCAGGCATGTACTGCAGCCATGTTTGCTTCCTGTTTTTTTTAGGGCACACTCAATTGTATTCCGTTTAGACTGACTTTGCCCATCAAGACCTTTCCACTTTTTTGCCCTTAAAAACACCTTGATTGGTTTAGCAGTATGTTTGACGTCTTTGTCCTATTTCATGATAAAGTGCTTCTGAGTGAGATTTGAGGCAATGTGCTGGATCTGAGTTGATAAGATGTATCTGTAGACTTCAGAATTCCTCCAGTTGCTGCCAACAACAGTCACATGATCAATAGAGACAAGTGAGCCAATTCCAGTGAGAACCATACATGCCCAAGCCATAACACTACCTCCACCATGTTTCACAGATGAGATTCTATAATTTGGGTCATGTGCAGTTCGTTTTCTCTACATACTTTCCACTTTCCATGGCTTTCTTACAGATTAATCTTTGGTTTCATCTGGCCAAAAGACTATGTTCCATAGCTCCACTGGGGCTTTTTATGTATATTTATCACACTAAAACCGGATCTTTGTGTTCTTGAGTCTTATATTGGAGCTGTTGCTACAGCAGCCTAGTGATGTTTATGGTAAAATAATTATAACTGTCCATAAATTGCTGTGGCAGCATCAAAAGCAGCAGTATAAATTTGGGGATATGGAAGAAATGTACCTATAAAAATGCAACTTTGAACTGCAATAACTTTGTAATGAAGCATGTCTTAAGAGAGTGGTTGTAGCTATGTTAATGCATCGAGACAATAAGTGCAATTTAGCAAAACTTCTCCTGATGAACTGTTAATGTCCCTTTAAGCTATCCTTTCCAAGACAACAAATTAGTTTAGTTGCTATGAAAGCCTGTGAGGTGCGTTCGGAGATGAGAAGACACATGACCTGTTGATTTCTTGTTTTTCTTTTTTTGAGTTTAGTGGCTGCTACAGTGCAACACGGAAATTGAAATTGATTTTAGTGTGGAATACTATGTGCAAAAGGAAGCATGTGACCCCGACGTGATTTGAACACGCAACCTTCTGATCTGGAGTCAGACGCGCTACCGTTGCGCCATGAGGTCAACATGTATGCAAGGTGGGTGCCCTCAGGGTGCCATTTCAAAAAACAATCTAGTGCGCATGTAAGAAGGTTGTATCGAATAATTTGAGTGTTTTTACCTCGTAAAGTGTAAACCCTGTAGGAATTACAGCCGTTAATGTTGTTTATGGTAAAATGATTATAACTATCCATTAATTGCTGTGGCAGAAGCAAAAGCAGCAGCATAAAATTTGGGACCATGGAATAAATGTACCTAAAAATGCAAGTTTGAGCTGCAACAACTTTGTAATCAAGCATGTCTTAAGATAGTGGTTGTACCTATGTTGAACGCATGAGGACAATAACTGCAATTTACCAAAGCTTTTCCTTATAAATTGTTACTGTCCCTTTAAGCTAGCCTTTCCAATAGAAGGAAGAATTCAAGTTGCTCTGAAAGTGTGTGAGGCGTGTGCAAATATCAGAAGACACATGGCTTGTTCATTTCTTAGTTTTTCTTCTTGCGAGTTTAGTGGCTGCTGCTGTGTTGCAAGGAAATTGAAATTGGTTTTAGTGTGGAATACTATGTTCAAAAGAAAGCACATGACCCCGACGTGATTTGAACACACAACCTTCTGATCTGAAGTCAGACGCGCTACCGTTGCGCCACGAGGTCAAAACGTGTACGAACTGGGTGTCTGCAAGATGCCATTTTTAAAAAAGCAGTGGTACAATCTAGTGCGTGTAAAGAGGTTGTATTGAATAGTTTGAGGTTATTTACGTCGTAAAATGTGAACCGTGCAGGAATTACAGCCCTTTTCATTGTCCCTCCTGCTTCTAGGGAACCAAAAGTAATTGGACAAATAAAATCATTTGAAACAAATTCGTCATGTTAAGTACCTTGTTGCAGATCCTTTGCATTTGTTGACTGCCGTAAGTCTGTAACACATAGACACCACCAAACCCTGGGGATGTTCCCTGGTGATGCTCTGCCAGGCATGTACTGCAGCCAAGTTTGCTTCCTGTTTTTTTTAGGGCACACTCAATTGTATTCCTTTTAGACTGACTTGGCCCATCAAGACCTTTCCACTTTTTTGCCCTTAAAAACACCTTGGTTGGTTTAGCAGTATGTTTGACGTCTTTGTCCTATTTCATGATAAAGTGCTTCTGAGTGAGATTTGAGGCAATATGCTGGATCTGAGTTGATAAGATGTATCTGTAGACTTCAGAATTCCTCCAGTTGCTGCCAACAACAGTCACATGATCAATAGAGACAAGTGAGTCAATTCCAGTGAGAACCATACATGCCCAAGCCATAACACTACCTCCACCATGTTTCACAGATGAGATTCTATAATTTGGGTCATGTGCAGTTCGTGAACTCTCCATACTTTCCACTTTCCATGGCTTTCTTACAGATTAATCTTTGGTTTCATCTGGCCAAAAGACTATGTTCCATAGCTCCACTGGGGCTTTTTATGTATATTTATCACACTAAGACCGGATCTTTGTGTTCTTGAGTCCTATATTGGAGCTGTTGCTACAGCAGCCTAGTGATGTTTATGGTATAATAATTATAACTGTCCATAAATTGCTGTGGCAGCATCAAAAGCAGCAGTATAAATTTGGGGATATGGAAGAAATGTACCTATAAAAATGCAACTTTGAACTGCAATAACTTTGTAATGAAGCATGTCTTAAGAGAGTGGTTGTAGCTATGTTAATGCATCGAGACAATAAGTGCAATTTAGCAAAACTTCTCCTGATGAACTGTTAATGTCCCTTTAAACTATCCTTTCCAAGACAACAAATTAGTTTAGTTGGTATGAAAGCCTGTGAGGTGCGTTCGGAGATGAGAAGACACATGACCTGTTGATTTCTTAGTTTTTCTTTTTTTGAGTTTAGTGGCTGCTACAGTGCAACACGGAAATTGAAATTGATTTTAGTGTGGAATACTATGTGCAAAAGGAAGTACGTGACCCCGATATGATTTGAACACGCAACCTTCTGATCTGGAGTGAGACGCTCTACCGTTGCGCCACGAGGTCAACAAGTATGCACGGTGGGTGCCCTCAGGGTGCCATTTCAAAAAACAATCTAGTGTGCATGTAAGAAGGTTGTATCGAATAATTTGAGTGTTTTTACCTCGTAAAGTGTAAACCCTGTAGGAATTACAGCCGTTAATGTTGTTTATGGTAAAATGATTATAACTATCCATTAATTGCTGTGGCAGAAGCAAAAGCAGCAGCATAAAATTTGGGACCATGGAATAAATGTACCTAAAAATGCAAGTTTGAGCTGCAACAACTTTGTAATCAAGCATGTCTTAAGAGAGTGGTTGTACCTATGTTTAACGCATGAGGACAATAACTGCAATTTACCAAAGCTTTTCCTTATAAATTGTTACTGTCCCTTTAAGCTAGCCTTTCCAATAGAACGAAGAATTCGAGTTGCTCTGAAAGTGTGTGAGGCGTGTGCAAAGATCAGAAGACACATGGCTTGTTCATTTCTTAGTTTTTCTTCTTGCGAGTTTAGTGGCTGCTACTGTGTTGCAAGGAAATTGAAATTGGTTTTAGTGTGGAATACTATGTTCAAAAGAAAGCGCATGACCCCGACGTGATTTGAACACGCAATCTTCTGATCTGGAGTCAGAAGCGCTACCGTTGCGCCACGAGGTCAAAACGTGGACACCTTGGGTGTCTGCAAGATGCCATTTTTAAAAAAGCAGTGGTACAATCTAGAGCGTGTAAAGAGGTTGTATTGAATAGTTTGAGGGTATTTACGTCGTAAAATGTGAACCGTGCAGGAATTACAGCCCTTTTCATTGTCCCTCCTGCTTCTAGGGGACCAAAAGTAATTGGACAAATAAAATCATTTGAAACAAATTCGTCATGTTAAGTACCTTGTTGCAAATCCTTTGCATTTGTTGACTGCCGTAAGTCTGTAACACATAGACACCACCAAACGCTGGGGATGTTCCCTGGTGATGCTCTGCCAGGCATGTACTGCAGCCATGTTTGCTTCCTTTTTTTTTTAGGGCACACTCAATTGTATTCCGTTTAGACTGACTTGGCCCATCAAGACCTTTCCACTTTTTTGCCCTTAAAAACACCTTGGTTGGTTTAGCAGTATGTTTGACGTCTTTGTCCTATTTCATGATAAAGTGCTTCTGAGTGAGATTTGAGGCAATATGCTGGATCTGAGTTGATAAGATGTATCTGTAGACTTCAGAATTCCTCCAGTTGCTGCCAACAACAGTCACATGACCAATAGAGACAAGTGAGCCAATTCCAGTGAGAACCATACATGCCCAAGCCATAACACTACCTCCACCATGTTTCACAGATGAGATTCTATAATTTGGGTCATGTGCAGTTCGTTTTCTCTCCATACTTTCCACTTTCCATGGCTTTCTTACAGATTAATCTTTGGTTTCATCTGGCCAAAAGACTATGTTCCATAGCTCCACTGGGGCTTTTTATGTATATTTATCACACTAAAACCGGATCTTTGTGTTCTTGAGTCTTATATTGGAGCTGTTGCTACAGCAGCCTAGTGATGTTTATGGTAAAATAATTATAACTGTCCATAAATTGCTGTGGCAGCATCAAAAGCAGCAGTATAAATTTGGGGATATGGAAGAAATGTACCTATAAAAATGCAACTTTGAACTGCAATAACTTTGTAATGAAGCATGTCTTAAGAGAGTGGTTGTAGCTATGTTAATGCATCGAGACAATAAGTGCAATTTAGCAAAACTTCTCCTGATGAACTGTTAATGTCCCTTTAAGCTATCCTTTCCAAGACAACAAATTAGTTTAGTTGCTATGAAAGCCTGTGAGGTGCGTTCAGAGATGAGAAGACACATGACCTGTTAATTTCTTAGTTTTTCTTTTTTTGAGTTTAGTGGCTGCTACAGTGCAACACGGAAACTGAAATTGATTTTAGTGTGGAATACTATGTGCAATAGAAAGCACGTGACCCAGACGTGATTTGAACACGCAACCTCCAGATCTAGAGTGAAACGCGCTACCGTTGCGCCACGAGGTCGACATATATGCGAAGTGGGTGCCCTCAGGGTGCCATTTCAAAAAACAATCTAGTGCGCATGTAAGGAGGTTGTATCGAATAATTTGAGTGTTTTTACCTCGTAAAGTTTAAACCCTGTAGGAATTACAGCCGTTAATATTGTTTATGGTAAAATGATTATAACTATCCATTAATTGCTGTGGCAGAAGCAAAAGCAGCAGCATAAAATTTGGGACCATGGAATAAATGTACCTATAAATGCAAGTTTGAGCTGCAACAACTTTGTAATCAAGCATGTCTTAAGAGATTGGTTGTACCTATGTTTAACGCATGAGGACAATAACTGCAATTTACCAAAGCTTTTCCTTATAAATTGTTACTGTCCCTTTAAGCTAGCCTTTCCAATAGAACGAAGAATTCGAGTTGCTCTGAAAGTGTGTGAGGTGTGTGCAAAGATCAGAAGACACATGGCTTGTTCATTTCTTAGTTTTTCTTGTTGCGAGTTTAGTGGCTGCTGCTGTCTTGCAAGGAAATTGAAATTGGTTTTAGTGTGGAATACTATGTTCAAAAGAAAGCGCATGACCCCGACGTGATTTGAACACGCAACCTTCTGATCTGGAGTCAGACGCGCTACCGTTACGCCACGAGGTCAAAACATGTACAAGTTGGGTGTCTGCAAGATGCCATTTTTAAAAAAGCAGTGGTACAATCTAGTGCGTGTAAAGAGGTTGTATTGAATAGTTTGAGGGTATTTACGTCGTAAAATGTGAACCGTGCAGGAATTACAGCCCTTTTCATTGTCCCTCCTGCTTCTAGGGGACCAAAAGTAATTGGACAAATAAAATCATTTGAAACAAATTCGTCATGTTAAGTACCTTGTTGCAAATCCTTTGCATTTGTTGACTGCCGTAAGTCTGTAACACATAGACACCACCAAACGCTTGGGATGTTCCCTGGTGATGCTCTGCTAGGCATGTACTGCAGCCATGTTTGCTTCCTGTTTTTTTTAGGGCACACTCAATTGTATTCCATTTAGACTGACTTGGCCCATCAAGACCTTTCCACTTTTTAGCCCTTAAAAACACCTTGGTTGGTTTAGCAGTATGTTTGACGTCTTTGTCCTTTTTCATGATAAAGTGCTTCTGAGTGAGATTTGAGGCAATATGCTGGATCTGAGTTGATAAGATGTATCTGTAGACTTCAGAATTCCTCCAGTTGCTGCCAACAACAGTCACATGACCAATAGAGACAAGTGAGCCAATTCCAGTGAGAACCATACATGCCCAAGCCATAACACTACCTCCACCATGTTTCACAGATGAGATTCTATAATTTGGGTCATGTGCAGTTCGTTTTCTCTACATACTTTCCACTTTCCATGGCTTTCTTACAGATTAATCTTTGGTTTCATCTGGCCAAAAGACTATGTTCCATAGCTCCACTGGGGCTTTTTATGTATATTTATCACACTAAAACCGGATCTTTGTGTTCTTGAGTCTTATATTGGAGCTGTTGCTACAGCAGCCTAGTGATGTTTATGGTAAAATAATTATAACTGTCCATAAATTGCTGTGGCAGCATCAAAAGCAGCAGTATAAATTTGGGGATATGGAAGAAATGTACCTATAAAAATGCAACTTTGAACTGCAATAACTTTGTAATGAAGCATGTCTTAAGAGAGTGGTTGTAGCTATGTTAATGCATCGAGACAATAAGTGCAATTTAGCAAAACTTCTCCTGATGAACTGTTAATGTCCCTTTAAGCTATCCTTTCCAAGACAACAAATTAGTTTAGTTGCTATGAAAGCCTGTGAGGTGCGTTCGGAGATGAGAAGACACATGACCTGTTGATTTCTTAGTTTTTCTTTGTTTGAGTTTAGTGGCTGCTACAATGCAACACGGAAATTGAAATTGATTTTAGTGTGGAATACTATGTGCAAAAGGAAGCACGTGACCCCGACGTGATTTGAACACGCAACCATCTGATCTGGAGTCAGACGCGCTACCGTTGCGCCACGAGGTCAACATGTATGCAAGGTGGGTGCCCTCAGGGTGCCATTTCAAAAAACAATCTAGTGCGCATGTAAGAAGGTTGTATCGAATAATTTGAGTGTTTTTACCTTGTACAGTGTAAACCCTGTAGGAATTACAGCCGTTAATGTTGTTTATGGTAAAATGATTATAACTATCCATTAATTGCTGTGGCAGAAGCAAAAGCAGCAGCATAAAATTTGGGACCATGGAATAAATGTACCTAAAAATGCAAGTTTGAGCTGCAACAACTTTGTAATCAAGCATGTCTTAAGAGAGTGGTTGTACCTATGTTTAACGCATGAGGACAATAACTGCAATTTACCAAAGCTTTTCCTTATAAATTGTTACTGTCCCTTTAAGCTAGCCTTTCCAATAGAAGGAAGAATTCGAGTTGCTCTGAAAGTGTGTGAGGCGTGTGCAAAGATCAGAAGACACATGGCTTGTTCATTTCTTAGTTTTTCTTCTTGCGAGTTTAGTGGCTGCTGCTGTGTTGCAAGGAAATTGAAATTGGTTTTAGTGTGGAATACTATGTTCAAAAGAGAGCACATGACCCCGACGTGATTTGAAGACGCAACCTTCTGATCTGGAGTCAGACGCTCTACCGTTGCGCCACGAGGTCAAAACGTGTACGACTTGGGTGTCTGCAAGATGCCATTTTTAAAAAAGCAGTGGTACAATCTAGTGCGTGTAAAGAGGTTGTATTGAATAGTTTGAGGGTATTTACGTCGTAAAATGTGAACCGTGCAGGAATTACAGCCCTTTTCATTGTCCCTCCTGCTTCTAGGGGACCAAAAGTAATTGGACAAATAAAATCATTTGAAACAAATTCGTCATGTTAAGTACCTTGTTGCAAATCCTTTGCATTTGTTGACTGCCGTAAGTCTGTAACACATAGACACCACCAAACGCTGGGGATGTTCCCTGGTGGTGCTCTGCCAGGCATGTACTGCAGCCATGTTTGCTTCCTGTTTTTTTTAGGGCACACTCAATTGTATTCCGTTTAGACTGACTTGGCCCATCAAGAGCTTTCCACTTTTTTGCCCTTAAAAACACCTTGGTTGGTTTAGCAGTATGTTTGACGTCTTTGTCCTATTTCATGATAAAGTGCTTCTGAGTGAGATTTGAGGCAATATGCTGGATCTGAGTTGATAAGATGTATCTGTAGACTTCAGAATTCCTCCAGTTGCTGCCAACAACAGTCACATGATCAATAGACAAGTGAGCCAATTCCAGTGAGAACCATACATGCCCAAGCCATAACACTACCTCCACCATGTTTCACAGATGAGATTCTATAATTTGGGTCATGTGCAGTTCGTTTTCTCTCCATACTTTCCACTTTCCATGGCTTTCTTACAGATTAATCTTTGGTTTCATCTGGCCAAAAGACTATGTTCCATAGCTCCACTGGGGCTTTTTATGTATATTTATCACACTAAAACCGGATCTTTGTGTTCTTGAGTCTTATATTGGAGCTGTTGCTACAGGAGCCTAGTGATGTTTATGGTAAAATAATTATAACTGTCCATAAATTGCTGTGGCAGCATCAAAAGCAGCAGTATAAATTTGGGGATATGGAAGAAATGTACCTGTAAAAATGCAACTTTGAACTGCAATAACTTTGTAATGAAGCATGTCTTAAGAGAGTGGTTGTAGCTATGTTAATGCATCGAGACAATAAGTGCAATTTAGCAAAACTTCTCCTAATGAACTGTTAATGTCCCTTTAAGCTATCCTTTCCAAGACAACAAATTAGTTTAGTTGCTATGAAAGCCTGTGAGGTGCGTTCGGAGATGAGAAGACACATGACCTGTTGATTTCTTAGTTTTTCTTTTTTTGAGTTTAGTGGCTGCTACAGTGCAACACGGAAATTGAAATTGATTTTAGTATGGAATACTATGTGCAAAAGGAAGCATGTGACCCCGACGTAATTTGAACACGCAACCTTCTGATCTGGAGTCAGACGCGCTACCGTTGCGCCACGAGGTCAACACGTATGCAATGTGGGTGCCCTCAGGGTGCCATTTTAAAAAACAATCTAGTGCGCATGTAAGAAGGTTGTATCGAATAATTTGAGTGTTTTTACCTCGTAAAGTATAAACCCTGTAGGAATTACAGCCGTTAATGTTGTTTATGGTAAAATGATTATAACTATCCATTAATTGCTGTGACAGAAGCAAAAGCAGCAGCATAAAATTTGGGACCATGGAATAAATGTACCTAAAAATGCATGTTTGAGCTGCAACAACTTTGTAATCAAGCATGTCTTAAGAGAGTGGTTGTACCTATGTTTAACGCATGAGGACAATAACTGCAATTTACCAAAGCTTTTCCTTATAAATTGTTACTGTCCCTTTAAGCTAGCCTTTCCAATAGAACGAAGAATTCGAGTTGCTCTGAAAGTGTGTGAGGCGTGTGCAAATATCAGAAGACACATGGCTTGTTCATTTCTTAGTTTTTCTTCTTGCGATTTTAGTGGCTGCTGCTGTGTTGCAAGGAAATTGAAATTGGTTTTAGTGTGGAATACTATGTGCAAAAGGAAGCACGTGACCCCGACGTGATTTGAACACGCAACCTTCTAATCTGGAGTCAGACGCGCTACCGTTGCGCCACGAGGTCAACATGTATGCAAGGTGGGTGCCCTCAGGGTGCCATTTCAAAAAACAATCTAGTGCGCATGTAAGAAGGTTGTATCGAATAATTTGAGTGTTTTTACCTCGTAAAGTGTAAACCCTGTAGGAATTACAGCCGTTAATGTTGTTTATGGTAAAATGATTATAACTATCCATTAATTGCTGTGGCAGAAGCAAAAGCAGCAGCATAAAATTTGGGACCATGGAATAAATGTACCTAAAAATGCAAGTTTGAGCTGCAACAACTTTGTAATCAAGCATGTCTTAAGAGAGTGGTTGTACCTATGTTTAACGCATGAGGACAATAACTGCAATTTACCAAAGCTTTTCCTTATAAATTGTTACTGTCCCTTTAAGCTAGCCTTTCCAATAGAACGAAGAATTCGAGTTGCTCTGAAAGTGTGTCAGGTGTGTGCAAAGATCAGAAGACACATGGCTTGTTCATATCTTAGTTTTTCTTCTTGCGAGTTTAGTGGCTGCTGCTGTGTTGCAAGGAAATTGAAATTGGTTTTAGTGTGGAATACTATGTTCAAAAGAAAGCGCATGACCCCGACGTGATTTGAACACGCAACTTTCTGATCTGGAGTCAGACGCGCTACCGTTGCGCCACGAGGTCAAAACGTGTACAACTTGGGTGTCTGCAAGATGCCATTTTTAAAAAAGCAGTGGTACAATCTAGTGCGTGTAAAGAGGTTGTATTGAATAGTTTGAGGGTATTTACGTCGCAAAATGTGAACCGTGCAGGAATTACAGCCCTTTTCATTGTCCCTCCTGCTTCTAGGGGACCAAAAGTAATTGGACAAATAAAATCATTTGAAACAAATTCGTCATGTTAAGTACCTTGTTGCAAATCCTTTGCATTTGTTGACTGCCGTAAGTCTGTAACACATAGACACCACCAAACGCTGGGGATGTTCCCTGGTGATGCTCTGCCAGGCATGTACTGCAGCCATGTTTGCTTCCTGTTTTTTTTAGGGCACACTCAATTGTATTCCGTTTAGACTGACTTTGCCCATCAAGACCTTTCCACTTTTTTGCCCTTAAAAACACCTTGATTGGTTTAGCAGTATGTTTGACGTCTTTGTCCTATTTCATGATAAAGTGCTTCTGAGTGAGATTTGAGGCAATGTGCTGGATCTGAGTTGATAAGATGTATCTGTAGACTTCAGAATTCCTCCAGTTGCTGCCAACAACAGTCACATGATCAATAGAGACAAGTGAGCCAATTCCAGTGAGAACCATACATGCCCAAGCCATAACACTACCTCCACCATGTTTCACAGATGAGATTCTATAATTTGGGTCATGTGCAGTTCGTTTTCTCTACATACTTTCCACTTTCCATGGCTTTCTTACAGATTAATCTTTGGTTTCATCTGGCCAAAAGACTATGTTCCATAGCTCCACTGGGGCTTTTTATGTATATTTATCACACTAAAACCGGATCTTTGTGTTCTTGAGTCTTATATTGGAGCTGTTGCTACAGCAGCCTAGTGATGTTTATGGTAAAATAATTATAACTGTCCATAAATTGCTGTGGCAGCATCAAAAGCAGCAGTATAAATTTGGGGATATGGAAGAAATGTACCTATAAAAATGCAACTTTGAACTGCAATAACTTTGTAATGAAGCATGTCTTAAGAGAGTGGTTGTAGCTATGTTAATGCATCGAGACAATAAGTGCAATTTAGCAAAACTTCTCCTGATGAACTGTTAATGTCCCTTTAAGCTATCCTTTCCAAGACAACAAATTAGTTTAGTTGCTATGAAAGCCTGTGAGGTGCGTTCGGAGATGAGAAGACACATGACCTGTTGATTTCTTAGTTTTTCTTTGTTTGAGTTTAGTGGCTGCTACAATGCAACACGGAAATTGAAATTGATTTTAGTGTGGAATACTATGTGCAAAAGGAAGCACGTGACCCCGACGTGATTTGAACACGCAACCATCTGATCTGGAGTCAGACGCGCTACCGTTGCGCCACGAGGTCAACATGTATGCAAGGTGGGTGCCCTCAGGGTGCCATTTCAAAAAACAATCTAGTGCGCATGTAAGAAGGTTGTATCGAATAATTTGAGTGTTTTTACCTTGTACAGTGTAAACCCTGTAGGAATTACAGCCGTTAATGTTGTTTATGGTAAAATGATTATAACTATCCATTAATTGCTGTGGCAGAAGCAAAAGCAGCAGCATAAAATTTGGGACCATGGAATAAATGTACCTAAAAATGCAAGTTTGAGCTGCAACAACTTTGTAATCAAGCATGTCTTAAGAGAGTGGTTGTACCTATGTTTAACGCATGAGGACAATAACTGCAATTTACCAAAGCTTTTCCTTATAAATTGTTACTGTCCCTTTAAGCTAGCCTTTCCAATAGAAGGAAGAATTCGAGTTGCTCTGAAAGTGTGTGAGGCGTGTGCAAAGATCAGAAGACACATGGCTTGTTCATTTCTTAGTTTTTCTTCTTGCGAGTTTAGTGGCTGCTGCTGTGTTGCAAGGAAATTGAAATTGGTTTTAGTGTGGAATACTATGTTCAAAAGAGAGCGCATGACCCCGACGTGATTTGAACACGCAACCTTCTGATCTGGAGTCAGACGCGCTACCGTTGCGCCACGAGGTCAAAACGTGTACGACTTGGGTGTCTGCAAGATGCCATTTTTAAAAAAGCAGTGGTACAATCTAGTGCGTGTAAAGAGGTTGTATTGAATAGTTTGAGGGTATTTACGTCGTAAAATGTGAACCGTGCAGGAATTACAGCCCTTTTCATTGTCCCTCCTGCTTCTAGGGGACCAAAAGTAATTGGACAAATAAAATCATTTGAAACAAATTCGTCATGTTAAGTACCTTGTTGCAAATCCTTTGCATTTGTTGACTGCCGTAAGTCTGTAACACATAGACACCACCAAACGCTGGGGATGTTCCCTGGTGGTGCTCTGCCAGGCATGTACTGCAGCCATGTTTGCTTCCTGTTTTTTTTAGGGCACACTCAATTGTATTCCGTTTAGACTGACTTGGCCCATCAAGAGCTTTCCACTTTTTTGCCCTTAAAAACACCTTGGTTGGTTTAGCAGTATGTTTGACGTCTTTGTCCTATTTCATGATAAAGTGCTTCTGAGTGAGATTTGAGGCAATATGCTGGATCTGAGTTGATAAGATGTATCTGTAGACTTCAGAATTCCTCCAGTTGCTGCCAACAACAGTCACATGATCAATAGACAAGTGAGCCAATTCCAGTGAGAACCATACATGCCCAAGCCATAACACTACCTCCACCATGTTTCACAGATGAGATTCTATAATTTGGGTCATGTGCAGTTCGTTTTCTCTCCATACTTTCCACTTTCCATGGCTTTCTTACAGATTAATCTTTGGTTTCATCTGGCCAAAAGACTATGTTCCATAGCTCCACTGGGGCTTTTTATGTATATTTATCACACTAAAACCGGATCTTTGTGTTCTTGAGTCTTATATTGGAGCTGTTGCTACAGGAGCCTAGTGATGTTTATGGTAAAATAATTATAACTGTCCATAAATTGCTGTGGCAGCATCAAAAGCAGCAGTATAAATTTGGGGATATGGAAGAAATGTACCTGTAAAAATGCAACTTTGAACTGCAATAACTTTGTAATGAAGCATGTCTTAAGAGAGTGGTTGTAGCTATGTTAATGCATCGAGACAATAAGTGCAATTTAGCAAAACTTCTCCTAATGAACTGTTAATGTCCCTTTAAGCTATCCTTTCCAAGACAACAAATTAGTTTAGTTGCTATGAAAGCCTGTGAGGTGCGTTCGGAGATGAGAAGACACATGACCTGTTGATTTCTTAGTTTTTCTTTTTTTGAGTTTAGTGGCTGCTACAGTGCAACACGGAAATTGAAATTGATTTTAGTATGGAATACTATGTGCAAAAGGAAGCATGTGACCCCGACATAATTTGAACACGCAACCTTCTGATCTGGAGTCAGACGCGCTACCGTTGCGCCACGAGGTCAACACGTATGCAACGTGGGTGCCCTCAGGGTGCCATTTTAAAAAACAATCTAGTGCGCATGTAAGAAGGTTGTATCGAATAATTTGAGTGTTTTTACCTCGTAAAGTATAAACCCTGTAGGAATTACAGCCGTTAATGTTGTTTATGGTAAAATGATTATAACTATCCATTAATTGCTGTGACAGAAGCAAAAGCAGCAGCATAAAATTTGGGACCATGGAATAAATGTACCTAAAAATGCATGTTTGAGCTGCAACAACTTTGTAATCAAGCATGTCTTAAGAGAGTGGTTGTACCTATGTTTAACGCATGAGGACAATAACTGCAATTTACCAAAGCTTTTCCTTATAAATTGTTACTGTCCCTTTAAGCTAGCCTTTCCAATAGAACGAAGAATTCGAGTTGCTCTGAAAGTGTGTGAGGCGTGTGCAAATATCAGAAGACACATGGCTTGTTCATTTCTTAGTTTTTCTTCTTGCGATTTTAGTGGCTGCTGCTGTGTTGCAAGGAAATTGAAATTGGTTTTAGTGTGGAATACTATGTGCAAAAGGAAGCACGTGACCCCGACGTGATTTGAACACGCAACCTTCTAATCTGGAGTCAGACGCGCTACCGTTGCGCCACGAGGTCAACATGTATGCAAGGTGGGTGCCCTCAGGGTGCCATTTCAAAAAACAATCTAGTGCGCATGTAAGAAGGTTGTATCGAATAATTTGAGTGTTTTTACCTCGTAAAGTGTAAACCCTGTAGGAATTACAGCCGTTAATGTTGTTTATGGTAAAATGATTATAACTATCCATTAATTGCTGTGGCAGAAGCAAAAGCAGCAGCATAAAATTTGGGACCATGGAATAAATGTACCTAAAAATGCAAGTTTGAGCTGCAACAACTTTGTAATCAAGCATGTCTTAAGAGAGTGGTTGTACCTATGTTTAACGCATGAGGACAATAACTGCAATTTACCAAAGCTTTTCCTTATAAATTGTTACTGTCCCTTTAAGCTAGCCTTTCCAATAGAACGAAGAATTCGAGTTGCTCTGAAAGTGTGTCAGGTGTGTGCAAAGATCAGAAGACACATGGCTTGTTCATATCTTAGTTTTTCTTCTTGCGAGTTTAGTGGCTGCTGCTGTGTTGCAAGGAAATTGAAATTGGTTTTAGTGTGGAATACTATGTTCAAAAGAAAGCGCATGACCCCGACGTGATTTGAACACGCAACTTTCTGATCTGGAGTCAGACGCGCTACCGTTGCGCCACGAGGTCAAAACGTGTACAACTTGGGTGTCTGCAAGATGCCATTTTTAAAAAAGCAGTGGTACAATCTAGTGCGTGTAAAGAGGTTGTATTGAATAGTTTGAGGGTATTTACGTCGCAAAATGTGAACCGTGCAGGAATTACAGCCCTTTTCATTGTCCCTCCTGCTTCTAGGGGACCAAAAGTAATTGGACAAATAAAATCATTTGAAACAAATTCGTCATGTTAAGTACCTTGTTGCAAATCCTTTGCATTTGTTGACTGCCGTAAGTCTGTAACACATAGACACCACCAAACGCTGGGGATGTTCCCTGGTGATGCTCTGCCAGGCATGTACTGCAGCCATGTTTGCTTCCTGTTTTTTTTAGGGCACACTCAATTGTATTCCGTTTAGACTGACTTTGCCCATCAAGACCTTTCCACTTTTTTGCCCTTAAAAACACCTTGATTGGTTTAGCAGTATGTTTGACGTCTTTGTCCTATTTCATGATAAAGTGCTTCTGAGTGAGATTTGAGGCAATATGCTGGATCTGAGTTGATAAGATGTATCTGTAGACTTCAGAATTCCTCCAGTTGCTGCCAACAACAGTCACATGATCAATAGAGACAAGTGAGCCAATTCCAGTGAGAACCATACATGCCCAAGCCATAACACTACCTCCACCATGTTTCACAGATGAGATTCTATAATTTGGGTCATGTGCAGTTCGTTTTCTCTCCATACTTTCCACTTTCCATGGCTTTCTTACAGATTAATCTTTGGTTTCATCTGGCCAAAAGACTATGTTCCATAGCTCCACTGGGGCTTTTTATGTATATTTATCACACTAAAACCGGATCTTTGTGTTCTTGAGTCTTATATTGGAGCTGTTGCTACAGCAACCTAGTGATGTTTATGGTAAAATAATTATAACTGTCCATAAATTGCTGTGGCAGCATCAAAAGCAGCAGTATAAATTTGGGGATATGGAAGAAATGTACCTATAAAAATGCAACTTTGAACTGCAATAACTTTGTAATGAAGCATGTCTTAAGAGAGTGGTTGTAGCTATGTTAATGCATCGAGACAATAAGTGCAATTTAGCAAAACTTCTCCTGATGAACTGTTAATGTCCCTTTAAGCTATCCTTTCCAAGACAACAAATTAGTTTAGTTGCTATGAAAGCCTGTGAGGTGCGTTCGGAGATGAGAAGACACATGACCTGTTGATTTCTTAGTTTTTCTTTTTTTGAGTTTAGTGGCTGCTAGAGTGCAACACGGAAATTGAAATTGATTTTAGTGTGGAATACTATGTGCAAAAGGAAGCACGTGACCCCGACGTGATTTGAACACGCAATCTTCTGATCTGGAGTCAGACGCGCTACCGTTGCGCCACAAGGTCAACATGTATGCAAGGTGGGTGCCCTCAGGGTGCCATTTCAAAAAACAATCTAGTGCGCATGTAAGAAGGTTGTATCGAATAATTTGAGTGTTTTTACCTCGTAAAGTGTAAACCCTGTAGGAATTACAGCAGTTAATGTTGTTTATGGTAAAATGATTATAACTATCCATTAATTGCTGTGGCCGAAGCAAAAGCAGCAGCATAAAATTTGGGACCATGGAATAAATGTACCTAAAAATGCAAGTTTGAGCTGCAACAACTTTGTAATCAAGCATGTCTTAAGAGAGTGGTTGTACCTATGTTTAACGCATGAGGACAATAACTGCAATTTACCAAAGCTTTTCCTTATAAATTGTTACTGTCCCTTTAAGCTAGCCTTTCCAATAGAACAAAGAATTCGAGTTGCTCTGAAAGTGTGTGAGGCGTGTGCAAAGATCAGAAGACACATGGCTTGTTCATTTCTTAGTTTTTCTTCTTGCGAGTTTAGTGGCTGCTGCTGTGTTGCAAGGAAATTGAAATTGGTTTTAGTGTGGAATACTATGTTCAAAAGAAAGCGCATGACCCCGACGTGATTTGAACACGCAACCTTCTGATCTGGAGTCAGACGCGCTACCGTTGCGCCACGAGGTCAAAACGTGTGCAACTTGGGTGTCTGCAAGATGCCATTTTTAAAAAAGCAGTGGTACAATCTAGTGCGTGTAAAGAGGTTGTATTGAATAGTTTGAGGGTATTTACGTCGTAAAATGTGAACCGTGCAGGAATTACAGCCCTTTTCATTGTCCCTCCTGCTTCTAGGGGACCAAAAGTAATTGGACAAATAAAATCATTTGAAACAAATTCGTCATGTTAAGTACCTTGTTGCAAATCCTTTGCATTTGTTGACTGCCGTAAGTCTGTAACACATAGACACCACCAAACGCTGGGGATGTTCCCTGGTGATGCTCTGCCAGGCATGTACTGCAGCCATGTTTGCTTCCTGTTTTTTTTAGGGCACACTCAATTGTATTCCGTTTAGACTGACTTTGCCCATCAAGACCTTTCCACTTTTTTGCCCTTAAAAACACCTTGATTGGTTTAGCAGTATGTTTGACGTCTTTGTCCTATTTCATGATAAAGTGCTTCTGAGTGAGATTTGAGGCAATATGCTGGATCTGAGTTGATAAGATGTATCTGTAGACTTCAGAATTCCTCCAGTTGCTGCCAACAACAGTCACATGATCAATAGAGACAAGTGAGCCAATTCCAGTGAGAACCATACATGCCCAAGCCATAACACTACCTCCACCATGTTTCACAGATGAGATTCTATAATTTGGGTCATGTGCAGTTCGTTTTCTCTCCATACTTTCCACTTTCCATGGCTTTCTTACAGATTAATCTTTGGTTTCATCTGGCCAAAAGACTATGTTCCATAGCTCCACTGGGGCTTTTTATGTATATTTATCACACTAAAACCGGATCTTTGTGTTCTTGAGTCTTATATTGGAGCTGTTGCTACAGCAGCCTAGTGATGTTTATGGTAAAATAATTATAACTGTCCATAAATTGCTGTGGCAGCATCAAAAGCAGCAGTATAAATTTGGGGATATGGAAGAAATGTACCTATAAAAATGCAACTTTGAACTGCAATAACTTTGTAATGAAGCATGTCTTAAGAGAGTGGTTGTAGCTATGTTAATGCATCGAGACAATAAGTGCAATTTAGCAAAACTTCTCCTGATGAACTGTTAATGTCCCTTTAAGCTATCCTTTCCAAGACAACAAATTAGTTTAGTTGCTATGAAAGCCTGTGAGGTGCGTTCGGAGATGACAAGACACATGACCTGTTGATTTCTTAGTTTTTCTTTGTTTGAGTTTAGTGGCTGCTAGAGTGCAACACGGAAATTGAAATTGATTTTAGTGTGGAATACTATGTGCAAAAGGAAGCACGTGACCCCGACGTGATTTGAACACGCAACCTTCTGATCTGGAGTCAGACGCGCTACCGTTGCGCCACGAGGTCAACATGTATGCAAGGTGGGTGCCCTCAGGGTGCCATTTCAAAAAACAATCTAGTGCGCATGTAAGAAGGTTGTATCGAATAATTTGAGTGTTTTTACCTCGTAAAGTGTAAACCCTGTAGGAATTACAGCAGTTAATGTTGTTTATGGTAAAATGATTATAACTATCCATTAATTGCTGTGGCCGAAGCAAAAGCAGCAGCATAAAATTTGGGACCATGGAATAAATGTACCTAAAAATGCAAGTTTGAGCTGCAACAACTTTGTAATCAAGCATGTCTTAAGAGAGTGGTTGTACCTATGTTTAACGCATGAGGACAATAACTGCAATTTACCAAAGCTTTTCCTTATAAATTGTTACTGTCCCTTTAAGCTAGCCTTTCCAATAGAACGAAGAATTCGAGTTGCTCTGAAAGTGTGTGAGGCGTGTGCAAAGATCAGAAGACACATGGCTTGTTCATTTCTTAGTTTTTCTTCTTGCGAGTTTAGTGGCTGCTGCTGTGTTGCAAGGAAATTGAAATTGGTTTTAGTGTGGAATACTATGTTCAAAAGAAAGCGCATGACCCCGACGTGATTTGAACACGCAACCTTCTGATCTGGAGTCAGACGCGCTACCGTTGCGCCACGAGGTCAAAACGTGTACAACTTGGGTGTCTGCAAGATGCCATTTTTAAAAAAGCAGTGGTACAATCTAGTGCGTGTAAAGAGGTTGTATTGAATAGTTTGAGGGTATTTACGTCGTAAAATGTGAACCGTGCAGGAATTACAGCCCTTTTCATTGTCCCTCCTGCTTCTAGGGGACCAAAAGTAATTGGACAAATAAAATCATTTGAAACAAATTCGTCATGTTAAGTACCTTGTTGCAAATCCTTTGCATTTGTTGACTGCCGTAAGTCTGTAACACATAGACACCACCAAACGCTGGGGATGTTCCCTGGTGATGCTCTGCCAGGCATGTACTGCAGCCATGTTTGCTTCCTGTTTTTTTTAGGGCACACTCAATTGTATTCCGTTTAGACTGACTTTGCCCATCAAGACCTTTCCACTTTTTTGCCCTTAAAAACACCTTGATTGGTTTAGCAGTATGTTTGACGTCTTTGTCCTATTTCATGATAAAGTGCTTCTGAGTGAGATTTGAGGCAATATGCTGGATCTGAGTTGATAAGATGTATCTGTAGACTTCAGAATTCCTCCAGTTGCTGCCAACAACAGTCACATGATCAATAGAGACAAGTGAGCCAATTCCAGTGAGAACCATACATGCCCAAGCCATAACACTACCTCCACCATGTTTCACAGATGAGATTCTATAATTTGGGT
Source organism: Rhinophrynus dorsalis (assembly GCA_037306005.1). Classification (NCBI taxonomy): domain Eukaryota; kingdom Metazoa; phylum Chordata; class Amphibia; order Anura; family Rhinophrynidae; genus Rhinophrynus; species Rhinophrynus dorsalis. The sequence goes on from CM074721.1 coordinate 493,773,952, forward strand.
CATGTGCAGTTCGTTTTCTCTCCATACTTTCCACTTTCCATGGCTTTCTTACAGATTAATCTTTGGTTTCATCTGGCCAAAAGACTATGTTCCATAGCTCCACTGGGGCTTTTTATGTATATTTATCACACTAAAACCGGATCTTTGTGTTCTTGAGTCTTATATTGGAGCTGTTGCTACAGCAGCCTAGTGATGTTTATGGTAAAATAATTATAACTGTCCATAAATTGCTGTGGCAGCATCAAAAGCAGCAGTATAAATTTGGGGATATGGAAGAAATGTACCTATAAAAATGCAACTTTGAACTGCAATAACTTTGTAATGAAGCATGTCTTAAGAGAGTGGTTGTAGCTATGTTAATGCATCGAGACAATAAGTGCAATTTAGCAAAACTTCTCCTGATGAACTGTTAATGTCCCTTTAAGCTATCCTTTCCAAGACAACAAATTAGTTTAGTTGCTATGAAAGCCTGTGAGGTGCGTTCGGAGATGAGAAGACACATGACCTGTTGATTTCTTAGTTTTTCTTTTTTTGAGTTTAGTGGCTGCTAGAGTGCAACACGGAAATTGAAATTGATTTTAGTGTGGAATACTATGTGCAAAAGGAAGCACGTGACCCCGACGTGATTTGAACACGCAACCTTCTGATCTGGAGTCAGACGCGCTACCGTTGCGCCACGAGGTCAACATGTATACAACGTGGGTGCCCTCAGGGTGCCATTTCAAAAAACAATCTAGTGCGCATGTAAGAAGGTTGTATCGAATAATTTGAGTGTTTTTACCTCGTAAAGTGTAAACCCTGTAGGAATTACAGCAGTTAATGTTGTTTATGGTAAAATGATTATAACTATCCATTAATTGCTGTGGCCGAAGCAAAAGCAGCAGCATAAAATTTGGGACCATGGAATAAATGTACCTAAAAATGCAAGTTTGAGCTGCAACAACTTTGTAATCAAGCATGTCTTAAGAGAGTGGTTGTACCTATGTTTAACGCATGAGGACAATAACTGCAATTTACCAAAGCTTTTCCTTATAAATTGTTACTGTCCCTTTAAGCTAGCCTTTCCAATAGAACGAAGAATTCGAGTTGCTCTGAAAGTGTGTGAGGCGTTTGCAAAGATCAGAAGACACATGGCTTGTTCATTTCTTAGTTTTTCTTCTTGCGAGTTTAGTGGCTGCTGCTGTGTTGCAAGGAAATTGAAATTGGTTTTAGTGTGGAATACTATGTTCAAAAGAAAGCGCATGACCCCGACGTGATTTGAACACGCAACCTTCTGATCTGGAGTCAGACGCGCTACCGTTGCGCCACGAGGTCAAAACGTGTACAACTTGGGTGTCTGCAAGATGCCATTTTTAAAAAAGCAGTGGTACAATCTAGTGCGTGTAAAGAGGTTGTATTGAATAGTTTGAGGGTATTTACGTCGTAAAATGTGAACCGTGCAGGAATTACAGCCCTTTTCATTGTCCCTCCTGCTTCTAGGGGACCAAAAGTAATTGGACAAATAAAATCATTTCAAACAAATTCGTCATGTTAAGTACCTTGTTGCAAATCCTTTGCATTTGTTGACTGCCGTAAGTCTGTAACACATAGACACCACCAAACGCTGGGGATGTTCCCTGGTGATGCTCTGCCAGGCATGTACTGCAGCCATGTTTGCTTCCTGTTTTTTTTAGGGCACACTCAATTGTATTCCGTTTAGACTGACTTTGCCCATCAAGACCTTTCCACTTTTTTGCCCTTAAAAACACCTTGATTGGTTTAGCAGTATGTTTGACGTCTTTGTCCTATTTCATGATAAAGTGCTTCTGAGTGAGATTTGAGGCAATATGCTGGATCTGAGTTGATAAGATGTATCTGTAGACTTCAGAATTCCTCCAGTTGCTGCCAACAACAGTCACATGATCAATAGAGACAAGTGAGCCAATTCCAGTGAGAACCATACATGCCCAAGCCATAACACTACCTCCACCATGTTTCACAGATGAGATTCTATAATTTGGGTCATGTGCAGTTCGTTTTCTCTCCATACTTTCCACTTTCCATGGCTTTCTTACAGATTAATCTTTGGTTTCATCTGGCCAAAAGACTATGTTCCATAGCTCCACTGGGGCTTTTTATGTATATTTATCACACTAAAACCGGATCTTTGTGTTCTTGAGTCTTATATTGGAGCTGTTGCTACAGCAGCCTAGTGATGTTTATGGTAAAATAATTATAACTGTCCATAAATTGCTGTGGCAGCATCAAAAGCAGCAGTATAAATTTGGGGATATGGAAGAAATGTACCTATAAAAATGCAACTTTGAACTGCAATAACTTTGTAATGAAGCATGTCTTAAGAGAGTGGTTGTAGCTATGTTAATGCATCGAGACAATAAGTGCAATTTAGCAAAACTTCTCCTGATGAACTGTTAATGTCCTTTTAAGCTATCCTTTCCAAGACAACAAATTAGTTTAGTTGCTATGAAAGCCTGTGAGGTGCGTTCGGAGATGAGAAGACACATGACCTGTTGATTTCTTAGTTTTTCTTTTTTTGAATTTAGTGGCTGCTAGAGTGCAACACGGAAATTGAAATTGATTTTAGTGTGGAATACTATGTGCAAAAGGAAGCACGTGACCCCGACGTGATTTGAACACGCAACCGTCTGATCTGGAGTCAGACGCGCTACCGTTGCGCCACGAGGTCAACATGTATGCAAGGTGGGTGCCCTCAGGGTGCCATTTCAAAAAACAATCTAGTGCGCATGTAAGAAGGTTGTATCGAATAATTTGAGTGTTTTTACCTCGTAAAGTGTAAACCCTGTAGGAATTACAGCAGTTAATGTTGTTTATGGTAAAATGATTATAACTATCCATTAATTGCTGTGGCCGAAGCAAAAGCAGCAGCATAAAATTTGGGACCATGGAATAAATGTACCTAAAAATGCAAGTTTGAGCTGCAACAACTTTGTAATCAAGCATGTCTTAAGAGAGTGGTTGTACCTATGTTTAACGCATGAGGACAATAACTGCAATTTACCAAAGCTTTTCCTTATAAATTGTTACTGTCCCTTTAAGCTAGCCTTTCCAATAGAACAAAGAATTCGAGTTGCTCTGAAAGTGTGTGAGGCGTGTGCAAAGATCAGAAGACACATGGCTTGTTCATTTCTTAGTTTTTCTTCTTGCGAGTTTAGTGGCTGCTGCTGTGTTGCAAGGAAATTGAAATTGGTTTTAGTGTGGAATACTATGTTCAAAAGAAAGCGCATGACCCCGACGTGATTTGAACACGCAACCTTCTGATCTGGAGTCAGACGCGCTACCGTTGCGCCACGAGGTCAAAACGTGTACAGCTTGGGTGTCTGCAAGATGCCATTTTTAAAAAAGCAGTGGTACAATCTAGTGCGTGTAAAGAGGTTGTATTGAATAGTTTGAGGGTATTTACGTCGTAAAATATGAACCGTGCAGGAATTACAGCCCTTTTCATTGTCCCTCCTGCTTCTAGGGGACCAAAAGTAATTGGACAAATAAAATCATTTCAAACAAATTCGTCATGTTAAGTACCTTGTTGCAAATCCTTTGCATTTGTTGACTGCCGTAAGTCTGTAACACATAGACACCACCAAACGCTGGGGATGTTCCCTGGTGATGCTCTGCCAGGCATGTACTGCAGCCATGTTTGCTTCCTGTTTTTTTTAGGGCACACTCAATTGTATTCCGTTTAGACTGACTTTGCCCATCAAGACCTTTCCACTTTTTTGCCCTTAAAAACACCTTGATTGGTTTAGCAGTATGTTTGACGTCTTTGTCCTATTTCATGATAAAGTGCTTCTGATTGAGGCAATATGCTGGATCTGAGTTGATAAGATGTATCTGTAGACTTCAGAATTCCTCCAGTTGCTGCCAACAACAGTCACATGATCAATAGAGACAAGTGAGCCAATTCCAGTGAGAACCATACATGCCCAAGCCATAACACTACCTCCACCATGTTTCACAGATGAGATTCTATAATTTGGGTCATGTGCAGTTCGTTTTCTCTCCATACTTTCCACTTTCCATGGCTTTCTTACAGATTAATCTTTGGTTTCATCTGGCCAAAAGACTATGTTCCATAGCTCCACTGGGGCTTTTTATGAATATTTATCACACTAAAACCGGATCTTTGTGTTCTTGAGTCTTATATTGGAGCTGTTGCTACAGCAGCTTAGTGATGTTTATGGTAAAATAATTATAACTGTCCATAAATTGCTGTGGCAGCATCAAAAGCAGCAGTATAAATTTGGGGATATGGAAGAAATGTACCTATAAAAATGCAACTTTGAACTGCAATAACTTTGTAATGAAGCATGTCTTAAGATAGTGGTTGTAGCTATGTTAATGCATCGAGACAATAAGTGCAATTTAGCAAAACTTCTCCTGATGAACTGTTAATGTCCCTTTAAGCTATCCTTTCCAAGACAACAAATTAGTTTAGTTGCTATGAAAGCCTGTGAGGTGCGTTCGGAGATGAGAAGACACATGACCTGTTGATTTCTTAGTTTTTCTTTTTTTGAGTTTAGTGGCTGCTACAGTGCAACACGGAAATTGAAATTGATTTTAGTGTGGAATACTATGTGCAAAAGGACGCACGTGACCCCGACGTGATTTGAACACGCAACCTTCTGATCTGGAGTCAGACGCGCTACCGTTGCGCCACGAGGTCAACATGTCTGCAAGGTGGGTGCCCTCAGGGTGCCATTTCAAAAAACAATCTAGTGCGCATGTAAGAAGGTTGTATCGAATAATTTGAGTGTTTTTACCTCGTAAAGTGTAAACCCTGTAGGAATTACAGCCGTTAATGTTGTTTATGGTAAAATGATTATAACTATCCATTAATTGCTGTGGCAGAAGCAAAAGCAGCAGCATAAAATTTGGGACCATGGAATAAATGTACCTAAAAATGCAAGTTTGAGCTGCAACAACTTTGTAATCAAGCATGTCTTAAGAGAGTGGTTGTACCTATGTTTAACGCATGAGGACAATAACTGCAATTTACCAAAGCTTTTCCTTATAAATTGTTACTGTCCCTTTAAGCTAGCCTTTCCAATAGAACGAAGAATTCGAGTTGCTCTGAAAGTGTGTGAGGCGTGTGCAAAGATCAGAAGACACACGGCTTGTTCATTTCTTAGTTTTTCTTCTTGCGAGTTTAGTGGCTGCTGCTGTGTTGCAAGGAAATTGAAATTGGTTTTAGTGTGGAATACTATGTTCAAAAGAAAGCGCATGACCCCGACATGATTTGAACACGCAACCTTCTGATCTGGAGTCAGACACGCTACCGTTGCGCCACGAGGTCAAAACAAGTACAAGTTGGGTGTCTGCAAGATGCCATTTTTAAAAAAGCAGTGGTACAATCTAGTGTGTGTAAAGAGGTTGTATTGAATAGTTTGAGGGTATTTACGTCGTAAAATGTGAACCGTGCAGGAATTACAGCCCTTTTCATTGTCCCTCCTGCTTCTAGGGGACCAAAAGTAATTGGACAAATAAAATCATTTGAAACAAATTCGTCATGTTAAGTACCTTGTTGCAAATCCTTTGCATTTGTTGACTGCCGTAAGTCTGTAACACATAGACACCACCAAACGCTGGGGATGTTCCCTGGTGATGCTCTGCCAGGCATGTACTGCAGCCATGTTTGCTTCCTGTTTTTTTTAGGGCACACTCAATTGTATTCCGTTTAGACTGACTTGGCCCATCAAGAACTTTCCACTTTTTTGCCCTTAAAAACACCTTGGTTGGTTTAGCAGTATGTTTGACGTCTTTGTCCTATTTCATGATAAAGTGCTTCTGAGTGAGATTTGAGGCAATATGCTGGATCTGAGTTGATAAGATGTATCTGTAGACTTCAGAATTCCTCCAGTTGCTGCCAACAACAGTCACATGATCAATAGAGACAAGTGAGCCAATTCCAGTGAGAACCATACATGCCCAAGCCATAACACTACCTCCACCATGTTTCACAGATGAGATTCTATAATTTGGGTCATGTGCAGTTCGTTTTCTCTCCATACTTTCCACTTTCCATGGCTTTCTTACAGATTAATCTTTGGTTTCATCTGGCCAAAAGACTATGTTCCATAGCTCCACTGGGGCTTTTTATGTATATTTATCGCACTAAAACCGGATCTTTGTGTTCTTGAGTCTTATATTGGAGCTGTTGCTACAGCAGCCTAGTGATGTTTATGGTAAAATAATTATAACTGTCCATAAATTGCTGTGGCAGCATCAAAAGCAGCAGTATAAATTTGGGGATATGGAAGAAATGTACCTATAAAAATGCAACTTTGAACTGCAATAACTTTGTAATGAAGCATGTCTTAAGAGAGTGGTTGTAGCTATGTTAATGCATCGAGACAATAAGTGCAATTTAGCAAAACTTCTCCTGATGAACTGTTAATGTCCCTTTAAGCTATCCTTTCCAAGACAACAAATTAGTTTAGTTGCTATGAAAGCCTGTGAGGTGCGTTCGGAGATGAGAAGACACATGACCTGTTGATTTCTTAGTTTTTCTTTTTTTGAGTTTAGTGGCTGCTACAGTGCAACACGGAAATTGAAATTGATTTTAGTGTGGAATACTATGTGCAAAAGGAAGCACGTGACCCCGACGTGATTTGAACACGCAACCTTCTGATCTGGAGTCAGACGCGCTACCGTTGCGCCACGAGGTCAACATGTATGCAAGGTGGGTGCCCTCAGGGTGCCATTTCAAAAAACAATCTAGTGCGCATGTAAGAAGGTTGTATCGAATAATTTGAGTGTTTTTACCTCGTAAAGTGTAAACCCTGTAGGAATTACAGCCGTTAATGTTGTTTATGGTAAAATGATTATAACTATCCATTAATTGCTGTGGCAGAAGCAAAAGCAGCAGCATATAATTTGGGACCATGGAATAAATGTACCTAAAAATGCAAGTTTGAGCTGCAACAACTTTGTAATCAAGCATGTCTTAAGAGAGTGGTTGTACCTATGTTTAACGCATGAGGACAATAACTGCAATTTACCAAAGCTTTTCCTTATAAATTGTTACTGTCCCTTTAAGCTAGCCTTTCCAATAGAACGAAGAATTCGAGTTGCTCTGAAAGTGTGTGAGGCGTGTGCAAAGATCAGAAGACACATGGCTTGTTCATTTCTTAGTTTTTCTTCTTGCGAGTTTAGTGGCTGCTGCTGTGTTGCAAGGAAATTGAAATTGGTTTTAGTGTGGAATACTATGTTCAAAAGAAAGCGCATGACCCCGACGTGATTTGAACACGCAACCTTCTGATCTGGAGTCAGACGCGCTACCGTTGCGCCACGAGGTCAAAACGTGTACAACTTGGGTGTCTGCAAGATGCCATTTTTAAAAAAGCAGTGGTACAATCTAGTGCGTGTAAAGAGGTTGTATTGAATAGTTTGAGGGTATTTACGTCGTAAAATGTGAACCGTGCAGGAATTACAGCCCTTTTCATTGTCCCTCCTGCTTCTAGGGGACCAAAAGTAATTGGACAAATAAAATCATTTGAAACAAATTCGTCATGTTAAGTACCTTGTTGCAAATCCTTTGCATTTGTTGACTGCCGTAAGTCTGTAACACATAGACACCACCAAACGCTGGGGATGTTCCCTGGTGATGCTCTGCCAGGCATGTACTGCAGCCATGTTTGCTTCCTGTTTTTTTTAGGGCACACTCAATTGTATTCCGTTTAGACTGACTTTGCCCATCAAGACCTTTCCACTTTTTTGCCCTTAAAAACACCTTGATTGGTTTAGCAGTATGTTTGACGTCTTTGTCCTATTTCATGATAAAGTGCTTCTGAGTGAGATTTGAGGCAATATGCTGGATCTGAGTTGATAAGATGTATCTGTAGACTTCAGAATTCCTCCAGTTGCTGCCAACAACAGTCACATGATCAATAGAGACAAGTGAGCCAATTCCAGTGAGAACCATACATGCCCAAGCCATAACACTACCTCCACCATGTTTCACAGATGAGATTCTATAATTTGGGTCATGTGCAGTTCGTTTTCTCTCCATACTTTCCACTTTCCATGGCTTTATTACAGATTAATCTTTGGTTTCATCTGGCCAAAAGACTATGTTCCATAGCTCCACTGGGGCTTTTTATGTATATTTATCACACTAAAACCGGATCTTTGTGTTCTTGAGTCTTATATTGGAGCTGTTGCTACAGCAGCCTAGTGATGTTTATGGTAAAATAATTATAACTGTCCATAAATTGCTGTGGCAGCATCAAAAGCAGCAGTATAAATTTGGGGATATGGAAGAAATGTACCTATAAAAATGCAACTTTGAACTGCAATAACTTTGTAATGAAGCATGTCTTAAGAGAGTGGTTGTAGCTATGTTAATGCATCGAGACAATAAGTGCAATTTAGCAAAACTTCTCCTGATGAACTGTTAATGTCCCTTTAAGCTATCCTTTCCAAGACAACAAATTAGTTTAGTTGCTATGAAAGCCTGTGAGGTGCGTTCGGAGATGAGAAGACACATGACCTGTTGATTTCTTAGTTTTTCTTTTTTTGAGTTTAGTGGCTGCTAGAGTGCAACACGGAAATTGAAATTGATTTTAGTGTGGAATACTATGTGCAAAAGGAAGCACGTGACCCCGACGTGATTTGAACACGCAACCTTCTGATCTGGAGTCAGACGCGCTACCGTTGCGCCACGAGGTCAACATGTATACAACGTGGGTGCCCTCAGGGTGCCATTTCAAAAAACAATCTAGTGCGCATGTAAGAAGGTTGTATCGAATAATTTGAGTGTTTTTACCTCGTAAAGTGTAAACCCTGTAGGAATTACAGCAGTTAATGTTGTTTATGGTAAAATGATTATAACTATCCATTAATTGCTGTGGCCGAAGCAAAAGCAGCAGCATAAAATTTGGGACCATGGAATAAATGTACCTAAAAATGCAAGTTTGAGCTGCAACAACTTTGTAATCAAGCATGTCTTAAGAGAGTGGTTGTACCTATGTTTAACGCATGAGGACAATAACTGCAATTTACCAAAGCTTTTCCTTATAAATTGTTACTGTCCCTTTAAGCTAGCCTTTCCAATAGAACGAAGAATTCGAGTTGCTCTGAAAGTGTGTGAGGCGTTTGCAAAGATCAGAAGACACATGGCTTGTTCATTTCTTAGTTTTTCTTCTTGCGAGTTTAGTGGCTGCTGCTGTGTTGCAAGGAAATTGAAATTGGTTTTAGTGTGGAATACTATGTTCAAAAGAAAGCGCATGACCCCGACGTGATTTGAACACGCAACCTTCTGATCTGGAGTCAGACGCGCTACCGTTGCGCCACGAGGTCAAAACGTGTACAACTTGGGTGTCTGCAAGATGCCATTTTTAAAAAAGCAGTGGTACAATCTAGTGCGTGTAAAGAGGTTGTATTGAATAGTTTGAGGGTATTTACGTCGTAAAATGTGAACCGTGCAGGAATTACAGCCCTTTTCATTGTCCCTCCTGCTTCTAGGGGACCAAAAGTAATTGGACAAATAAAATCATTTCAAACAAATTCGTCATGTTAAGTACCTTGTTGCAAATCCTTTGCATTTGTTGACTGCCGTAAGTCTGTAACACATAGACACCACCAAACGCTGGGGATGTTCCCTGGTGATGCTCTGCCAGGCATGTACTGCAGCCATGTTTGCTTCCTGTTTTTTTTAGGGCACACTCAATTGTATTCCGTTTAGACTGACTTTGCCCATCAAGACCTTTCCACTTTTTTGCCCTTAAAAACACCTTGATTGGTTTAGCAGTATGTTTGACGTCTTTGTCCTATTTCATGATAAAGTGCTTCTGAGTGAGATTTGAGGCAATATGCTGGATCTGAGTTGATAAGATGTATCTGTAGACTTCAGAATTCCTCCAGTTGCTGCCAACAACAGTCACATGATCAATAGAGACAAGTGAGCCAATTCCAGTGAGAACCATACATGCCCAAGCCATAACACTACCTCCACCATGTTTCACAGATGAGATTCTATAATTTGGGTCATGTGCAGTTCGTTTTCTCTCCATACTTTCCACTTTCCATGGCTTTCTTACAGATTAATCTTTGGTTTCATCTGGCCAAAAGACTATGTTCCATAGCTCCACTGGGGCTTTTTATGTATATTTATCACACTAAAACCGGATCTTTGTGTTCTTGAGTCTTATATTGGAGCTGTTGCTACAGCAGCCTAGTGATGTTTATGGTAAAATAATTATAACTGTCCATAAATTGCTGTGGCAGCATCAAAAGCAGCAGTATAAATTTGGGGATATGGAAGAAATGTACCTATAAAAATGCAACTTTGAACTGCAATAACTTTGTAATGAAGCATGTCTTAAGAGAGTGGTTGTAGCTATGTTAATGCATCGAGACAATAAGTGCAATTTAGCAAAACTTCTCCTGATGAACTGTTAATGTCCTTTTAAGCTATCCTTTCCAAGACAACAAATTAGTTTAGTTGCTATGAAAGCCTGTGAGGTGCGTTCGGAGATGAGAAGACACATGACCTGTTGATTTCTTAGTTTTTCTTTTTTTGAATTTAGTGGCTGCTAGAGTGCAACACGGAAATTGAAATTGATTTTAGTGTGGAATACTATGTGCAAAAGGAAGCACGTGACCCCGACGTGATTTGAACACGCAACCGTCTGATCTGGAGTCAGACGCGCTACCGTTGCGCCACGAGGTCAACATGTATGCAAGGTGGGTGCCCTCAGGGTGCCATTTCAAAAAACAATCTAGTGCGCATGTAAGAAGGTTGTATCGAATAATTTGAGTGTTTTTACCTCGTAAAGTGTAAACCCTGTAGGAATTACAGCAGTTAATGTTGTTTATGGTAAAATGATTATAACTATCCATTAATTGCTGTGGCCGAAGCAAAAGCAGCAGCATAAAATTTGGGACCATGGAATAAATGTACCTAAAAATGCAAGTTTGAGCTGCAACAACTTTGTAATCAAGCATGTCTTAAGAGAGTGGTTGTACCTATGTTTAACGCATGAGGACAATAACTGCAATTTACCAAAGCTTTTCCTTATAAATTGTTACTGTCCCTTTAAGCTAGCCTTTCCAATAGAACAAAGAATTCGAGTTGCTCTGAAAGTGTGTGAGGCGTGTGCAAAGATCAGAAGACACATGGCTTGTTCATTTCTTAGTTTTTCTTCTTGCGAGTTTAGTGGCTGCTGCTGTGTTGCAAGGAAATTGAAATTGGTTTTAGTGTGGAATACTATGTTCAAAAGAAAGCGCATGACCCCGACGTGATTTGAACACGCAACCTTCTGATCTGGAGTCAGACGCGCTACCGTTGCGCCACGAGGTCAAAACGTGTACAGCTTGGGTGTCTGCAAGATGCCATTTTTAAAAAAGCAGTGGTACAATCTAGTGCGTGTAAAGAGGTTGTATTGAATAGTTTGAGGGTATTTACGTCGTAAAATATGAACCGTGCAGGAATTACAGCCCTTTTCATTGTCCCTCCTGCTTCTAGGGGACCAAAAGTAATTGGACAAATAAAATCATTTCAAACAAATTCGTCATGTTAAGTACCTTGTTGCAAATCCTTTGCATTTGTTGACTGCCGTAAGTCTGTAACACATAGACACCACCAAACGCTGGGGATGTTCCCTGGTGATGCTCTGCCAGGCATGTACTGCAGCCATGTTTGCTTCCTGTTTTTTTTAGGGCACACTCAATTGTATTCCGTTTAGACTGACTTTGCCCATCAAGACCTTTCCACTTTTTTGCCCTTAAAAACACCTTGATTGGTTTAGCAGTATGTTTGACGTCTTTGTCCTATTTCATGATAAAGTGCTTCTGATTGAGGCAATATGCTGGATCTGAGTTGATAAGATGTATCTGTAGACTTCAGAATTCCTCCAGTTGCTGCCAACAACAGTCACATGATCAATAGAGACAAGTGAGCCAATTCCAGTGAGAACCATACATGCCCAAGCCATAACACTACCTCCACCATGTTTCACAGATGAGATTCTATAATTTGGGTCATGTGCAGTTCGTTTTCTCTCCATACTTTCCACTTTCCATGGCTTTCTTACAGATTAATCTTTGGTTTCATCTGGCCAAAAGACTATGTTCCATAGCTCCACTGGGGCTTTTTATGAATATTTATCACACTAAAACCGGATCTTTGTGTTCTTGAGTCTTATATTGGAGCTGTTGCTACAGCAGCTTAGTGATGTTTATGGTAAAATAATTATAACTGTCCATAAATTGCTGTGGCAGCATCAAAAGCAGCAGTATAAATTTGGGGATATGGAAGAAATGTACCTATAAAAATGCAACTTTGAACTGCAATAACTTTGTAATGAAGCATGTCTTAAGATAGTGGTTGTAGCTATGTTAATGCATCGAGACAATAAGTGCAATTTAGCAAAACTTCTCCTGATGAACTGTTAATGTCCCTTTAAGCTATCCTTTCCAAGACAACAAATTAGTTTAGTTGCTATGAAAGCCTGTGAGGTGCGTTCGGAGATGAGAAGACACATGACCTGTTGATTTCTTAGTTTTTCTTTTTTTGAGTTTAGTGGCTGCTACAGTGCAACACGGAAATTGAAATTGATTTTAGTGTGGAATACTATGTGCAAAAGGACGCACGTGACCCCGACGTGATTTGAACACGCAACCTTCTGATCTGGAGTCAGACGCGCTACCGTTGCGCCACGAGGTCAACATGTCTGCAAGGTGGGTGCCCTCAGGGTGCCATTTCAAAAAACAATCTAGTGCGCATGTAAGAAGGTTGTATCGAATAATTTGAGTGTTTTTACCTCGTAAAGTGTAAACCCTGTAGGAATTACAGCCGTTAATGTTGTTTATGGTAAAATGATTATAACTATCCATTAATTGCTGTGGCAGAAGCAAAAGCAGCAGCATAAAATTTGGGACCATGGAATAAATGTACCTAAAAATGCAAGTTTGAGCTGCAACAACTTTGTAATCAAGCATGTCTTAAGAGAGTGGTTGTACCTATGTTTAACGCATGAGGACAATAACTGCAATTTACCAAAGCTTTTCCTTATAAATTGTTACTGTCCCTTTAAGCTAGCCTTTCCAATAGAACGAAGAATTCGAGTTGCTCTGAAAGTGTGTGAGGCGTGTGCAAAGATCAGAAGACACACGGCTTGTTCATTTCTTAGTTTTTCTTCTTGCGAGTTTAGTGGCTGCTGCTGTGTTGCAAGGAAATTGAAATTGGTTTTAGTGTGGAATACTATGTTCAAAAGAAAGCGCATGACCCCGACATGATTTGAACACGCAACCTTCTGATCTGGAGTCAGACACGCTACCGTTGCGCCACGAGGTCAAAACAAGTACAAGTTGGGTGTCTGCAAGATGCCATTTTTAAAAAAGCAGTGGTACAATCTAGTGTGTGTAAAGAGGTTGTATTGAATAGTTTGAGGGTATTTACGTCGTAAAATGTGAACCGTGCAGGAATTACAGCCCTTTTCATTGTCCCTCCTGCTTCTAGGGGACCAAAAGTAATTGGACAAATAAAATCATTTGAAACAAATTCGTCATGTTAAGTACCTTGTTGCAAATCCTTTGCATTTGTTGACTGCCGTAAGTCTGTAACACATAGACACCACCAAACGCTGGGGATGTTCCCTGGTGATGCTCTGCCAGGCATGTACTGCAGCCATGTTTGCTTCCTGTTTTTTTTAGGGCACACTCAATTGTATTCCGTTTAGACTGACTTGGCCCATCAAGAACTTTCCACTTTTTTGCCCTTAAAAACACCTTGGTTGGTTTAGCAGTATGTTTGACGTCTTTGTCCTATTTCATGATAAAGTGCTTCTGAGTGAGATTTGAGGCAATATGCTGGATCTGAGTTGATAAGATGTATCTGTAGACTTCAGAATTCCTCCAGTTGCTGCCAACAACAGTCACATGATCAATAGAGACAAGTGAGCCAATTCCAGTGAGAACCATACATGCCCAAGCCATAACACTACCTCCACCATGTTTCACAGATGAGATTCTATAATTTGGGTCATGTGCAGTTCGTTTTCTCTCCATACTTTCCACTTTCCATGGCTTTCTTACAGATTAATCTTTGGTTTCATCTGGCCAAAAGACTATGTTCCATAGCTCCACTGGGGCTTTTTATGTATATTTATCGCACTAAAACCGGATCTTTGTGTTCTTGAGTCTTATATTGGAGCTGTTGCTACAGCAGCCTAGTGATGTTTATGGTAAAATAATTATAACTGTCCATAAATTGCTGTGGCAGCATCAAAAGCAGCAGTATAAATTTGGGGATATGGAAGAAATGTACCTATAAAAATGCAACTTTGAACTGCAATAACTTTGTAATGAAGCATGTCTTAAGAGAGTGGTTGTAGCTATGTTAATGCATCGAGACAATAAGTGCAATTTAGCAAAACTTCTCCTGATGAACTGTTAATGTCCCTTTAAGCTATCCTTTCCAAGACAACAAATTAGTTTAGTTGCTATGAAAGCCTGTGAGGTGCGTTCGGAGATGAGAAGACACATGACCTGTTGATTTCTTAGTTTTTCTTTTTTTGAGTTTAGTGGCTGCTACAGTGCAACACGGAAATTGAAATTGATTTTAGTGTGGAATACTATGTGCAAAAGGAAGCACGTGACCCCGACGTGATTTGAACACGCAACCTTCTGATCTGGAGTCAGACGCGCTACCGTTGCGCCACGAGGTCAACATGTATGCAAGGTGGGTGCCCTCAGGGTGCCATTTCAAAAAACAATCTAGTGCGCATGTAAGAAGGTTGTATCGAATAATTTGAGTGTTTTTACCTCGTAAAGTGTAAACCCTGTAGGAATTACAGCCGTTAATGTTGTTTATGGTAAAATGATTATAACTATCCATTAATTGCTGTGGCAGAAGCAAAAGCAGCAGCATATAATTTGGGACCATGGAATAAATGTACCTAAAAATGCAAGTTTGAGCTGCAACAACTTTGTAATCAAGCATGTCTTAAGAGAGTGGTTGTACCTATGTTTAACGCATGAGGACAATAACTGCAATTTACCAAAGCTTTTCCTTATAAATTGTTACTGTCCCTTTAAGCTAGCCTTTCCAATAGAACGAAGAATTCGAGTTGCTCTGAAAGTGTGTGAGGCGTGTGCAAAGATCAGAAGACACATGGCTTGTTCATTTCTTAGTTTTTCTTCTTGCGAGTTTAGTGGCTGCTGCTGTGTTGCAAGGAAATTGAAATTGGTTTTAGTGTGGAATACTATGTTCAAAAGAAAGCGCATGACCCCGACGTGATTTGAACACGCAACCTTCTGATCTGGAGTCAGACGCGCTACCGTTGCGCCACGAGGTCAAAACGTGTACAAGTTGGGTGTCTGCAAGATGCCATTTTTAAAAAAGCAGTGGTACAATCTAGTGCGTGTAAAGAGGTTGTATTGAATAGTTTGAGGGTATTTACGTCGTAAAATGTGAACCGTGCAGGAATTACAGCCCTTTTCATTGTCCCTCCTGCTTCTAGGGGACCAAAAGTAATTGGACAAATAAAATCATTTGAAACAAATTCGTCATGTTAAGTACCTTGTTGCAAATCCTTTGCATTTGTTGACTGCCGTAAGTCTGTAACACATAGACACCACCAAACGCTGGGGATGTTCCCTGGTGATGCTCTGCCAGGCATGTACTGCAGCCATGTTTGCTTCCTGTTTTTTTTAGGGCACACTCAATTGTATTCCGTTTAGACTGACTTGGCCCATCAAGACCTTTCCACTTTTTTGCCCTTAAAAACACCTTGATTGGTTTAGCAGTATGTTTGACGTCTTTGTCCTATTTCATGATAAAGTGCTTCTGAGTGAGATTTGAGGCAATATGCTGGATCTGAGTTGATAAGATGTATCTGTAGACTTCAGAATTCCTCCAGTTGCTGCCAACAACAGTCACATGATCAATAGAGACAAGTGAGCCAATTCCAGTGAGAACCATACATGCCCAAGCCATAACACTACCTCCACCATGTTTCACAGATGAGATTCTATAATTTGGGTCATGTGCAGTTCGTTTTCTCTCCATACTTTCCACTTTCCATGGCTTTCTTACAGATTAATCTTTGGTTTCATCTGGCCAAAAGACTATGTTCCATAGCTCCACTGGGGCTTTTTATGTATATTTATCACACTAAAACCGGATCTTTGTGTTCTTGAGTCTTATATTGGAGCTGTTGCTACAGCAGCCTAGTGATGTTTATGGTAAAATAATTATAACTGTCCATAAATTGCTGTGGCAGCATCAAAAGCAGCAGTATAAATTTGGGGATATGGAAGAAATGTACCTATAAAAATGCAACTTTGAACTGCAATAACTTTGTAGTGAAGCATGTCTTAAGAGAGTGGTTGTAGCTATGTTAATGCATCGAGACAATAAGTGCAATTTAGCAAAACTTCTCCTGATTAACTTTTAATGTCCCTTTAAGCTATCCTTTCCAAGACAACAAATTAGTTTAGTTGCTATGAAAGCCTGTGAGGTGCGTTCGGAGATGAGAAGACACATGACCTGTTGATTTCTTAGTTTTTCTTTTTTTGAGTTTAGTGGCTGCTACAGTGCAACACGGAAATTGAAATTGATTTTAGTGTGGAATACTATGTGCAAAAGGAAGCACGTGACCCTGACGTGATTTGAACACGCAACCTTCTGATCTGGAGTTAGACGCGCTAACGTTGCGCCACGAGGTCAACATGTATGCAAGGTGGGTGCCCTCAGGGTGCCATTTCAAAAAACAATCTAGTGCGCATGTAAGAAGGTTGTATCGAATAATTTGAGTGTTTTTACCTCGTAAAGTGTAAACCCTGTAGGAATTACAGCCGTTAATGTTGTTTATGGTAAAATGATTATAACTATCCATTAATTGCTGTGGCAGAAGCAAAAGCAGCAGCATATAATTTGGGACCATGGAATAAATGTACCTAAAAATGCAAGTTTGAGCTGCAACAACTTTGTAATCAAGCATGTCTTAAGAGAGTGGTTGTACCTATGTTTAACGCATGAGGACAATAACTGCAATTTACCAAAGCTTTTCCTTATAAATTGTTACTGTCCCTTTAAGCTAGCCTTTCCAGTAGAACGAAGAATTCGAGTTGCTCTGAAAGTGTGTGAGGCGTGTGCAAAGATCAGAAGACACATGGCTTGTTCATTTCTTAGTTTTTCTTCTTGCGAGTTTAGTGGCTGCTGCTGTGTTGCAAGGAAATTGAAATTGGTTTTAGTGTGGAATACTATGTTCAAAAGAAAGCGCATGACCCCGACGTGATTTGAACACGCAACCTTCTGATCTGGAGTCAGACGCGCTACCGTTGCGCCACGAGGTCAAAACGTGTTCAAGTTGGGTGTCTGCAAGATGCCATTTTTAAAAAAGCAGTGGTACAATCTAGTGCGTGTAAAGAGGTTGTATTGAATAGTTTGAGGGTATTTACGTCGTAAAATGTGAACCGTGCAGGAATTACAGCCCTTTTCATTGTCCCTCCTGCTTCTAGGGGACCAAAAGTAATTGGACAAATAAAATCATTTGAAACAAATTCGTCATGTTAAGTACCTTGTTGCAAATCCTTTGCATTTGTTGACTGCCGTAAGTCTGTAACACATAGACACCACCAAACGCTGGGGATGTTCCCTGGTGATGCTCTGCCAGGCATGTACTGCAGCCATGTTTGCTTCCTGTTTTTTTTAGGGCACACTCAATTGTATTCCGTTTAGACTGACTTGGCCCATCAAGACCTTTCCACTTTTTTGCCCTTAAAAACACCTTGATTGGTTTAGCAGTATGTTTGACGTCTTTGTCCTATTTCATGATAAAGTGCTTCTGAGTGAGATTTGAGGCAATATGCTGGATCTGAGTTGATAAGATGTATCTGTAGACTTCAGAATTCCTCCAGTTGCTGCCAACAACAGTCACATGATCAGTAGAGACAAGTGAGCCAATTCCAGTGAGAACCATACATGCCCAAGCCATAACACTACCTCCACCATGTTTCACAGATGAGATTCTATAATTTGGGTCATGTGCAGTTCGTTTTCTCTCCATACTTTCCACTTTCCATGGCTTTCTTACAGATTAATCTTTGGTTTCATCTGGCCAAAAGACTATGTTCCATAGCTCCACTGGGTCTTTTTATGAATATTTATCACACTAAAACCGGATCTTTGTGTTCTTGAGTCTTATATTGGAGCTGTTGCTACAGCAGCCTAGTGATGTTTATGGTAAAATAATTATAACTGTCCATAAATTGCTGTGGCAGCATCAAAAGCAGCAGTATAAATTTGGGGATATGGAAGAAATGTACCTATAAAAATGCAACTTTGAACTGCAATAACTTTGTAATGAAGCATGTCTTAAGATAGTGGTTGTAGCTATGTTAATGCATCGAGACAATAAGTGCAATTTAGCAAAGCTTCTCCTGATGAACTGTTAATGTCCCTTTAAGCTATCCTTTCCAAGACAACAAATTAGTTTAGTTGCTATGAAAGCCTGTGAGGTGCGTTCGGAGATGAGAAGACACATGACCTGTTGATTTTCTTAGTTTTTCTTTTTTTGAGTTTAGTGGCTGCTACAGTGCAACACGGAAATTGAAATTGATTTTAGTGTGGAATACTATGTGCAAAAGGACGCACGTGACCCCGACGTGATTTGAACACGCAACCTTCTGATCTGGAGTCAGACGCGCTACCGTTGCGCCACGAGGTCAACATGTATGCAAGGTGGGTGCCCTCAGGGTGCCATTTCAAAAAACAATCTAGTGCGCATGTAAGAAGGTTGTATCGAATAATTTGAGTGTTTTTACCTCGTAAAGTGTAAACCCTGTAGGAATTACAGCCGTTAATGTTGTTTATGGTAAAATGATTATAACTATCCATTAATTGCTGTGGCAGAAGCAAAAGCAGCAGCATAAAATTTGGGACCATGGAATAAATGTACCTAAAAATGCAAGTTTGAGCTGCAACAACTTTGTAATCAAGCATGTCTTAAGAGAGTGGTTGTACCTATGTTTAACGCATGAGGACAATAACTGCAATTTACCAAAGCTTTTCCTTATAAATTGTTACTGTCCCTTTAAGCTAGCCTTTCCAATAGAACGAAGAATTCGAGTTGCTCTGAAAGTGTGTGAGGCGTGTGCAAAGATCAGAAGACACACGGCTTGTTCATTTCTTAGTTTTTCTTCTTGCGAGTTTAGTGGCTGCTGCTGTGTTGCAAGGAAATTGAAATTGGTTTTAGTGTGGAATACTATGTTCAAAAGAAAGCGCATGACCCCGACGTGATTTGAACACGCAACCTTCTGATCTGGAGTCAGACGCGCTACCGTTGCGCCACGAGGTCAAAACAAGTACAAGCTGGGTGTCTGCAAGATGCCATTTTTAAAAAAGCAGTGGTACAATCTAGTGTGTGTAAAGAGGTTGTATTGAATAGTTTGAGGGTATTTACGTCGTAAAATGTGAACCGTGCAGGAATTACAGCCCTTTTCATTGTCCCTCCTGCTTCTAGGGGACCAAAAGTAATTGGACAAATAAAATCATTTGAAACAAATTCGTCATGTTAAGTACCTTGTTGCAAATCCTTTGCATTTGTTGACTGCCGTAAGTCTGTAACACATAGACACCACCAAACGCTGGGGATGTTCCCTGGTGATGCTCTGCCAGGCATGTACTGCAGCCATGTTTGCTTCCTGTTTTTTTTAGGGCACACTCAATTGTATTCCGTTTAGACTGACTTGGCCCATCAAGACCTTTCCACTTTTTTGCCCTTAAAAACACCTTGTTTGGTTTAGCAGTATGTTTGACGTCTTTGTCCTATTTCATGATAAAGTGCTTCTGAGTGAGATTTGAGGCAATATGCTGGATCTGAGTTGATAAGATGTATCTGTAGACTTCAGAATTCCTCCAGTTGCTGCCAACAACAGTCACATGATCAATAGAGACAAGTGAGCCAATTCCAGTGAGAACCATACACGCCCAAGCCATAACACTACCTCCACCATGTTTCACAGATGAGATTCTATAATTTGGGTCATGTGCAGTTCGTTTTCTCTCCATACTTTCCACTTTCCATGGCTTTCTTACAGATTAATCTTTGGTTTCATCTGGCCAAAAGACTATGTTCCATAGCTCCACTGGGGCTTTTTATGTATATTTATCACACTAAAACCGGATCTTTGTGTTCTTGAGTCTTATATTGTAGCTGTTGCTACAGCAGCCTAGTGATGTTTATGGTAAAATAATTATAACTGTCCATAAATTGCTGTGGCAGCATCAAAAGCAGCAGTATAAATTTGGGGATATGGAAGAAATGTACCTATAAAAATGCAACTTTGAACTGCAATAACTTTGTAATGAAGCATGTCTTAAGAGAGTGGTTGTAGCTATGTTAATGCATCGAGACAATAAGTGCAATTTAGCAAAACTTCTCCTGATGAACTGTTAATGTCCCATTAAGCTATCCTTTCCAAGACAACAAATTAGTTTAGTTGCTATGAAAGCCTGTGAGGTGCGTTCGGAGATGAGAAGACACATGACCTGTTGATTTCTTAGTTTTTCTTTTTTTGAGTTTAGTGGCTGCTACAGTGCAACACGGAAATTGAAATTGATTTTAGTGTGGAATACTATGTGCAACAGGACGCACGTGACCCCGACGTGATTTGAACACGCAACCTTCTGATCTGGAGTCAGACGCGCTACCGTTGCGCCACAAGGTTAACATGTATGCAAGGTGGGTGCCCTCAGGGTGCCATTTCAAAAAACAATCTAGTGTGCATGTAAGAAGGTTGTATCGAATAATTTGAGTGTTTTTACCTCGTAAAGTGTAAACCCTGTAGGAATTACAGCCGTTAATGTTGTTTATGGTAAAATGATTATAACTATCCATTAATTGCTGTGGCAGAAGCAAAAGCAGCAGCATAAAATTTGGGACCATGGAATCAATGTACCTAAAAATGCAAGTTTGAGCTGCAACAACTTTGTAATCAAGCATGTCTTAAGAGAGTGGTTGTACCTATGTTTAACGCATGAGGACAATAACTGCAATTTACCAAAGCTTTTCCTTATAAATTGTTACTGTCCCTTTAAGCTAGCCTTTCCAATAGAACGAAGAATTCGAGTTGCTCTGAAAGTGTGTGAGGCGTGTGCAAAGATCAGAAAACACATGGCTTGTTCATTTCTTAGTTTTTCTTCTTGCGAGTTTAGTGGCTGCTGCTGTGTTGCAAGGAAATTGAAATTGGTTTTAGTGTGGAATACTATGTTCAAAAGAAAGCGCATGACCCCTTCGTGATTTGAACACGCAACCTTCTGACTTTGAGTCAGACGCGCTACCGTTGCGCCACGAGGTCAAAACATGTACAAGTTGGGTGTCTGCAAGATGCCATTTTTAAAAAAGCAGTGGTACAATCTAGTGCGTGTAAAGAGGTTGTATTGAATAGTTTGAGGGTATTTACGTCGTAAAATGTGAACCGTGCAGGAATTACAGCCCTTTTCATTGTCCCTCCTGCTTCTAGGGGACCAAAAGTAATTGGACAAATAAAATCATTTGAAACAAATTCGTCATGTTAAGTACCTTGTTGCAAATCCTTTGCATTTGTTGACTGCCGTAAGTCTGTAACACATAGACACCACCAAACGCTGGGGATGTTCCCTGGTGATGCTCTGCCAGGCATGTACTGCAGCCATGTTTGCTTCCTGTTTTTTTTAGGGCACACTCAATTGTATTCCGTTTAGACTGACTTGGCCCATCAAGACCTTTCCACTTTTTTGCCCTTAAAAACACCTTGATTGGTTTAGCAGTATGTTTGACGTCTTTGTCCTATTTCATGATAAAGTGCTTCTGAGTGAGATTTGAGGCAATATGCTGGATCTGAGTTGATAAGATGTATCTGTAGACTTCAGAATTCCTCCAGTTGCTGCCAACAACAGTCACATGATCAATAGAGACAAGTGAGCCAATTCCAGTGAGAACCATACATGCCCAAGCCATAACACTACCTCCACCATGTTTCACAGATGAGATTCTATAATTTGGGTCATGTGCAGTTCGTTTTCTCTCCATACTTTCCACTTTCCATGGCTTTCTTACAGATTAATCTTTGGTTTCATCTGGCCAAAAGACTATGTTCCATAGCTCCACTGGGGCTTTTTATGAATATTTATCACACTTGAGTCTTATATTGGAGCTGTTGCTACAGCAGCCTAGTGATGTTTATGGTAAAATAATTATAACTGTCCATAAATTGCTGTGGCAGCATCAAAAGCAGTAGTATAAATTTGGGGATATGGAAGAAATGTACCTATAAAAATGCAACTTTGAACTGCAATAACTTTGTAATGAAGCATGTCTTAAGATAGTGGTTGTAGCTATGTTAATGCATCGAGACAATAAGTGCAATTTAGCAAAACTTCTCCTGATGAACTGTTAATGTCCCTTTAAGCTATCCTTTCCAAGACAACAAATTAGTTTAGTTGCTATGAAAGCCTGTGAGGTGCGTTCGGAGATGAGAAGACACATGACCTGTTGATTTCTTAGTTTTTCTTTTTTTGAGTTTAGTGGCTGCTACAGTGCAACACGGAAACTGAAATTGATTTTAGTGTGGAATACTATGTGCAAAAGGAAGCACGTGACCCCGACGTGATTTGAACACGCAACCTTCTGATCTGGAGTCAGACACGCTACCGTTGCGCCACGAGGTCAACATGTATTCAAGGTGGGTGCCCTCAGGGTGCCATTTCAAAAAACAATCTAGTGCGCATGTAAGAAGGTTGTATCGAATAATTTGAGTGTTTTTACCTCGTAAAGTGTAAACCCTGTAGGAATTACAGCCGTTAATGTTGTTTATGGTAAAATGATTATAACTATCCATTAATTGCTGTGGCAGAAGCAAAAGCAGCAGCATAAAATTTGGGACCATGGAATAAATGTACCTAAAAATGCAAGTTTGAGCTGCAACAACTTTGTAATCAAGCATGTCTTAAGAGAGTGGTTGTACCTATGTTTAACGCATGAGGACAATAACTGCAATTTACCAAAGCTTTTCCTTATAAATTGTTACTGTCCCTTTAAGCTAGCCTTTCCAATAGAACGAAGAATTCGAGTTGCTCTGAAAGTGTGTGAGGCGTGTGCAAAGATCAGAAGACACATGGCTTGTTCATTTCTTAGTTTTTCTTCTTGCGAGTTTAGTGGCTGCTGCTGTGTTGCAAGGAAATTGAAATTGGTTTTAGTGTGGAATACTATGTTCAAAAGAAAGCGCATGACCCCGACGTGATTTGAACACACAACCTTCTGATCTGGAGTCAGACGCGCTACCGTTGCGCCACGAGGTCAAAACGTGTACAAGTTGGGTGTCTGCAAGATGCCATTTTTAAAAAAGCAGTGGTACAATCTAGTGCGTGTAAAGAGGTTGTATTGAATAGTTTGAGGGTATTTACGTCGTAAAATGTGAACCGTGCAGGAATTACAGCCCTTTTCATTGTCCCTCCTGCTTCTAGGGGACCAAAAGTAATTGGACAAATAAAATCATTTGAAACAAATTCGTCATGTTAAGTACCTTGTTGCAAATCCTTTGCATTTGTTGACTGCCGTAAGTCTGTAACACATAGACACCACCAAATGCTGGGGATGTTCCCTGGTGATGCTCTGCCAGGCATGTACTGCAGCCATGTTTGCTTCCTGTTTTTTTTAGGGCACACTCAATTGTATTCCGTTTAGACTGACTTGGCCCATCAAGACCTTTCCACTTTTTTGCCCTTAAAAACACCTTGATTGGTTTAGCAGTATGTTTGACGTCTTTGTCCTATTTCATGATAAAGTGCTTCTGAGTGAGATTTGAGGCAATATGCTGGATCTGAGTTGATAAGATGTATCTGTAGACTTCAGAATTCCTCCAGTTGCTGCCAACAACAGTCACATGATCAATAGAGACAAGTGAGCCAATTCCAGTGAGAACCATACATGCCCAAGCCATAACACTACCTCCACCATGTTTCACAGATGAGATTCTATAATTTGGGTCATGTGCAGTTCGTTTTCTCTCCATACTTTCCACTTTCCATGGCTTTCTTACAGATTAATCTTTGGTTTCATCTGGCCAAAAGACTATGTTCCATAGCTCCACTGGGGCTTTTTATGAATATTTATCACACTAAAACCGGATCTTTGTGTTCTTGAGTCTTATATTGGAGCTGTTGCTACAGCAGCCTAGTGATGTTTATGGTAAAATAATTATAACTGTCCATAAATTGCTGTGGCAGCATCAAAAGCAGCAGTATAAATTTGGGGATATGGAAGAAATGTAGCTATAAAAATGCAACTTTGAACTGCAATAACTTTGTAATGAAGCATGTCTTAAGAGAGTGGTTGTAGCTATGTTAATGCATCGAGACAATAAGTGCAATTTAGCAAAACTTCTCCTGATGAACTGTTAATGTCCCTTTAAGCTATCCTTTCCAAGACAACAAATTAGTTTAGTTGCTATGAAAGCCTGTGAGGTGCGTTCGGAGATGAGAAGACACATGACCTGTTGATTTCTTAGTTTTTCTTTTTTTGAGTTTAGTGGCTGCTACAGTGCAACACGGAAATTGAAATTGATTTTAGTGTGGAATACTATGTGCAAAAGGAAGCATGTAACCCCAACGTGATTTGAACACGCAACCTTCTGATCTGGAGTCAGACGCGCTACCGTTGCACCACGAGGTCAACATGTATGCAAGGTGGGTGCCCTCAGGGTGCCATTTCAAAAAACAATCTAGTGCGCATGTAAGAAGGTTGTATCGAATAATTTGAGTGTTTTTACCTCGTAAAGTGTAAACCCTGTAGGAATTACAGCCGTTAATGTTGTTTATGGTAAAATGATTATAACTATCCATTAATTGTTGTGGCAGAAGCAAAAGCAGCAGCATAAAATTTGGGACCATGGAATAAATGTACCTAAAAATGCAAGTTTGAGCTGCAACAACTTTGTAATCAAGCATGTCTTAAGAGAGTGGTTGTACCTATGTTTAACGCATGAGGACAATAACTGCAATTTACCAAACCTTTTCCTTATAAATTGTTACTGTCCCTTTAAGCTAGCCTTTCCAATAGAACGAAGAATTCGAGTTGCTCTGAAAGTGTGTGAGGCGTGTGCAAAGATCAGAAGACACATGGCTTGTTCATTTCTTAGTTTTTCTTCTTGCGAGTTTAGTGGCTGCTGCTGTGTTGCAAGGAAATTGAAATTGGTTTTAGTGTGGAATACTATGTTCAATAGAAAGCACATGACCCCGACGTGATTTGAACACACAACCTTCTGATCTGGAGTCAGACGCGCTACCGTTGCGCCACGAGGTCAAAACGTGTACATATTGGGTGTCTGCAAGATGCCATTTTTAAAAAAGCAGTGGTACAATCTAGTGCGTGTAAAGAGGTTGTATTGAATAGTGTGAGGGTATTTACGTCGTAAAATGTGAACCGTGCAGGAATTACAGCCCTTTTCATTGTCCCTCCTGCTTCTAGGGAACCAAAAGTAATTGGACAAATAAAATCATTTGAAACAAATTCGTCATGTTAAGTACCTTGTTGCAGATCCTTTGCATTTGTTGACTGCCATAAGTCTGTAACACATAGACACCACCAAACGCTGGGGATGTTCCCTGGTGATGCTCTGCCAGGCATGTACTGCAGCCATGTTTGCTTCCTGTTTTTTTTAGGGCACACTCAATTGTATTCCGTTTAGACTGACTTGGCCTATCAAGACCTTTCCACTTTTTTGCCCTTAAAAACACCTTGGTTGGTTTAGCAGTATGTTTGACGTCTTTGTCCTATTTCATGATAAAGTGCTTCTGAGTGAGATTTGAGGCAATATGCTGGATCTGAGTTGATAAGATGTATCTGTAGACTTCAGAATTCCTCCAGTTGCTGCCAACAACAGTCACATGATCAATAGAGACAAGTGAGCCAATTCCAGTGAGAACCATACATGCCCAAGCCATAACACTACCTCCACCATGTTTCACAGATGAGATTCTATAATTTGGGTCATGTGCAGTTCGTTTTCTCTCCATACTTTCCACTTTCCATGGCTTTCTTACAGATTAATCTTTGGTTTCATCTGGCCAAAAGACTATGTTCCATAGCTCCACTGGGGCTTTTTATGTATATTTATCACACTAAAACCGGATCTTTGTGTTCTTGAGTCCTATATTGGAGCTGTTGCTACAGCAGCCTAGTGATGTTTATGGTAAAATAATTATAACTGTCCATAAATTGCTGTGGCAGCATCAAAAGCAGCAGTATAAATTTGGGGATATGGAAGAAATGTACCTATAAAAATGCAACTTTGAACTGCAATAACTTTGTAATGAAGCATGTCTTAAGATAGTGGTTGTAGCTATGTTAATGCATCGAGACAATAAGTGCAATTTAGCAAAACTTCTCCTGATGAACTGTTAATGTCCCTTTAAGCTATCCTTTCCAAGACAACAAATTAGTTTAGTTGCTATGAAAGCCTGTGAGGTGCGTTCGGAGATGAGAAGACACATGACCTGTTGATTTTTTAGTTTTTCTTTTTTTGAGTTTAGTGGCTGCTACAGTGCAACACGGAAATTGAAATTGATTTTAGTGTGGAATACTATGTGCAACAGGACGCACGTGACCCCCGACGTGATTTGAACACGCAACCTTCTGATCTGGAGTGAGACGCGCTACCGTTGCGCCACAAGGTTAACATGTATGCAAGGTGGGTGCCCTCAGGGTGCCATTTCAAAAAACAATCTAGTGTGCATGTAAGAAGGTTGTATCGAATAATTTGAGTGTTTTTACCTCGTAAAGTGTAAACCCTGTAGGAATTACAGCCGTTAATGTTGTTTATGGTAAAATGATTATAACTATCCATTAATTGCTGTGGCAGAAGCAAAAGCAGCAGCATAAAATTTGGGACCATGGAATAAATGTACCTAAAAATGCAAGTTTGAGCTGCAACAACTTTGTAATCAAGCATGTCTTAAGAGAGTGGTTGTACCTATGTTTAACGCATGAGGACAATAACTGCAATTTACCAAAGCTTTTCCTTATAAATTGTTACTGTCCCTTTAAGCTAGCCTTTCCAATAGAACGAAGAATTCGAGTTGCTCTGAAAGTGTGTGAGGCGTGTGCAAAGATCAGAAGACACATGGCTTGTTCATTTCTTAGTTTTTCTTCTTGCGAGTTTAGTGGCTGCTGCTGTGTTGCAAGGAAATTGAAATTGGTTTTAGTGTGGAATACTATGTTCAAAAGAAAGCGCTTGACCCCAACGTGATTTGAACACGCAACCTTCTGATCTGGGGTCAGACGCGCTACCGTTGCGCCACGAGGTCAAAACATGTACAAGTTGGGTGTCTGCAAGATGCCATTTTTAAAAAAGCAGTGGTACAATCTAGTGCGTGTAAAGAGGTTGTATTGAATAGTTTGAGGGTATTTACGTCGTAAAATGTGAACCGTGCAGGAATTACAGCCCTTTTCATTGTCCCTCCTGCTTCTAGGGGACCAAAAGTAATTGGACAAATAAAATCATTTGAAACAAATTCGTCATGTTAAGTACCTTGTTGCAAATCCTTTGCATTTGTTGACTGCGGTAAGTCTGTAACACATAGACACCACCAAACGCTGGGGATGTTCCCTGGTGATGCTCTGCCAGGCATGTACTGCAGCCATGTTTGCTTCCTGTTTTTTTTAGGGCACACTCAATTGTATTCCGTTTAGACTGTCTTGGCCCATCAAGACCTTTCCACTTTTTTGCCCTTAAAAACACCTTGATTGGTTTAGCAGTATGTTTGACGTCTTTGTCCTATTTCATGATAAAGTGCTTCTGAGTGAGATTTGAGGCAATATGCTGGATCTGAGTTGATAAGATGTATCTGTAGACTTCAGAATTCCTCCAGTTGCTGCCAACAACAGTCACATGATCAATAGAGACAAGTGAGCCAATTCCAGTGAGAACCATACATGCCCAAGCCATAACACTACCTCCACCATGTTTCACAGATGAGATTCTATAATTTGGGTCATGTGCAGTTCGTTTTCTCTCCATACTTTCCACTTTCCATGGCTTTCTTACAGATTAATCTTTGGTTTCATCTGGCCAAAAGACTATGTTCCATAGCTCCACTGGGGCTTTTTATGAATATTTATCACACTTGAGTCTTATATTGGAGCTGTTGCTACAGCAGCCTAGTGATGTTTATGGTAAAATAATTATAACTGTCCATAAATTGCTGTGGCAGCATCAAAAGCAGTAGTATAAATTTGGGGATATGGAAGAAATGTACCTATAAAAATGCAACTTTGAACTGCAATAACTTTGTAATGAAGCATGTCTTAAGATAGTGGTTGTAGCTATGTTAATGCATCGAGACAATAAGTGCAATTTAGCAAAACTTCTCCTGATGAACTGTTAATGTCCCTTTAAGCTATCCTTTCCAAGACAACAAATTAGTTTAGTTGCTATGAAAGCCTGTGAGGTGCGTTCGGAGATGAGAAGACACATGACCTGTTGATTTCTTAGTTTTTCTTTTTTTGAGTTTAGTGGCTGCTACAGTGCAACACGGAAATTGAAACTGATTTTAGTGTGGAATACTATGTGCAAAAGGAAGCACGTGACCCCGACGTGATTTGAACACGCAACCTTCTGATCTGGAGTCAGACGCGCTACCGTTGCACCACGAGGTCAACATGTATGCAAGATGGGTGCCCTCAGGGTGCCATTTCAAAAAACAATCTAGTGCGCATGTAAGAAGGTTGTATCGAATAATTTGAGTGTTTTTACCTCGTAAAGTGTAAACCCTGTAGGAATTACAGCCGTTAATGTTGTTTATGGTAAAATGATTATAACTATCCATTAATTGCTGTGGCAGAAGCAAAAGCAGCAGCATAAAATTTGGGACCATGGAATAAATGTACCTAAAAATGCAAGTTTGAGCTGCAACAACTTTGTAATCAAGCATGTCTTAAGAGAGTGGTTGTACCTATGTTTAACGCATGAGGACAATAACTGCAATTTACCAAATCTTTTCCTTATAAATTGTTACTGTCCCTTTAAGCTAGCCTTTCCAATAGAACGAAGAATTCGAGTTGCTCTGAAAGTGTGTGAGGCGTGTGCAAAGATCAGAAGACACACGGCTTGTTCATTTCTTAGTTTTTCTTCTTGCGAGTTTAGTGGCTGCTGCTGTGTTGCAAGGAAATTGAAATTGGTTTTAGTGTGGAATACTATGTTCAAAAGAAAGCGCATGACCCCGACGTGATTTGAACACGCAACCTTCTGATCTGGAGTCAGACGCGCTACCGTTGCGCCACGAGGTCAAAACGAGTACAAGTTGGGTGTCTGCAAGATGCCATTTTTAAAAAAGCAGTGGTACAATCTAGTGTGTGTAAAGAGGTTGTATTGAATAGTTTGAGGGTATTTACGTCGTAAAATGTGAACCGTGCAGGAATTACAGCCCTTTTCATTGTCCCTCCTGCTTCTAGGGGACCAAAAGTAATTGGACAAATAAAATCATTTGAAACAAATTCGTCATGTTAAGTACCTTGTTGCAAATCCTTTGCATTTGTTGACTGCCGTAAGTCTGTAACACATAGACACCACCAAACGCTGGGGATGTTCCCTGGTGATGCTCTGCCAGGCATGTACTGCAGCCATGTTTGCTTCCTGTTTTTTTTAGGGCACACTCAATTGTATTCCGTTTAGACTGACTTGGCCCATCAAGACCTTTCCACTTTTTTGCCCTTAAAAACACCTTGTTTGGTTTAGCAGTATGTTTGACGTCTTTGTCCTATTTCATGATAAAGTGCTTCTGAGTGAGATTTGAGGCAATATGCTGGATCTGAGTTGATAAGATGTATCTGTAGACTTCAGAATTCCTCCAGTTGCTGCCAACAACAGTCACATGATCAATAGAGACAAGTGAGCCAATTCCAGTGAGAACCATACACGCCCAAGCCATAACACTACCTCCACCATGTTTCACAGATGAGATTCTATAATTTGGGTCATGTGCAGTTCGTTTTCTCTCCATACTTTCCACTTTCCATGGCTTTCTTACAGATTAATCTTTGGTTTCATCTGGCCAAAAGACTATGTTCCATAGCTCCACTGGGGCTTTTTATGTATATTTATCACACTAACACCGGATCTTTGTGTTCTTGAGTCTTATATTGTAGCTGTTGCTACAGCAGCCTAGTGATGTTTATGGTAAAATAATTATAACTGTCCATAAATTGCTGTGGCAGCATCAAAAGCAGCAGTATAAATTTGGGGATATGGAAGAAATGTACCTATAAAAATGCAACTTTGAACTGCAATAACTTTGTAATGAAGCATGTCTTAAGAGAGTGGTTGTAGCTATGTTAATGCATCGAGACAATAAGTGCAATTTAGCAAAACTTCTCCTGATGAACTGTTAATGTCCCATTAAGCTATCCTTTCCAAGACAACAAATTAGTTTAGTTGCTATGAAAGCCTGTGAGGTGCGTTCGGAGATGAGAAGACACATGACCTGTTGATTTGTTAGTTTTTCTTTTTTTGAGTTTAGTGGCTGCTACAGTGCAACACGGAAATTGAAATTGATTTTAGTGTGGAATACTATGTGCAACAGGACGCACGTGACCCCGACGTGATTTGAACACGCAACCTTCTGATCTGGAGTCAGACGCGCTACCGTTGCGCCACAAGGTTAACATGTATGCAAGGTGGGTGCCCTCAGGGTGCCATTTCAAAAAACAATCTAGTGTGCATGTAAGAAGGTTGTATCGAATAATTTGAGTGTTTTTACCTCGTAAAGTGTAAACCCTGTAGGAATTACAGCCGTTAATGTTGTTTATGGTAAAATGATTATAACTATCCATTAATTGCTGTGGCAGAAGCAAAAGCAGCAGCATAAAATTTGGGACCATGGAATCAATGTACCTAAAAATGCAAGTTTGAGCTGCAACAACTTTGTAATCAAGCATGTCTTAAGAGAGTGGTTGTACCTATGTTTAACGCATGAGGACAATAACTGCAATTTACCAAAGCTTTTCCTTATAAATTGTTACTGTCCCTTTAAGCTAGCCTTTCCAATAGAACGAAGAATTCGAGTTGCTCTGAAAGTGTGTGAGGCGTGTGCAAAGATCAGAAGACACATGGCTTGTTCATTTCTTAGTTTTTCTTCTTGCGAGTTTAGTGGCTGCTGCTGTGTTGCAAGGAAATTGAAATTGGTTTTAGTGTGGAATACTATGTTCAAAAGAAAGCGCATGACCCCTACGTGATTTGAACACGCAACCTTCTGTCCTTGAGTCAGACGCGCTACCGTTGCGCCACGAGGTCAAAACATGTACAAGTTGGGTGTCTGCAAGATGCCATTTTTAAAAAAGCAGTGGTACAATCTAGTGCGTGTAAAGAGGTTGTATTGAATAGTTTGAGGGTATTTACGTCGTAAAATGTGAACCGTGCAGGAATTACAGCCCTTTTCATTGTCCCTCCTGCTTCTAGGGGACCAAAAGTAATTGGACAAATAAAATCATTTGAAACAAATTCGTCATGTTAAGTACCTTGTTGCAAATCCTTTGCATTTGTTGACTGCCGTAAGTCTGTAACACATAGACACCACCAAACGCTGGGGATGTTCCCTGGTGATGCTCTGCCAGGCATGTACTGCAGCCATGTTTGCTTCCTGTTTTTTTTAGGGCACACTCAATTGTATTCCGTTTAGACTGACTTGGCCCATCAAGACCTTTCCACTTTTTTGCCCTTAAAAACACCTTGATTGGTTTAGCAGTATGTTTGACGTCTTTGTCCTATTTCATGATAAAGTGCTTCTGAGTGAGATTTGAGGCAATATGCTGGATCTGAGTTGATAAGATGTATCTGTAGACTTCAGAATTCCTCCAGTTGCTGCCAACAACAGTCACATGATCAATAGAGACAAGTGAGCCAATTCCAGTGAGAACCATACATGCCCAAGCCATAACACTACCTCCACCATGTTTCACAGATGAGATTCTATAATTTGGGTCATGTGCAGTTCGTTTTCTCTCCATACTTTCCACTTTCCATGGCTTTCTTACAGATTAATCTTTGGTTTCATCTGGCCAAAAGACTATGTTCCATAGCTCCACTGGGGCTTTTTATGAATACTTATCACACTAAAACCGGATCTTTGTGTTCTTGAGTCTTATATTGGAGCTGTTGCTACAGCAGCCTAGTGATGTTTATGGTAAAATAATTATAACTGTCCATAAATTGCTGTGGCAGCATCAAAAGCAGCAGTATAAATTTGGGGATATGGAAGAAATGTAGCTATAAAAATGCAACTTTGAACTGCAATAACTTTGTAATGAAGCATGTCTTAAGAGAGTGGTTGTAGCTATGTTAATGCATCGAGACAATAAGTGCAATTTAGCAAAACTTCTCCTGATGAACTGTTAATGTCCCTTTAAGCTATCCTTTCCAAGACAACAAATTAGTTTAGTTGCTATGAAAGCCTGTGACGTGCGTTCGGAGACGAGAAGACACATGACCTGTTGATTTCTTAGTTTTTCTTTTTTTGAGTTTAGTGGCTGCTACAGTGCAACACGGAAATTGAAATTGATTTTAGTGTGGAATACTATGTGCAAAAGGAAGCATGTAACCCCGACGTGATTTGAACACGCAACCTTCTGATCTGGAGTCAGACGCGCTACCGTTGCACCACGAGGTCAACATGTATGCAAGGTGGGTGCCCTCAGGGTGCCATTTCAAAAAACAATCTAGTGCGCATGTAAGAAGGTTGTATCGAATAATTTGAGTGTTTTTACCTCGTAAAGTGTAAACCCTGTAGGAATTACAGCCGTTAATGTTGTTTATGGTAAAATGATTATAACTATCCATTAATTGCTGTGGCAGAAGCAAAAGCAGCAGCATAAAATTTGGGACCATGGAATAAATGTACCTAAAAATGCAAGTTTGAGCTGCAACAACTTTGTAATCAAGCATGTCTTAAGAGAGTGGTTGTACCTATGTTTAACGCATGAGGACAATAACTGCAATTTACCAAACCTTTTCCTTATAAATTGTTACTGTCCCTTTAAGCTAGCCTTTCCAATAGAACGAAGAATTCGAGTTGCTCTGAAAGTGTGTGAGGCGTGTGCAAAGATCAGAAGACACATGGCTTGTTCATTTCTTAGTTTTTCTTCTTGCGAGTTTAGTGGCTGCTGCTGTGTTGCAAGGAAATTGAAATTGGTTTTAGTGTGGAATACTATGTTCAAAAGAAAGCGCATGACCCCGACGTGATTTGAACACGCAACCTTCTGATCTGGAGTCAGACGCGCTACCGTTGCGCCACGAGGTCAAAACGTGTACAACTTGGGTGTCTGCAAGATGCCATTTTTAAAAAAGCAGTGGTACAATCTAGTGCGTGTAAAGAGGTTGTATTGAATAGTTTGAGGGTATTTACGTCGTAAAATGTGAACCGTGCAGGAATTACAGCCCTTTTCATTGTCCCTCCTGCTTCTAGGGGACCAAAAGTAATTGGACAAATAAAATCATTTCAAACAAATTCGTCATGTTAAGTACCTTGTTGCAAATCCTTTGCATTTGTTGACTGCCGTAAGTCTGTAACACATAGACACCACCAAACGCTGGGGATGTTCCCTGGTGATGCTCTGCCAGGCATGTACTGCAGCCATGTTTGCTTCCTGTTTTTTTTAGGGCACACTCAATTGTATTCCGTTTAGACTGACTTTGCCCATCAAGACCTTTCCACTTTTTTGCCCTTAAAAACACCTTGATTGGTTTAGCAGTATGTTTGACGTCTTTGTCCTATTTCATGATAAAGTGCTTCTGAGTGAGATTTGAGGCAATATGCTGGATCTGAGTTGATAAGATGTATCTGTAGACTTCAGAATTCCTCCAGTTGCTGCCAACAACAGTCACATGATCAATAGAGACAAGTGAGCCAATTCCAGTGAGAACCATACATGCCCAAGCCATAACACTACCTCCACCATGTTTCACAGATGAGATTCTATAATTTGGGTCATGTGCAGTTCGTTTTCTCTCCATACTTTCCACTTTCCATGGCTTTCTTACAGATTAATCTTTGGTTTCATCTGGCCAAAAGACTATGTTCCATAGCTCCACTGGGGCTTTTTATGTATATTTATCACACTAAAACCGGATCTTTGTGTTCTTGAGTCTTATATTGGAGCTGTTGCTACAGCAGCCTAGTGATGTTTATGGTAAAATAATTATAACTGTCCATAAATTGCTGTGGCAGCATCAAAAGCAGCAGTATAAATTTGGGGATATGGAAGAAATGTACCTATAAAAATGCAACTTTGAACTGCAATAACTTTGTAATGAAGCATGTCTTAAGAGAGTGGTTGTAGCTATGTTAATGCATCGAGACAATAAGTGCAATTTAGCAAAACTTCTCCTGATGAACTGTTAATGTCCTTTTAAGCTATCCTTTCCAAGACAACAAATTAGTTTAGTTGCTATGAAAGCCTGTGAGGTGCGTTCGGAGATGAGAAGACACATGACCTGTTGATTTCTTAGTTTTTCTTTTTTTGAATTTAGTGGCTGCTAGAGTGCAACACGGAAATTGAAATTGATTTTAGTGTGGAATACTATGTGCAAAAGGAAGCACGTGACCCCGACGTGATTTGAACACGCAACCGTCTGATCTGGAGTCAGACGCGCTACCGTTGCGCCACGAGGTCAACATGTATGCAAGGTGGGTGCCCTCAGGGTGCCATTTCAAAAAACAATCTAGTGCGCATGTAAGAAGGTTGTATCGAATAATTTGAGTGTTTTTACCTCGTAAAGTGTAAACCCTGTAGGAATTACAGCAGTTAATGTTGTTTATGGTAAAATGATTATAACTATCCATTAATTGCTGTGGCCGAAGCAAAAGCAGCAGCATAAAATTTGGGACCATGGAATAAATGTACCTAAAAATGCAAGTTTGAGCTGCAACAACTTTGTAATCAAGCATGTCTTAAGAGAGTGGTTGTACCTATGTTTAACGCATGAGGACAATAACTGCAATTTACCAAAGCTTTTCCTTATAAATTGTTACTGTCCCTTTAAGCTAGCCTTTCCAATAGAACAAAGAATTCGAGTTGCTCTGAAAGTGTGTGAGGCGTGTGCAAAGATCAGAAGACACATGGCTTGTTCATTTCTTAGTTTTTCTTCTTGCGAGTTTAGTGGCTGCTGCTGTGTTGCAAGGAAATTGAAATTGGTTTTAGTGTGGAATACTATGTTCAAAAGAAAGCGCATGACCCCGACGTGATTTGAACACGCAACCTTCTGATCTGGAGTCAGACGCGCTACCGTTGCGCCACGAGGTCAAAACGTGTACAGCTTGGGTGTCTGCAAGATGCCATTTTTAAAAAAGCAGTGGTACAATCTAGTGCGTGTAAAGAGGTTGTATTGAATAGTTTGAGGGTATTTACGTCGTAAAATATGAACCGTGCAGGAATTACAGCCCTTTTCATTGTCCCTCCTGCTTCTAGGGGACCAAAAGTAATTGGACAAATAAAATCATTTCAAACAAATTCGTCATGTTAAGTACCTTGTTGCAAATCCTTTGCATTTGTTGACTGCCGTAAGTCTGTAACACATAGACACCACCAAACGCTGGGGATGTTCCCTGGTGATGCTCTGCCAGGCATGTACTGCAGCCATGTTTGCTTCCTGTTTTTTTTAGGGCACACTCAATTGTATTCCGTTTAGACTGACTTTGCCCATCAAGACCTTTCCACTTTTTTGCCCTTAAAAACACCTTGATTGGTTTAGCAGTATGTTTGACGTCTTTGTCCTATTTCATGATAAAGTGCTTCTGATTGAGGCAATATGCTGGATCTGAGTTGATAAGATGTATCTGTAGACTTCAGAATTCCTCCAGTTGCTGCCAACAACAGTCACATGATCAATAGAGACAAGTGAGCCAATTCCAGTGAGAACCATACATGCCCAAGCCATAACACTACCTCCACCATGTTTCACAGATGAGATTCTATAATTTGGGTCATGTGCAGTTCGTTTTCTCTCCATACTTTCCACTTTCCATGGCTTTCTTACAGATTAATCTTTGGTTTCATCTGGCCAAAAGACTATGTTCCATAGCTCCACTGGGGCTTTTTATGAATATTTATCACACTAAAACCGGATCTTTGTGTTCTTGAGTCTTATATTGGAGCTGTTGCTACAGCAGCTTAGTGATGTTTATGGTAAAATAATTATAACTGTCCATAAATTGCTGTGGCAGCATCAAAAGCAGCAGTATAAATTTGGGGATATGGAAGAAATGTACCTATAAAAATGCAACTTTGAACTGCAATAACTTTGTAATGAAGCATGTCTTAAGATAGTGGTTGTAGCTATGTTAATGCATCGAGACAATAAGTGCAATTTAGCAAAACTTCTCCTGATGAACTGTTAATGTCCCTTTAAGCTATCCTTTCCAAGACAACAAATTAGTTTAGTTGCTATGAAAGCCTGTGAGGTGCGTTCGGAGATGAGAAGACACATGACCTGTTGATTTCTTAGTTTTTCTTTTTTTGAGTTTAGTGGCTGCTACAGTGCAACACGGAAATTGAAATTGATTTTAGTGTGGAATACTATGTGCAAAAGGACGCACGTGACCCCGACGTGATTTGAACACGCAACCTTCTGATCTGGAGTCAGACGCGCTACCGTTGCGCCACGAGGTCAACATGTCTGCAAGGTGGGTGCCCTCAGGGTGCCATTTCAAAAAACAATCTAGTGCGCATGTAAGAAGGTTGTATCGAATAATTTGAGTGTTTTTACCTCGTAAAGTGTAAACCCTGTAGGAATTACAGCCGTTAATGTTGTTTATGGTAAAATGATTATAACTATCCATTAATTGCTGTGGCAGAAGCAAAAGCAGCAGCATAAAATTTGGGACCATGGAATAAATGTACCTAAAAATGCAAGTTTGAGCTGCAACAACTTTGTAATCAAGCATGTCTTAAGAGAGTGGTTGTACCTATGTTTAACGCATGAGGACAATAACTGCAATTTACCAAAGCTTTTCCTTATAAATTGTTACTGTCCCTTTAAGCTAGCCTTTCCAATAGAACGAAGAATTCGAGTTGCTCTGAAAGTGTGTGAGGCGTGTGCAAAGATCAGAAGACACACGGCTTGTTCATTTCTTAGTTTTTCTTCTTGCGAGTTTAGTGGCTGCTGCTGTGTTGCAAGGAAATTGAAATTGGTTTTAGTGTGGAATACTATGTTCAAAAGAAAGCGCATGACCCCGACATGATTTGAACACGCAACCTTCTGATCTGGAGTCAGACACGCTACCGTTGCGCCACGAGGTCAAAACAAGTACAAGTTGGGTGTCTGCAAGATGCCATTTTTAAAAAAGCAGTGGTACAATCTAGTGTGTGTAAAGAGGTTGTATTGAATAGTTTGAGGGTATTTACGTCGTAAAATGTGAACCGTGCAGGAATTACAGCCCTTTTCATTGTCCCTCCTGCTTCTAGGGGACCAAAAGTAATTGGACAAATAAAATCATTTGAAACAAATTCGTCATGTTAAGTACCTTGTTGCAAATCCTTTGCATTTGTTGACTGCCGTAAGTCTGTAACACATAGACACCACCAAACGCTGGGGATGTTCCCTGGTGATGCTCTGCCAGGCATGTACTGCAGCCATGTTTGCTTCCTGTTTTTTTTAGGGCACACTCAATTGTATTCCGTTTAGACTGACTTGGCCCATCAAGAACTTTCCACTTTTTTGCCCTTAAAAACACCTTGGTTGGTTTAGCAGTATGTTTGACGTCTTTGTCCTATTTCATGATAAAGTGCTTCTGAGTGAGATTTGAGGCAATATGCTGGATCTGAGTTGATAAGATGTATCTGTAGACTTCAGAATTCCTCCAGTTGCTGCCAACAACAGTCACATGATCAATAGAGACAAGTGAGCCAATTCCAGTGAGAACCATACATGCCCAAGCCATAACACTACCTCCACCATGTTTCACAGATGAGATTCTATAATTTGGGTCATGTGCAGTTCGTTTTCTCTCCATACTTTCCACTTTCCATGGCTTTCTTACAGATTAATCTTTGGTTTCATCTGGCCAAAAGACTATGTTCCATAGCTCCACTGGGGCTTTTTATGTATATTTATCGCACTAAAACCGGATCTTTGTGTTCTTGAGTCTTATATTGGAGCTGTTGCTACAGCAGCCTAGTGATGTTTATGGTAAAATAATTATAACTGTCCATAAATTGCTGTGGCAGCATCAAAAGCAGCAGTATAAATTTGGGGATATGGAAGAAATGTACCTATAAAAATGCAACTTTGAACTGCAATAACTTTGTAATGAAGCATGTCTTAAGAGAGTGGTTGTAGCTATGTTAATGCATCGAGACAATAAGTGCAATTTAGCAAAACTTCTCCTGATGAACTGTTAATGTCCCTTTAAGCTATCCTTTCCAAGACAACAAATTAGTTTAGTTGCTATGAAAGCCTGTGAGGTGCGTTCGGAGATGAGAAGACACATGACCTGTTGATTTCTTAGTTTTTCTTTTTTTGAGTTTAGTGGCTGCTACAGTGCAACACGGAAATTGAAATTGATTTTAGTGTGGAATACTATGTGCAAAAGGAAGCACGTGACCCCGACGTGATTTGAACACGCAACCTTCTGATCTGGAGTCAGACGCGCTACCGTTGCGCCACGAGGTCAACATGTATGCAAGGTGGGTGCCCTCAGGGTGCCATTTCAAAAAACAATCTAGTGCGCATGTAAGAAGGTTGTATCGAATAATTTGAGTGTTTTTACCTCGTAAAGTGTAAACCCTGTAGGAATTACAGCCGTTAATGTTGTTTATGGTAAAATGATTATAACTATCCATTAATTGCTGTGGCAGAAGCAAAAGCAGCAGCATATAATTTGGGACCATGGAATAAATGTACCTAAAAATGCAAGTTTGAGCTGCAACAACTTTGTAATCAAGCATGTCTTAAGAGAGTGGTTGTACCTATGTTTAACGCATGAGGACAATAACTGCAATTTACCAAAGCTTTTCCTTATAAATTGTTACTGTCCCTTTAAGCTAGCCTTTCCAATAGAACGAAGAATTCGAGTTGCTCTGAAAGTGTGTGAGGCGTGTGCAAAGATCAGAAGACACATGGCTTGTTCATTTCTTAGTTTTTCTTCTTGCGAGTTTAGTGGCTGCTGCTGTGTTGCAAGGAAATTGAAATTGGTTTTAGTGTGGAATACTATGTTCAAAAGAAAGCGCATGACCCCGACGTGATTTGAACACGCAACCTTCTGATCTGGAGTCAGACGCGCTACCGTTGCGCCACGAGGTCAAAACGTGTACAAGTTGGGTGTCTGCAAGATGCCATTTTTAAAAAAGCAGTGGTACAATCTAGTGCGTGTAAAGAGGTTGTATTGAATAGTTTGAGGGTATTTACGTCGTAAAATGTGAACCGTGCAGGAATTACAGCCCTTTTCATTGTCCCTCCTGCTTCTAGGGGACCAAAAGTAATTGGACAAATAAAATCATTTGAAACAAATTCGTCATGTTAAGTACCTTGTTGCAAATCCTTTGCATTTGTTGACTGCCGTAAGTCTGTAACACATAGACACCACCAAACGCTGGGGATGTTCCCTGGTGATGCTCTGCCAGGCATGTACTGCAGCCATGTTTGCTTCCTGTTTTTTTTAGGGCACACTCAATTGTATTCCGTTTAGACTGACTTGGCCCATCAAGACCTTTCCACTTTTTTGCCCTTAAAAACACCTTGATTGGTTTAGCAGTATGTTTGACGTCTTTGTCCTATTTCATGATAAAGTGCTTCTGAGTGAGATTTGAGGCAATATGCTGGATCTGAGTTGATAAGATGTATCTGTAGACTTCAGAATTCCTCCAGTTGCTGCCAACAACAGTCACATGATCAATAGAGACAAGTGAGCCAATTCCAGTGAGAACCATACATGCCCAAGCCATAACACTACCTCCACCATGTTTCACAGATGAGATTCTATAATTTGGGTCATGTGCAGTTCGTTTTCTCTCCATACTTTCCACTTTCCATGGCTTTCTTACAGATTAATCTTTGGTTTCATCTGGCCAAAAGACTATGTTCCATAGCTCCACTGGGGCTTTTTATGTATATTTATCACACTAAAACCGGATCTTTGTGTTCTTGAGTCTTATATTGGAGCTGTTGCTACAGCAGCCTAGTGATGTTTATGGTAAAATAATTATAACTGTCCATAAATTGCTGTGGCAGCATCAAAAGCAGCAGTATAAATTTGGGGATATGGAAGAAATGTACCTATAAAAATGCAACTTTGAACTGCAATAACTTTGTAGTGAAGCATGTCTTAAGAGAGTGGTTGTAGCTATGTTAATGCATCGAGACAATAAGTGCAATTTAGCAAAACTTCTCCTGATTAACTTTTAATGTCCCTTTAAGCTATCCTTTCCAAGACAACAAATTAGTTTAGTTGCTATGAAAGCCTGTGAGGTGCGTTCGGAGATGAGAAGACACATGACCTGTTGATTTCTTAGTTTTTCTTTTTTTGAGTTTAGTGGCTGCTACAGTGCAACACGGAAATTGAAATTGATTTTAGTGTGGAATACTATGTGCAAAAGGAAGCACGTGACCCTGACGTGATTTGAACACGCAACCTTCTGATCTGGAGTTAGACGCGCTAACGTTGCGCCACGAGGTCAACATGTATGCAAGGTGGGTGCCCTCAGGGTGCCATTTCAAAAAACAATCTAGTGCGCATGTAAGAAGGTTGTATCGAATAATTTGAGTGTTTTTACCTCGTAAAGTGTAAACCCTGTAGGAATTACAGCCGTTAATGTTGTTTATGGTAAAATGATTATAACTATCCATTAATTGCTGTGGCAGAAGCAAAAGCAGCAGCATATAATTTGGGACCATGGAATAAATGTACCTAAAAATGCAAGTTTGAGCTGCAACAACTTTGTAATCAAGCATGTCTTAAGAGAGTGGTTGTACCTATGTTTAACGCATGAGGACAATAACTGCAATTTACCAAAGCTTTTCCTTATAAATTGTTACTGTCCCTTTAAGCTAGCCTTTCCAGTAGAACGAAGAATTCGAGTTGCTCTGAAAGTGTGTGAGGCGTGTGCAAAGATCAGAAGACACATGGCTTGTTCATTTCTTAGTTTTTCTTCTTGCGAGTTTAGTGGCTGCTGCTGTGTTGCAAGGAAATTGAAATTGGTTTTAGTGTGGAATACTATGTTCAAAAGAAAGCGCATGACCCCGACGTGATTTGAACACGCAACCTTCTGATCTGGAGTCAGACGCGCTACCGTTGCGCCACGAGGTCAAAACGTGTTCAAGTTGGGTGTCTGCAAGATGCCATTTTTAAAAAAGCAGTGGTACAATCTAGTGCGTGTAAAGAGGTTGTATTGAATAGTTTGAGGGTATTTACGTCGTAAAATGTGAACCGTGCAGGAATTACAGCCCTTTTCATTGTCCCTCCTGCTTCTAGGGGACCAAAAGTAATTGGACAAATAAAATCATTTGAAACAAATTCGTCATGTTAAGTACCTTGTTGCAAATCCTTTGCATTTGTTGACTGCCGTAAGTCTGTAACACATAGACACCACCAAACGCTGGGGATGTTCCCTGGTGATGCTCTGCCAGGCATGTACTGCAGCCATGTTTGCTTCCTGTTTTTTTTAGGGCACACTCAATTGTATTCCGTTTAGACTGACTTGGCCCATCAAGACCTTTCCACTTTTTTGCCCTTAAAAACACCTTGATTGGTTTAGCAGTATGTTTGACGTCTTTGTCCTATTTCATGATAAAGTGCTTCTGAGTGAGATTTGAGGCAATATGCTGGATCTGAGTTGATAAGATGTATCTGTAGACTTCAGAATTCCTCCAGTTGCTGCCAACAACAGTCACATGATCAGTAGAGACAAGTGAGCCAATTCCAGTGAGAACCATACATGCCCAAGCCATAACACTACCTCCACCATGTTTCACAGATGAGATTCTATAATTTGGGTCATGTGCAGTTCGTTTTCTCTCCATACTTTCCACTTTCCATGGCTTTCTT
The DNA here is from genome assembly GCA_037306005.1 of Rhinophrynus dorsalis. NCBI lineage: Eukaryota > Metazoa > Chordata > Amphibia > Anura > Rhinophrynidae > Rhinophrynus > Rhinophrynus dorsalis. Next base: position 493,815,983 of record CM074721.1, read on the forward strand.
ACAGATTAATCTTTGGTTTCATCTGGCCAAAAGACTATGTTCCATAGCTCCACTGGGTCTTTTTATGAATATTTATCACACTAAAACCGGATCTTTGTGTTCTTGAGTCTTATATTGGAGCTGTTGCTACAGCAGCCTAGTGATGTTTATGGTAAAATAATTATAACTGTCCATAAATTGCTGTGGCAGCATCAAAAGCAGCAGTATAAATTTGGGGATATGGAAGAAATGTACCTATAAAAATGCAACTTTGAACTGCAATAACTTTGTAATGAAGCATGTCTTAAGATAGTGGTTGTAGCTATGTTAATGCATCGAGACAATAAGTGCAATTTAGCAAAGCTTCTCCTGATGAACTGTTAATGTCCCTTTAAGCTATCCTTTCCAAGACAACAAATTAGTTTAGTTGCTATGAAAGCCTGTGAGGTGCGTTCGGAGATGAGAAGACACATGACCTGTTGATTTTCTTAGTTTTTCTTTTTTTGAGTTTAGTGGCTGCTACAGTGCAACACGGAAATTGAAATTGATTTTAGTGTGGAATACTATGTGCAAAAGGACGCACGTGACCCCGACGTGATTTGAACACGCAACCTTCTGATCTGGAGTCAGACGCGCTACCGTTGCGCCACGAGGTCAACATGTATGCAAGGTGGGTGCCCTCAGGGTGCCATTTCAAAAAACAATCTAGTGCGCATGTAAGAAGGTTGTATCGAATAATTTGAGTGTTTTTACCTCGTAAAGTGTAAACCCTGTAGGAATTACAGCCGTTAATGTTGTTTATGGTAAAATGATTATAACTATCCATTAATTGCTGTGGCAGAAGCAAAAGCAGCAGCATAAAATTTGGGACCATGGAATAAATGTACCTAAAAATGCAAGTTTGAGCTGCAACAACTTTGTAATCAAGCATGTCTTAAGAGAGTGGTTGTACCTATGTTTAACGCATGAGGACAATAACTGCAATTTACCAAAGCTTTTCCTTATAAATTGTTACTGTCCCTTTAAGCTAGCCTTTCCAATAGAACGAAGAATTCGAGTTGCTCTGAAAGTGTGTGAGGCGTGTGCAAAGATCAGAAGACACACGGCTTGTTCATTTCTTAGTTTTTCTTCTTGCGAGTTTAGTGGCTGCTGCTGTGTTGCAAGGAAATTGAAATTGGTTTTAGTGTGGAATACTATGTTCAAAAGAAAGCGCATGACCCCGACGTGATTTGAACACGCAACCTTCTGATCTGGAGTCAGACGCGCTACCGTTGCGCCACGAGGTCAAAACAAGTACAAGCTGGGTGTCTGCAAGATGCCATTTTTAAAAAAGCAGTGGTACAATCTAGTGTGTGTAAAGAGGTTGTATTGAATAGTTTGAGGGTATTTACGTCGTAAAATGTGAACCGTGCAGGAATTACAGCCCTTTTCATTGTCCCTCCTGCTTCTAGGGGACCAAAAGTAATTGGACAAATAAAATCATTTGAAACAAATTCGTCATGTTAAGTACCTTGTTGCAAATCCTTTGCATTTGTTGACTGCCGTAAGTCTGTAACACATAGACACCACCAAACGCTGGGGATGTTCCCTGGTGATGCTCTGCCAGGCATGTACTGCAGCCATGTTTGCTTCCTGTTTTTTTTAGGGCACACTCAATTGTATTCCGTTTAGACTGACTTGGCCCATCAAGACCTTTCCACTTTTTTGCCCTTAAAAACACCTTGTTTGGTTTAGCAGTATGTTTGACGTCTTTGTCCTATTTCATGATAAAGTGCTTCTGAGTGAGATTTGAGGCAATATGCTGGATCTGAGTTGATAAGATGTATCTGTAGACTTCAGAATTCCTCCAGTTGCTGCCAACAACAGTCACATGATCAATAGAGACAAGTGAGCCAATTCCAGTGAGAACCATACACGCCCAAGCCATAACACTACCTCCACCATGTTTCACAGATGAGATTCTATAATTTGGGTCATGTGCAGTTCGTTTTCTCTCCATACTTTCCACTTTCCATGGCTTTCTTACAGATTAATCTTTGGTTTCATCTGGCCAAAAGACTATGTTCCATAGCTCCACTGGGGCTTTTTATGTATATTTATCACACTAAAACCGGATCTTTGTGTTCTTGAGTCTTATATTGTAGCTGTTGCTACAGCAGCCTAGTGATGTTTATGGTAAAATAATTATAACTGTCCATAAATTGCTGTGGCAGCATCAAAAGCAGCAGTATAAATTTGGGGATATGGAAGAAATGTACCTATAAAAATGCAACTTTGAACTGCAATAACTTTGTAATGAAGCATGTCTTAAGAGAGTGGTTGTAGCTATGTTAATGCATCGAGACAATAAGTGCAATTTAGCAAAACTTCTCCTGATGAACTGTTAATGTCCCATTAAGCTATCCTTTCCAAGACAACAAATTAGTTTAGTTGCTATGAAAGCCTGTGAGGTGCGTTCGGAGATGAGAAGACACATGACCTGTTGATTTCTTAGTTTTTCTTTTTTTGAGTTTAGTGGCTGCTACAGTGCAACACGGAAATTGAAATTGATTTTAGTGTGGAATACTATGTGCAACAGGACGCACGTGACCCCGACGTGATTTGAACACGCAACCTTCTGATCTGGAGTCAGACGCGCTACCGTTGCGCCACAAGGTTAACATGTATGCAAGGTGGGTGCCCTCAGGGTGCCATTTCAAAAAACAATCTAGTGTGCATGTAAGAAGGTTGTATCGAATAATTTGAGTGTTTTTACCTCGTAAAGTGTAAACCCTGTAGGAATTACAGCCGTTAATGTTGTTTATGGTAAAATGATTATAACTATCCATTAATTGCTGTGGCAGAAGCAAAAGCAGCAGCATAAAATTTGGGACCATGGAATCAATGTACCTAAAAATGCAAGTTTGAGCTGCAACAACTTTGTAATCAAGCATGTCTTAAGAGAGTGGTTGTACCTATGTTTAACGCATGAGGACAATAACTGCAATTTACCAAAGCTTTTCCTTATAAATTGTTACTGTCCCTTTAAGCTAGCCTTTCCAATAGAACGAAGAATTCGAGTTGCTCTGAAAGTGTGTGAGGCGTGTGCAAAGATCAGAAAACACATGGCTTGTTCATTTCTTAGTTTTTCTTCTTGCGAGTTTAGTGGCTGCTGCTGTGTTGCAAGGAAATTGAAATTGGTTTTAGTGTGGAATACTATGTTCAAAAGAAAGCGCATGACCCCTTCGTGATTTGAACACGCAACCTTCTGACTTTGAGTCAGACGCGCTACCGTTGCGCCACGAGGTCAAAACATGTACAAGTTGGGTGTCTGCAAGATGCCATTTTTAAAAAAGCAGTGGTACAATCTAGTGCGTGTAAAGAGGTTGTATTGAATAGTTTGAGGGTATTTACGTCGTAAAATGTGAACCGTGCAGGAATTACAGCCCTTTTCATTGTCCCTCCTGCTTCTAGGGGACCAAAAGTAATTGGACAAATAAAATCATTTGAAACAAATTCGTCATGTTAAGTACCTTGTTGCAAATCCTTTGCATTTGTTGACTGCCGTAAGTCTGTAACACATAGACACCACCAAACGCTGGGGATGTTCCCTGGTGATGCTCTGCCAGGCATGTACTGCAGCCATGTTTGCTTCCTGTTTTTTTTAGGGCACACTCAATTGTATTCCGTTTAGACTGACTTGGCCCATCAAGACCTTTCCACTTTTTTGCCCTTAAAAACACCTTGATTGGTTTAGCAGTATGTTTGACGTCTTTGTCCTATTTCATGATAAAGTGCTTCTGAGTGAGATTTGAGGCAATATGCTGGATCTGAGTTGATAAGATGTATCTGTAGACTTCAGAATTCCTCCAGTTGCTGCCAACAACAGTCACATGATCAATAGAGACAAGTGAGCCAATTCCAGTGAGAACCATACATGCCCAAGCCATAACACTACCTCCACCATGTTTCACAGATGAGATTCTATAATTTGGGTCATGTGCAGTTCGTTTTCTCTCCATACTTTCCACTTTCCATGGCTTTCTTACAGATTAATCTTTGGTTTCATCTGGCCAAAAGACTATGTTCCATAGCTCCACTGGGGCTTTTTATGAATATTTATCACACTTGAGTCTTATATTGGAGCTGTTGCTACAGCAGCCTAGTGATGTTTATGGTAAAATAATTATAACTGTCCATAAATTGCTGTGGCAGCATCAAAAGCAGTAGTATAAATTTGGGGATATGGAAGAAATGTACCTATAAAAATGCAACTTTGAACTGCAATAACTTTGTAATGAAGCATGTCTTAAGATAGTGGTTGTAGCTATGTTAATGCATCGAGACAATAAGTGCAATTTAGCAAAACTTCTCCTGATGAACTGTTAATGTCCCTTTAAGCTATCCTTTCCAAGACAACAAATTAGTTTAGTTGCTATGAAAGCCTGTGAGGTGCGTTCGGAGATGAGAAGACACATGACCTGTTGATTTCTTAGTTTTTCTTTTTTTGAGTTTAGTGGCTGCTACAGTGCAACACGGAAACTGAAATTGATTTTAGTGTGGAATACTATGTGCAAAAGGAAGCACGTGACCCCGACGTGATTTGAACACGCAACCTTCTGATCTGGAGTCAGACACGCTACCGTTGCGCCACGAGGTCAACATGTATTCAAGGTGGGTGCCCTCAGGGTGCCATTTCAAAAAACAATCTAGTGCGCATGTAAGAAGGTTGTATCGAATAATTTGAGTGTTTTTACCTCGTAAAGTGTAAACCCTGTAGGAATTACAGCCGTTAATGTTGTTTATGGTAAAATGATTATAACTATCCATTAATTGCTGTGGCAGAAGCAAAAGCAGCAGCATAAAATTTGGGACCATGGAATAAATGTACCTAAAAATGCAAGTTTGAGCTGCAACAACTTTGTAATCAAGCATGTCTTAAGAGAGTGGTTGTACCTATGTTTAACGCATGAGGACAATAACTGCAATTTACCAAAGCTTTTCCTTATAAATTGTTACTGTCCCTTTAAGCTAGCCTTTCCAATAGAACGAAGAATTCGAGTTGCTCTGAAAGTGTGTGAGGCGTGTGCAAAGATCAGAAGACACATGGCTTGTTCATTTCTTAGTTTTTCTTCTTGCGAGTTTAGTGGCTGCTGCTGTGTTGCAAGGAAATTGAAATTGGTTTTAGTGTGGAATACTATGTTCAAAAGAAAGCGCATGACCCCGACGTGATTTGAACACACAACCTTCTGATCTGGAGTCAGACGCGCTACCGTTGCGCCACGAGGTCAAAACGTGTACAAGTTGGGTGTCTGCAAGATGCCATTTTTAAAAAAGCAGTGGTACAATCTAGTGCGTGTAAAGAGGTTGTATTGAATAGTTTGAGGGTATTTACGTCGTAAAATGTGAACCGTGCAGGAATTACAGCCCTTTTCATTGTCCCTCCTGCTTCTAGGGGACCAAAAGTAATTGGACAAATAAAATCATTTGAAACAAATTCGTCATGTTAAGTACCTTGTTGCAAATCCTTTGCATTTGTTGACTGCCGTAAGTCTGTAACACATAGACACCACCAAATGCTGGGGATGTTCCCTGGTGATGCTCTGCCAGGCATGTACTGCAGCCATGTTTGCTTCCTGTTTTTTTTAGGGCACACTCAATTGTATTCCGTTTAGACTGACTTGGCCCATCAAGACCTTTCCACTTTTTTGCCCTTAAAAACACCTTGATTGGTTTAGCAGTATGTTTGACGTCTTTGTCCTATTTCATGATAAAGTGCTTCTGAGTGAGATTTGAGGCAATATGCTGGATCTGAGTTGATAAGATGTATCTGTAGACTTCAGAATTCCTCCAGTTGCTGCCAACAACAGTCACATGATCAATAGAGACAAGTGAGCCAATTCCAGTGAGAACCATACATGCCCAAGCCATAACACTACCTCCACCATGTTTCACAGATGAGATTCTATAATTTGGGTCATGTGCAGTTCGTTTTCTCTCCATACTTTCCACTTTCCATGGCTTTCTTACAGATTAATCTTTGGTTTCATCTGGCCAAAAGACTATGTTCCATAGCTCCACTGGGGCTTTTTATGAATATTTATCACACTAAAACCGGATCTTTGTGTTCTTGAGTCTTATATTGGAGCTGTTGCTACAGCAGCCTAGTGATGTTTATGGTAAAATAATTATAACTGTCCATAAATTGCTGTGGCAGCATCAAAAGCAGCAGTATAAATTTGGGGATATGGAAGAAATGTAGCTATAAAAATGCAACTTTGAACTGCAATAACTTTGTAATGAAGCATGTCTTAAGAGAGTGGTTGTAGCTATGTTAATGCATCGAGACAATAAGTGCAATTTAGCAAAACTTCTCCTGATGAACTGTTAATGTCCCTTTAAGCTATCCTTTCCAAGACAACAAATTAGTTTAGTTGCTATGAAAGCCTGTGAGGTGCGTTCGGAGATGAGAAGACACATGACCTGTTGATTTCTTAGTTTTTCTTTTTTTGAGTTTAGTGGCTGCTACAGTGCAACACGGAAATTGAAATTGATTTTAGTGTGGAATACTATGTGCAAAAGGAAGCATGTAACCCCAACGTGATTTGAACACGCAACCTTCTGATCTGGAGTCAGACGCGCTACCGTTGCACCACGAGGTCAACATGTATGCAAGGTGGGTGCCCTCAGGGTGCCATTTCAAAAAACAATCTAGTGCGCATGTAAGAAGGTTGTATCGAATAATTTGAGTGTTTTTACCTCGTAAAGTGTAAACCCTGTAGGAATTACAGCCGTTAATGTTGTTTATGGTAAAATGATTATAACTATCCATTAATTGTTGTGGCAGAAGCAAAAGCAGCAGCATAAAATTTGGGACCATGGAATAAATGTACCTAAAAATGCAAGTTTGAGCTGCAACAACTTTGTAATCAAGCATGTCTTAAGAGAGTGGTTGTACCTATGTTTAACGCATGAGGACAATAACTGCAATTTACCAAACCTTTTCCTTATAAATTGTTACTGTCCCTTTAAGCTAGCCTTTCCAATAGAACGAAGAATTCGAGTTGCTCTGAAAGTGTGTGAGGCGTGTGCAAAGATCAGAAGACACATGGCTTGTTCATTTCTTAGTTTTTCTTCTTGCGAGTTTAGTGGCTGCTGCTGTGTTGCAAGGAAATTGAAATTGGTTTTAGTGTGGAATACTATGTTCAATAGAAAGCACATGACCCCGACGTGATTTGAACACACAACCTTCTGATCTGGAGTCAGACGCGCTACCGTTGCGCCACGAGGTCAAAACGTGTACATATTGGGTGTCTGCAAGATGCCATTTTTAAAAAAGCAGTGGTACAATCTAGTGCGTGTAAAGAGGTTGTATTGAATAGTGTGAGGGTATTTACGTCGTAAAATGTGAACCGTGCAGGAATTACAGCCCTTTTCATTGTCCCTCCTGCTTCTAGGGAACCAAAAGTAATTGGACAAATAAAATCATTTGAAACAAATTCGTCATGTTAAGTACCTTGTTGCAGATCCTTTGCATTTGTTGACTGCCATAAGTCTGTAACACATAGACACCACCAAACGCTGGGGATGTTCCCTGGTGATGCTCTGCCAGGCATGTACTGCAGCCATGTTTGCTTCCTGTTTTTTTTAGGGCACACTCAATTGTATTCCGTTTAGACTGACTTGGCCTATCAAGACCTTTCCACTTTTTTGCCCTTAAAAACACCTTGGTTGGTTTAGCAGTATGTTTGACGTCTTTGTCCTATTTCATGATAAAGTGCTTCTGAGTGAGATTTGAGGCAATATGCTGGATCTGAGTTGATAAGATGTATCTGTAGACTTCAGAATTCCTCCAGTTGCTGCCAACAACAGTCACATGATCAATAGAGACAAGTGAGCCAATTCCAGTGAGAACCATACATGCCCAAGCCATAACACTACCTCCACCATGTTTCACAGATGAGATTCTATAATTTGGGTCATGTGCAGTTCGTTTTCTCTCCATACTTTCCACTTTCCATGGCTTTCTTACAGATTAATCTTTGGTTTCATCTGGCCAAAAGACTATGTTCCATAGCTCCACTGGGGCTTTTTATGTATATTTATCACACTAAAACCGGATCTTTGTGTTCTTGAGTCCTATATTGGAGCTGTTGCTACAGCAGCCTAGTGATGTTTATGGTAAAATAATTATAACTGTCCATAAATTGCTGTGGCAGCATCAAAAGCAGCAGTATAAATTTGGGGATATGGAAGAAATGTACCTATAAAAATGCAACTTTGAACTGCAATAACTTTGTAATGAAGCATGTCTTAAGATAGTGGTTGTAGCTATGTTAATGCATCGAGACAATAAGTGCAATTTAGCAAAACTTCTCCTGATGAACTGTTAATGTCCCTTTAAGCTATCCTTTCCAAGACAACAAATTAGTTTAGTTGCTATGAAAGCCTGTGAGGTGCGTTCGGAGATGAGAAGACACATGACCTGTTGATTTTTTAGTTTTTCTTTTTTTGAGTTTAGTGGCTGCTACAGTGCAACACGGAAATTGAAATTGATTTTAGTGTGGAATACTATGTGCAACAGGACGCACGTGACCCCCGACGTGATTTGAACACGCAACCTTCTGATCTGGAGTGAGACGCGCTACCGTTGCGCCACAAGGTTAACATGTATGCAAGGTGGGTGCCCTCAGGGTGCCATTTCAAAAAACAATCTAGTGTGCATGTAAGAAGGTTGTATCGAATAATTTGAGTGTTTTTACCTCGTAAAGTGTAAACCCTGTAGGAATTACAGCCGTTAATGTTGTTTATGGTAAAATGATTATAACTATCCATTAATTGCTGTGGCAGAAGCAAAAGCAGCAGCATAAAATTTGGGACCATGGAATAAATGTACCTAAAAATGCAAGTTTGAGCTGCAACAACTTTGTAATCAAGCATGTCTTAAGAGAGTGGTTGTACCTATGTTTAACGCATGAGGACAATAACTGCAATTTACCAAAGCTTTTCCTTATAAATTGTTACTGTCCCTTTAAGCTAGCCTTTCCAATAGAACGAAGAATTCGAGTTGCTCTGAAAGTGTGTGAGGCGTGTGCAAAGATCAGAAGACACATGGCTTGTTCATTTCTTAGTTTTTCTTCTTGCGAGTTTAGTGGCTGCTGCTGTGTTGCAAGGAAATTGAAATTGGTTTTAGTGTGGAATACTATGTTCAAAAGAAAGCGCTTGACCCCAACGTGATTTGAACACGCAACCTTCTGATCTGGGGTCAGACGCGCTACCGTTGCGCCACGAGGTCAAAACATGTACAAGTTGGGTGTCTGCAAGATGCCATTTTTAAAAAAGCAGTGGTACAATCTAGTGCGTGTAAAGAGGTTGTATTGAATAGTTTGAGGGTATTTACGTCGTAAAATGTGAACCGTGCAGGAATTACAGCCCTTTTCATTGTCCCTCCTGCTTCTAGGGGACCAAAAGTAATTGGACAAATAAAATCATTTGAAACAAATTCGTCATGTTAAGTACCTTGTTGCAAATCCTTTGCATTTGTTGACTGCGGTAAGTCTGTAACACATAGACACCACCAAACGCTGGGGATGTTCCCTGGTGATGCTCTGCCAGGCATGTACTGCAGCCATGTTTGCTTCCTGTTTTTTTTAGGGCACACTCAATTGTATTCCGTTTAGACTGTCTTGGCCCATCAAGACCTTTCCACTTTTTTGCCCTTAAAAACACCTTGATTGGTTTAGCAGTATGTTTGACGTCTTTGTCCTATTTCATGATAAAGTGCTTCTGAGTGAGATTTGAGGCAATATGCTGGATCTGAGTTGATAAGATGTATCTGTAGACTTCAGAATTCCTCCAGTTGCTGCCAACAACAGTCACATGATCAATAGAGACAAGTGAGCCAATTCCAGTGAGAACCATACATGCCCAAGCCATAACACTACCTCCACCATGTTTCACAGATGAGATTCTATAATTTGGGTCATGTGCAGTTCGTTTTCTCTCCATACTTTCCACTTTCCATGGCTTTCTTACAGATTAATCTTTGGTTTCATCTGGCCAAAAGACTATGTTCCATAGCTCCACTGGGGCTTTTTATGAATATTTATCACACTTGAGTCTTATATTGGAGCTGTTGCTACAGCAGCCTAGTGATGTTTATGGTAAAATAATTATAACTGTCCATAAATTGCTGTGGCAGCATCAAAAGCAGTAGTATAAATTTGGGGATATGGAAGAAATGTACCTATAAAAATGCAACTTTGAACTGCAATAACTTTGTAATGAAGCATGTCTTAAGATAGTGGTTGTAGCTATGTTAATGCATCGAGACAATAAGTGCAATTTAGCAAAACTTCTCCTGATGAACTGTTAATGTCCCTTTAAGCTATCCTTTCCAAGACAACAAATTAGTTTAGTTGCTATGAAAGCCTGTGAGGTGCGTTCGGAGATGAGAAGACACATGACCTGTTGATTTCTTAGTTTTTCTTTTTTTGAGTTTAGTGGCTGCTACAGTGCAACACGGAAATTGAAACTGATTTTAGTGTGGAATACTATGTGCAAAAGGAAGCACGTGACCCCGACGTGATTTGAACACGCAACCTTCTGATCTGGAGTCAGACGCGCTACCGTTGCACCACGAGGTCAACATGTATGCAAGATGGGTGCCCTCAGGGTGCCATTTCAAAAAACAATCTAGTGCGCATGTAAGAAGGTTGTATCGAATAATTTGAGTGTTTTTACCTCGTAAAGTGTAAACCCTGTAGGAATTACAGCCGTTAATGTTGTTTATGGTAAAATGATTATAACTATCCATTAATTGCTGTGGCAGAAGCAAAAGCAGCAGCATAAAATTTGGGACCATGGAATAAATGTACCTAAAAATGCAAGTTTGAGCTGCAACAACTTTGTAATCAAGCATGTCTTAAGAGAGTGGTTGTACCTATGTTTAACGCATGAGGACAATAACTGCAATTTACCAAATCTTTTCCTTATAAATTGTTACTGTCCCTTTAAGCTAGCCTTTCCAATAGAACGAAGAATTCGAGTTGCTCTGAAAGTGTGTGAGGCGTGTGCAAAGATCAGAAGACACACGGCTTGTTCATTTCTTAGTTTTTCTTCTTGCGAGTTTAGTGGCTGCTGCTGTGTTGCAAGGAAATTGAAATTGGTTTTAGTGTGGAATACTATGTTCAAAAGAAAGCGCATGACCCCGACGTGATTTGAACACGCAACCTTCTGATCTGGAGTCAGACGCGCTACCGTTGCGCCACGAGGTCAAAACGAGTACAAGTTGGGTGTCTGCAAGATGCCATTTTTAAAAAAGCAGTGGTACAATCTAGTGTGTGTAAAGAGGTTGTATTGAATAGTTTGAGGGTATTTACGTCGTAAAATGTGAACCGTGCAGGAATTACAGCCCTTTTCATTGTCCCTCCTGCTTCTAGGGGACCAAAAGTAATTGGACAAATAAAATCATTTGAAACAAATTCGTCATGTTAAGTACCTTGTTGCAAATCCTTTGCATTTGTTGACTGCCGTAAGTCTGTAACACATAGACACCACCAAACGCTGGGGATGTTCCCTGGTGATGCTCTGCCAGGCATGTACTGCAGCCATGTTTGCTTCCTGTTTTTTTTAGGGCACACTCAATTGTATTCCGTTTAGACTGACTTGGCCCATCAAGACCTTTCCACTTTTTTGCCCTTAAAAACACCTTGTTTGGTTTAGCAGTATGTTTGACGTCTTTGTCCTATTTCATGATAAAGTGCTTCTGAGTGAGATTTGAGGCAATATGCTGGATCTGAGTTGATAAGATGTATCTGTAGACTTCAGAATTCCTCCAGTTGCTGCCAACAACAGTCACATGATCAATAGAGACAAGTGAGCCAATTCCAGTGAGAACCATACACGCCCAAGCCATAACACTACCTCCACCATGTTTCACAGATGAGATTCTATAATTTGGGTCATGTGCAGTTCGTTTTCTCTCCATACTTTCCACTTTCCATGGCTTTCTTACAGATTAATCTTTGGTTTCATCTGGCCAAAAGACTATGTTCCATAGCTCCACTGGGGCTTTTTATGTATATTTATCACACTAACACCGGATCTTTGTGTTCTTGAGTCTTATATTGTAGCTGTTGCTACAGCAGCCTAGTGATGTTTATGGTAAAATAATTATAACTGTCCATAAATTGCTGTGGCAGCATCAAAAGCAGCAGTATAAATTTGGGGATATGGAAGAAATGTACCTATAAAAATGCAACTTTGAACTGCAATAACTTTGTAATGAAGCATGTCTTAAGAGAGTGGTTGTAGCTATGTTAATGCATCGAGACAATAAGTGCAATTTAGCAAAACTTCTCCTGATGAACTGTTAATGTCCCATTAAGCTATCCTTTCCAAGACAACAAATTAGTTTAGTTGCTATGAAAGCCTGTGAGGTGCGTTCGGAGATGAGAAGACACATGACCTGTTGATTTGTTAGTTTTTCTTTTTTTGAGTTTAGTGGCTGCTACAGTGCAACACGGAAATTGAAATTGATTTTAGTGTGGAATACTATGTGCAACAGGACGCACGTGACCCCGACGTGATTTGAACACGCAACCTTCTGATCTGGAGTCAGACGCGCTACCGTTGCGCCACAAGGTTAACATGTATGCAAGGTGGGTGCCCTCAGGGTGCCATTTCAAAAAACAATCTAGTGTGCATGTAAGAAGGTTGTATCGAATAATTTGAGTGTTTTTACCTCGTAAAGTGTAAACCCTGTAGGAATTACAGCCGTTAATGTTGTTTATGGTAAAATGATTATAACTATCCATTAATTGCTGTGGCAGAAGCAAAAGCAGCAGCATAAAATTTGGGACCATGGAATCAATGTACCTAAAAATGCAAGTTTGAGCTGCAACAACTTTGTAATCAAGCATGTCTTAAGAGAGTGGTTGTACCTATGTTTAACGCATGAGGACAATAACTGCAATTTACCAAAGCTTTTCCTTATAAATTGTTACTGTCCCTTTAAGCTAGCCTTTCCAATAGAACGAAGAATTCGAGTTGCTCTGAAAGTGTGTGAGGCGTGTGCAAAGATCAGAAGACACATGGCTTGTTCATTTCTTAGTTTTTCTTCTTGCGAGTTTAGTGGCTGCTGCTGTGTTGCAAGGAAATTGAAATTGGTTTTAGTGTGGAATACTATGTTCAAAAGAAAGCGCATGACCCCTACGTGATTTGAACACGCAACCTTCTGTCCTTGAGTCAGACGCGCTACCGTTGCGCCACGAGGTCAAAACATGTACAAGTTGGGTGTCTGCAAGATGCCATTTTTAAAAAAGCAGTGGTACAATCTAGTGCGTGTAAAGAGGTTGTATTGAATAGTTTGAGGGTATTTACGTCGTAAAATGTGAACCGTGCAGGAATTACAGCCCTTTTCATTGTCCCTCCTGCTTCTAGGGGACCAAAAGTAATTGGACAAATAAAATCATTTGAAACAAATTCGTCATGTTAAGTACCTTGTTGCAAATCCTTTGCATTTGTTGACTGCCGTAAGTCTGTAACACATAGACACCACCAAACGCTGGGGATGTTCCCTGGTGATGCTCTGCCAGGCATGTACTGCAGCCATGTTTGCTTCCTGTTTTTTTTAGGGCACACTCAATTGTATTCCGTTTAGACTGACTTGGCCCATCAAGACCTTTCCACTTTTTTGCCCTTAAAAACACCTTGATTGGTTTAGCAGTATGTTTGACGTCTTTGTCCTATTTCATGATAAAGTGCTTCTGAGTGAGATTTGAGGCAATATGCTGGATCTGAGTTGATAAGATGTATCTGTAGACTTCAGAATTCCTCCAGTTGCTGCCAACAACAGTCACATGATCAATAGAGACAAGTGAGCCAATTCCAGTGAGAACCATACATGCCCAAGCCATAACACTACCTCCACCATGTTTCACAGATGAGATTCTATAATTTGGGTCATGTGCAGTTCGTTTTCTCTCCATACTTTCCACTTTCCATGGCTTTCTTACAGATTAATCTTTGGTTTCATCTGGCCAAAAGACTATGTTCCATAGCTCCACTGGGGCTTTTTATGAATACTTATCACACTAAAACCGGATCTTTGTGTTCTTGAGTCTTATATTGGAGCTGTTGCTACAGCAGCCTAGTGATGTTTATGGTAAAATAATTATAACTGTCCATAAATTGCTGTGGCAGCATCAAAAGCAGCAGTATAAATTTGGGGATATGGAAGAAATGTAGCTATAAAAATGCAACTTTGAACTGCAATAACTTTGTAATGAAGCATGTCTTAAGAGAGTGGTTGTAGCTATGTTAATGCATCGAGACAATAAGTGCAATTTAGCAAAACTTCTCCTGATGAACTGTTAATGTCCCTTTAAGCTATCCTTTCCAAGACAACAAATTAGTTTAGTTGCTATGAAAGCCTGTGACGTGCGTTCGGAGACGAGAAGACACATGACCTGTTGATTTCTTAGTTTTTCTTTTTTTGAGTTTAGTGGCTGCTACAGTGCAACACGGAAATTGAAATTGATTTTAGTGTGGAATACTATGTGCAAAAGGAAGCATGTAACCCCGACGTGATTTGAACACGCAACCTTCTGATCTGGAGTCAGACGCGCTACCGTTGCACCACGAGGTCAACATGTATGCAAGGTGGGTGCCCTCAGGGTGCCATTTCAAAAAACAATCTAGTGCGCATGTAAGAAGGTTGTATCGAATAATTTGAGTGTTTTTACCTCGTAAAGTGTAAACCCTGTAGGAATTACAGCCGTTAATGTTGTTTATGGTAAAATGATTATAACTATCCATTAATTGCTGTGGCAGAAGCAAAAGCAGCAGCATAAAATTTGGGACCATGGAATAAATGTACCTAAAAATGCAAGTTTGAGCTGCAACAACTTTGTAATCAAGCATGTCTTAAGAGAGTGGTTGTACCTATGTTTAACGCATGAGGACAATAACTGCAATTTACCAAACCTTTTCCTTATAAATTGTTACTGTCCCTTTAAGCTAGCCTTTCCAATAGAACGAAGAATTCGAGTTGCTCTGAAAGTGTGTGAGGCGTGTGCAAAGATCAGAAGACACATGGCTTGTTCATTTCTTAGTTTTTCTTCTTGCGAGTTTAGTGGCTGCTGCTGTGTTGCAAGGAAATTGAAATTGGTTTTAGTGTGGAATACTATGTTCAAAAGAAAGCGCATGACCCCGACGTGATTTGAACACACAACCTTCTGATCTGGAGTCAGACGCGCTACCGTTGCGCCACGAGGTCAAAACGTGTACATATTGGGTGTCTGCAAGATGCCATTTTTAAAAAAGCAGTGGTACAATCTAGTGCGTGTAAAGAGGTTGTATTGAATAGTGTGAGGGTATTTACGTCGTAAAATGTGAACCGTGCAGGAATTACAGCCCTTTTCATTGTCCCTCCTGCTTCTAGGGAACCAAAAGTAATTGGACAAATAAAATCATTTGAAACAAATTCGTCATGTTAAGTACCTTGTTGCAGATCCTTTGCATTTGTTGACTGCCATAAGTCTGTAACACATAGACACCACCAAACGCTGGGGATGTTCCCTGGTGATGCTCTGCCAGGCATGTACTGCAGCCATGTTTGCTTTCTGTTTTTTTTAGGGCACACTCAATTGTATTCCGTTTAGACTGACTTGGCCTATCAAGACCTTTCCACTTTTTTGCCCTTAAAAACACCTTGGTTGGTTTAGCAGTATGTTTGACGTCTTTGTCCTATTTCATGATAAAGTGCTTCTGAGTGAGATTTGAGGCAATATGCTGGATCTGAGTTGATAAGATGTATCTGTAGACTTCAGAATTCCTCCAGTTGCTGCCAACAACAGTCACATGATCAATAGAGACAAGTGAGCCAATTCCAGTGAGAACCATACATGCCCAAGCCATAACACTACCTCCACCATGTTTCACAGATGAGATTCTATAATTTGGGTCATGTGCAGTTCGTTTTCTCTCCATACTTTCCACTTTCCATGGCTTTCTTACAGATTAATCTTTGGTTTCATCTGGCCAAAAGACTATGTTCCATAGCTCCACTGGGGCTTTTTATGTATATTTATCACACTAAAACCGGATCTTTGTGTTCTTGAGTCCTATATTGGAGCTGTTGCTACAGCAGCCTAGTGATGTTTATGGTAAAATAATTATAACTGTCCATAAATTGCTGTGGCAGCATCAAAAGCAGCAGTATAAATTTGGGGATATGGAAGAAATGTACCTATAAAAATGCAACTTTGAACTGCAATAACTTTGTAATGAAGCATGTCTTAAGATAGTGGTTGTAGCTATGTTAATGCATCGAGACAATAAGTGCAATTTAGCAAAACTTCTCCTGATGAACTGTTAATGTCCCTTTAAGCTATCCTTTCCAAGACAACAAATTAGTTTAGTTGCTATGAAAGCCTGTGAGGTGCGTTCGGAGATGAGAAGACACATGACCTGTTGATTTCTTAGTTTTTCTTTTTTTGAGTTTAGTGGCTGCTACAGTGCAACACGGAAATTGAAATTGATTTTAGTGTGGAATACTATGTGCAACAGGACGCACGTGACCCCGACGTGATTTGAACACGCAACCTTCTGATCTGGAGTCAGACGCGCTACCGTTGCGCCACAAGGTTAACATGTATGCAAGGTGGGTGCCCTCAGGGTGCCATTTCAAAAAACAATCTAGTGTGCATGTAAGAAGGTTGTATCGAATAATTTGAGTGTTTTTACCTCGTAAAGTGTAAACCCTGTAGGAATTACAGCCGTTAATGTTGTTTATGGTAAAATGATTATAACTATCCATTAATTGCTGTGGCAGAAGCAAAAGCAGCAGCATAAAATTTGGGACCATGGAATAAATGTACCTAAAAATGCAAGTTTGAGCTGCAACAACTTTGTAATCAAGCATGTCTTAAGAGAGTGGTTGTACCTATGTTTAACGCATGAGGACAATAACTGCAATTTACCAAAGCTTTTCCTTATAAATTGTTACTGTCCCTTTAAGCTAGCCTTTCCAATAGAACGAAGAATTCGAGTTGCTCTGAAAGTGTGTGAGGCGTGTGCAAAGATCAGAAGACACATGGCTTGTTCATTTCTTAGTTTTTCTTCTTGCGAGTTTAGTGGCTGCTGCTGTGTTGCAAGGAAATTGAAATTGGTTTTAGTGTGGAATACTATGTTCAAAAGAAAGCGCATGACCCCGACGTGATTTGAACACGCAACCTTCTGATCTGGAGTCAGACGCGCTACCGTTGCGCCACGAGGTCAAAACATGTACAAGTTGGGTGTCTGCAAGATGCCATTTTTAAAAAAGCAGTGGTACAATCTAGTGCGTGTAAAGAGGTTGTATTGAATAGTTTGAGGGTATTTACGTCGTAAAATGTGAACCGTGCAGGAATTACAGCCCTTTTCATTGTCCCTCCTGCTTCTAGGGGACCAAAAGTAATTGGACAAATAAAATCATTTGAAACAAATTCGTCATGTTAAGTACCTTGTTGCAAATCCTTTGCATTTGTTGACTGCCGTAAGTCTGTAACACATAGACACCACCAAACGCTGGGGATGTTCCCTGGTGATGCTCTGCCAGGCATGTACTGCAGCCATGTTTGCTTCCTGTTTTTTTTAGGGCACACTCAATTGTATTCCGTTTAGACTGACTTGGCCCATCAAGACCTTTCCACTTTTTTGCCCTTAAAAACACCTTGATTGGTTTAGCAGTATGTTTGACGTCTTTGTCCTATTTCATGATAAAGTGCTTCTGAGTGAGATTTGAGGCAATATGCTGGATCTGAGTTGATAAGATGTATCTGTAGACTTCAGAATTCCTCCAGTTGCTGCCAACAACAGTCACATGATCAATAGAGACAAGTGAGCCAATTCCAGTGAGAACCATACATGCCCAAGCCATAACACTACCTCCACCATGTTTCACAGATGAGATTCTATAATTTGGGTCATGTGCAGTTCGTTTTCTCTCCATACTTTCCACTTTCCATGGCTTTCTTACAGATTAATCTTTGGTTTCATCTGGCCAAAAGACTATGTTCCATAGCTCCACTGGGGCTTTTTATGAATATTTATCACACTTGAGTCTTATATTGGAGCTGTTGCTACAGCAGCCTAGTGATGTTTATGGTAAAATAATTATAACTGTCCATAAATTGCTGTGGCAGCATCAAAAGCAGTAGTATAAATTTGGGGATATGGAAGAAATGTACCTATAAAAATGCAACTTTGAACTGCAATAACTTTGTAATGAAGCATGTCTTAAGATAGTGGTTGTAGCTATGTTAATGCATCGAGACAATAAGTGCAATTTAGCAAAACTTCTCCTGATGAACTGTTAATGTCCCTTTAAGCTATCCTTTCCAAGACAACAAATTAGTTTAGTTGCTATGAAAGCCTGTGAGGTGCGTTCGGAGATGAGAAGACACATGACCTGTTGATTTCTTAGTTTTTCTTTTTTTGAGTTTAGTGGCTGCTACAGTGCAACACGGAAATTGAAACTGATTTTAGTGTGGAATACTATGTGCAAAAGGAAGCACGTGACCCCGACGTGATTTGAACACGCAACCTTCTGATCTGGAGTCAGACGCGCTACCGTTGCGCCACGAGGTCAACATGTGTGCAAGGTGGGTGCCCTCAGGGTGCCATTTCAAAAAACAATCTAGTGCGCATGTAAGAAGGTTGTATCGAATAATTTGAGTGTTTTTACCTCGTAAAGTGTAAACCCTGTAGGAATTACAGCCGTTAATGTTGTTTATGGTAAAATGATTATAACTATCCATTAATTGCTGTGGCAGAAGCAAAAGCAGCAGCATAAAATTTGGGACCATGGAATAAATGTACCTAAAAATGCAAGTTTGAGCTGCAACAACTTTGTGATCAAGCATGTCTTAAGAGAGTGGTTGTACCTATGTTTAACACATGAGGACAATAACTGCAATTTACCAAAGCTTTTCCTTATAAATTGTTACTGTCCCTTTAAGCTAGCCTTTCCAATAGAACGAAGAATTCGAGTTGCTCTGAAAGTGTGTGAGGCGTGTGCAAAGATCAGAAGACACATGGCTTGTTCATTTCTTAGTTTTTCTTCTTGCGAGTTTAGTGGCTGCTGCTGTGTTGCAAGGAAATTGAAATTGGTTTTAGTGTGGAATACTATGTTCAAAAGAAAGCGCATGACCCCGACGTGATTTGAACACACAACCTTCTGATCTGGAGTCAGACGCGCTACCGTTGCGCCACGAGGTCAAAACGTGTACAAGTTGGGTGTCTGCAAGATGCCATTTTTAAAAAAGCAGTGGTACAATCTAGTGCGTGTAAAGAGGTTGTATTGAATAGTTTGAGGGTATTTACGTCGTAAAATGTGAACCGTGCAGGAATTACAGCCCTTTTCATTGTCCCTCCTGCTTCTAGGGGACCAAAAGTAATTGGACAAATAAAATCATTTGAAACAAATTCGTCATGTTAAGTACCTTGTTGCAAATCCTTTGCATTTGTTGACTGCCGTAAGTCTGTAACACATAGACACCACCAAACGCTGGGGATGTTCCCTGGTGATGCTCTGCCAGGCATGTACTGCAGCCATGTTTGCTTCCTGTTTTTTTTAGGGCACACTCAATTGTATTCCGTTTAGACTGACTTGGCCCATCAAGACCTTTCCACTTTTTTGCCCTTAAAAACACCTTGATTGGTTTAGCAGTATGTTTGACGTCTTTGTCCTATTTCATGATAAAGTGCTTCTGAGTGAGACTTGAGGCAATATGCTGGATCTGAGTTGATAAGATGTATCTGTAGACTTCAGAATTCCTCCAGTTGCTGCCAACAACAGTCACATGATCAATAGAGACAAGTGAGCCAATTCCAGTGAGAACCATACATGCCCAAGCCATAACACTACCTCCACCATGTTTCACAGATGAGATTCTATAATTTGGGTCATGTGCAGTTCGTTTTCTTTCCATACTTTCCACTTTCCATGGCTTTCTTACAGATTAATCTTTGGTTTCATCTGGCCAAAAGACTATGTTCCATAGCTCCACTGGGGCTTTTTATGAATATTTATCACACTAAAACCGGATCTTTGTGTTCTTGAGTCTTATATTGGAGCTGTTGCTACAGCAGCCTAGTGATGTTTATGGTAAAATAATTATAACTGTCCATAAATTGCTGTGGCAGCATCAAAAGCAGCAGTATAAATTTGGGGATATGGAAGAAATGTACCTATAAAAATGCAACTTTGAACTGCAATAACTTTGTAATGAAGCATGTCTTAAGAGAGTGGTTGTAGCTATGTTAATGCATCGAGACAATAAGTGCAATTTAGCAAAACTTCTCCTGATGAACTGTTAATGTCCCTTTAAGCTATCCTTTCCAAGACAACAAATTAGTTTAGTTGCTATGAAAGCCTGTGAGGTGCGTTCGGAGATGAGAAGACACATGACCTGTTGATTTCTTAGTTTTTCTTTTTTTGAGTTTAGTGGCTGCTACAGTGCAACACGGAAATTGAAATTGATTTTAGTGTGGAATACTATGTGCAAAAGGAAGCATGTGACCCCGACGTGATTTGAACACGCAACCTTCTGATCTGGAGTCAGACGCGCTACCGTTGCGCCACGAGGTCAACATGTATGCAAGGTGGGTGCCCTCAGGGTGCCATTTCAAAAAACAATCTAGTGCGCATGTAAGAAGGTTGTATCGAATAATTTGAGTGTTTTTACCTCGTAAAGTGTAAACCCTGTAGGAATTACAGCCGTTAATGTTGTTTATGGTAAAATGATTATAACTATCCATTAATTGCTGTGGCAGAAGCAAAAGCAGCAGCATAAAATTTGGGACCATGGAATAAATGTAGCTAAAAATGCAAGTTTGAGCTGCAACAACTTTGTAATCAAGCATGTCTTAAGAGAGTGGTTGTACCTATGTTTAACGCATGAGGACAATAACTGCAATTTACCAAAGCTTTTCCTTATAAATTGTTACTGTCCCTTTAAGCTAGCCTTTCCAATAGAACGAAGAATTCGAGTTGCTCTGAAAGTGTGTGAGGCGTGTGCAAAAATCAGAAGACACATGGCTTGTTCATTTCTTAGTTTTTCTTCTTGCGAGTTTAGTGGCTGCTGCTGTGTTGCAAGAAAATTGAAATTGGTTTTAGTGTGGAATACTATGTTCAAAAGAAAGCGCATGACCCCGATGTGATTTGAACACGCAACCTTCTGATCTGGAGTCAGAAGCGCTACCGTTGCGCCACGAGGTCAAAACGTGTACAAGATGGGTGTCTGCACGATGCCATTTTTAAAAAAGAAGTGGTACAATCTAGTGCGTGTAAAGAGGTTGTATTGAATAGTTTGAGGGTATTTACGTCGTAAAATGTGAACCGTGCAGGAATTACAGCCCTTTTCATTGTCCCTCCTGCTTCTAGGGGACCAAAAGTAATTGGACAAATAAAATCATTTCAAACAAATTCGTCATGTTAAGTACCTTGTTGCAAATCCTTTGCATTTGTTGACTGCCGTAAGTCTGTAACACATAGACACCACCAAACGCTGGGGATGTTCCCTGGTGATGCTCTGCCAGGCATGTAGTGCAGCCATGTTTGCTTCCTGTTTTTTTTAGGGCACACTCAATTGTATTCCGTTTAGACTGACTTGGCCCATCAAGACCTTTCCACTTTTTTGCCCTTAAAAACACCTTGGTTGGTTTAGCAGTATGTTTGACGTCTTTGTCCTATTTCATGATAAAGTGCTTCTGAGTGAGATTTGAGGCAATATGCTGGATCTGAGTTGATAAGATGTATCTGTAGACTTCAGAATTCCTCCAGTTGCTGCCAACAACAGTCACATGATCAATAGAGACAAGTGAGCCAATTCCAGTGAGAACCATACATGCCCAAGCCATAACACTACCTCCACCATGTTTCACAGATGAGATTCTATAATTTGGGTCATGTGCAGTTCGTTTTCTCTCCATACTTTCCACTTTCCATGGCTTTCTTACAGATTAATCTTTGGTTTCATCTGGCCAAAAGACTATGTTCCATAGCTCCACTGGGGCTTTTTATGTATATTTATCACACTAAAACCGGATCTTTGTGTTCTTGAGTCTTATATTGGAGCTGTTGCTACAGCAGCCTAGTGATGTTTATGGTAAAATAATTATAACTGTCCATAAATTGCTGTGGCAGCATCAAAAGCAGCAGTATAAATTTGGGGATATGGAAGAAATGTACCTATAAAAATGCAACTTTGAACTGCAATAACTTTGTAATGAAGCATGTCTTAAGAGAGTGGTTGTAGCTATGTTAATGCATCGAGACAATAAGTGCAATTTAGCAAAACTTCTCCTGATGAACTGTTAATGTCCCTTTAAGCTATCCTTTCCAAGACAACAAATTAGTTTAGTTGCTATGAAAGCCTGTGAGGTGCGTTCGGAGATGAGAAGACACATGACCTGTTGATTTCTTAGTTTTTCTTTTTTTGAGTTTAGTGGCTGCTACAGTGCAACACGGAAATTGAAATTGATTTTAGTGTGGAATACTATGTGCAAAAGGAAGCACGTGACCCCGACGTGATTTGAACACGCAACCTTCTGATCTGGAGTAAGACGCGCTACCGTTGCGCCACGATGTCAACATGTATGCAAAATGGGTGCCCTCAGGTTGCCATTTCAAAAAACAATCTAGTGCGCATGTAAGAAGGTTGTATCGAATAATTTGAGTGTTTTTACCTCGTAAAGTGTAAACCCTGTAGGAATTACAGCCGTTAATGTTGTTTATGGTAAAATGATTATAACTATCCATTAATTGCTGTGGCAGAAGCAAAAGCAGCAGCATAAAATTTGGGACCATGGAATAAATGTACCTAAAAATGCAATTTTGAGCTGCAACAACTTTGTAATCAAGCATGTCTTAAGAGAGTGGTTGTACCTATGTTTAACGCATGAGGACAATAACTACAATTTACCAAAGCTTTTCCTTATAAATTGTTGCTGTCCCTTTAAGCTAGCCTTTCCAATAGAACGAAGAATTCGAGTTGCTCTGAAAGTGTGTGAGGTGTGTGCAAAGATCAGAAGACACATGGCTTGTTCATTTCTTAGTTTTTCTTCTTGAGAGTTTAGTGGCTGCTGCTTTGTTGCAAGGAAATTGAAATTGGTTTTAGTGTGGAATACTATGTTCAAAAGAAAGCGCATGACCCCGACGTGATTTGAACACGCAACCTTCTGATCTGGAGTCAGACGCGCTACCGTTGCGCCACGAGGTCAAAACGTGCACAACTTGGGTGTCTGCAAGATGCCATTTTTAAAAAAGCAGTGGTACAATCTAGTGCGTGTAAAGAGGTTGTATTGAATAGTTTGAGGGTATTTACGTCGTAAAATGTGAACCGTGCAGGAATTACAGCCCTTTTCATTGTCCCTCCTGCTTCTAGGGGACCAAAAGTAATTGGACAAATAAAATCATTTGAAACAAATTCGTCATGTTAAGTACCTTGTTGCAAATCCTTTGCATTTGTTGACTGCCGTAAGTCTGTAACACATAGACACCACCAAACGCTGGGGATGTTCCCTGGTGATGCTCTGCCAGGCATGTACTGCAGCCATGTTTGCTTTCTGTTTTTTTTAGGGCACACTCAATTGTATTCCGTTTAGACTGACTTGGCCCATCAAGACCTTTCCACTTTTTTGCCCTTAAAAACACCTTGGTTGGTTTAGCAGTATGTTTGACGTCTTTGCCCTATTTCATGATAAAGTGCTTCTGAGTGAGATTTGAGGCAATATGCTGGATCTGAGTTGATAAGATGTATCTGTAGACTTCAGAATTCCTCCAGTTGCTGCCAACAACAGTCACATGATCAATAGAGACAAGTGAGCCAATTCCAGTGAGAACCATACATGCCCAAGCCATAACACTACCTCCACCATGTTTCACAGATGAGATTCTATAATTTGGGTCATGTGCAGTTCGTTTTCTCTCCATACTTTCCACTTTCCATGGCTTTCTTACAGATTAATCTTTGGTTTCATCTGGCCAAAAGACTATGTTCCATAGCTCCACTGGGGCTTTGTATGTATATTTATCACACTAAAACCGGATCTTTGTGTTCTTGAGTCTTATATTGGAGCTGTTGCTACAGCAGCCTAGTGATGTTTATGGTAAAATAATTATAACTGTCCATAAATTGCTGTGGCAGCATCAAAAGCAGCAGTATAAATCTGGGGATATGGAAGAAATGTACCTATAAAAATGCAACTTTGAACTGCAATAACTTTGTAATGAAGCATGTCTTAAGAGAGTGGTTGTAGCTATGTTAATGCATCGAGACAATAAGTGCAATTTAGCAAAACTTCTCCAGATGAACTGTTAATGTCCCTTTAAGCTATCCTTTCCAAGACAACAAATTAGTTTAGTTGCTATGAAAGCCTGTGAGGTGCGTTCGGAGATGAGAAGACACATGATCTGTTGATTTCTTAGTTTTTCTTTTTTTGAGTTTAGTGGCTGCTACAGTGCAACACGGAAATTGAAATTGATTTTAGTGTGGAATACTATGTGCGAAAGAAAGCACGTGACCCCGACGTGATTTGAACACGCAACCTTCTAATCTGGAGTCAGACGCGCTACCGTTGAGCCACGAGGTCAACACGTACGCAAGGTGTGTGCCCTCAGGGTGCCATTTCAAAAAACAATCTAGTGCGCATGTAAGGAGGTTGTATCGAATAATTTGAGTGTTTTTACCTCGTAAAGTGTAAACCCTGTAGGAATTACAGCCGTTAATGTTGTTTATGGTAAAATGATTATAACTATCCATTAATTGCTGTGGCAGAAGCAAAAGCAGCAGCATAAAATTTGGGACCATGGAATAAATGTACCTAAAAATGCAAGTTTGATCTTCAACAACTTTGTAATCAAGCATGTCTTAAGAGAGTGGTTGTACCTATGTTTAACGCATGAGGACAATAACTGCAATTTACCAAAGCTTTTCCTTATAAATTGTTACTGTCCCTTTAAGCTAGCCTTTCCAATAGAACGAAGAATTCGAGTTGCTCTAAAACTGTGTGAGGTGTGTGCAAAAATCAGAAGACACATGGCTTGTTCATTTCTTAGTTTTTCTTCTTGCGAGTTTAGTGGCTGCTGCTGTGTTGCAAGGAAATTGAAATTGGTTTTAGTGTGGAATACTATGTTCAAAAGAAAGCGCATGAACCCGACGTGATTTGAACACGCAACCTTCTGATCTGGAATCAGACGCGCTACCGTTGCGCCACGAGGTCAAAACGTGTACAACTTGGGTGTCTGCAAGATGCCATTTTTAAAAAAGCAGTGGTACAATCTAGTGCGTGTAAAGAGGTTGTATTGAATAGTTTGAGGGTATTTACGTCGTAAAATGTGAACGGTGCAGGAATTACAGCCCTTTTCATTGTCCCTCCTGCTTCTAGGGGACCAAAAGTAATTGGACAAATAAAATCATTTGAAACAAATTCGTCATGTTAAGTACCTTGTTGCAAATCCTTTGCATTTGTTGACTGCCGTAAGTCTGTAACACATAGACACCACCAAACGCTGGGGATGTTCCCTGGTGATGCTCTGCCAGGCATGTACTGCAGCCATGTTTGCTTTCTGTTTTTTTTAGGGCACACTCAATTGTATTCCGTTTAGACTGACTTGGCCCATCAAGACCTTTCCACTTTTTTGCCCTTAAAAACACCTTGGTTGGTTTAGCAGTATGTTTGACGTCTTTGTCCTATTTCATGATAAAGTGCTTCTGAGTGAGATTTGAGGCAATATGCTGGATCTGAGTTGATAAGATGTATCTGTAGACTTCAGAATTCCTCCAGTTGCTGCCAACAACAGTCACATGATCAATAGAGACAAGTGAGCCAATTCCAGTGAGAACCATACATGCCCAAGCCATAACACTACCTCCACCATGTTTCACAGATGAGATTCTATAATTTGGGTCATGTGCAGTTCGTTTTCTCTCCATACTTTCCACTTTCCATGGCTTTCTTACAGATTAATCTTTGGTTTCATCTGGCCAAAAGACTATGTTCCATAGCTCCACTGGGGCTTTGTATGTATATTTATCACACTAAAACCGGATCTTTGTGTTCTTGAGTCTTATATTGGAGCTGTTGCTACAGCAGCCTAGTGATGTTTATGGTAAAATAATTATAACTGTCCATAAATTGCTGTGGCAGCATCAAAAGCAGCAGTATAAATTTGGGGATATGGAAGAAATGTAACTATAAAAATGCAACTTTGAACTGCAATAACTTTGTAATGAAGCATGTCTTAAGAGAGTGGTTGTAGCTATGTTAATGCATCGAGACAATAAGTGCAATTTAGCAAAACTTCTCCTGATGAACTGTTAATGTCCCTTTAAGCTATCCTTTCCAAGACAACAAATTAGTTTAGTTGCTATGAAAGCCTGTGAGGTGCGTTCGGAGATGAGAAGACACATGACCTGTTGATTTCTTAGTTTTTCTTTTTTTGAGTTTAGTGGCTGCTACAGTGCAACACGGAAATTGAAATTGATTTTAGTGTGGAATACTATGTGCAAAAGAAAGCACGTGACCCCGACGTGATTTGAACACGCAACCTTCTAATCTGGAGTCAGACGCGCTACCGTTGAGCCACGAGGTCAACATGTACGCAAGGTGTGTGCCCTCAGGGTGCCATTTCAAAAAACAATCTAGTGCGCATGTAAGGAGGTTGTATCGAATAATTTGAGTGTTTTTACCTCGTAAAGTGTAAACCCTGTAGGAATTACAGCCGTTAATGTTGTTTATGGTAAAATGATTATAACTATCCATTAATTGCTGTGGCAGAAGCAAAAGCAGCAGCATAAAATTAGGGACCATGGAATAAGTGTACCTAAAAATGCAAGTTTGAGCTGCAACAACTTTGTAATCAAGCATGTCTTAAGAGAGTGGTTGTACCTATGTTTAACGCATGAAGACAATAACTGCAATTTACCAAAGCTTTTCCTTATAAATTGTTACTGTCCCTTTAAGCTAGCCTTTCCAATAGAACGAAGAATTCGAGTTGCTCTGAAAGTGTGTGAGGTGTGTGCAAAGATCAGAAGACACATGGCTTGTTCATTTCTTAGTTTTTCTTCTTGAGAGTTTAGTGGCTGCTGCTTTGTTGCAAGGAAATTGAAATTGGTTTTAGTGTGGAATACTATGTTCAAAAGAAAGCGCATGACCCCGACGTGATTTGAACACGCAACCTTCTGATCTGGAGTCAGACGCGCTACCGTTGCGCCACGAGGTCAAAACATGCACAATTCGGGTGTCTGCAAGATGCCATTTTTAAAAAAGCAGTGGTACAATCTAGTGCGTGTAAAGAGGTTGTATTGAATAGTTTGAGGGTATTTACGTCGTAAAATGTGAACCGTGCAGGAATTACAGCCCTTTTCATTGTCCCTCCTGCTTCTAGGGGACCAAAAGTAATTGGACAAATAAAATCATTTGAAACAAATTCGTCATGTTAAGTACCTTGTTGCAAATCCTTTGCATTTGTTGACTGCCGTAAGTCTGTAACACATAGACACCACCAAACGCTGGGGATGTTCCCTGGTGATGCTCTGCCAGGCATGTACTGCAGCCATGTTTGCTTCCTGTTTTTTTTAGGGCACACTCAATTGTATTCCGTTTAGACTGACTTGGCCCATCAAGACCTTTCCACTTTTTTGCCCTTAAAAACACCTTGGTTGGTTTAGCAGTATGTTTGACGTCTTTGTCCTATTTCATGATAAAGTGCTTCTGAGTGAGATTTGAGGCAATATGCTGGATCTGAGTTGATAAGATGTATCTGTAGACTTCAGAATTCCTCCAGTTGCTGCCAACAACAGTCACATGATCAATAGAGACAAGTGAGCCAATTCCAGTGAGAACCATACATGCCCAAGCCATAACACTACCTCCACCATGTTTCACAGATGAGATTCTATAATTTGGGTCATGTGCAGTTCGTTTTCTCTCCATACTTTCCACTTTCCATGGCTTTCTTACAGATTAATCTTTGGTTTCATCTGGCCAAAAGTCTATGTTCCATAGCTCCACTGGGGCTTTGTATGTATATTTATCACACTAAAACCGGATCTTTGTGTTCTTGAGTCTTATATTGGAGCTGTTGCTACAGCAGCCTAGTGATGTTTATGGTAAAATAATTATAACTGTCCATAAATTGCTGTGGCAGCATCAAAAGCAGCAGTATAAATTTGGGGATATGGAAGAAATGTACCTATAAAAATGCAACTTTGAACTGCAATAACTTTGTAATGAAGCATGTCTTAAGAGTGTGGTTGTAGCTATGTTAATGCATCGAGACAATAAGTGCAATTTAGCAAAACTTCTCCTGATGAACTGTTAATGTCCCTTTAAGCTATCCTTTCCAAGACAACAAATTAGTTTAGTTGCTATGAAAGCCTGTGAGGTGCGTTCGGAGATGAGAAGACACATGACCTGTTGATTTCTTAGTTTTTCTTTTTTTGAGTTTAGTGGCTGCTACAGTGCAACACGGAAATTGAAATTGATTTTAGTGTGGAATACTATGTGCAAACGAAAGCACGTGACCCCGACGTGATTTGAACACGCAACCGTCTGATCTGGAGTCAGACGCGCTACCGTTGCGCCACGAGGTCGACACGTATGCAATGTGGGTGCCCTCAGGGTGCCATTACAAAAAACAATCTAGTGCGCATGTAAGGAGGTTGTATCGAATAATTTGAGTGTTTTTACCTCGTAAAGTGTAAACCCTGCAGAAATTACAGCCGTTAATGTTGTTTATGGTAAAATGATTATAACTATCCATTAATTGCTGTGGTAGAAGCAAAAGCAGCAGCATAAAATTTGGGACCATGGAATAAATGTACCTAAAAATGCAAGTTTGATCTTCAACAACTTTGTAATCAAGCATGTCTTAAGAGAGTGGTTGTACCTATGTTTAACGCATGAGGACAATAACTGCAATTTACCAAAGCTTTTCCTTATAAATTGTTACTGTCCCTTTAAGCTAGCCTTTCCAATAGAACGAAGAATTCGAGTTGCTCTAAAACTGTGTGAGGTGTGTGCAAAAATCAGAAGACACATGGCTTGTTCATTTCTTAGTTTTTCTTCTTGCGAGTTTAGTGGCTGCTGCTGTGTTGCAAGGAAATTGAAATTGGTTTTAGTGTGGAATACTATGTTCAAAAGAAAGCGCATGAACCCGACGTGATTTGAACACGCAACCTTCTGATCTGGAATCAGACGCGCTACCGTTGCGCCACGAGGTCAAAACGTGTACAACTTGGGTGTCTGCAATATGCCATTTTTAAAAAAGCAGTGGTACAATCTAGTGCGTGTAAAGAGGTTGTATTGAATAGTTTGAGGGTATTTACGTCGTAAAATGTGAACCGTGCAGGAATTACAGCCCTTTTCATTGTCCCTCCTGCTTCTAGGGGACCAAAAGTAATTGGACAAATAAAATCATTTGAAACAAATTCGTCATGTTAAGTACCTTGTTGCAAATCCTTTGCATTTGTTGACTGCCGTAAGTCTGTAACACATAGACACCACCAAACGCTGGGGATGTTCCCTGGTGATGCTCTGCCAGGCATGTACTGCAGCCATGTTTGCTTCCTGTTTTTTTTAGGGCACACTCAATTGTATTCCGTTTAGACTGACTTGGCCCATCAAGACCTTTCCACTTTTTTGCCCTTAAAAACACCTTGGTTGGTTTAGCAGTATGTTTGACGTCTTTGTCCTATTTCATGATAAAGTGCTTCTGAGTGAGATTTGAGGCAATATGCTGGATCTGAGTTGATAAGATGTATCTGTAGACTTCAGAATTCCTCCAGTTGCTGCCAACAACAGTCACATGATCAATAGAGACAAGTGAGCCAATTCCAGTGAGAACCATACATGCCCAAGCCATAACACTACCTCCACCATGTTTCACAGATGAGATTCTATAATTTGGGTCATGTGCAGTTCGTTTTCTCTCCATACTTTCCACTTTCCATGGCTTTCTTACAGATTAATCTTTGGTTTCATCTGGCCAAAAGACTATGTTCCATAGCTCCACTGGGGCTTTGTATGTATATTTATCACACTAAAACCGGATCTTTGTGTTCTTGAGTCTTATATTGGAGCTGTTGCTACAGCAGCCTAGTGATGTTTATGGTAAAATAATTATAACTGTCCATAAATTGCTGTGGCAGCATCAAAAGCAGCAGTATAAATTTGGGGATATGGAAGAAATGTACCTATAAAAACGCAACTTTGAACTGCAATAACTTTGTAATGAAGCATGTCTTAAGAGAGTGGTTGTAGCTATGTTAATGCATCGAGACAATAAGTGCAATTTAGCAAAACTTCTCCTGATGAACTGTTAATGTCCCTTTAAGCTATCCTTTCCAAGACAACAAATTAGTTTAGTTGCTATGAAAGCCTGTGAGGTGCGTTCGGAGATGAGAAGACACATGACCTGTTGATTTCTTAGTTTTTCTTTTTTTGAGTTTAGTGGCTGCTACAGTGCAACACGGAAATGGAAATTGATTTTAGTGTGGAATACTATGTGCAAAAGAAAGCACATGACCCCGACGTGATTTGAACACGCAACCTTCTGATCTGGAGTCAGACGCGCTACCATTGCGCTACGAGGTCGACACGTATGCAACGTGGGTGCCCTCAGGGTGCCATTACAAAAAACAATCCAGTGCGCATGTATGGAGGTTGTATCGAATAATTTGAGTGTTTTTACCTCGTAAAGTGTAAACCCTGCAGAAATTACAGCCGTTAATGTTGTTTATGGTAAAATGATTATAACTATCCATTAATTGCTGTGGTAGAAGCAAAAGCAGCAGCATAAAATTTGGGACCATGGAATAAATGTACCTAAAAATGCAAGTTTGAGCTGCAACAACTTTGTAATCAAGCATGTCTTAAGAGAGTGGTTGTACCTATGTTTAACGCATGAGGACAATAACTGCAATTTACCAAAGCTTTTTCTTATAAATTGTTACTGTCCCTTTAAGCTAGCCTTTCCAATAGAACAAAGAATTCGAGTTGCTCTGAAACTGTGTGAGGTGTGTGCAAAGATCAGAAGACACATGGCTTGTTAATTTCTTAGTTTTTCTTCTTGCGAGTTTAGTGGCTGCTGCTGTGTTGCAAGGAAATTGAAATTGGTTTTAGTGTGGAATACTATGTTCAAAAGAAAGCGCATGACCCCGACGTGATTTGAACACGCAACCTTCTGATCTGGAATCAGACGCTCCACCGTTGCGCCACGAGGTCAAAACGTGTACAACTTGGGTGTCTGCAATATGCCATTTTTAAAAAAGCAGTGGTACAATCTAGTGCGTGTAAAGAGGTTGTATTGAATAGTTTGAGGGTATTTACGTCGTAAAATGTGAACCGTGCAGGAATTACAGCCCTTTTCATTGTCCCTCCTGCTTCTAGGGGACCAAAAGTAATTGGACAAATAAAATCATTTGAAACAAATTCGTCATGTTAAGTACCTTGTTGCAAATCCTTTGCATTTGTTGACTGCCGTAAGTCTGTAACACATAGACACCACCAAACGCTGGGGATGTTCCCTGGTGATGCTCTGCCAGGCATGTACTGCAGCCATGTTTGCTTCCTGTTTTTTTTAGGGCACACTCAATTGTATTCCGTTTAGACTGACTTGGCCCATCAAGACCTTTCCACTTTTTTGCCCTTAAAAACACCTTGGTTGGTTTAGCAGTATGTTTGACGTCTTTGTCCTATTTCATGATAAAGTGCTTCTGAGTGAGATTTGAGGCAATATGCTGGATCTGAGTTGATAAGATGTATCTGTAGACTTCAGAATTCCTCCAGTTGCTGCCAACAACAGTCACATGATCAATAGAGACAAGTGAGCCAATTCCAGTGAGAACCATACATGCCCAAGCCATAACACTACCTCCACCATGTTTCACAGATGAGATTCTATAATTTGGGTCATGTGCAGTTCGTTTTCTCTCCATACTTTCCACTTTCCATGGCTTTCTTACAGATTAATCTTTGGTTTCATCTGGCCAAAAGACTATGTTCCATAGCTCCACTGGGGCTTTGTATGTATATTTATCACACTAAAACCGGATCTTTGTGTTCTTGAGTCTTATATTGGAGCTGTTGGTACAGCAGCCTAGTGATGTTTATGGTAAAATAATTATAACTGTCCATAAATTGCTGTGGCAGCATCAAAAGCAGCAGTATAAATTTGGGGATATGGAAGAAATGTACCTATAAAGACGCAACTTTGAACTGCAATAACTTTGTAATGAAGCATGTCTTAAGAGAGTGGTTGTAGCTATGTTAATGCATCGAGACAATAAGTGCAATTTAGCAAAACTTCTCCTGATGAACTGTTAATGTCCCTTTAAGCTATCCTTTCCAAGACAACAAATTAGTTTAGTTGCTATGAAAGCCTGTGAGGTGCGTTCGGAGATGAGAAGACACATGACCTGTTGATTTCTTAGTTTTTCTTTTTTTGAGTTTAGTGGCTGCTACAGTGCAACACGGAAATTGAAATTGATTTTAGTGTGGAATACTATGTGCAAAAGAAAGCACGTGACCCCGACGTGATTTGAACACGCAACCTTCTGATCTGGAGTCAGACGCGCTACCGTTGCGCCACGAGGTCGACACGTATGCAACGTGGGTGCCCTCAGGGTGCCATTACAAAAAACAATCTAGTGCGCATGTATGGAGGTTGTATCGAATAATTTGAGTGTTTTTACCTCGTAAAGTGTAAACCCTGCAGAAATTACAGCCGTTAATGTTGTTTATGGTAAAATGATTATAACTATCCATTAATTGCTGTGGTAGAAGCAAAAGCAGCAGCATAAAATTTGGGACCATGGAATAAATGTACCTAAAAATGCAAGTTTGAGCTGCAACAACTTTGTAATCAAGCATGTCTTAAGAGAGTGGTTGTACCTATGTTTAACGCATGAGGACAATAACTGCAATTTACCAAAGCTTTTCCTTGTAAATTGTTACTGTCCCTTTAAGCTAGCCTTTCCAATAGAACGAAGAATTCGAGTTGCTCTGAAACTGTGTGAGGTGTGTGCAAAAATCAGAAGACACATGGCTTGTTCATTTCTTAGTTTTTCTTCTTGCGAGTTTAGTGGCTGCTGCTGTGTTGCAAGGAAATTGAAATTGGTTTTAGTGTGGAATACTATGTTCAAAAGAAAGCGCATGACCCCGACGTGATTTGAACACGCAACCTTCTGATCTGGAATCAGACGCGCTACCGTTGCGCCACGAGGTCAAAACTTGTACAACTTGGGTGTCTGCAATATGCCATTTTTAAAAAAGCAGTGGTACAATCTAGTGCGTGTAAAGAGGTTGTATTGAATAGTTTGAGGGTATTTACGTCGTAAAATGTGAACCGTGCAGGAATTACAGCCCTTTTCATTGTCCCTCCTGCTTCTAGGGGACCAAAAGTAATTGGACAAATAAAATCATTTGAAACAAATTCGTCATGTTAAGTACCTTGTTGCAAATCCTTTGCATTTGTTGACTGCCGTAAGTCTGTAACACATAGACACCACCAAACGCTGGGGATGTTCCCTGGTGATGCTCTGCCAGGCATGTACTGCAGCCATGTTTGCTTTCTGTTTTTTTTAGGGCACACTCAATTGTATTCCGTTTAGACTGACTTGGCCCTTCAAGACCTTTCCACTTTTTTGCCCTTAAAAACACCTTGGTTGGTTTAGCAGTATGTTTGACGTCTTTGTCCTATTTCATGATAAAGTGCTTCTGAGTGAGATTTGAGGCAATATGCTGGATCTGAGTTGATAAGATGTAT
Source organism: Rhinophrynus dorsalis (assembly GCA_037306005.1). Classification (NCBI taxonomy): domain Eukaryota; kingdom Metazoa; phylum Chordata; class Amphibia; order Anura; family Rhinophrynidae; genus Rhinophrynus; species Rhinophrynus dorsalis. The sequence goes on from CM074721.1 coordinate 493,849,758, forward strand.
CTGTAGACTTCAGAATTCCTCCAGTTGCTGCCAACAACAGTCACATGATCAATAGAGACAAGTGAGCCAATTCCAGTGAGAACCATACATGCCCAAGCCATAACACTACCTCCACCATGTTTCACAGATGAGATTCTATAATTTGGGTCATGTGCAGTTCGTTTTCTCTCCATACTTTCCACTTTCCATGGCTTTCTTACAGATTAATCTTTGGTTTCATCTGGCCAAAAGACTATGTTCCATAGCTCCACTGGGGCTTTGTATGTATATTTATCACACTAAAACCGGATCTTTGTGTTCTTGAGTCTTATATTGGAGCTGTTGCTACAGCAGCCTAGTGATGTTTATGGTAAAATAATTATAACTGTCCATAAATTGCTGTGGCAGCATCAAAAGCAGCAGTATAAATTTGGGGATATGGAAGAAATGTACCTATAAAAATGCAACTTTGAACTGCAATAACTTTGTAATGAAGCATGTCTTAAGAGAGTGGTTGTAGCTATGTTAATGCATCGAGACAATAAGTGCAATTTAGCAAAACTTCTCCTGATGACCTGTTAATGTCCCTTTAAGCTATCCTTTCCAAGACAACAAATTAGTTTAGTTGCTATGAAAGCCTGTGAGGTGCGTTCGGAGATGAGAAGACACATGACCTGTTGATTTCTTAGTTTTTCTTTTTTTGAGTTTAGTGGCTGCTACAGTGCAACACGGAAATTGAAATTGATTTTAGTGTGGAATACTATGTGCAAAAGGAAGTACGTGACCCCAACGTGATTTGAACACGCAACCTTCTGATATGGAGTCAGACGCGCTACCGTTGCGCCACGAGGTCAACATGTATGCAAGCTAGGTGCCCTCAGGGTGCCATTTCAAAAAACAATCTAGTGCGCATGTAAGAAGGTTGTATCGAATAATTTGAGTGTTTTTACCTCGTAAAGTGTAAACCCTGTAGGAATTACAGCCGTTAATGTTGTTTATGGTAAAATGATTATAACTATCCATTAATTGCTGTGGCAGAAACAAAAGCAGCAGCATAAAATTTGGGACCATGGAATAAATGTACCTAAAAATGCAAGTTTGAGCTGCAACAACTTTGTAATCAAGCATGTCTTAAGAGAGTGGTTGTACCTATGTTTAACGCATGAGGACAATAACTGCAATTTACCAAAGCTTTTCCTTATAAATTGTTACTGTCCCTTTAAGCTAGCCTTTCCAATAGAACGAAGAATTCGAGTTGCTCTGAAAGTGTGTGAGGTGTGTGCAAAGATCAGAAGACACATGGCTTGTTCATTTCTTAGTTTTTCTTCTTGAGAGTTTAGTGGCTGCTGCTTTGTTGCAAGGAAATTGAAATTGGTTTTAGTGTGGAATACTATGTTCAAAAGAAAGCACATGACCCCGACGTGATTTGAACACGCAACCTTCTGATCTGGAGTCAGACGCGCTACCGTTGCGCCACGAGGTCAAAACGTGCACAACTTGGGTGTCTGCAAGATGCCATTTTTAAAAAAGCAGTGGTACAATCTAGTGCGTGTAAAGAGGTTGTATTGAATAGTTTGAGGGTATTTACGTCGTAAAATGTGAACGGTGCAGGAATTACAGCCCTTTTCATTGTCCCTCCTGCTTCTAGGGGACCAAAAGTAATTGGACAAATAAAATCATTTGAAACAAATTCGTCATGTTAAGTACCTTGTTGCAAATCCTTTGCATTTGTTGACTGCCGTAAGTCTGTAACACATAGACACCACCAAACGCTGGGGATGTTCCCTGGTGATGCTCTGCCAGGCATGTACTGCAGCCATGTTTGCTTCCTGTTTTTTTTAGGGCACACTCAATTGTATTCCGTTTAGACTGACTTGGCCCATCAAGACCTTTCCACTTTTTTGCCCTTAAAAACACCTTGGTTGGTTTAGCAGTATGTTTGACGTCTTTGTCCTATTTCATGATAAAGTGCTTCTGAGTGAGATTTGAGGCAATATGCTGGATCTGAGTTGATAAGATGTATCTGTAGACTTCAGAATTCCTCCAGTTGCTGCCAACAACAGTCACATGATCAATAGAGACAAGTGAGCCAATTCCAGTGAGAACCATACATGCCCAAGCCATAACACTACCTCCACCATGTTTCACAGATGAGATTCTATAATTTGGGTCATGTGCAGTTCATTTTCTCTCCATACTTTCCACTTTCCATGGCTTTCTTACAGATTAATCTTTGGTTTCATCTGGCCAAAAGACTATGTTCCATAGCTCCACTGGGGCTTTGTATGTATATTTATCACACTAAAACCGGATCTTTGTGTTCTTGAGTCTTATATTGGAGCTGTTGCTACAGCAGCCTAGTGATGTTTATGGTAAAATAATTATAACTGTCCATAAATTGCTGTGGCAGCATCAAAAGCAGCAGTATAAATTTGGGGATATGGAAGAAATGTACCTATAAAAACGCAACTTTGAACTGCAATAACTTTGTAATGAAGCATGTCTTAAGAGAGTGGCTGTAGCTATGTTAATTCATCGAGACAATAAGTGCAATTTAGCAAAACTTCTCCTGATGAACTGTTAATGTCCCTTTAAGCTATCCTTTCCAAGACAACAAATTAGTTTAGTTGCTATGAAAGCCTGTGAGGTGCGTTCGGAGATGAGAAGACACATGACCTGTTGATTTCTTAGTTTTTCTTTTTTAGAGTTTAGTGGCTGCTACAGTGCAACACGGAAATTGAAATTGATTTTAGTGTGGAATACTATGTGCAAAAGAAAGCACGTGACCCCGACGTGATTTGAACACGCAACCTTCTGATCTGGAGTCAGACGCGTTACCATTGCACCACGCGGTCGACACGTATGCACGCTGGGTGCCCTCAGGGTGCCATTTCAAAAAACAATCTAGTGCGCATGTAAGGAGGTTGTATCGAATAATTTGAGTGTTTTTACCTCGTAAAGTGTAAACCCTGTAGGAATTACAGCCGTTAATGTTGTTTATGGTAAAATGATTATAACTATCCATTAATTGCTGTGGCAGAAACAAAAGCAGCAGCATAAAATTTGGGACCATGGAATAAATGTACCTAAAAATGCAAGTTTGAGCTGCAACAACTTTGTAATCAAGCATGTCTTAAGAGAGTGGTTGTACCTATGTTTAACGCATGAGGACAATAACTGCAATTTACCAAAGCTTTTCCTTATAAATTGTTACTGTCCCTTTAAGCTAGCCTTTCCAATAGAACGAAGAATTCGAGTTGCTCTGAAAGTGTGTGAGGTGAGTGCAAAGATCAGAAGACACATGGCTTGTTCATTTCTTAGTTTTTCTTCTTGAGAGTTTAGTGGCTGCTGCTTTGTTGCAAGGAAATTGAAATTGGTTTTAGTGTGGAATACTATGTTCAAAAGAAAGCGCATGACCCCGACGTGATTTGAACACGCAACCTTCTGATCTGGAGTCAGACGCACTACCGTTGCGCCACGAGGTCAAAACGTGCACAACTTGGGTGTCTGCAAGATGCCATTTTTAAAAAAGCAGTGGTACAATCTAGTGCGTATGAAGAGGTTGTATTGAATAGTTTGAGGGTATTTACGTCGTAAAATGTGAACCGTGCAGGAATTACAGACCTTTTCATTGTCCCTCCTGCTTCTAGGGGACCACAAGTAATTGGACAAATAAAATCATTTGAAACAAATTCGTCATGTTAAGTACCTTGTTGCAAATCCTTTGCATTTGTTGACTGCCGTAAGTCTGTAACACATAGACACCACCAAACGCTGGGGATGTTCCCTGGTGATGCTCTGCCAGGCATGTACTGCAGCCATGTTTGCTTTCTGTTTTTTTTAGGGCACACTCAATTGTATTCCGTTTAGACTGACTTGGCCCATCAAGACCTTTCCACTTTTTTGCCCTTAAAAACACCTTGGTTGGTTTAGCAGTATGTTTGACGTCTTTGTCCTATTTCATGATAAAGTGCTTCTGAGTGAGATTTGAGGCAATATGCTGGATCTGAGTTGATAAGATGTATCTGTAGACTTCAGAATTCCTCCAGTTGCTGCCAACAACAGTCACATGATCAATAGAGACAAGTGAGCCAATTCCAGTGAGAACCATACATGCCCAAGCCATAACACTACCTCCAGCATGTTTCACAGATGAGATTCTATAATTTGGGTCATGTGCAGTTCGTTTTCTCTCCATACTTTCCACTTTCCATGGCTTTCTTACAGATTAATCTTTGGTTTCATCTGGCCAAAAGACTATGTTCCATAGCTCCACTGGGGCTTTTTATGTATATTTATCACACTAAAACCGGATCTTTGTGTTCTTGAGTCTTATATTGGAGCTGTTGCTACAGCAGCCTAGTGATGTTTATGGTAAAATAATTATAACTGTCCATAAATTGCTGTGGCAGCATCAAAAGCAGCAGTATAAATTTGGGGATATGGAAGAAATGTACCTATAAAAATGCAACTTTGAACTGCAATAACTTTGTAATGAAGCATGTCTTAAGAGAGTGGTTGTAGCTATGTTAATGCATCGAGACAATAAGTGCAATTTAGCAAAACTTCTCCTGATGAACTGTTAATGTCCCTTTAAGCTATCCTTTCCAAGACAACAAATTAGTTTAGTTGCTATGAAAGCCTGTGAGGTGCGTTCGGAGATGAGAAGACACATGACCTGTTGATTTCTTAGTTTTTCTTTTTTTGAGTTTAGTGGCTGCTACAGTGCAACACGGAAATTGAAATTGATTTTAGTGTGGAATACTATGTGCAAAATGACGCACGTGACCCCGACGTGATTTGAACACGCAACCTTCTGATCTGGAGTCAGACGCGCTACCGTTGCGCCACGAGGTCAACATGTATGCAAGGTGGGTGCCCTCAGGGTGCCATTTCAAAAAACAATCTAGTGCGCATGTAAGGAGGTTGTATCGAATAATTTGAGTGTTTTTACCTCGTAAAGTGTAAACCCTGTAGGAATTACAGCCGTTAATGTTGTTTATGGTAAAATGATTATAACTATCCATTAATTGCTGTGGCAGAAGCAAAAGGAGCAGCATAAAATTTGGGACCATGGAATAAATGTACCTAAAAATGCAAGTTTGAGCTGCAACAACTTTGTAATCAAGCATGTCTTAAGAGAGTGGTTGTACCTATGTTTAACGCATGAGGACAATAACTGCAATTTACCAAAGCTTTTCCTTATAAATTGTTACTGTCCCTTTAAGCTAGCCTTTCCAGTAGAACGAAGAATTCGAGTTGCTCTGAAAGTGTGTGAGGTGTGTGCAAAGATCAGAAGACACATGGCTTGTTCATTTCTTAGTTTTTCTTCTTGAGAGTTTAGTGGCTGCTGCTTTGTTGCAAGGAAATTGAAATTGGTTTTAGTGTGGAATACTATGTTCAAAAGAAAGCACATGACCCCGACGTGATTTGAACACGCAACCTTCTGATCTGGAGTCAGACGCGCTACCGTTGCGCCACGAGGTCAAAACGTGCACAACTTGGGTGTCTGCAAGATGCCATTTTTAAAAAAGCAGTGGTACAATCTAGTGCGTGTAAAGAGGTTGTATTGAATAGTTTGAGGGTATTTACGTCGTAAAATGTGAACGGTGCAGGAATTACAGCCCTTTTCATTGTCCCTCCTGCTTCTAGGGGACCAAAAGTAATTGGACAAATAAAATCATTTGAAACAAATTCGTCATGTTAAGTACCTTGTTGCAAATCCTTTGCATTTGTTGACTGCCGTAAGTCTGTAACACATAGACACCACCAAACGCTGGGGATGTTCCCTGGTGATGCTCTGCCAGGCATGTACTGCAGCCATGTTTGCTTTCTGTTTTTTTTAGGGCACACTCAATTGTATTCCGTTTAGACTGACTTGGCCCATCAAGACCTTTCCACTTTTTTGCCCTTAAAAACACCTTGGTTGGTTTAGCAGTATGTTTGACGTCTTTGTCCTATTTCATGATAAAGTGCTTCTGAGTGAGATTTGAGGCAATATGCTGGATCTGAGTTGATAAGATGTATCTGTAGACTTCAGAATTCCTCCAGTTGCTGCCAACAACAGTCACATGATCAATAGAGACAAGTGAGCCAATTCCAGTGAGAACCATACATGCCCAAGCCATAACACTACCTCCACCATGTTTCACAGATGAGATTCTATAATTTGGGTCATGTGCAGTTCGTTTTCTCTCCATACTTTCCACTTTCCATGGCTTTCTTACAGATTAATCTTTGGTTTCATCTGGCCAAAAGACTATGTTCCATAGCTCCACTGGGGCTTTTTATGTATATTTATCACACTAAAACCGGATCTTTGTGTTCTTGAGTCTTATATTGGAGCTGTTGCTACAGCAGCCTAGTGATGTTTATGGTAAAATAATTATAACTGTCCATAAATTGCTGTGGCAGCATCAAAAGCAGCAGTATAAATTTGGGGATATGGAAGAAATGTACCTATAAAAACGCAACTTTGAACTGCAATAACTTTGTAATGAAGCATGTCTTAAGAGAGTGGCTGTAGCTATGTTAATTCATCGAGACAATAAGTGCAATTTAGCAAAACTTCTCCTGATGAACTGTTAATGTCCCTTTAAGCTATCCTTTCCAAGACAACAAATTAGTTTAGTTGCTATGAAAGCCTGTGAGGTGCGTTCGGAGATGAGAAGACACATGACCTGTTGATTTCTTAGTTTTTCTTTTTTAGAGTTTAGTGGCTGCTACAGTGCAACACGGAAATTGAAATTGATTTTAGTGTGGAATACTATGTGCAAAAGAAAGCACGTGACCCCGACGTGATTTGAACACGCAACCTTCTGATCTGGAGTCAGACGCGTTACCATTGCACCACGCGGTCGACACGTATGCACGCTGGGTGCCCTCAGGGTGCCATTTCAAAAAACAATCTAGTGCGCATGTAAGGAGGTTGTATCGAATAATTTGAGTGTTTTTACCTCGTAAAGTGTAAACCCTGTAGGAATTACAGCCGTTAATGTTGTTTATGGTAAAATGATTATAACTATCCATTAATTGCTGTCGCAGAAACAAAAGCAGCAGCATAAAATTTGGGACCATGGAATAAATGTACCTAAAAATGCAAGTTTGAGCTGCAACAACTTTGTAATCAAGCATGTCTTAAGAGAGTGGTTGTACCTATGTTTAACGCATGAGGACAATAACTGCAATTTACCAAAGCTTTTCCTTATAAATTGTTACTGTCCCTTTAAGCTAGCCTTTCCAATAGAACGAAGAATTCGAGTTGCTCTGAAAGTGTGTGAGGCGTGTGCAAAGATCAGAAGACACATGGCTTGTTCATTTCTTAGTTTTTCTTCTTGAGAGTTTAGTGGCTGCTGCTTTGTTGCAAGGAAATTGAAATTGGTTTTAGTGTGGAATACTATGTTCAAAAGAAAGCGCATGACCCCGACGTGATTTGAACACGCAACCTTCTGATCTGGAGTAAGACGCACTACCGTTGCGCCACGAGGTCAAAACGTGCACAACTTGGGTGTCTGCAAGATGCCATTTTTAAAAAAGCAGTGGTACAATCTAGTGCGTATAAAGAGGTTGTATTGAATAGTTTGAGGGTATTTACGTCGTAAAATGTGAACCGTGCAGGAATTACAGACCTTTTCATTGTCCCTCCTGCTTCTAGGGGACCACAAGTAATTGGACAAATAAAATCATTTGAAACAAATTCGTCATGTTAAGTACCTTGTTGCAAATCCTTTGCATTTGTTGACTGCCGTAAGTCTGTAACACATAGACACCACCAAACGCTGGGGATGTTCCCTGGTGATGCTCTGCCAGGCATGTACTGCAGCCATGTTTGCTTTCTGTTTTTTTTAGGGCACACTCAATTGTATTCCGTTTAGACTGACTTGGCCCATCAAGACCTTTACACTTTTTTGCCCTTAAAAACACCTTGGTTGGTTTAGCAGTATGTTTGACGTCTTTGTCCTATTTCATGATAAAGTGCTTCTGAGTGAGATTTGAGGCAATATGCTGGATCTGAGTTGATAAGATGTATCTGTAGACTTCAGAATTCCTCCAGTTGCTGCCAACAACAGTCACATGATCAATAGAGACAAGTGAGCCAATTCCAGTGAGAACCATACATGCCCAAGCCATAACACTACCTCCACCATGTTTCACAGATGAGATTCTATAATTTGGGTCATGTGCAGTTCGTTTTCTCTCCATACTTTCCACTTTCCATGGCTTTCTTACAGATTAATCTTTGGTTTCATCTGGCCAAAAGACTATGTTCCATAGCTCCACTGGGGCTTTGTATGTATATTTATCACACTAAAACCGGATCTTTGTGTTCTTGAGTCTTATATTGGAGCTGTTGCTACAGCAGCCTAGTGATGTTTATGGTAAAATAATTATAACTGTCCATAAATTGCTGTGGCAGCATCAAAAGCAGCAGTATAAATTTGGGGATATGGAAGAAATGTACCTATAAAAACGCAACTTTGAACTGCAATAACTTTGTAATGAAGCATGTCTTAAGAGAGTGGCTGTAGCTATGTTAATTCATCGAGACAATAAGTGCAATTTAGCAAAACTTCTCCTGATGAACTGTTAATGTCCCTTTAAGCTATCCTTTCCAAGACAACAAATTAGTTTAGTTGCTATGAAAGCCTGTGAGGTGCGTTCGGAGATGAGAAGACACATGACCTGTTGATTTCTTAGTTTTTCTTTTTTTGAGTTTAGTGGCTGCTACAGTGCAACACGGAAATTGAAATTGATTTTAGTGTGGAATACTATGTGCAAAAGGAAGTACGTGACCCCAACGTGATTTGAACACGCAACCTTCTGATATGGAGTCAGACGCGCTACCGTTGCGCCACGAGGTCAACATGTATGCAAGCTAGGTGCCCTCAGGGTGCCATTTCAAAAAACAATCTAGTGCGCATGTAAGAAGGTTGTATCGAATAATTTGAGTGTTTTTACCTCGTAAAGTGTAAACCCTGTAGGAATTACAGCCGTTAATGTTGTTTATGGTAAAATGATTATAACTATCCATTAATTGCTGTGGCAGAAACAAAAGCAGCAGCATAAAATTTGGGACCATGGAATAAATGTACCTAAAAATGCAAGTTTGAGCTGCAACAACTTTGTAATCAAGCATGTCTTAAGAGAGTGGTTGTACCTATGTTTAACGCATGAGGACAATAACTGCAATTTACCAAAGCTTTTCCTTATAAATTGTTACTGTCCCTTTAAGCTAGCCTTTCCAATAGAACGAAGAATTCGAGTTGCTCTGAAAGTGTGTGAGGTGTGTGCAAAGATCAGAAGACACATGGCTTGTTCATTTCTTAGTTTTTCTTCTTGAGAGTTTAGTGGCTGCTGCTTTGTTGCAAGGAAATTGAAATTGGTTTTAGTGTGGAATACTATGTTCAAAAGAAAGCACATGACCCCGACGTGATTTGAACACGCAACCTTCTGATCTGGAGTCAGACGCGCTACCGTTGCGCCACGAGGTCAAAACGTGCACAACTTGGGTGTCTGCAAGATGCCATTTTTAAAAAAGCAGTGGTACAATCTAGTGCGTGTAAAGAGGTTGTATTGAATAGTTTGAGGGTATTTACGTCGTAAAATGTGAACGGTGCAGGAATTACAGCCCTTTTCATTGTCCCTCCTGCTTCTAGGGGACCAAAAGTAATTGGACAAATAAAATCATTTGAAACAAATTCGTCATGTTAAGTACCTTGTTGCAAATCCTTTGCATTTGTTGACTGCCGTAAGTCTGTAACACATAGACACCACCAAACGCTGGGGATGTTCCCTGGTGATGCTCTGCCAGGCATGTACTGCAGCCATGTTTGCTTCCTGTTTTTTTTAGGGCACACTCAATTGTATTCCGTTTAGACTGACTTGGCCCATCAAGACCTTTCCACTTTTTTGCCCTTAAAAACACCTTGGTTGGTTTAGCAGTATGTTTGACGTCTTTGTCCTATTTCATGATAAAGTGCTTCTGAGTGAGATTTGAGGCAATATGCTGGATCTGAGTTGATAAGATGTATCTGTAGACTTCAGAATTCCTCCAGTTGCTGCCAACAACAGTCACATGATCAATAGAGACAAGTGAGCCAATTCCAGTGAGAACCATACATGCCCAAGCCATAACACTACCTCCACCATGTTTCACAGATGAGATTCTATAATTTGGGTCATGTGCAGTTCGTTTTCTCTCCATACTTTCCACTTTCCATGGCTTTCTTACAGATTAATCTTTGGTTTCATCTGGCCAAAAGACTATGTTCCATAGCTCCACTGGGGCTTTGTATGTATATTTATCACACTAAAACCGGATCTTTGTGTTCTTGAGTCTTATATTGGAGCTGTTGCTACAGCAGCCTAGTGATGTTTATGGTAAAATAATTATAACTGTCCATAAATTGCTGTGGCAGCATCAAAAGCAGCAGTATAAATTTGGGGATATGGAAGAAATGTACCTATAAAAACGCAACTTTGAACTGCAATAACTTTGTAATGAAGCATGTCTTAAGAGAGTGGCTGTAGCTATGTTAATTCATCGAGACAATAAGTGCAATTTAGCAAAACTTCTCCTGATGAACTGTTAATGTCCCTTTAAGCTATCCTTTCCAAGACAACAAATTAGTTTAGTTGCTATGAAAGCCTGTGAGGTGCGTTCGGAGATGAGAAGACACATGACCTGTTGATTTCTTAGTTTTTCTTTTTTAGAGTTTAGTGGCTGCTACAGTGCAACACGGAAATTGAAATTGATTTTAGTGTGGAATACTATGTGCAAAAGAAAGCACGTGACCCCGACGTGATTTGAACACGCAACCTTCTGATCTGGAGTCAGACGCGTTACCATTGCACCACGCGGTCGACACGTATGCACGCTGGGTGCCCTCAGGGTGCCATTTCAAAAAACAATCTAGTGCGCATGTAAGGAGGTTGTATCGAATAATTTGAGTGTTTTTACCTCCTAAAGTGTAAACCCTGTAGGAATTACAGCCGTTAATGTTGTTTATGGTAAAATGATTATAACTATCCATTAATTGCTGTGGCAGAAACAAAAGCAGCAGCATAAAATTTGGGACCATGGAATAAATGTACCTAAAAATGCAAGTTTGAGCTGCAACAACTTTGTAATCAAGCATGTCTTAAGAGAGTGGTTGTACCTATGTTTAACGCATGAGGACAATAACTGCAATTTACCAAAGCTTTTCCTTATAAATTGTTACTGTCCCTTTAAGCTAGCCTTTCCAATAGAACGAAGAATTCGAGTTGCTCTGAAAGTGTGTGAGGTGTGTGCAAAGATCAGAAGACACATGGCTTGTTCATTTCTTAGTTTTTCTTCTTGAGAGTTTAGTGGCTGCTGCTTTGTTGCAAGGAAATTGAAATTGGTTTTAGTGTGGAATACTATGTTCAAAAGAAAGCGCATGACCCCGACGTGATTTGAACACGCAACCTTCTGATCTGGAGTCAGACGCACTACCGTTGCGCCACGAGGTCAAAACGTGCACAACTTGGGTGTCTGCAAGATGCCATTTTTAAAAAAGCAGTGGTACAATCTAGTGCGTATGAAGAGGTTGTATTGAATAGTTTGAGGGTATTTACGTCGTAAAATGTGAACCGTGCAGGAATTACAGACCTTTTCATTGTCCCTCCTGCTTCTAGGGGACCACAAGTAATTGGACAAATAAAATCATTTGAAACAAATTCGTCATGTTAAGTACCTTGTTGCAAATCCTTTGCATTTGTTGACTGCCGTAAGTCTGTAACACATAGACACCACCAAACGCTGGGGATGTTCCCTGGTGATGCTCTGCCAGGCATGTACTGCAGCCATGTTTGCTTTCTGTTTTTTTTAGGGCACACTCAATTGTATTCCGTTTAGACTGACTTGGCCCATCAAGACCTTTCCACTTTTTTGCCCTTAAAAACACCTTGGTTGGTTTAGCAGTATGTTTGACGTCTTTGTCCTATTTCATGATAAAGTGCTTCTGAGTGAGATTTGAGGCAATATGCTGGATCTGAGTTGATAAGATGTATCTGTAGACTTCAGAATTCCTCCAGTTGCTGCCAACAACAGTCACATGATCAATAGAGACAAGTGAGCCAATTCCAGTGAGAACCATACATGCCCAAGCCATAACACTACCTCCAGCATGTTTCACAGATGAGATTCTATAATTTGGGTCATGTGCAGTTCGTTTTCTCTCCATACTTTCCACTTTCCATGGCTTTCTTACAGATTAATCTTTGGTTTCATCTGGCCAAAAGACTATGTTCCATAGCTCCACTGGGGCTTTTTATGTATATTTATCACACTAAAACCGGATCTTTGTGTTCTTGAGTCTTATATTGGAGCTGTTGCTACAGCAGCCTAGTGATGTTTATGGTAAAATAATTATAACTGTCCATAAATTGCTGTGGCAGCATCAAAAGCAGCAGTATAAATTTGGGGATATGGAAGAAATGTACCTATAAAAATGCAACTTTGAACTGCAATAACTTTGTAATGAAGCATGTCTTAAGAGAGTGGTTGTAGCTATGTTAATGCATCGAGACAATAAGTGCAATTTAGCAAAACTTCTCCTGATGAACTGTTAATGTCCCTTTAAGCTATCCTTTCCAAGACAACAAATTAGTTTAGTTGCTATGAAAGCCTGTGAGGTGCGTTCAGAGATGAGAAGACACATGACCTGTTGATTTCTTAGTTTTTCTTTTTTTGAGTTTAGTGGCTGCTACAGTGCAACACGGAAATTGAAATTGATTTTAGTGTGGAATACTATGTGCAAAATGACGCACGTGACCCCGACGTGATTTGAACACGCAACCTTCTGATCTGGAGTCAGACGCGCTACCGTTGCGCCACGAGGTCAACATGTATGCAAGGTGGGTGCCCTCAGGGTGCCATTTCAAAAAACAATCTAGTGCGCATGTAAGGAGGTTGTATCGAATAATTTGAGTGTTTTTACCTCGTAAAGTGTAAACCCTGTAGGAATTACAGCCGTTAATGTTGTTTATGGTAAAATGATTATAACTATCCATTAATTGCTGTGGCAGAAGCAAAAGGAGCAGCATAAAATTTGGGACCATGGAATAAATGTACCTAAAAATGCAAGTTTGAGCTGCAACAACTTTGTAATCAAGCATGTCTTAAGAGAGTGGTTGTACCTATGTTTAACGCATGAGGACAATAACTGCAATTTACCAAAGCTTTTCCTTATAAATTGTTACTGTCCCTTTAAGCTAGCCTTTCCAATAGAACGAAGAATTCGAGTTGCTCTGAAAGTGTGTGAGGTGTGTGCAAAGATCAGAAGACACATGGCTTGTTCATTTCTTAGTTTTTCTTCTTGAGAGTTTAGTGGCTGCTGCTTTGTTGCAAGGAAATTGAAATTGGTTTTAGTGTGGAATACTATGTTCAAAAGAAAGCACATGACCCCGACGTGATTTGAACACGCAACCTTCTGATCTGGAGTCAGACGCGCTACCGTTGCGCCACGAGGTCAAAACGTGCACAACTTGGGTGTCTGCAAGATGCCATTTTTAAAAAAGCAGTGGTACAATCTAGTGCGTGTAAAGAGGTTGTATTGAATAGTTTGAGGGTATTTACGTCGTAAAATGTGAACGGTGCAGGAATTACAGCCCTTTTCATTGTCCCTCCTGCTTCTAGGGGACCAAAAGTAATTGGACAAATAAAATCATTTGAAACAAATTCGTCATGTTAAGTACCTTGTTGCAAATCCTTTGCATTTGTTGACTGCCGTAAGTCTGTAACACATAGACACCACCAAACGCTGGGGATGTTCCCTGGTGATGCTCTGCCAGGCATGTACTGCAGCCATGTTTGCTTTCTGTTTTTTTTAGGGCACACTCAATTGTATTCCGTTTAGACTGACTTGGCCCATCAAGACCTTTCCACTTTTTTGCCCTTAAAAACACCTTGGTTGGTTTAGCAGTATGTTTGACGTCTTTGTCCTATTTCATGATAAAGTGCTTCTGAGTGAGATTTGAGGCAATATGCTGGATCTGAGTTGATAAGATGTATCTGTAGACTTCAGAATTCCTCCAGTTGCTGCCAACAACAGTCACATGATCAATAGAGACAAGTGAGCCAATTCCAGTGAGAACCATACATGCCCAAGCCATAACACTACCTCCACCATGTTTCACAGATGAGATTCTATAATTTGGGTCATGTGCAGTTCGTTTTCTCTCCATACTTTCCACTTTCCATGGCTTTCTTACAGATTAATCTTTGGTTTCATCTGGCCAAAAGACTATGTTCCATAGCTCCACTGGGGCTTTTTATGTATATTTATCACACTAAAACCGGATCTTTGTGTTCTTGAGTCTTATATTGGAGCTGTTGCTACAGCAGCCTAGTGATGTTTATGGTAAAATAATTATAACTGTCCATAAATTGCTGTGGCAGCATCAAAAGCAGCAGTATAAATTTGGGGATATGGAAGAAATGTACCTATAAAAACGCAACTTTGAACTGCAATAACTTTGTAATGAAGCATGTCTTAATAGAGTGGCTGTAGCTATGTTAATTCATCGAGACAATAAGTGCAATTTAGCAAAACTTCTCCTGATGAACTGTTAATGTCCCTTTAAGCTATCCTTTCCAAGACAACAAATTAGTTTAGTTGCTATGAAAGCCTGTGAGGTGCGTTCGGAGATGAGAAGACACATGACCTGTTGATTTCTTAGTTTTTCTTTTTTAGAGTTTAGTGGCTGCTACAGTGCAACACGGAAATTGAAATTGATTTTAGTGTGGAATACTATGTGCAAAAGAAAGCACGTGACCCCGACGTGATTTGAACACGCAACCTTCTGATCTGGAGTCAGACGCGTTACCATTGCACCACGCGGTCGACACGTATGCACGCTGGGTGCCCTCAGGGTGCCATTTCAAAAAACAATCTAGTGCGCATGTAAGGAGGTTGTATCGAATAATTTGAGTGTTTTTACCTCGTAAAGTGTAAACCCTGTAGGAATTACAGCCGTTAATGTTGTTTATGGTAAAATGATTATAACTATCCATTAATTGCTGTCGCAGAAACAAAAGCAGCAGCATAAAATTTGGGACCATGGAATAAATGTACCTAAAAATGCAAGTTTGAGCTGCAACAACTTTGTAATCAAGCATGTCTTAAGAGAGTGGTTGTACCTATGTTTAACGCATGAGGACAATAACTGCAATTTACCAAAGCTTTTCCTTATAAATTGTTACTGTCCCTTTAAGCTAGCCTTTCCAATAGAACGAAGAATTCGAGTTGCTCTGAAAGTGTGTGAGGCGTGTGCAAAGATCAGAAGACACATGGCTTGTTCATTTCTTAGTTTTTCTTCTTGAGAGTTTAGTGGCTGCTGCTTTGTTGCAAGGAAATTGAAATTGGTTTTAGTGTGGAATACTATGTTCAAAAGAAAGCGCATGACCCCGACGTGATTTGAACACGCAACCTTCTGATCTGGAGTAAGACGCACTACCGTTGCGCCACGAGGTCAAAACGTGCACAACTTGGGTGTCTGCAAGATGCCATTTTTAAAAAAGCAGTGGTACAATCTAGTGCGTATAAAGAGGTTGTATTGAATAGTTTGAGGGTATTTACGTCGTAAAATGTGAACCGTGCAGGAATTACAGACCTTTTCATTGTCCCTCCTGCTTCTAGGGGACCACAAGTAATTGGACAAATAAAATCATTTGAAACAAATTCGTCATGTTAAGTACCTTGTTGCAAATCCTTTGCATTTGTTGACTGCCGTAAGTCTGTAACACATAGACACCACCAAACGCTGGGGATGTTCCCTGGTGATGCTCTGCCAGGCATGTACTGCAGCCATGTTTGCTTTCTGTTTTTTTTAGGGCACACTCAATTGTATTCCGTTTAGACTGACTTGGCCCATCAAGACCTTTACACTTTTTTGCCCTTAAAAACACCTTGGTTGGTTTAGCAGTATGTTTGACGTCTTTGTCCTATTTCATGATAAAGTGCTTCTGAGTGAGATTTGAGGCAATATGCTGGATCTGAGTTGATAAGATGTATCTGTAGACTTCAGAATTCCTCCAGTTGCTGCCAACAACAGTCACATGATCAATAGAGACAAGTGAGCCAATTCCAGTGAGAACCATACATGCCCAAGCCATAACACTACCTCCACCATGTTTCACAGATGAGATTCTATAATTTGGGTCATGTGCAGTTCGTTTTCTCTCCATACTTTCCACTTTCCATGGCTTTCTTACAGATTAATCTTTGGTTTCATCTGGCCAAAAGACTATGTTCCATAGCTCCACTGGGGCTTTGTATGTATATTTATCACACTAAAACCGGATCTTTGTGTTCTTGAGTCTTATATTGGAGCTGTTGCTACAGCAGCCTAGTGATGTTTATGGTAAAATAATTATAACTGTCCATAAATTGCTGTGGCAGCATCAAAAGCAGCAGTATAAATTTGGGGATATGGAAGAAATGTACCTATAAAAACGCAACTTTGAACTGCAATAACTTTGTAATGAAGCATGTCTTAAGAGAGTGGCTGTAGCTATGTTAATTCATCGAGACAATAAGTGCAATTTAGCAAAACTTCTCCTGATGAACTGTTAATGTCCCTTTAAGCTATCCTTTCCAAGACAACAAATTAGTTTAGTTGCTATGAAAGCCTGTGAGGTGCGTTCGGAGATGAGAAGACACATGACCTGTTGATTTCTTAGTTTTTCTTTTTTTGAGTTTAGTGGCTGCTACAGTGCAACACGGAAATTGAAATTGATTTTAGTGTGGAATACTATGTGCAAAATGACGCACGTGACCCCGACGTGATTTGAACACGCAACCTTCTGATCTGGAGTCAGACGCGCTACCGTTGCGCCACGAGGTCAACATGTATGCAAGGTGGGTGCCCTCAGGGTGCCATTTCAAAAAACAATCTAGTGCGCATGTAAGGAGGTTGTATCGAATAATTTGAGTGTTTTTACCTCGTAAAGTGTAAACCCTGTAGGAATTACAGCCGTTAATGTTGTTTATGGTAAAATGATTATAACTATCCATTAATTGCTGTGGCAGAAGCAAAAGGAGCAGCATAAAATTTGGGACCATGGAATAAATGTACCTAAAAATGCAAGTTTGAGCTGCAACAACTTTGTAATCAAGCATGTCTTAAGAGAGTGGTTGTACCTATGTTTAACGCATGAGGACAATAACTGCAATTTACCAAAGCTTTTCCTTATAAATTGTTACTGTCCCTTTAAGCTAGCCTTTCCAATAGAACGAAGAATTCGAGTTGCTCTGAAAGTGTGTGAGGTGTGTGCAAAGATCAGAAGACACATGGCTTGTTCATTTCTTAGTTTTTCTTCTTGAGAGTTTAGTGGCTGCTGCTTTGTTGCAAGGAAATTGAAATTGGTTTTAGTGTGGAATACTATGTTCAAAAGAAAGCGCATGACCCCGACGTCATTTGAACACGCAACCTTCTGATCTGGAGTCAGACGCGCTACCGTTGCGCCACGAGGTCAAAACGTGCACAACTTGGGTGTCTGCAAGATGCCATTTTTAAAAAAGCAGTGGTACAATCTAGTGCGTGTAAAGAGGTTGTATTGAATAGTTTGAGGGTATTTACGTCGTAAAATGTGAACCGTGCAGGAATTACAGCCCTTTTCATTGTCCCTCCTGCTTCTAGGGGACCAAAAGTAATTGGACAAATAAGATCATTTGAAACAAATTCGTCATGTTAAGTACCTTGTTGCAAATCCTTTGCATTTGTTGACTGCCGTAAGTCTGTAACACATAGACACCACCAAACGCTGGGGATGTTCCCTGGTGATGCTCTGCCAGGCATGTACTGCAGCCATGTTTGCTTTCTGTTTTTTTTAGGGCACACTCAATTGTATTCCGTTTAGACTGACTTGGCCCATCAAGACCTTTCCACTTTTTTGCCCTTAAAAACACCTTGGTTGGTTTAGCAGTATGTTTGACGTCTTTGTCCTATTTCATGATAAAGTGCTTCTGAGTGAGATTTGAGGCAATATGCTGGATCTGAGTTGATAAGATGTATCTGTAGACTTCAGAATTCCTCCAGTTGCTGCCAACAACAGTCACATGATCAATAGAGACAAGTGAGCCAATTCCAGTGAGAACCATACATGCCCAAGCCATAACACTACCTCCACCATGTTTCACAGATGAGATTCTATAATTTGGGTCATGTGCAGTTCGTTTTCTCTCCATACTTTCCACTTTCCATGGCTTTCTTACAGATTAATCTTTGGTTTCATCTGGCCAAAAGACTATGTTCCATAGCTCCACTGGGGCTTTTTATGTATATTTATCACACTAAAACCGGATCTTTGTGTTCTTGAGTCTTATATTGGAGCTGTTGCTACAGCAGCCTAGTGATGTTTATGGTAAAATAATTATAACTGTCCATAAATTGCTGTGGCAGCATCAAAAGCAGCAGTATAAATTTGGGGATATGGAAGAAATGTACCTATAAAAATGTAACTTTGAACTGCAATAACTTTGTAATGAAGCATGTCTTAAGAGAGTGGTTGTAGCTATGTTAATGCATCGAGACAATAAGTGCAATTTAGCAAAACTTCTCCTGATGAACTGTTAATGTCCCTTTAAGCTATCCTTTCCAAGACAACAAATTAGTTTAGTTGCTATGAAAGCCTGTGAGGTGCGTTCGGAGATGAGAAGACACATGACCTGTTGATTTCTTAGTTTTTCTTTTTTAGAGTTTAGTGGCTGCTACAGTGCAACACGGAAATTGAAATTGATTTTAGTGTGGAATACTATGTGCAAAAGAAAGCACGTGACCCCGACGTGATTTGAACACGCAACCTTCTGATCTGGAGTCAGACGCGTTACCATTGCACCACGCGGTCGACACGTATGCACGCTGGGTGCCCTCAGGGTGCCATTTCAAAAAACAATCTAGTGCGCATGTAAGGAGGTTGTATCGAATAATTTGAGTGTTTTTACCTCGTAAAGTGTAAACCCTGTAGGAATTACAGCCGTTAATGTTGTTTATGGTAAAATGATTATAACTATCCATTAATTGCTGTCGCAGAAACAAAAGCAGCAGCATAAAATTTGGGACCATGGAATAAATGTACCTAAAAATGCAAGTTTGAGCTGCAACAACTTTGTAATCAAGCATGTCTTAAGAGAGTGGTTGTACCTATGTTTAACGCATGAGGACAATAACTGCAATTTACCAAAGCTTTTCCTTATAAATTGTTACTGTCCCTTTAAGCTAGCCTTTCCAATAGAACGAAGAATTCGAGTTGCTCTGAAAGTGTGTGAGGCGTGTGCAAAGATCAGAAGACACATGGCTTGTTCATTTCTTAGTTTTTCTTCTTGAGAGTTTAGTGGCTGCTGCTTTGTTGCAAGGAAATTGAAATTGGTTTTAGTGTGGAATACTATGTTCAAAAGAAAGCGCATGACCCCGACGTGATTTGAACACGCAACCTTCTGATCTGGAGTCAGACGCACTACCGTTGCGCCACGAGGTCAAAACGTGCACAACTTGGGTGTCTGCAAGATGCCATTTTTAAAAAAGCAGTGGTACAATCTAGTGCGTATAAAGAGGTTGTATTGAATAGTTTGAGGGTATTTACGTCGTAAAATGTGAACCGTGCAGGAATTACAGACCTTTTCATTGTCCCTCCTGCTTCTAGGGGACCACAAGTAATTGGACAAATAAAATCATTTGAAACAAATTCGTCATGTTAAGTACCTTGTTGCAAATCCTTTGCATTTGTTGACTGCCGTAAGTCTGTAACACATAGACACCACCAAACGCTGGGGATGTTCCCTGGTGATGCTCTGCCAGGCATGTACTGCAGCCATGTTTGCTTTCTGTTTTTTTTAGGGCACACTCAATTGTATTCCGTTTAGACTGACTTGGCCCATCAAGACCTTTCCACTTTTTTGCCCTTAAAAACACCTTGGTTGGTTTAGCAGTATGTTTGACGTCTTTGTCCTATTTCATGATAAAGTGCTTCTGAGTGAGATTTGAGGCAATACGCTGGATCTGAGTTGATAAGATGTATCTGTAGACTTCAGAATTCCTCCAGTTGCTGCCAACAACAGTCACATGATCAATAGAGACAAGTGAGCCAATTCCAGTGAGAACCATACATGCCCAAGCCATAACACTACCTCCACCATGTTTCACAGATGAGATTCTATAATTTGGGTCATGTGCAGTTCGTTTTCTCTCCATACTTTCCACTTTCCATGGCTTTCTTACAGATTAATCTTTGGTTTCATCTGGCCAAAAGACTATGTTCCATAGCTCCACTGGGGCTTTGTATGTATATTTATCACACTAAAACCGGATCTTTGTGTTCTTGAGTCTTATATTGGAGCTGTTGCTACAGCAGCCTAGTGATGTTTATGGTAAAATAATTATAACTGTCCATAAATTGCTGTGGCAGCATCAAAAGCAGCAGTATAAATTTGGGGATATGGAAGAAATGTACCTATAAAAACGCAACTTTGAACTGCAATAACTTTGTAATGAAGCATGTCTTAAGAGAGTGGCTGTAGCTATGTTAATTCATCGAGACAATAAGTGCAATTTAGCAAAACTTCTCCTGATGAACTGTTAATGTCCCTTTAAGCTATCCTTTCCAAGACAACAAATTAGTTTAGTTGCTATGAAAGCCTGTGAGGTGCGTTCGGAGATGAGAAGACACATGACCTGTTGATTTCTTAGTTTTTCTTTTTTTGAGTTTAGTGGCTGCTACAGTGCAACACGGAAATTGAAATTGATTTTAGTGTGGAATACTATGTGCAAAATGACGCACGTGACCCCGACGTGATATGAACACGCAACCCCGACGTGATTTGAACACGCAACCTTCTGATCTGGAGTCAGACGCGCTACCGTTGCGCCACGAGGTCAACATGTATGCAAGGTGGGTGCCCTCAGGGTGCCATTTCAAAAAACAATCTAGTGCGCATGTAAGGAGGTTGTATCGAATAATTTGAGTGTTTTTACCTCGTAAAGTGTAAACCCTGTAGGAATTACAGCCGTTAATGTTGTTTATGGTAAAATGATTATAACTATCCATTAATTGCTGTGGCAGAAGCAAAAGCAGCAGCATAAAATTTGGGACCATGGAATAAATGTACCTAAAAATGCAAGTTTGAGCTGCAACAACTTTGTAATCAAGCATGTCTTAAGAGAGTGGTTGTACCTATGTTTAACGCATGAGGACAATAACTGCAATTTACCAAAGCTTTTCCTTATAAATTGTTACTGTCCCTTTAAGCTAGCCTTTCCAATAGAACGAAGAATTCGAGTTGCTCTGAAAGTGTGTGAGGTGTGTGCAAAGATCAGAAGACACATGGCTTGTTCATTTCTTAGTTTTTCTTCTTGAGAGTTTAGTGGCTGCTGCTTTGTTGCAAGGAAATTGAAATTGGTTTTAGTGTGGAATACTATGTTCAAAAGAAAGCGCATGACCCCGACGTCATTTGAACACGCAACCTTCTGATCTGGAGTCAGACGCGCTACCGTTGCGCCACGAGGTCAAAACGTGCACAACTTGGGTGTCTGCAAGATGCCATTTTTAAAAAAGCAGTGGTACAATCTAGTGCGTGTAAAGAGGTTGTATTGAATAGTTTGAGGGTATTTACGTCGTAAAATGTGAACCGTGCAGGAATTACAGCCCTTTTCATTGTCCCTCCTGCTTCTAGGGGACCAAAAGTAATTGGACAAATAAAATCATTTGAAACAAATTCGTCATGTTAAGTACCTTGTTGCAAATCCTTTGCATTTGTTGACTGCCGTAAGTCTGTAACACATAGACACCACCAAACGCTGGGGATGTTCCCTGGTGATGCTCTGCCAGGCATGTACTGCAGCCATGTTTGCTTCCTGTTTTTTTTAGGGCACACTCAATTGTATTCCGTTTAGACTGACTTGGCCCATCAAGACCTTTCCACTTTTTTGCCCTTAAAAACACCTTGGTTGGTTTAGCAGTATGTTTGACGTGTTT
The DNA here is from genome assembly GCA_037306005.1 of Rhinophrynus dorsalis. NCBI lineage: Eukaryota > Metazoa > Chordata > Amphibia > Anura > Rhinophrynidae > Rhinophrynus > Rhinophrynus dorsalis. The sequence goes on from CM074721.1 coordinate 493,871,731, forward strand.
GTCCTATTTCATGATAAAGTGCTTCTGAGTGAGATTTGAGGCAATATGCTGGATCTGAGTTGATAAGATGTATCTGTAGACTTCAGAATTCCTCCAGTTACTGCCAACAACAGTCACATGATCAATAGAGACAAGTGAGCCAATTCCAGTGAGAACCATACATGCCCAAGCCATAACACTACCTCCACCATGTTTCACAGATGAGATTCTATAATTTGGGTCATGTGCAGTTCGTTTTCTCTCCATACTTTCCACTTTCCATGGCTTTCTTACAGATTAATCTTTGGTTTCATCTGGCCAAAAGACTATGTTCCATAGCTCCACTGGGGCTTTGTATGTATATTTATCACACTAAAACCGGATCTTTGTGTTCTTGAGTCTTATATTGGAGCTGTTGCTACAGCAGCCTAGTGATGTTTATGGTAAAATAATTATAACTGTCCATAAATTGCTGTGGCAGCATCAAAAGCAGCAGTATAAATTTGGGGATATGGAAGAAATGTACCTATAAAAACGCAACTTTGAACTGCAATAACTTTGTAATGAAGCATGTCTTAAGAGAGTGGTTGTAGCTATGTTAATGCATCGAGACAATAAGTGCAATTTATCAAAACTTCTCCTGATGACCTGTTAATGTCCCTTTAAGCTATCCTTTCCAAGACAACAAATTAGTTTAGTTGCTATGAAAGCCTGTGAGGTGCGTTCGGAGATGAGAAGACACATGACCTGTTGATTTCTTAGTTTTTCTTTTTTTGAGTTTAGTGGCTGCTACAGTGCAACACGGAAATTGAAATTGATTTTAGTGTGGAATACTATGTGCAAAAGAAAGCACGTGACCCCGACGTGATTTGAACACGCAACCTTCTGATCTGGAGTCAAACGCGCTACCGTTGCGCCACAAGGTCGACACGTATGCAACGTGGGTGCCCTCAGGGTGCCATTACAAAAAACAATCCAGTGCGCATGTATGGAGGTTGTATCGAATAATTTGAGTGTTTTTACCTCGTAAAGTGTAAACCCTGCAGAAATTACAGCCGTTAATGTTGTTTATGGTAAAATGATTATAACTATCCATTAATTGCTGTGGTAGAAGCAAAAGCAGCAGCATAAAATTTGGGACCATGGAATAAATGTACCTAAAAATGCAAGTTTGAGCTGCAACAACTTTGTAATCAAGCATGTCTTAAGAGAGTGGTTGTACTTATGTTTAACGCATGAGGACAATAACTGCAATTTACCAAAGCTTTTCCTTATAAATTGTTACTGTCCCTTTAAGCTAGCCTTTCCAATAGAACGAAGAATTCGAGTTGCTCTGAAACTGTGTGAGGTGTGTGCAAAAATCAGAAGACACATGGCTTGTTCATTTCTTAGTTTTTCTTCTTGCGAGTTTAGTGGCTGCTGCTGTGTTGCAAGGAAATTGAAATTGGTTTTAGTGTGGAATACTATGTTCAAAAGAAAGCGCATGACCCCGACGTGATTTGAACACGCAACCTTCTGATCTGGAATCAGACGCGCTACCGTTGCGCCACGAGGTCAAAACGTGTACAACTTGGGTGTCTGCAATATGCCATTTTTAAAAAAGCAGTGGTACAATCTAGTGCGTGTAAAGAGGTTGTATTGAATAGTTTGAGGGTATTTACGTCGTAAAATGTGAACCGTGCAGGAATTACAGCCCTTTTCATTGTCCCTCCTGCTTCTAGGGGACCAAAAGTAATTGGACAAATAAAATCATTTGAAACAACTTCATCATGTTAAGTACCTTGTTGCAAATCCTTTGCATTTGTTGACTGCCGTAAGTCTGTAACACATAGACACCACCAAACGCTGGGGATGTTCCCTGGTGATGCTCTGCCAGGCATGTACTGCAGCCATGTTTGCTTCCTGTTTTTTTTAGGGCACACTCAATTGTATTCCGTTTAGACTGACTTGGCCCATCAAGACCTTTCCACTTTTTTGCCCTTAAAAACACCTTGGTTGGTTTAGCAGTATGTTTGACGTCTTTGTCCTATTTCATGATAAAGTGCTTCTGAGTGAGATTTGAGGCAATATGCTGGATCTGAGTTGATAAGATGTATCTGTAGACTTCAGAATTCCTCCAGTTGCTGCCAACAACAGTCACATGATCAATAGAGACAAGTGAGCCAATTCCAGTGAGAACCATACATGCCCAAGCCATAACACTACCTCCACCATGTTTCACAGATGAGATTCTATAATTTGGGTCATGTGCAGTTCGTTTTCTCTCCATACTTTCCACTTTCCATGGCTTTCTTACAGATTAATCTTTGGTTTCATCTGGCCAAAAGACTATGTTCCATAGCTCCACTGGGGCTTTGTATGTATATTTATCACACTAAAACCGTATCTTTGTGTTCTTGAGTCTTATATTGGAGCTGTTGCTACAGCAGCCTAGTGATGTTTATGGTAAAATAATTATAACTGTCCATAAATTGCTGTGGCAGCATCAAAAGCAGCAGTATAAATTTGGGGATATGGAAGAAATGTACCTATAAAAACGCAACTTTGAACTGCAATAACTTTGTAATGAAGCATGTCTTAAGAGAGTGGTTGTAGCTATGTTAATGCATCGAGACAATAAGTGCAATTTAGCAAAACTTCTTCTGATGAAGTGTTAATGTCCCTTTAAGCTATCCTTTCCAAGACAACAAATTAGTTTAGTTGCTATGAAAGCCTGTGAGGTGCGTTCGGAGATGAGAAGACACATGACCTGTTGATTTCTTAGTTTTTCTTTTTTTGAGTTTAGTGGCTGCTACAGTGCAACACGGAAATTGAAATTGATTTTAGTGTGGAATACTATGTGCAAAAGGAAGTACGTGACCCCAACGTGATTCGAACACGCAACCTTCTGATCTGGAGTCAGACGCGCTACCGTTGCGCCACGAGGTCAACATGTATGCAAGCTAGGTGCCCTCAGGGTGCCATTTCAAAAAACAATCTAGTGCGCATGTAAGAAGGTTGTATCGAATAATTTGAGTGTTTTTACCTCGTAAAGTGTAAACCCTGTAGGAATTACAGCCGTTAATGTTGTTTATGTTAAAATGATTATAACTATCCATTAATTGCTGTGGCAGAAACAAAAGCAGCAGCATAAAATTTGGGACCATGGAATAAATGTACCTAAAAATGCAAGTTTGAGCTGCAACAACTTTGTAATCAAGCATGTATTAAGAGAGTGGTTGTACCTATGTTTAACGCATGAGGACAATAACTGCAATTTACCAAAGCTTTTCCTTATAAATTGTTACTGTCCCTTTAAGCTAGCCTTTCCAATAGAACGAAGAATTCGAGTTGCTCTGAAAGTGTGTGAGGTTTGTGCAAAGATCAGAAGACACATGGCTTGTTCATTTCTTAGTTTTTCTTCTTGAGAGTTTAGTGGCTGCTGCTTTGTTGCAAGGAAATTGAAATTGGTTTTAGTGTGGAATACTATGTTCAAAAGAAAGCACATGACCCCGACGTGATTTGAACACGCAACCTTCTGATCTGGAGTCAGACGCGCTACCGTTGCGCCACGAGGTCAAAACGTGCACAACTTGGGTGTCTGCAAGATGCCATTTTTAAAAAAGCAGTGGTACAATCTAGTGCGTGTAAAGAGGTTGTATTGAATAGTTTGAGGGTATTTACGTTGTAAAATGTGAACGGTGCAGGAATTACAGCCCTTTTCATTGTCCCTCCTGCTTCTAGGGGACCAAAAGTAATTGGACAAATAAAATCATTTGAAACAAATTCGTCATGTTAAGTACCTTGTTGCAAATCCTTTGCATTTGTTGACTGCCGTAAGTCTGTAACACATAGACACCACCAAACGCTGGGGATGTTCCCTGGTGATGCTCTGCCAGGCATGTACTGCAGCCATGTTTGCTTCCTGTTTTTTTTAGGGCACACTCAATTGTATTCCGTTTAGACTGACTTGGCCCATCAAGACCTTTCCACTTTTTTGCCCTTAAAAACACCTTGGTTGGTTTAGCAGTATGTTTGACGTCTTTGTCCTATTTCATGATAAAGTGCTTCTGAGTGAGATTTGAGGCAATATGCTGGATCTGAGTTGATAAGATGTATCTGTAGACTTCAGAATTCCTCCAGTTGCTGCCAACAACAGTCACATGATCAATAGAGACAAGTGAGCCAATTCCAGTGAGAACCATACATGCCCAAGCCATAACACTACCTCCACCATGTTTCACAGATGAGATTCTATAATTTGGGTCATGTGCAGTTCGTTTTCTCTCCATACTTTCCACTTTCCATGGCTTTCTTACAGATTAATCTTTGGTTTCATCTGGCCAAAAGACTATGTTCCATAGCTCCACTGGGGCTTTGTATGTATATTTATCACACTAAAACCGGATCTTTGTGTTCTTGAGTCTTATATTGGAGCTGTTGCTACAGCAGCCTAGTGATGTTTATGGTAAAATAATTATAACTGTCCATAAATTGCTGTGGCAGCATCAAAAGCAGCAGTATAAATTTGGGGATATGGAAGAAATGTACCTATAAAAATGCAACTTTGAACTGCAATAACTTTGTAATGAAGCATGTCTTAAGAGAGTGGCTGTAGCTATGTTAATTCATCGAGACAATAAGTGCAATTTAGCAAAACTTCTCCTGATGAACTGTTAATGTCCCTTTAAGCTATCCTTTCCAAGACAACAAATTAGTTTAGTTGCTATGAAAGCCTGTGAGGTGCGTTCGGAGATGAGAAGACACATGACCTGTTGATTTCTTACTTTTTCTTTTTTAGAGTTTAGTGGCTGCTACAGTGCAACACGGAAATTGAAATTGATTTTAGTGTGGAATACTATGTGCAAAAGAAAGCACGTGACCCCGACGTGATTTGAACACGCAACCTTCTGATCTGGAGTCAGACGCGTCACCGCTGCGCCACGCGGTCGACACGTATGCACGCTGGGTGCCCTCAGGGTGCCATTTCAAAAAACAATCTAGTGCGCATGTAAGGAGGTTGTATCGAATAATTTGAGTGTTTTTACCTCGTAAAGTGTAAACCCTGTAGGAATTACAGCCGTTAATGTTGTTTATGGTAAAATGATTATAACTATCCATTAATTGCTGTGGCAGAAGCAATAGCAGCAGCATAAAATTTGGGACCATGGAATAATTGTACCTAAAACTGCAAGTTTGAGCTGCAACAACTTTGTAATCAAGCATGTCTTAAGAGAGTGGTTGTACCTATGTTTAACGCATGAGGACAATAACTGCAATTTACCAAAGCTTTTCCTTATAAATTGTTACTGTCCCTTTAAGCTAGCCTTTCCAATAGAACGAAGAATTCGAGTTGCTCTGAAAGTGTGTGAGGCGTGTGCAAAGATCAGAAGACACATGGCTTGTTCATTTCTTAGTTTTTCTTCTTGAGAGTTTAGTGGCTGCTGCTTTGTTGCAAGGAAATTGAAATTGGTTTTAGTGTGGAATACTATGTTCAAAAGAAAGCGCATGACCCCGATGTGATTTGAACACGCAACCTTCTGATCTGGAGTCAGACGCACTACCGTTGTGCCACGAGGTCAAAACGTGCACAACTTGGGTGTCTGCAAGATGCCATTTTTAAGAAAGCAGTGGTACAATCTAGTGCGTATAAAGAGGTTGTATTGAATAGTTTGAGGGTATTTACGTCGTAAAATGTGAACCGTGCAGGAATTACAGACCTTTTCATTGTCCCTCCTGCTTCTAGGGGACCAAAAGTAATTGGACAAATAAAATCATTTGAAACAAATTCGTTATGTTAAGTACCTTGTTGCAAATCCTTTGCATTTGTTGACTGCCGTAAGTCTGTAACACATAGACACCACCAAACGCTGGGGATGTTCCCTGGTGATGCTCTGCCAGGCATGTACTGCAGCCATGTTTGCTTCCTGTTTTTTTTAGGGCACACTCAATTGTATTCCGTTTAGACTGACTTGGCCCATCAAGACCTTTCCACTTTTTTGCCCTTAAAAACACCTTGGTTGGTTTAGCAGTATGTTTGACGTCTTTGTCCTATTTCATGATAAAGTGCTTCTGAGTGAGATTTGAGGCAATATGCTGGATCTGAGTTGATAAGATGTATCTGTAGACTTCAGAATTCCTCCAGTTGCTGCCAACAACAGTCACATGATCAATAGAGACAAGTGAGCCAATTCCAGTGAGAACCATACATGCCCAAGCCATAACACTACCTCCAGCATGTTTCACAGATGAGATTCTATAATTTGGGTCATGTGCAGTTCGTTTTCTCTCCATACTTTCCACTTTCCATGGATTTCTTACAGATTAATCTTTGGTTTCATCTGGCCAAAAGACTATGTTCCATAGCTCCACTGGGGCTTTTTATGTATATTTATCACACTAAAACCGGATCTTTGTGTTCTTGAGTCTTATATTGGAGCTGTTGCTACAGCAGCCTAGTGATGTTTATGGTAAAATAATTATAACTGTCCATAAATTGCTGTGGCAGCATCAAAAGCAGCAGTATAAATTTGGGGATATGGAAGAAATGTACCTATAAAAATGCAACTTTGAACTGCAATAACTTTGTAATGACGCATGTCTTAAGAGAGTGGTTGTAGCTATGTTAATGCATCGAGACAATAAGTGCAATTTAGCAAAACTTCTCCTGATGAACTGTTAATGTCCCTTTAAGCTATCCTTTCCAAGACAACAAATTAGTTTAGTTGCTATGAAAGCCTGTGAGGTGCGTTCGGAGATGAGAAGACACATGACCTGTTGATTTCTTAGTTTTTCTTTTTTTGAGTTTAGTGGCTGCTACAGTGCAACACGGAAATTGAAATTGATTTTAGTGTGGAATACTATGTGCAAAAGGACGCACGTGACCCCGACGTGATTTGAACACGCAACCTTCTGATCTGGAGTCAGACGCGCTACCGTTGCGCCACGAGGTCAACATGTATGCTTGGTGGGTGCCCTCAGGGTGCCATTTCAAAAAACAATCTAGTGCGCATGTAAGGAGGTTGTATCGAATAATTTGAGTGTTTTTACCTCGTAAAGTGTAAACCCTGTAGGAATTACAGCCGTTAATGTTGTTTATGGTAAAATGATTATAACTATCCATTAATTGCTGTGGCAGAAGCAAAAGGAGCAGCATAAAATTTGGGACCATGGAATAAATGTACCTAAAAATGCAAGTTTGAGCTGCAACAACTTTGTAATCAAGCATGTCTTAAGAGAGTGGTTGTACCTATGTTTAACGCATGAGGACAATAACTGCAATTTACCAAAGCTTTTCCTTATAAATTGTTACTGTCCCTTTAAGCTAGCCTTTCCAATAGAACGAAGAATTCGAGTTGCTCTGAAAGTGTGTGAGGTGTGTGCAAAGATCAGAAGACACATGGCTTGTTCATTTCTTAGTTTTTCTTCTTGAGAGTTTAGTGGCTGCTGCTTTGTTGCAAGGAAATTGAAATTGGTTTTAGTGTGGAATACTATGTTCAAAAGAAAGCGCATGACCCCGACGTGATTTGAACACGCAACCTTCTGATCTGGAGTCAGACGCGCTACCGTTGCGCCACGAGGTCAAAACGTGCACAACTTTAGTATCTGCAAGATGCCATTTTTAAAAAAGCAGTGGTACAATCTAGTGCGTGTAAAGAGGTTGTATTGAATAGTTTGAGGGTATTTACGTCGTAAAATGTGAACCGTGCAGGAATTACAGCCCTTTTCATTGTCCCTCCTGCTTCTAGGGGACCAAAAGTAATTGGACAAATAAAATCATTTGAAACAAATTCGTCATGTTAAGTACCTTGTTGCAAATCCTTTGCATTTGTTGACTGCCGTAAGTCTGTAACACATAGACACCACCAAACGCTGGGGATGTTCCCTGGTGATGCTCTGCCAGGCATGTACTGCAGCCATGTTTGCTTCCTGTTTTTTTTAGGGCACACTCAATTGTATTCCGTTTAGACTGACTTGGCCCATCAAGACCTTTCCACTTTTTTGCCCTTAAAAACACCTTGGTTGGTTTAGCAGTATGTTTGACGTGTTTGTCCTATTTCATGATAAAGTGCTTCTGAGTGAGATTTGAGGCAATATGCTGGATCTGAGTTGATAAGATGTATCTGTAGACTTCAGAATTCCTCCAGTTGCTGCCAACAACAGTCACATGATCAATAGAGACAAGTGAGCCAATTCCAGTGAGAACCATACATGCCCAAGCCATAACACTACCTCCACCATGTTTCACAGATGAGATTCTATAATTTGGGTCATGTGCAGTTCGTTTTCTCTCCATACTTTCCACTTTCCATGGCTTTCTTACAGATTAATCTTTGGTTTCATCTGGCCAAAAGACTATGTTCCATAGCTCCACTGGGGCTTTTTATGTATATTTATCACACTAAAACCGGATCTTTGTGTTCTTGAGTCTTATATTGGAGCTGTTGCTACAGCAGCCTAGTGATGTTTATGGTAAAATAATTATAACTGTCCATAAATTGCTGTGGCAGCATCAAAAGCAGCAGTATAAATTTGGGGATATGGAAGAAATGTACCTATAAAAATGCAACTTTGAACTGCAATAACTTTGTAATGAAGCATGTCTTAAGAGAGTGGTTGTAGCTATGTTAATGCATCGAGACAATAAGTGCAATTTAGCAAAACTTCTCCTGATGAACTGTTAATGTCCCTTTAAGCTATCCTTTCCAAGACAACAAATTAGTTTAGTTGCTATGAAAGCCTGTGAGGTGCGTTCGGAGATGAGAAGACACATGACCTGTTGATTTCTTAGTTTTTCTTTTTTTTAGTTTAGTGGCTGCTAGAGTGCAACACGGAAATTGAAATTGATTTTAGTGTGGAATACTATGTGCAAAAGGAAGTACGTGACCCAAACACGCATCCTTCTGATCTGGAGTCAGACGCGCTACCGTTGCGCCACGAGGTCAACATGTATGCAAGGTGGGTGCCCTCAGGGTGCCATTTCAAAAAACAATCTAGTGCGCATGTAAGAAGGTTGTATCGAATAATTTGAGTGTTTTTACCTCGTAAAGTGTAAACCCTGTAGGAATTACAGCCGTTAATGTTGTTTATGGTAAAATGATTATAACTATCCATTAATTGCTGTGGCAGAAGCAAAAGCAGCAGCATAAAATTTGGGACCATGGAATAAATGTACCTAAAAATGCAAGTTTGAGCTGCAACAACTTTGTAATCAAGCATGTCTTAAGAGAGTGGTTGTACCTATGTTTAACGCATGAGGACAATAACTGCAATTTACCAAAGCTTTTCCTTATAAATTGTTACTGTCCCTTTAAGCTAGCCTTTCGAATAGAACGAAGAATTCGAGTTGCTCTGAAAGTGTGTGAGGCGTGTGCAAAGATCAGAAGACACATGGCTTGTTCATTTCTTAGTTTTTCTTCTTGCGAGTTTAGTGGCTGCTGCTGTGTTGCAAGGAAATTGAAATTGGTTTTAGTGTGGAATACTATGTTCAAAAGAAAGCGCATGACCCCGACGTGATTTGAACACGCAACCTTCTGATCTGGAGTCAGACGCACTACCGTTGCGCCACGAGGTCAAAACGTGCACAACTTGGGTGTCTGCAAGATGCCATTTTTAAAAAAGCAGTGGTACAATCTAGTGCGTATAAAGAGGTTGTATTGAATAGTTTGAGGGTATTTACGTCGTAAAATGTGAACCGTGCAGGAATTACAGACCTTTTCATTGTCCCTCCTGCTTCTAGGGGACCAAAAGTAATTGGACAAATAAAATCATTTGAAACAAATTCGTCATGTTAAGTACCTTGTTGCAAATCCTTTGCATTTGTTGACTGCCGTAAGTCTGTAACACATAGACACCACCAAACGCTGGGGATGTTCCCTGGTGATGCTCTGCCAGGCATGTACTGCAGCCATGTTTGCTTTCTGTTTTTTTTAGGGCACACTCAATTGTATTCCGTTTAGACTGACTTGGCCCATCAAGACCTTTCCACTTTTTTGCCCTTAAAAACACCTTGGTTGGTTTAGCAGTATGTTTGACGTCTTTGTCCTTTTTCATGATAAAGTGCTTCTGAGTGAGATTTGAGGCAATATGCTGGATCTGAGTTGATAAGATGTATCTGTAGACTTCAGAATTCCTCCAGTTGCTGCCAACAACAGTCACATGATCAATAGAGACAAGTGAGCCAATTCCAGTGAGAACCATACATGCCCAAGCCATAACACTACCTCCACCATGTTTCACAGATGAGATTCTATAATTTGGGTCATGTGCAGTTCGTTTTCTCTCCATACTTTCCACTTTCCATGGCTTTCTTACAGATTAATCTTTGGTTTCATCTGGCCAAAAGACTATGTTCCATAGCTCCACTGGGGCTTTTTATGTATATTTATCACACTAAAACCGGATCTTTGTGTTCTTGAGTCTTATATTTGAGCTGTTGCTACAGTAGCCTAGTGATGTTTATGGTAAAATAATTATAACTGTCCATAAATTGCTGTGGCAGCATCAAAAGCAGCAGTATAAATTTGGGGATATGGAAGAAATGTACCTATAAAAATGTAACTTTGAACTGCAATAACTTTGTAATGAAGCATGTCTTAAGAGAGTGGTTGTAGCTATGTTAATGCATCGAGACAATAAGTGCAATTTAGCAAAACTTCTCCTGATGAACTGTTAATGTCCCTTTAAGCTATCCTTTCCAAGACAACAAATTAGTTTAGTTGCTATGAAAGCCTGTGAGGTGCGTTCGGAGATGAGAAGACACATGACCTGTTGATTTCTTAGTTTTTCTTTTTTTGAGTTTAGTGGCTGCTACAGTGCAACACAGAAATTGAAATTGATTTTAGTGTGGAATACTATGTGCAAAAGAAAGCACGTGACCCCGACGTGATTTGAACACGCAACCTTCTGATCTGGAGTCAGACGCGCTACCGTTGCGCCACGAGGTCAACATGTATGCAAGGTGGGTGCCCTCAGGGTGCCATTTCAAAAAACAATCTAGTGCGCATGTAAGGAGGTTGTATCGAATAATTTGAGTGTTTTTACCTCGTAAAGTGTAAACCCTGTAGGAATTACAGCCGTTAATGTTGTTTATGGTAAAATGATTATAACTATCCATTAATTGCTGTGGCAGAAGCAAAAGCAGCAGCATAAAATTTGGGACCATGGAATAAATGTACCTAAAAATGCAAGTTTGAGCTGCAACAACTTTGTAATCAAGCATGTCTTAAGAGAGTGGTTGTACCTATGTTTAACGCATGAGGACAATAACTGCAACTTACCAAAGCTTTTCCTTATAAATTGTTACTGTCCCTTTAAGCTAGCCTTTCCAATTGAACGAAGAATTCGAGTTGCTCTGAAAGTGTGTGAGGTGTGTGCAAAGATCAGAAGACACATGGCTTGTTCATTTCTTAGTTTTTCTTCTTGAGAGTTTAGTGGCTGCTGCTTTGTTGCAAGGAAATTGAAATTGGTTTTAGTGTGGAATACTATGTTCAAAATAAAGCACATGACCCCAACGTGATTTGAACACGCAACCTTCTGATCTGGAGTCAGACGCGCTACCGTTGCGCCACGAGGTCAAAACGTGCACAACTTGGGTGTCTGCAAGATGCCATTTTTAAAAAAGCAGTGGTACAATCTAGTGCGTGTAAAGAGGTTGTATTGAATAGTTTGAGGGTATTTACGTCGTAAAATGTGAACAGTGCAGGAATTACAGCTCTTTTCATTGTCCCTCCTGCTTCTAGGGGACCAAAAGTAATTGGACAAATAAAATCATTTGAAACAAATTCGTCATGTTAAGTACCTTGTTGCAAATCCTTTGCATTTGTTGACTGCCGTAAGTCTGTAACACATAGACACCACCAAACGCTGGGGATGTTCCCTGGTGATGCTCTGCCAGGCATGTACTGCAGCCATGTTTGCTTCCTGTTTTTTTTAGGGCACACTCAATTGTATTCCGTTTAGACTGACTTGGCCCATCAAGACCTTTCCACTTTTTTGCCCTTAAAAACACCTTGGTTGGTTTAGCAGTATGTTTGACGTCTTTGTACTATTTCATGATAAAGTGCTTCTGAGTGAGATTTGAGGCAATATGGTGGATCTGAGTTGATAAGATGTATCTGTAGACTTCAGAATTCCTCCAGTTGCTGCCAACAACAGTCACATGATCAATAGAGACAAGTGAGCCAATTCCAGTGAGAACCATACATGCCCAAGCCATAACACTACCTCCACCATGTTTCACAGATGAGATTCTATAATTTGGGTCATGTGCAGTTCGTTTTCTCTCCATACTTTCCACTTTCCATGGCTTTCTTACAGATTAATCTTTGGTTTCATCTGGCCAAAAGACTATGTTCCATAGCTCCACTGGGGCTTTGTATGTATATTTATCACACTAAAACCGGATCTTTGTGTTCTTGAGTCTTATATTGGAGCTGTTGCTACAGCAGCCTAGTGATGTTTATGGTAAAATAATTATAACTGTCCATAAATTGCTGTGGCAGCATCAAAAGCAGCAGTATAAATTTGGGGATATGGAAGAAATGTACCTATAAAAATGCAACTTTGAACTGCAATAACTTTGTAATGAAGCATGTCTTAAGAGAGTGGCTGTAGCTATGTTAATTCATCGAGACAATAAGTGCAATTTAGCAAAACTTCTCCTGATGAACTGTTAATGTCCCTTTAAGCTATCCTTTCCAAGACAACAAATTAGTTTAGTTGCTATGAAAGCCTGTGAGGTGCGTTCGGAGATGAGAAGACACATGACCTGTTGATTTCTTAGTTTTTCTTTTTTAGAGTTTAGTGGCTGCTACAGTGCAACACGGAAATTGAAATTGATTTTAGTGTGGAATACTATGTGCAAAAGAAAGCACGTGACCCCGACGTGATTTGAACACGCAACCTTCTGATCTGGAGTCAGACGCGTTACCGTTGCGCCACGCAGTCGACACGTATGCACGCTGGGTGCCCTCAGGGTGCCATTTCAAAAAACAATCTAGTGCGCATGTAAGGAGGTTGTATCGAATAATTTGAGTGTTTTTACCTCGTAAAGTGTAAACCCTGTAGGAATTACAGCCGTTAATGTTGTTTATGGTAAAATGATTATAACTATCCATTAATTGCTGTGGCAGAAGCAATAGCAGCAGTATAAAATTTGGGACCATAGAATAATTGTACCTAAAACTGCAAGTTTGAGCTGCAACAACTTTGTAATCAAGCATGTCTTAAGAGAGTGGTTGTACCTATGTTTAACGCATGAGGACAATAACTGCAATTTACCAAAGCTTTTCCTTATAAATTGTTACTGTCCCTTTAAGCTAGCCTTTCCAATAGAACAAAGAATTCGAGTTGCTCTGAAAGTGTGTGAGGTGTGTGCAAAGATCAGAGGACACATGGCTTGTTCATTTCTTAGTTTTTCTTCTTGCGAGTTTAGTGGCTGCTGCTTTGTTGCAAGGAAATTGAAATTGGTTTTAGTGTGGAATACTATGTTCAAAGGAAAGCGCATGACCCCGACATGATTTGAACACGCAACCTTCTGATCTGGAGTCAGACGCGCTACCGTTGCGCCACGAGGTCAAAACATGTACACCTTGGGTGTCTGCAAGATGCCATTTTTAAAAAAGCAGTGGTACAATCTAGTGCGTGTAAAGAGGTTGTATTGAATAGTTTGAGGGTATTTACGTCGTAAAATGTGAACCGTGCAGGAATTACAGCCCTTTTCATTGTCCCTCCTGCTTCTGGGGGACCAAAAGTAATTGGACAAATAAAATCATTTGAAACAAATTCGTCATGTTAAGTACCTTGTTGCAAATCCTTTGCATTTGTTGACTGCCGTAAGTCTGTAACACATAGACACCACCAAACGCTGGGGATGTTCCCTGGTGATGCTCTGCCAGGCATGTACTGCAGCCATGTTTGCTTCCTGTTTTTTTTAGGGCACACTCAATTGTATTCCGTTTAGACTGACTTGGCCCATCAAGACCTTTCCACTTTTTTGCCCTTAAAAACACCTTGGTTGGTTTAGCAGTATGTTTGACGTCTTTGTCCTATTTCATGATAAAGTGCTTCTGAGTGAGATTTGAGGCAATATGCTGGATCTGAGTTGATAAGATGTATCTGTAGACTTCAGAATTCCTCCAGTTGCTGCCAACAACAGTCACATGATCAATAGAGACAAGTGAGCCAATTCCAGTGAGAACCATACATGCCCAAGCCATAACACTACCTCCACCATGTTTCACAGATGAGATTCTATAATTTGGGTCATGTGCAGTTCGTTTTCTCTCCATACTTTCCATTTTCCATGGCTTTCTTACAGATTAATCTTTGGTTTCATCTGGCCAAAAGACTATGTTCCATAGCTCCACTGGGGCTTTTTATGTATATTTATCACACTAAAACCGGATCTTTGTGTTCTTGAGTCTTATATTGGAGCCGTTGCTACAGCAGCCTAGTGATGTTTATGGTAAAATAATTATAACTGTCCATAAATTGCTGTGGCAGCATCAAAAGCAGCAGTATAAATTTGGGGATATGGAAGAAATGTACCTATAAAAATGCAACTTTGAACTGCAATAACTTTGTAATGAAGCATGTCTTAAGAGAGTGGTTGTAGCTATGTTAATGCATCGAGACAATAAGTGCAATTTAGCAAAACTTCTCTTGATGAACTGTTAATGTCCCTTTAAGCTATCCTTTCCAAGACAACAAATTAGTTTAGTTGCTATGAAAGCCTGTGAGGTGCGTTCGTAGATGAGAAGACACATGACCTGTTGATTTCTTAGTTTTTCTTTTTTTGAGTTTAGTGGCTGCTACAGTGCAACACGGAAATTGAAATTGATTTTAGTGTGGAATGCTATGTGCAAAAGGAAGCACGTGACCCCGACGTGATTTGAACACGCAACCTTCTAATCGGGAGTCAGACGCGCTACCGTTGCGCCACGAGGTCAACATGTATGCAAAGTGGGTGCCCTCAGGGTGCCATTTCAAAAAACAATCTAGTGCGCATGTAAGGAGGTTGTATCGAATAATTTGAGTGTTTTTACCTCGTAAAGTGTAAACCCTGTAGGAATTACAGCCGTTAATGTTGTTTATGGTAAAATGATTATAACTATCCATTAATTGCTGTGGCAGAAGCAAAAGCAGCAGCATAAAATTTGGGACCATGGAATAAATGTACCTAAAAATGCAAGTTTGAGCTGCAACAACTTTGTAATCAAGCATGTCTTAAGAGAGTGGTTGTACCTATGTTTAACGCATGAGGACAATAACTGCAATTTACCAAAGCTTTTCCTTATAAATTGTTACTGTCCCTTTAAGCTAGCCTTTCCAATAGAACGAAGAATTCGAGTTGCTCTGAAAGTGTGTGAGGTGTGTGCAAAGATCAGAAGACACATGGCTTGTTCATTTCTTAGTTTTTCTTCTTGAGAGTTTAGTGGCTGCTGCTTTGTTGCAAGGAAATTGAAATTGGTTTTAGTGTGGAATACTATGTTCAAAAGAAAGTGCATGACCCCGACGTGATTTGAACACGCAACCTTCTGATCTGGAGTCAGACGCGCTACCGTTGCGCCACGAGGTCAAAACGTGCACAACTTGGGTGTCTGCAAGATGCCATTTTTAAAAAAGCAGTGGTACAATCTAGTGCGTGTAAAGAGGTTGTATTTAATAGTTTGAGGGTATTTACGTCGTAAAATGTGAACCGTGCAGGAATTACAGCCCTTTTCATTGTCCCTCCTGCTTCTAGGGGACCAAAAGTAATTGGACAAATAAAATCATTTGAAACAAATTCGTCATGTTAAGTACCTTGTTGCAAATCCTTTGCATTTGTTGACTGCCGTAAGTCTGTAACACATAGACACCACCAAACGCTGGGGATGTTCCCTGGTGATGCTCTGCCAGGCATGTACTGCAGCCATGTTTGCTTCCTGTTTTTTTTAGGGCACACTCAATTGTATTCCGTTTAGACTGACTTGGCCCATCAAGACCTTTCCACTTTTTTGCCCTTAAAAACACCTTGGTTGGTTTAGCAGTATGTTTGACGTCTTTGTCCTATTTCATGATAAAGTGCTTCTGAGTGAGATTTGAGGCAATATGCTGGATCTGAGTTGATAAGATGTATCTGTAGACTTCAGAATTCCTCCAGTTGCTGCCAACAACAGTCACATGATCAATAGAGACAAGTGAGCCAATTCCAGTGAGAACCATACATGCCCAAGCCATAACACTACCTCCACCATGTTTCACAGATGAGATTCTATAATTTGGGTCATGTGCAGTTCGTTTTCTCTCCATACTTTCCACTTTCCATGGCTTTCTTACAGATTAATCTTTGGTTTCATCTGGCCAAAAGACTATGTTCCATAGCTCCACTGGGGCTTTGTATGTATATTTATCACACTAAAACCGGATCTTTGTGTTCTTGAGTCTTATATTGGAGCTGTTGCTACAGCAGCCTAGTGATGTTTATGGTAAAATAATTATAACTGTCCATAAATTGCTGTGGCAGCATCAAAAGCAGCAGTATAAATTTGGGGATATGGAAGAAATGTACCTATAAAAATGCAACTTTGAACTGCAATAACTTTGTAATGAAGCATGTCTTAAGAGAGTGGTTGTAGCTATGTTAATGCATCGAGACAATAAGTGCAATTTAGCAAAACTTCTCCTGATGACCTGTTAATGTCCCTTTAAGCTATCCTTTCCAAGACAACAAATTAGTTTAGTTGCTATGAAAGCCTGTGAGGTGCGTTCGGAGATGAGAAGACACATGACCTGTTGATTTCTTAGTTTTTCTTTTTTAGAGTTTAGTGGCTGCTACAGTGCAACACGGAAATTGAAATTGATTTTAGTGTGGAATACTATGTGCAAAAGAAAGCACGTGACCCCGACGTGATTTGAACACGCAACCTTCTGATCTGGAGTCAGACGCGTTACCGTTGCGCCACGCGGTCGACACGTATGCACGCTGGGTGCCCTCAGGGTGCCATTTCAAAAAACAATCTAGTGCGCATGTAAGGAGGTTGTATCGAATAATTTGAGTGTTTTTACCTCGTAAAGTGTAAACCCTGTAGGAATTACAGCCGTTAATGTTGTTTATGGTAAAATGATTATAACTATCCATTAATTGCTGTGGCAGAAGCAATAGCAGCAGCATAAAATTTAGGACCATAGAATAATTGTACCTAAAACTGCAAGTTTGAGCTGCAACAACTTTGTAATCAAGCATGTCTTAAGAGAGTGGTTGTAGCTATGTTAATGCATCGAGACAATAAGTGCAATTTATCAAAACTTCTCTTGATGAACTGTTAATGTCCCTTTAAGCTATCCTTTCCAAGACAACAAATTAGTTTAGTTGCTATGAAAGCCTGTGAGGTGCGTTCGGAGATGAGAAGACACATGACCTGTTGATTTCTTAGTTTTTCTTTTTTTGAGTTTAGTGGCTGCTACAGTGCAACACGGAAATTGAAATTGATTTTAGTGTGGAATACTATGTGCAAAAGGAAGTACGTGACCCAAACACGCAACCTTCTGATCTGGAGTCAGACGTGCTACCGTTGCGCCACGAGGTCAACATGTATGCAAGGTGGGTGCCCTCAGGGTGCCATTTCAAAAAACAATCTAGTGCGCATGTAAGGAGGTTGTATCGAATAATTTGAGTGTTTTTACCTCGTAAAGTGTAAACCCTGTAGGAATTACAGCCTTTAATGTTGTTTATGGTAAAATGATTATAACTATCCATTAATTGCTGTGGCAGAAGCAAAAGCAGCAGCATAAAATTTGGGACCATGGAATAAATGTACCTAAAAATGCAAGTTTGAGCTGCAACAACTTTGTAATCAAGCATGTCTTAAGAGAGTGGTTGTACCTATGTTTAACGCATGAGGACAATAACTGCAATTTACCAAAGCTTTTCCTTATAAATTGTTACTGTCCCTTTAAGCTAGCCTTTCCAATAGAACAAAGAATTCGAGTTGCTCTGAAAGTGTGTGAGGCGTGTGCAAAGATCAGAAGACACATGGCTTGTTCATTTCTTAGTTTTTCTTCTTGCGAGTTTAGTGGCTGCTGCTGTGTTGCAAGGAAATTGAAATTGGTTTTAGTGTGGAATACTATGTTCAAAAGAAAGCGCATGACCCCGACGTGATTTGAACACGCAACCTTCTGATCTGGAGTTAGACGCGCTACCGTTGCGCCACGAGGTCAAAACGTGTACAAGTTGGGTGTCTGCAAGATGCCATTTTTAAAAAAGCAGTGGTACAATCTAGTGCGTGTAAAGAGGTTGTATTGAATAGTTTGAGGGTATTTACGTCGTAAAATGTGAACCGTGCAGGAATTACAGCCCTTTTCATTGTCCCTCCTGCTTCTAGGGGACCAAAAGTAATTGGACAAATAAAATCGTTTCAAAAACAAATTCATCATGTTAAGTACCTTGTTGCAAATCCTTTGCATTTGTTGACTGCCGTAAGTCTGTAACACATAGACACCACCAAACGCTGGGGATGTTCCCTGGTGATGCTCTGCCAGGCATGTACTGCAGCCATGTTTGCTTCCTGGTTTTTTTAGGGCACACTCAATTGTATTCCGTTTAGACTGACTTGGCCCATCAAGACCTTTCCACTTTTTTGCCCTTAAAAACACCTTGATTGGTTTAGCAGTATGTTTGACGTCTTTGTCCTATTTCATGATAAAGTGCTTCTGAGTGAGATTTGAGGCAATATGCTGGATCTGAGTTGATAAGATGTATCTGTAGACTTCAGAATTCCTCCAGTTGCTGCCAACAACAGTCACATGATCAATAGAGACAAGTGAGCCAATTCCAGTGAGAACCATACATGCCCAAGCCATAACACTACCTCCACCATGTTTCACAGATGTGATTCTATAATTTGGGTCATGTGCAGTTCGTTTTCTCTCCATACTTTCCACTTTCCATGGCTTTCTTACAGATTAATCTTTGGTTTCATCTGGCCAAAAGACTATGTTCCATAGCTCCACTGGGGCTTTTTATGTATATTTATCACACTAAAACCGGATCTTTGTGTTCTTGAGTCTTATATTGGAGCCGTTGCTACAGCAGCCTAGTGATGTTTATGGTAAAATAATTATAACTGTCCATAAATTGCTGTGGCAGCATCAAAAGCAGCAGTATAAATTTGGGGATATGGAAGAAATGTACCTATAAAAATGCAACTTTGAACTGCAATAACTTTGTAATGAAGCATGTCTTAAGAGAGTGGTTGTAGCTATGTTAATGCATCGAGACAATAAGTGCAATTTAGCAAAACTTCTCTTGATGAACTGTTAATGTCCCTTTAAGCTATCCTTTCCAAGACAACAAATTAGTTTAGTTGCTATGAAAGCCTGTGAGGTGCGTTCGGAGATGAGAAGACACATGACCTGTTGATTTCTTAGTTTTTCTTTTTTTGAGTTTAGTGGCTGCTACAGTGCAACACGGAAATTGAAATTGATTTTAGTGTGGAATACTATGTGCAAAAGGAAGTACGTGACCCAAACACGCAACCTTCTGATCTGGAGTCAGACGCGCTACCGTTGCGCCACGAGGTCAACATGTATGCAAGGTGGGTGCCCTCAGGGTGCCATTTCAAAAAACAATCTAGTGCGCATGTAAGGAGGTTGTATCGAATAATTTGAGTGTTTTTACCTCGTAAAGTGTAAACCCTGTAGGAATTACAGCCGTTAATGTTGTTTATGGTAAAATGATTATAACTATCCATTAATTGCTGTGGCAGAAGCAAAAGCAGCAGCATAAAATTTGGGACCATGGAATAAATGTACCTAAAAATGCAAGTTTGAGCTGCAACAACTTTGTAATCAAGCATGTCTTAAGAGAGTGGTTGTACCTATGTTTAACGCATGAGGACAATAACTGCAATTTACCAAAGCTTTTCCTTATAAATTGTTACTGTCCCTTTAAGCTAGCCTTTCCAATAGAACGAAGAATTCGAGTTGCTCTGAAAGTGTGTGAGGTGTGTGCAAAGATCAGAAGACACATGGCTTGTTCATTTCTTAGTTTTTCTTCTTGAGAGTTTAGTGGCTGCTGCTTTGTTGCAAGGAAATTGAAATTGGTTTTAGTGTGGAATACTATGTTCAAAAGAAAGCGCATGACCCCGACGTGATTTGAACACGCAACCTTCTGATCTGGAGTCAGACGCGCTACCGTTGCGCCACGAGGTCAAAACGTGCACAACTTGGGTGTCTGCAAGATGCCATTTTTAAAAAAGCAGTGGTACAATCTAGTGCGTGTAAAGAGGTTGTATTGAATAGTTTGAGGGTATTTACGTCGTAAAATGTGAACCGTGCAGGAATTACAGCCCTTTTCATTGTCCCTCCTGCTTCTAGGGGACCAAAAGTAATTGGACAAATAAAATCATTTGAAACAAATTCGTCATGTTAAGTACCTTGTTGCAAATCCTTTGCATTTGTTGACTGCCGTAAGTCTGTAACACATAGACACCACCAAACGCTGGGGATGTTCCCTGGTGATGCTCTGCCAGGCATGTACTGCAGCCATGTTTGCTTCCTGTTTTTTTTAGGGCACACTCAATTGTATTCCGTTTAGACTGACTTGGCCCATCAAGACCTTTCCACTTTTTTGCCCTTAAAAACACCTTGGTTGGTTTAGCAGTATGTTTGACGTCTTTGTCCTATTTCATGATAAAGTGCTTCTGAGTGAGATTTGAGGCAATATGCTGGATCTGAGTTGATAAGATGTATCTGTAGACTTCAGAATTCCTCCAGTTGCTGCCAACAACAGTCACATGATCAATAGAGACAAGTGAGCCAATTCCAGTGAGAACCATGCATGCCCAAGCCATAACACTACCTCCACCATGTTTCACAGATGAGATTCTATAATTTGGGTCATGTGCAGTTCGTTTTCTCTCCATACTTTCCACTTTCCATGGCTTTCTTACAGATTAATCTTTGGTTTCATCTGGCCAAAAGACTATGTTCCATAGCTCCACTGGGGCTTTGTATGTATATTTATCACACTAAAACCGGATCTTTGTGTTCTTGAGTCTTATATTGGAGCTGTTGCTACAGCAGCCTAGTGATGTTTATGGTAAAATAATTATAACTGTCCATAAATTGCTGTGGCAGCATCAAAAGCAGCAGTATAAATTTGGGGATATGGATGAAATGTACCTATAAAAATGCAACTTTGAACTGCAATAACTTTGTAATGAAGCATGTCTTAAGAGAGTGGTTGTAGCTATGTTAATGCATCGAGACAATAAGTACAATTTAGCAAAACTACTCCTGATGAACTGTTAATGTCCCTTTAAGCTATCCTTTCCAAGACAACAAATTAGTTTAGTTGCTATGAAAGCCTGTGAGGAGCGTTCGGAGATGAGAAGACACATGACGTGTTGATTTCTTAGTTTTTCTGTTTTTGAGTTTAGTGGCTGCTACAGTGCAACACGGAAATTGAAATTGATTTTAGTGTGGAATACTATGTGCAAAAGGAAGTACGTGACCCCGACGTGATTTAAACACGCAACCTTCTGATCTGGACTCAGACGCGCTACCATTGCGCCACGAGGTCAACATGTATGCAAGGTGGGTGCCCTCAGGGTGCCATTTCAAAAAACAATCTAGTGCGCATGTAAGAAGGTTGTATCGAATAATTTGAGTGTTTTTACCTCGTAAAGTGTAAACCCTGTAGGAATTACAGCCGTTAATGTTGTTTATGGTAAAATGATTATAACTATCCATTAATTGCTGTGGCAGAAGCAAAAGCAGCAGCATAAAATTTGGGACCATGGAATAAATGTACCTAAAAATGCAAGTTTGAGCTGCAACAACTTTGTAATCAAGCATGTCTTAAGAGAGTGGTTGTACCTATGTTTAACGCATGAGGACAATAACTGCAATTTACCAAAGCTTTTCCTTATAAATTGTTACTGTCCCTTTAAGCTAGCCTTTCCAATAGAACGAAGAATTCGAGTTGCTCTGAAAGTGTGTGAGGCGTGTGCAAAGATCAGAAGACACATGGCTTGTTCATTTCTTAGTTTTTCTTCTTGCGAGTTTAGTGGCTGCTGCTGTGTTGCAAGGAAATTGAAATTGGTTTTATTGTTGAATACTATGTTCAAAAGAAAGCGCATGACCCCGACGTGATTTGAACACGCAACCTTCTGATCTGGAGTCAGACGCGCTACCGTTGCGCCACGAGGTCAAAACGTGTGCACCTTGGGTGTCTGCAAGATGCCATTTTTAAAAAAGCAGTGGTACAATCTAGTGCGTGTAAAGAGGTTGTATTGAATAGTTTGAGGGTATTTACGTCGTAAAATGTGAACCGTGCAGGAATTACAGCCCTTTTCATTGTCCCTCCTGCTTCTAGGGGACCAAAAGTAATTGGACAAATAAAATCATTTGAAACAAATTCGTCATGTTAAGTACCTTGTTGCAAATCCTTTGCATTTGTTGACTGCCGTAAGTCTGTAACACATAGACACCACCAAACGCTGGGGATGTTCCCTGGTGATGCTCTGCCAGGCATGTACTGCAGCCATGTTTGCTTCCTGTTTTTTTTAGGGCACACTCAATTGTATTCCGTTTAGACTGACTTGGCCCATCAAGACCTTTCCACTTTTTTGCCCTTAAAAACACCTTGGTTGGTTTAGCAGTATGTTTGACGTCTTTGTCCTATTTCATGATAAAGTGCTTCTGAGTGAGATTTGAGGCAATATGCTGGATCTGAGTTGATAAGATGTATCTGTAGACTTCAGAATTCCTCCAGTTGCTGCCAACAACAGTCACATGATCAATAGAGACAAGTGAGCCAATTCCAGTGAGAACCATACACGCCCAAGCCATAACACTACCTCCACCATGTTTCACAGATGAGATTCTATAATTTGGGTCATGTGCAGTTCGTTTTCTCTCCATACTTTCCACTTTCCATGGCTTTCTTACAGATTAATCTTTGGTTTCATCTGGCCAAAAGACTATGTTCCATAGCTCCACTGGGGCTTTTTATGTATATTTATCACACTAAAACCGTATCTTTGTGTTCTTGAGTCTTATATTGGAGCTGTTGCTACAGCAGCCTAGTGATGTTTATGGTAAAATAATTATAACTGTCCATAAATTGCTGTGGCAGCATCAAAAGCAGCAGTATAAATTTGGGGATATGGAAGAAATGTACCTATAAAAATGCAACTTTGAACTGCAATAACTTTGTAATGAAGCATGTCTTAAGAGAGTGGTTGTAGCTATGTTAATGCATCGAGACAATAAGTGCAATTTAGCAAAACTTCTCCTGATGAACTGTTAATGTCCCTTTAAGCTATCCTTTCCAAGACAACAAATTAGTTTAGTTGCTATGAAAGCCTGTGAGGTGCGTTCGGAGATGAGAAGACACATGACCTGTTGATTTCTTAGTTTTTCTTTTTTTGAGTTTAGTGGCTGCTACAGTGCAACACGGAAATTGAAATTGATTTTAGTGTGGAATACTATGTGCAAAAGGAAGCACGTGACCCCGACGTGATTTGAACACGCAACCTTCTGATCAGGAGTCAGACGCGCTACCTTTGCGCCACGAAATCAACATGTATGCAAGGTGGGTGCCCTCAGGGTGCCATTTCAAAAAACAATCTAGTGCGCATGTAAGAAGGTTGTATCGAATAATTTGAGTGTTTTTACCTCGTAAAGTGTAAACCCTGTAGGAATTACAGCCGTTAATGTTGTTTATGGTAAAATGATTATAACTATCCATTAATTGCTGTGGCAGAAGCAAAAGCAGCAGCATAAAATTTGGGACCATGGAATAAATGTACCTAAAAATGCAAGTTTGAGCTGCAACAACTTTGTAATCAAGCATGTCTTAAGAGAGTGGTTGTACCTATGTTTAACGCATGAGGACAATAACTGCAATTTACCAAAGCTTTTCCTTATAAATTGTTACTGTCCCTTTAAGCTAGCCTTTCCAATAGAAGGAAGAATTCGAGTTGCTCTGAAAGTGTGTGAGGCGTGTGCAAAGATCAGAAGACACATGGCTTGTTCATTTCTTAGTTTTTCTTCTTGCGAGTTTAGTGGCTGCTGCTGTGTTGCAAGGAAATTGAAATTGGTTTTAGTGTGGAATACTATGTTCAAAAGAAAGCGCATGACCCCGACGTGATTTGAACACACAACCTTCTGATCTGGAATCAGACGCGCTACCGTTGCGCCACGAGGTCAAAACGTGTACACTTTGGGTGTCTGCAAGATGCCATTTTTAAAAAAGCAGTGGTACAATCTAGTGCGTGTAAAGAGGTTGTATTGAATAGTTTGAGGGTATTTACGTCGTAAAATGTGAACCGTGCAGGAATTACAGCCCTTTTCATTGTCCCTGCTGCTTCTAGGGGACCAAAAGTAATTGGACAAATAAAATCATTTGAAACAAATTCGTCATGTTAAGTACCTTGTTGCAAATCCTTTGCATTTGTTGACTGCCGTAAGTCTGTAACACATAGACACCACCAAACGCTGGGGATGTTCCCTGGTGATGCTCTGCCAGGCATGTACTGCAGCCATGTTTGCTTCCTGGTTTTTTTAGGGCACACTCAATTGTATTCCGTTTAGACTGACTTGGCCCATCAAGACCTTTCCACTTTTTTGCCCTTAAAAACACCTTGGTTGGTTTAGCAGTATGTTTGACGTCTTTGTCCTATTTCATGATAAAGTGCTTCTGAGTGAGATTTGAGGCAATATGCTGGATCTGAGTTGATAAGATGTATCTGTAGACTTTAGAATTCCTCTAGTTGCTGCCAACAACAGTCACATGATCAATAGAGACAAGTGAGCCAATTCCAGTGAGAACCATACACGCCCAAGCCATAACACTACCTCCACCATGTTTCACAGATGAGATTCTATAATGTGGGTCATGTGCAGTTCGTTTTCTCTCCATACTTT
Source organism: Rhinophrynus dorsalis (assembly GCA_037306005.1). NCBI lineage: Eukaryota > Metazoa > Chordata > Amphibia > Anura > Rhinophrynidae > Rhinophrynus > Rhinophrynus dorsalis. Next base: position 493,896,604 of record CM074721.1, read on the forward strand.
CCACTTTCCATGGCTTTCTTACCGATTAATCTTTGGTTTCATCTGGCCAAAAGACTATGTTCCATAGCTCCACTGGGGCTTTTTATGTATATTTATCACACTAAAACCGGATCTTTGTGTTCTTGAGTCTTATATTGGAGCTGTTGCTACAGCAGCCTAGTGATGTTTATGGTAAAATAATTATAACTGTCCATAAATTGCTGTGGCAGCATCAAAAGCAGCAGTATAAATTTGGGGATATGGAAGAAATGTACCTATAAAAATGCAACTTTGAACTGCAATAACTTTGTAATGAAGCATGTCTTAAGAGAGTGGTTGTAGCTATGTTAATGCATCGAGACAATAAGTGCAATTTAGCAAAACTTCTCCTGATGAACTGTTAATGTCCCTTTAAGCTATCCTTTCCAAGACAACAAATTAGTTTAGTTGCTATGAAAGCCTGTGAGGTGCGTTCGGAGATGAGAAGACACATGACCTGTTGATTTCTTAGTTTTTCTTTTTTTGAGTTTAGTGGCTGCTACAGTGCAACACGGAAATTGAAATTGATTTTAGTGTGGAATACTATGTGCAAAAGGATGCACGTGACCCCGACGTGATTTGAACACGCAACCTTCTGATCTGGAGTCAGACGCGCTACCGTTGCGCCACGAGGTCAACATGTATGCAAGGTGGGTGCCCTCAGGGTGCCATTTCAAAAAACAATCTAGTGCGCATGTAAGAAGGTTGTATCGAATAATTTGAGTGTTTTTACCTCGTAAAGTGTAAACCCTGTAGGAATTACAGCCGTTAATGTTGTTTATGGTAAAATGATTATAACTATCCATTAATTGCTGTGGCAGAAGCAAAAGCAGCAGCATAAAATTTGGGACCATGGAATAAATGTACCTAAAAATGCAAGTTTGAGCTGCAACAACTTTGTAATCAAGCATGTCTTAAGAGAGTGGTTGTACCTATGTTTAACGCATGAGGACAATAACTGCAATTTACCAAAGCTTTTCCTTATAAATTGTTACTGTCCCTTTAAGCTAGCCTTTACAATAGAACGAAGAATTCGAGTTGCTCTGAAAGTGTGTGAGGCGTGTGCAAAGATCAGAAGACACATGGCTTGTTCATTTCTTAGTTTTTCTTCTTGCGAGTTTAGTGGCTGCTGCTGTGTTGCAAGGAAATTGAAATTGGTTTTAGTGTGGAATACTATGTTCAAAAGAAAGCGCATGACCCCGACGTGATTTGAACACACAACCTTCTGATCTGGAATCAGACGCGCTACCGTTGCGCCACGAGGTCAAAACGTGTACACTTTGGGTGTCTGCAAGATGCCATTTTTAAAAAAGCAGTGGTACAATCTAGTGCGTGTAAAGAGGTTGTATTGAATAGTTTGAGGGTATTTACGTCGTAAAATGTGAACCGTGCAGGAATTACAGCCCTTTTCATTGTCCCTCCTGCTTCTAGGGGACCAAAAGTAATTGGACAAATAAAATCATTTGAAACAAATTCGTCATGTTAAGTACCTTGTTGCAAATCCTTTGCATTTGTTGACTGCCGTAAGTCTGTAACACATAGACACCACCAAACGCTGGGGATGTTCCCTGGTGATGCTCTGCCAGGCATGTACTGCAGCCATGTTTGCTTCCTGGTTTTTTTAGGGCACACTCAATTGTATTCCGTTTAGACTGACTTGGCCCATCAAGACCTTTCCACTTTTTTGCCCTTAAAAACACCTTGGTTGGTTTAGCAGTATGTTTGACGTCTTTGTCCTATTTCATGATAAAGTGCTTCTGAGTGAGATTTGAGGCAATATGCTGGATCTGAGTTGATAAGATGTATCTGTAGACTTTAGAATTCCTCCAGTTGCTGCCAACAACAGTCACATGATCAATAGAGACAAGTGAGCCAATTCCAGTGAGAACCATACACGCCCAAGCCATAACACTACCTCCACCATGTTTCACAGATGAGATTCTATAATGTGGGTCATGTGCAGTTCGTTTTCTCTCCATACTTTCCACTTTCCATGGCTTTCTTACCGATTAATCTTTGGTTTCATCTGGCCAAAAGACTATGTTCCATAGCTCCACTGGGGCTTTTTATGTATATTTATCACACTAAAACCGGATCTTTGTGTTCTTGAGTCTTATATTGGAGCTGTTGCTACAGCAGCCTAGTGATGTTTATGGTAAAATAATTATAACTGTCCATAAATTGCTGTGGCAGCATCAAAAGCAGCAGTATAAATTTGGGGATATGGAAGAAATGTACCTATAAAAATGCAACTTTGAACTGCAATAACTTTGTAATGAAGCATGTCTTAAGAGAGTGGTTGTAGCTATGTTAATGCATCGAGACAATAAGTGCAATTTAGCAAAACTTCTCCTGATGAACTGTTAATGTCCCTTTAAGCTATCCTTTCCAAGACAACAAATTAGTTTAGTTGCTATGAAAGCCTGTGAGGAGCGTTGGGAGATGAGAAGACACATGACCTGTTGTTTTCTTAGTTTTTCTTTTTTTGAGTTTAGTGGCTGCTACAGTGCAACACGGAAATTGAAATTGATTTTAGTGTGGAATACTATGTGCAAAAGGATGCACGTGACCCCGACGTGATTTGAACACGCAACCTTCTGATCTGGAGTCAGGCGCGCTACCGTTGCGCCACGAGGTCAACATGTATGTAAGGTGGGTGCCCTCAGGGTGCCATTTCAAAAAACAATCTAGTGCGCATGTAAGAAGGTTGTATCGAATAATTTGAGTGTTTTTACCTCGTAAAGTGTAAACCCTGTAGGAATTACAGCCGTTAATGTTGTTTATGGTAAAATGATTATAACTATCCATTAATTGCTGTGGCAGAAGCAAAAGCAGCAGCATAAAATTTGGGACCATGGAATAAATGTACCTAAAAATGCAAGTTTGAGCTGCAACAACTTTGTAATCAAGCATGTCTTAAGAGAGTGGTTGTACCTATGTTTAACGCATGAGGACAATAACTCCAATTTACCAAAGCTTTTCCTTATAAATTGTTACTGTCCCTTTAAGCTAGCCTTTCCAATAGAACGAAGAATTCGAGTTGCTCTGAAAGTGTGTGAGGCGTGTGCAAAGATCAGAAGACACATGGCTTGTTCATTTCTTAGTTTTTCTTCTTGCGAGTTTAGTGGCTGCTGCTGTGTTGCAAGGAAATTGAAATTGGTTTTAGTGTGGAATACTATGTTCAAAAGAAAGCGCATGACCCCGACGTGATTTGAACACGCAACCTTCTGATCTGGAGTCAGACGCGCTACCGTTGCGCCACGAGGTCAAAACGTGTATGACTTGGGTGTCTGCAAGATGCCATTTTTAAAAAAGCAGTGGTACAATCTAGTGCGTGTAAACAGGTTGTATTGAATAGTTTGAGGGTATTTACGTCGTAAAATGTGAACCGTGCAGGAATTACAGCCCTTTTCATTGTCCCTCCTGCTTCTAGGGGACCAAAAGTAATTGGACAAATAAAATCATTTGAAACAAATTCGTCATGTTAAGTACCTTGTTGCAAATCCTTTGCATTTGTTGACTGCCGTAAGTCTGTAACACATAGACACCACCAAACGCTGGGGATGTTCCCTGGTGGTGCTCTGCCAGGCATGTACTGCAGCCATGTTTGCTTCCTGTTTTTTTTAGGGCACACTCAATTGTATTCCGTTTAGACTGACTTGGCCCATCAAGAGCTTTCCACTTTTTTGCCCTTAAAAACACCTTGGTTGGTTTAGCAGTATGTTTGACGTCTTTGTCCTATTTCATGATAAAGTGCTTCTGAGTGAGATTTGAGGCAATATGCTGGATCTGAGTTGATAAGATGTATCTGTAGACTTCAGAATTCCTCCAGTTGCTGCCAACAACAGTCACATGATCAATAGAGACAAGTGAGCCAATTCCAGTGAGAACCATACATGCCCAAGCCATAACACTACCTCCACCATGTTTCACAGATGAGATTCTATAATTTGGGTCATGTGCAGTTCGTTTTCTCTCCATACTTTCCACTTTCCATGGCTTTCTTACAGATTAATCTTTGGTTTCATCTGGCCAAAAGACTATGTTCCATAGCTCCACTGGGGCTTTTTATGTATATTTATCACACTAAAACCGGATCTTTGTGTTCTTGAGTCTTATATTGAAGCTGTTGCTACAGCAGCCTAGTGATGTCTATGGTAAAATAATTATAACTGTCCATAAATTGCTGTGGCAGCATCAAAAGCAGCAGTATAAATTTGGGGATATGGAAGAAATGTACCTATAAAAATGCAACTTTGAACTGCAATAACTTTGTAATGAAGCATGTCTTAAGAGAGTGGTTGTAGCTATGTTAATGCATCGAGACAATAAGTGCAATTTAGCAAAACTTCTCCTGATGAACTGTTAATGTCCCTTTAAGCTATCCTTTCCAAGACAACAAGTTAGTTTAGTTGCTATGAAAGCCTGTGAGGAGCGTTCGGAGATGAGAAGACACATGACCTGTTGATTTCTTAGTTTTTCTTTTTTTGAGTTTAGTGGCTGCTACAGTGCAACACGGAAATTGAAATTGATTTTAGTGTGGAATACTATGTGCAAAAGGAAGTACGTGACCCCGACGTGATTTGAACACGCAACCTTCTGATCTGGAGTCAGACGCGCTACCGTTGCGCCACGAGTTCAACATGTATGCAAGGTGGGTGCCCTCAGTGTGCCATTTCAAAAAACAATCTAGTGCGCATGTAAGAAGGTTGTATCGAATAATTTGAGTGTTTTTACCTCGTAAAGTGTAAACCCTGTAGGAATTACAGCCGTTAATGTTGTTTATGGTAAAATGATTATAACTATCCATTAATTGCTGTGGCAGAAGCAAAAGCAGCAGCATAAAATTTGGGACCATGGAATAAATGTACCTAAAAATGCAAGTTTGAGCTGCAACAACTTTGTAATCAAGTATGTCTTAAGAGAGTGGTTGTACCTATGTTTAACGCATGAGGACAATAACTGCAATTTACCAAAGCTTTTCCTTATAAATTGTTACTGTCCCTTTAAGCTAGCCTTTCCAATAGAACGAAGAAGTCGAGTTGCTCTGAAAGTGTGTGAGGCGTGTGCAAAGATCAGAAGACACATGGCTTGTTCATTTCTTAGTTTTTCTTCTTGCGAGTTTAGTGGCTGCTGCTGTGTTGCAAGGAAATTGAAATTGGTTTTAGTGTGGAATACTATGTTCAAATGAAAGCGCATGACCCCGACGTGATTTGAACACGCAACCTTCTGATCTGGAGTCAAACGCGCTACTGTTGCGCCACGAGGTCAAAACGTGTACACCTTGGGTGTCTGCAAGATGCCATTTTTAAAAAAGCAGTGGTACAATCTAGTGCATGTAAAGAGGTTGTATTGAATAGTTTGAGGGTATTTACGTCGTAAAATGTGAACCGTGCAGGAATTACAGCCCTTTTCATTGTCCCTCCTGCTTCTAGGGGACCAAAAGTAATTGGACAAATAAAATCATTTGAAACAAATTCGTCATGTTAAGTACCTTGTTGCAAATCCATTGCATTTGTTGACTGCCGTAAGTCTGTAACACATAGACACCACCAAACGCTGGGGATGTTCCCTGGTGATGCTCTGCCAGGCATGTACTGCAGCCATGTTTGCTTCCTGTTTTTTTTAGGGCACACTCAATTGTATTCCGTTTAGACTGACTTGGCCCATCAAGACTTTCCACTTTTTTGCCCTTAAAAACACCTTGGTTGGTTTAGCAGTATGTTTGACGTCTTTGTCCTATTTCATCAAAAGCAGCAGTATAAATTTGGGGATATGGAAGAAATGTACCTATAAAAATGCAACTTTGAACTACAATAACTTTGTAATGAAGCATGTCTTAAGAGAGTGGTTGTAGCTATGTTAATGCATCGAGACAATAAGTGCAATTTAGCAAAACTTCTCCTGATGAACTGTTAATGTCCCTTTAAGCTATCCTTTCCAAGACAACAAATTAGTTTAGTTGCTATGAAAGCCTGTGAGGTGCGTTCGGAGATGAGAAGACACATGACCTGTTGATTTCTTAGTTTTTCTTTTTTTGAGTTTAGTGGCTGCTACAGTGCAACACGGAAATTGAAATTGATTTTAGTGTGGAATACTATGTGCAAAAGGGAGCACGTGACCCCGACGTGATTTGAACACGCAACCTTCTGATCTGGAGTCAGACGCGCTACCGTTGCGCCACGAGGTCAACATGTATGCAAGGTGGGTGCCCTCAGGGTGCCATTTCAAAAAACAATCTAGTGCGCATGTAAGAAGGTTGTATCGAATAATTTGAGTGTTTTTACCTCGTAAAGTGTAAACCCTGTAGGAATTACAGCCGTTAATGTTGTTTATGGTAAAATGATTATAACTATCCATTAATTGCTGTGGCAGAAGCAAAAGCAGCAGCATAAAATTTGGGACCATGGAATAAATGTACCTAAAAATGCAAGTTTGAGCTGCAACAACTTTGTAATCAAGCATGTCTTAAGAGAGTGGTTGTACCTATGTTTAACGCATGAGGACAATAACTGCAATTTACCAAAGCTTTTCCTTATAAATTGTTACTGTCCCTTTAAACTAGCCTTTCCAATAGAACGAAGAATTCGAGTTGCTCTGAAAGTGTGTGAGGCGTGTGCAAAGATCAGAAGACACATGGCTTGTTCATTTCTTAGTTTTTCTTCTTGCGAGTTTAGTGGCTGCTGCTGTGTTGCAAGGAAATTGAAATTGGTTTTAGTTTGGAATACTATGTTCAAAAGAAAGCGCATGAACCCGACGTGATTTGAACACGCAACCTTTTGATCTGGAGTCAGACGCGCTACCGTTGCGCCACGAGGTCAAAACGTGTATAACTTGTGTGTCTGCAAGATGCCATTTTTAAAAAAGCAGTGGTACAATCTAGTGCGTGTAAAGAGGTTGTATTGAATAGTTTGAGGGTATTTACGTCGTAAAATGTGAACCGTGCAGGAATTACAGCCCTTTTCATTGTCCCTCCTGCTTCTAGGGGACCAAAAGTAATTGGACAAATAAAATCATTTGAAACAAATTCGTCATGTTAAGTACCTTGTTGCAAATCCTTTGCATTTGTTGACTGCCGTAAGTCTGTAACACATAGACACCACCAAACGCTGGGGATGTTCCCTGGTGATGCTCTGCCAGGCATGAACTGCAGCCATGTTTGCTTCCTGTTTTTTTTAGGGCACACTCAATTGTATTCCGTTTAGACTGACTTTGCCCATCAAGACCTTTCCACTTTTTTGCCCTTAAAAACACCTTGATTGGTTTAGCAGTATGTTTGACGTCTTTGTCCTATTTCATGATAAAGTGCTTCTGAGTGAGATTTGAGGCAATATGCTGGATCTGAGTTGATAAGATGTATCTGTAGACTTCAGAATTCCTCCAGTTGCTGCCAACAACAGTCACATGATCAATAGAGACAAGTGAGCCAATTCCAGTGAGAACCATACATGCCCAAGCCATAACACTACCTCCACCATGTTTCACAGATGAGATTCTATAATTTGGGTCATGTGCAGTTCGTTTTCTCTCCATACTTTCCACTTTCCATGGCTTTCTTACAGATTAATCTTTGGTTTCATCTGGCCAAAAGACTATGTTCCATAGCTCCACTGGGGCTTTTTATGTATATTTATCACACTAAAACCGGATCTTTGTGTTCTTGAGTCTTATATTGGAGCTGTTGCTACAGCAGCCTAGTGATGTTTATGGTAAAATAATTATAACTGTCCATAAATTGCTGTGGCAGCATCAAAAGCAGCAGTATAAATTTGGAGATATGGAAGAAATGTACCTATAAAAATGCAACTTTGAACTGCAATAACTTTGTAATGAAGCATGTCTTAAGAGAGTGGTTGTAGCTATGTTAATGCATCGAGACAATAAGTGCAATTTAGCAAAACTTCTCCTGATGAACTGTTAATGTCCCTTTAAGCTATCCTTTCCAAGACAACAAATTAGTTTAGTTGCTATGAAAGCCTGTGAGGTGCGTTCGGAGATGAGAAGACACATGACCTGTTGATTTCTTTGTTTTTCTTTTTTTGAGTTTAGTGGCTGCTACAGTGCAACACGGAAATTGAAATTGATTTTAGTGTGGAATACTATGTGCAAAAGGAAGCACGTGACCCCGACGTGATTTGAACACGCAAGCTTCTGATCTGGAGTCAGACGCGCTACCGTTGCGCCACGAGGTCAACATGTATGCAAGGTGGGTGCCCTCAGGGTGCCATTTCAAAAAACAATCTAGTGCGCATGTAAGAAGGTTGTATCGAATAATTTGAGTGTTTTTACCTCGTAAAGTGTAAACCCTGTAGGAATTACAGCAGTTAATGTTGTTTATGGTAAAATGATTATAACTATCAATTAATTGCTGTGGCCGAAGCAAAAGCAGCAGCATAAAATTTCGGACCATGGAATAAATGTACCTAAAAATGCAAGTTTGAGCTGCAACAACTTTGTAATCAAGCATGTCTTAAGAGAGTGGTTGTACCTATGTTTAACGCATGAGGACAATAACTGCAATTTACCAAAGCTTTTCCTTATAAATTGTTACTGTCCCTTTAAGCTAGCCTTTCCAATAGAACGAAGAATTCGAGTTGCTCTGAAAGTGTGTGAGGCGTGTGCAAAGATCAGAAGACACATGGCTTGTTCATTTCTTAGTTTTTCTTCTTGCGAGTTTAGTGGCTGCTGCTGTGTTGCAAGGAAATTGAAATTGGTTTTAGTGTGGAATACTATGTTCAAAAGAAAGCGCATGACCCCGACGTGATTTGAACACGCAACCTTCTGATCTGGAGTCAGACGCGCTACCGTTGCGCCACGAGGTCAAAACGTGTACAACTTGGGTGTCTGCAAGATGCCATTTTTAAAAAAGCAGTGGTACAATCTAGTGCGTGTAAAGAGGTTGTATTGAATAGTTTGAGGGTATTTACGTCGTAAAATGTGAACCGTGCAGGAATTACAGCCCTTTTCATTGTCCCTCCTGCTTCTAGGGGACCAAAAGTAATTGGACAAATAAAATCATTTGAAACAAATTCGTCATGTTAAGTACCTTGTTGCAAATCCTTTGCATTTGTTGACTGCCGTAAGTCTGTAACACATAGACACCACCAAACGCTGGGGATGTTCCCTGGTGATGCTCTACCAGGGATGTACTGCAGCCATGTTTGCTTCCTGTTTTTTTTAGGGCACACTCAATTGTATTCCGTTTAGACTGACTTTGCCCATCAAGACCTTTCCACTTTTTTGCCCTTAAAAACACCTTGATTGGTTTAGCAGTATGTTTGACGTCTTTGTCCTATTTCATGATAAAGTGCTTCTGAGTGAGATTTGAGGCAATATGCTGGATCTGAGTTGATAAGATGTATCTGTAGACTTCAGAATTCCTCCAGTTGCTGCCAACAACAGTCACATGATCAATAGAGACAAGTGAGCCAATTCCAGTGAGAACCATACATGCCCAAGCCATAACACTACCTCCACCATGTTTCACAGATGAGATTCTATAATTTGGGTCATGTGCAGTTCGTTTTCTCTCCATACTTTCCACTTTCCATGGCTTTCTTACAGATTAATCTTTGGTTTCATCTGGCCAAAAGACTATGTTCCATAGCTCCACTGGGGCTTTTTATGTATATTTATCACACTAAAACCGGATCTTTGTGTTCTTGAGTCTTATATTGGAGCTGTTGCTACAGCAGCCTAGTGATGTTTATGGTAAAATAATTATAACTGTCCATAAATTGCTGTGGCAGCATCAAAAGCAGCAGTATAAATTTGGTGATATGGAAGAAATGTACCTATAAAAATGCAACTTTGAACTGCAATAACTTTGTAATGAAGCATGTCTTAAGAGAGTGGTTGTAGCTATGTTAATGCATCTAGACAATAAGTGCAATTTAGCAAAACTTCTCCTGATGAACTGTTAATGTCCCTTTAAGCTATCCTTTCCAAGACAACAAATTAGTTTAATTGCTATGAAAGCCTGTGAGGTGCGTTCGGAGATGAGAAGACACATGACCTGTTGATTTCTTAGTTTTTCTTTTTTTGAGTTTAGTGGCTGCTACAGTGCAACACGGAAATTGAAATTGATTTTAGTGTGGAATACTATGTGCAAAAGGAAGCACGTGACCCCGACGTGATTTGAACACGCAACCTTCTGATCTGGAGTCAGACGCGCTACCGTTGCGCCACGAGATCAACATGTATTCGAGGTGGGTGCCCTCAGGGTGCCATTTCAAAAAACAATCTAGTGCGCATGTAAGAAGGTTGTATCGAATAATTTGAGTGTTTTTACCTCGTAAAGTGTAAACCCTGTAGGAATTACAGCCGTTAATGTTGTTTATGGTAAAATGATTATAACTATCCATTAAATGCTGTGGCAGAAGCAAAAGCAGCAGCATAAAATTTGGGACCATGGAATAAATGTACCTAAAAATGCAAGTTTGAGCTGCAACAACTTTGTAATCAAGCATGTCTTAAGAGAGTGGTTGTACCTATGTTTAACGCATGAGGACAATAACTGCAATTTACCAAAGCTTTTCCTTATAAATTGTTACTGTCCCTTTAAGCTAGCCTTTCCAATAGAAGGAAGAATTCGAGTTGCTCTGAAAGTGTGTGAGGCGTGTGCAAAGATCAGAAGACACATGGCTTGTTCATTTCTTAGTTTTTCTTCTTGCGAGTTTAGTGGCTGCTGCTGTGTTGCAAGGAAATTCAAATTGGTTTTAGTGTGGAATACTATGTTCAAAAGAAAGCTCATGACCCCGACGTGATTTCAACACGCAACCTTCTGATCTGGAGTCAGACGCGCTACCGTTGCGCCACGAGGTCAAAACGTGTACGACTTGGGTGTCTGCAAGATGCCATTTTTAAAAAAGCAGTGGTACAATCTAGTGCGTGTAAAGAGGTTGTATTGAATAGTTTGAGGGTATTTACGTCGTAAAATGTGAACCGTGCAGGAATTACAGCCCTTTTCATTGTCCCTCCTGCTTCTAGGGGACCAAAAGTAATTGGACAAATAAAATCATTTGAAATAAATTCGTCATGTTAAGTACCTTGTTTCAAATCCTTTGCATTTGTTGACTGCCGTAAGTCTGTAACACATAGACACCACCAAACGCTGGGGATGTTCTCTGGTGATGCTCTGCCAGGCATGTACTGCAGCCATGTTTGCTTCCTGTTTTTTTTAGGGCACACTCAATTGTATTCCGTTTAGACTGACTTGGCCCATCAAGACCTTTCCACTTTTTTGCCCTTAAAAACACCTTGGTTGGTTTAGCAGTATGTTTGACGTCTTTGTCCTATTTCATGATAAAGTGCTTCTGAGTGAGATTTGAGGCAATATGCTGGATCTGAGTTGATAAGATGTATCTGTAGACTTCAGAACTCCTCCAGTTGCTGCCAACAACAGTCACATGATCAATAGAGACAAGTGAGCCAATTCCAGTGAGAACCATACATGCCCAAGCCATAACACTACCTCCACCATGTTTCACAGATGAGATTCTATAATTTGGGTCATGTGCAGTTCGTTTTCTCTCCATACTTTCCACTTTCCATGGCTTTCTTACAGATTAATCTTTGGTTTCATCTGGCCAAAAGACTATGTTCCATAGCTCCACTGGGGCTTTGTATGTATATTTATCACACTAAAACCGGATCTTTGTGTTCTTGAGTCTTATATTGGAGCTGTTGCTACAGCAGCCTAGTGATGTTTATGGTAAAATAATTATAACTGTCCATAAATTGCTGTGGCAGCATCAAAAGCAGCAGTATAAATTTGGGGATATGGAAGAAATGTACCTGTAAAAATGCAACTTTGAACTGCAATAACTTTGTAATGAAGCATGTCTTAAGAGAGTGGTTGTAGCTATGTTAATGCATCGAGACAATAAGTGCAATTTAGCAAAACTTCTCCTGATGAACTGTTAATGTCCCTTTAAGCTATCCTTTCCAAGACAACAAATTAGTTTAGTTGCTATGAAAGCCTGTGAGGTGCGTTCGGAGATGAGAAGACACATGACCTGTTGATTTCTTAGTTTTTCTTTTTTTGAGTTTAGTGGCTGCTACAGTGCAACACGGAAATTGAAATTGATTTTAGTGTGGAATACTATGTGCAAAAGGAAGCACGTGACCCCGACGTGATTTGAACACGCAACCTTCTGATCTGGAGTTAGACGCGCTACCGTTGCGCCACGAGGTCAACACGTATGCAAGGTGGGTGCCCTCAGGGTGCCATTTTAAAAAACAATCTAGTGCGCATGTAAGAAGGTTGAATCGAATAATTTGAGTGTTTTTACCTCGTAAAGTGTAAACCCTGTAGGAATTACAGCCGTTAATGTTGTTTATGGTAAAATGATTATAACTATCCATTAATTGCTGTGGCAGAAGCAAAAGCAGCAGCATAAAATTTGGGAGCATGGAATAAATGTACCTAAAAATGCATGTTTGAGCTGCAACAACTTTGTAATCAAGCATGTCTTAAGAGAGTGGTTGTACCTATGTTTAACGCATGAGGACAATAACTGCAATTTACCAAAGCTTTTCCTTATAAATTGTTACTGTCCCTTTAAGCTAGCCTTTCCAATAGAACGAAGAATTCGAGTTGCTCTGAAAGTGTGTGAGGCGTGTGCAAATATCAGAAGACACATGGCTTGTTCATTTCTTAGTTTTTCTTCTTGCGAGTTTAGTGGCTGCTGCTGTGTTGCAAGGAAATTGAAATTGGTTTTAGTGTGGAATACTATGTTCAAAAGAAAGCACATGACCCCGACGTGATTTGAACACGCAACCTTCTGATCAGGAGTCACACGCGCTACTGTTGCGCCACAAGGTCAAAACGTGTACAACATGGGTGTCTGCAAGATGCCATTTTTAAAAAAGCAGTGGTACCATCTAGTGCGTGTAAAGAGGTTGTATTGAATAGTTTGAGGGTATTTACGTCGTAAAATGTGAACCGTGCAGGAATTACAGCCCTTTTCATTGTCCCTTCTGCTTCTAGGGGACCAAAAGTAATTGGACAAATAAAATCATTTGAAACAAATTTATCATGTTAAGTACCTTGTTGCAAATCCTTTGCATTTGTTGACTGCCGTAAGTCTGTAACACATAGACACCACCAAACGCTGGGGATGTTCCCTGGTGATGCTCTGCCAGGCATGTACTGCAGCCATGTTTGCTTCCTGTTTTTTTTAGGGCACACTCAATTGTATTCCGTTTAGACTGACTTGGCCCATCAAGACCTTTCCACTTTTTTGCCCTTAAAAACACCTTGGTTGGTTTAGCAATATGTTTGACGTCTTTGTCCTATTTCATGATAAAGTGCTTCTGAGTGAGATTTGAGGCAATATGCTGGATCTGAGTTGATAAGATGTATCTGTAGACTTCAGAATTCCTCCAGTTTCTGCCAACAACAGTCACATGATCAATAGAGACAAGTGAGCCAATTCCAGTGAGAACCATACATGCCCAAGCCATAACACTACCTCCACCATGTTTCACAGATGAGATTCTATAATTTGGGTCATGTGCAGTTCGTTTTCTCTCCATACTTTCCACTTTCCATGGCTTTCTTACAGATTAATCTTTGGTTTCATCTGGCCAAAAGACTATGTTCCATAGCTCCACTGGGGCTTTTTATGTATATTTATCACACTAAAACCGGATCTTTGTGTTCTTGAGTCTTATATTGGAGCTGTTGCTACAGCAGCCTAGTGATGTTTATGGTAAAATAATTATAACTGTCCATAAATTGCTGTGGCAGCATCAAAAGCAGCAGTATAAATTTGGAGATATGGAAGAAATGTACCTATAAAAATGCAACTTTGAACTGCAATAACTTTGTAATGAAGCATGTCTTAAGAGAGTGGTTGTAGCTATGTTAATGCATCGAGACAATAAGTGCAATTTAGCAAAACTTCTCCTGATGAACTGTTAATGTCCCTTTAAGCTATCCTTTCCAAGACAACAAATTAGTTTAGTTGCTATGAAAGCCTGTGAGGTGCGTTCGGAGATGAGAAGACACATGACCTGTTGATTTCTTTGTTTTTCTTTTTTTGAGTTTAGTGGCTGCTACAGTGCAACACGGAAATTGAAATTGATTTTAGTGTGGAATACTATGTGCAAAAGGAAGCACGTGACCCCGACGTGATTTGAACACGCAAGCTTCTGATCTGGAGTCAGACGCGCTACCGTTGCGCCACGAGGTCAACATGTATGCAAGGTGGGTGCCCTCAGGGTGCCATTTCAAAAAACAATCTAGTGCGCATGTAAGAAGGTTGTATCGAATAATTTGAGTGTTTTTACCTCGTAAAGTGTAAACCCTGTAGGAATTACAGCAGTTAATGTTGTTTATGGTAAAATGATTATAACTATCAATTAATTGCTGTGGCCGAAGCAAAAGCAGCAGCATAAAATTTCGGACCATGGAATAAATGTACCTAAAAATGCAAGTTTGAGCTGCAACAACTTTGTAATCAAGCATGTCTTAAGAGAGTGGTTGTACCTATGTTTAACGCATGAGGACAATAACTGCAATTTACCAAAGCTTTTCCTTATAAATTGTTACTGTCCCTTTAAGCTAGCCTTTCCAATAGAACGAAGAATTCGAGTTGCTCTGAAAGTGTGTGAGGCGTGTGCAAAGATCAGAAGACACATGGCTTGTTCATTTCTTAGTTTTTCTTCTTGCGAGTTTAGTGGCTGCTGCTGTGTTGCAAGGAAATTGAAATTGGTTTTAGTGTGGAATACTATGTTCAAAAGAAAGCGCATGACCCCGACGTGATTTGAACACGCAACCTTCTGATCTGGAGTCAGACGCGCTACCGTTGCGCCACGAGGTCAAAACGTGTACAACTTGGGTGTCTGCAAGATGCCATTTTTAAAAAAGCAGTGGTACAATCTAGTGCGTGTAAAGAGGTTGTATTGAATAGTTTGAGGGTATTTACGTCGTAAAATGTGAACCGTGCAGGAATTACAGCCCTTTTCATTGTCCCTCCTGCTTCTAGGGGACCAAAAGTAATTGGACAAATAAAATCATTTGAAACAAATTCGTCATGTTAAGTACCTTGTTGCAAATCCTTTGCATTTGTTGACTGCCGTAAGTCTGTAACACATAGACACCACCAAACGCTGGGGATGTTCCCTGGTGATGCTCTACCAGGGATGTACTGCAGCCATGTTTGCTTCCTGTTTTTTTTAGGGCACACTCAATTGTATTCCGTTTAGACTGACTTTGCCCATCAAGACCTTTCCACTTTTTTGCCCTTAAAAACACCTTGATTGGTTTAGCAGTATGTTTGACGTCTTTGTCCTATTTCATGATAAAGTGCTTCTGAGTGAGATTTGAGGCAATATGCTGGATCTGAGTTGATAAGATGTATCTGTAGACTTCAGAATTCCTCCAGTTGCTGCCAACAACAGTCACATGATCAATAGAGACAAGTGAGCCAATTCCAGTGAGAACCATACATGCCCAAGCCATAACACTACCTCCACCATGTTTCACAGATGAGATTCTATAATTTGGGTCATGTGCAGTTCGTTTTCTCTCCATACTTTCCACTTTCCATGGCTTTCTTACAGATTAATCTTTGGTTTCATCTGGCCAAAAGACTATGTTCCATAGCTCCACTGGGGCTTTTTATGTATATTTATCACACTAAAACCGGATCTTTGTGTTCTTGAGTCTTATATTGGAGCTGTTGCTACAGCAGCCTAGTGATGTTTATGGTAAAATAATTATAACTGTCCATAAATTGCTGTGGCAGCATCAAAAGCAGCAGTATAAATTTGGTGATATGGAAGAAATGTACCTATAAAAATGCAACTTTGAACTGCAATAACTTTGTAATGAAGCATGTCTTAAGAGAGTGGTTGTAGCTATGTTAATGCATCTAGACAATAAGTGCAATTTAGCAAAACTTCTCCTGATGAACTGTTAATGTCCCTTTAAGCTATCCTTTCCAAGACAACAAATTAGTTTAATTGCTATGAAAGCCTGTGAGGTGCGTTCGGAGATGAGAAGACACATGACCTGTTGATTTCTTAGTTTTTCTTTTTTTGAGTTTAGTGGCTGCTACAGTGCAACACGGAAATTGAAATTGATTTTAGTGTGGAATACTATGTGCAAAAGGAAGCACGTGACCCCGACGTGATTTGAACACGCAACCTTCTGATCTGGAGTCAGACGCGCTACCGTTGCGCCACGAGATCAACATGTATTCGAGGTGGGTGCCCTCAGGGTGCCATTTCAAAAAACAATCTAGTGCGCATGTAAGAAGGTTGTATCGAATAATTTGAGTGTTTTTACCTCGTAAAGTGTAAACCCTGTAGGAATTACAGCCGTTAATGTTGTTTATGGTAAAATGATTATAACTATCCATTAAATGCTGTGGCAGAAGCAAAAGCAGCAGCATAAAATTTGGGACCATGGAATAAATGTACCTAAAAATGCAAGTTTGAGCTGCAACAACTTTGTAATCAAGCATGTCTTAAGAGAGTGGTTGTACCTATGTTTAACGCATGAGGACAATAACTGCAATTTACCAAAGCTTTTCCTTATAAATTGTTACTGTCCCTTTAAGCTAGCCTTTCCAATAGAAGGAAGAATTCGAGTTGCTCTGAAAGTGTGTGAGGCGTGTGCAAAGATCAGAAGACACATGGCTTGTTCATTTCTTAGTTTTTCTTCTTGCGAGTTTAGTGGCTGCTGCTGTGTTGCAAGGAAATTCAAATTGGTTTTAGTGTGGAATACTATGTTCAAAAGAAAGCTCATGACCCCGACGTGATTTCAACACGCAACCTTCTGATCTGGAGTCAGACGCGCTACCGTTGCGCCACGAGGTCAAAACGTGTACGACTTGGGTGTCTGCAAGATGCCATTTTTAAAAAAGCAGTGGTACAATCTAGTGCGTGTAAAGAGGTTGTATTGAATAGTTTGAGGGTATTTACGTCGTAAAATGTGAACCGTGCAGGAATTACAGCCCTTTTCATTGTCCCTCCTGCTTCTAGGGGACCAAAAGTAATTGGACAAATAAAATCATTTGAAATAAATTCGTCATGTTAAGTACCTTGTTTCAAATCCTTTGCATTTGTTGACTGCCGTAAGTCTGTAACACATAGACACCACCAAACGCTGGGGATGTTCTCTGGTGATGCTCTGCCAGGCATGTACTGCAGCCATGTTTGCTTCCTGTTTTTTTTAGGGCACACTCAATTGTATTCCGTTTAGACTGACTTGGCCCATCAAGACCTTTCCACTTTTTTGCCCTTAAAAACACCTTGGTTGGTTTAGCAGTATGTTTGACGTCTTTGTCCTATTTCATGATAAAGTGCTTCTGAGTGAGATTTGAGGCAATATGCTGGATCTGAGTTGATAAGATGTATCTGTAGACTTCAGAACTCCTCCAGTTGCTGCCAACAACAGTCACATGATCAATAGAGACAAGTGAGCCAATTCCAGTGAGAACCATACATGCCCAAGCCATAACACTACCTCCACCATGTTTCACAGATGAGATTCTATAATTTGGGTCATGTGCAGTTCGTTTTCTCTCCATACTTTCCACTTTCCATGGCTTTCTTACAGATTAATCTTTGGTTTCATCTGGCCAAAAGACTATGTTCCATAGCTCCACTGGGGCTTTGTATGTATATTTATCACACTAAAACCGGATCTTTGTGTTCTTGAGTCTTATATTGGAGCTGTTGCTACAGCAGCCTAGTGATGTTTATGGTAAAATAATTATAACTGTCCATAAATTGCTGTGGCAGCATCAAAAGCAGCAGTATAAATTTGGGGATATGGAAGAAATGTACCTGTAAAAATGCAACTTTGAACTGCAATAACTTTGTAATGAAGCATGTCTTAAGAGAGTGGTTGTAGCTATGTTAATGCATCGAGACAATAAGTGCAATTTAGCAAAACTTCTCCTGATGAACTGTTAATGTCCCTTTAAGCTATCCTTTCCAAGACAACAAATTAGTTTAGTTGCTATGAAAGCCTGTGAGGTGCGTTCGGAGATGAGAAGACACATGACCTGTTGATTTCTTAGTTTTTCTTTTTTTGAGTTTAGTGGCTGCTACAGTGCAACACGGAAATTGAAATTGATTTTAGTGTGGAATACTATGTGCAAAAGGAAGCACGTGACCCCGACGTGATTTGAACACGCAACCTTCTGATCTGGAGTTAGACGCGCTACCGTTGCGCCACGAGGTCAACACGTATGCAAGGTGGGTGCCCTCAGGGTGCCATTTTAAAAAACAATCTAGTGCGCATGTAAGAAGGTTGAATCGAATAATTTGAGTGTTTTTACCTCGTAAAGTGTAAACCCTGTAGGAATTACAGCCGTTAATGTTGTTTATGGTAAAATGATTATAACTATCCATTAATTGCTGTGGCAGAAGCAAAAGCAGCAGCATAAAATTTGGGAGCATGGAATAAATGTACCTAAAAATGCATGTTTGAGCTGCAACAACTTTGTAATCAAGCATGTCTTAAGAGAGTGGTTGTACCTATGTTTAACGCATGAGGACAATAACTGCAATTTACCAAAGCTTTTCCTTATAAATTGTTACTGTCCCTTTAAGCTAGCCTTTCCAATAGAACGAAGAATTCGAGTTGCTCTGAAAGTGTGTGAGGCGTGTGCAAATATCAGAAGACACATGGCTTGTTCATTTCTTAGTTTTTCTTCTTGCGAGTTTAGTGGCTGCTGCTGTGTTGCAAGGAAATTGAAATTGGTTTTAGTGTGGAATACTATGTTCAAAAGAAAGCACATGACCCCGACGTGATTTGAACACGCAACCTTCTGATCAGGAGTCACACGCGCTACTGTTGCGCCACAAGGTCAAAACGTGTACAACATGGGTGTCTGCAAGATGCCATTTTTAAAAAAGCAGTGGTACCATCTAGTGCGTGTAAAGAGGTTGTATTGAATAGTTTGAGGGTATTTACGTCGTAAAATGTGAACCGTGCAGGAATTACAGCCCTTTTCATTGTCCCTTCTGCTTCTAGGGGACCAAAAGTAATTGGACAAATAAAATCATTTGAAACAAATTTATCATGTTAAGTACCTTGTTGCAAATCCTTTGCATTTGTTGACTGCCGTAAGTCTGTAACACATAGACACCACCAAACGCTGGGGATGTTCCCTGGTGATGCTCTGCCAGGCATGTACTGCAGCCATGTTTGCTTCCTGTTTTTTTTAGGGCACACTCAATTGTATTCCGTTTAGACTGACTTGGCCCATCAAGACCTTTCCACTTTTTTGCCCTTAAAAACACCTTGGTTGGTTTAGCAATATGTTTGACGTCTTTGTCCTATTTCATGATAAAGTGCTTCTGAGTGAGATTTGAGGCAATATGCTGGATCTGAGTTGATAAGATGTATCTGTAGACTTCAGAATTCCTCCAGTTTCTGCCAACAACAGTCACATGATCAATAGAGACAAGTGAGCCAATTCCAGTGAGAACCATACATGCCCAAGCCATAACACTACCTCCACCATGTTTCACAGATGAGATTCTATAATTTGGGTCATGTGCAGTTCGTTTTCTCTCCATACTTTCCACTTTCCATGGCTTTCTTACAGATTAATCTTTGGTTTCATCTGGCCAAAAGACTATGTTCCATAGCTCCACTGGGGCTTTTTATGTATATTTATCACACTAAAACCGGATCTTTGTGTTCTTGAGTCTTATATTGGAGCTGTTGCTACAGCAGCCTAGTGATGTTTATGGTAAAATAATTATAACTGTCCATAAATTGCTGTGGCAGCATCAAAAGCAGCAGTATAAATTTGGAGATATGGAAGAAATGTACCTATAAAAATGCAACTTTGAACTGCAATAACTTTGTAATGAAGCATGTCTTAAGAGAGTGGTTGTAGCTATGTTAATGCATCGAGACAATAAGTGCAATTTAGCAAAACTTCTCCTGATGAACTGTTAATGTCCCTTTAAGCTATCCTTTCCAAGACAACAAATTAGTTTAGTTGCTATGAAAGCCTGTGAGGTGCGTTCGGAGATGAGAAGACACATGACCTGTTGATTTCTTAGTTTTTCTTTTTTTGAGTTTAGTGGCTGCTACAGTGCAACACGGAAATTGAAATTGATTTTAGTGTGGAATACTATGTGCAAAAGGAAGCACGTGACCCCGACGTGATTTGAACACGCAACCTTCTGATCAGGAGTCAGACGCGCTACCGTTGCGCCACGAGGTCAACATGTATGCAAGGTGGGTGCCCTCAGGGTGCCATTTCAAAAAACAATCTAGTGCGCATGTAAGAAGGTTGTATCGAATAATTTGAGTGTTTTTACCTCGTAAAGTGTAAACCCTGTAGGAATTACAGCAGTTAATGTTGTTTATGGTAAAATGATTATAACTATCAATTAATTGCTGTGGCCGAAGCAAAAGCAGCAGCATAAAATTTGGGACCATGGAATAAATGTACCTAAAAATGCAAGTTTGAGCTGCAACAACTTTGTAATCAAGCATGTCTTAAGAGAGTGGTTGTACCTATGTTTAACGCATGAGGACAATAACTGCAATTTACCAAAGCTTTTCCTTATAAATTGTTACTGTCCCTTTAAGCTAGCCTTTCCAATAGAACGAAGAATTCGAGTTGCTCTGAAAGTGTGTGAGGCGTGTGCAAAGATCAGAAGACACATGGCTTGTTCATTTCTTAGTTTTTCTTCTTGCGAGTTTAGTGGCTGCTGCTGTGTTGCAAGGAAATTGAAATTGGTTTTAGTGTGGAATACTATGTTCAAAAGAAAGCGCATGACCCCGACGTGATTTGAACACGCAACCTTCTGATCTGGAGTCAGACGCGCTACCGTTGCGCCACGAGGTCAAAACGTGTACAATTTGGGTGTCTGCAAGATGCCATTTTTAAAAAAGCAGTGGTACAATCTAGTGCGTGTAAAGAGGTTGTATTGAATAGTTTGAGGGTATTTACATCGTAAAATGTGAACCGTGCAGGAATTACAGCCCTTTTCATTGTCCCTCCTGCTTCTAGGGGACCAAAAGTAATTGGACAAATAAAATCATTTGAAACAAATTCGTCATGTTAAGTACCTTGTTGCAAATCCTTTGCATTTGTTGACTGCCGTAAGTCTGTAACACATAGACACCACCAAACGCTGGGGATGTTCCCTGGTGATGCTCTGCCAGGGATGTACTGCAGCCATGTTTGCTTCCTGTTTTTTTTAGGGCACACTCAATTGTATTCCGTTTAGACTGACTTTGCCCATCAAGACCTTTCCACTTTTTTGCCCTTAAAAACACCTTGATTGGTTTAGCAGTATGTTTGACGTCTTTGTCCTATTTCATGATAAAGTGCTTCTGAGTGAGATTTGAGGCAATATGCTGGATCTGAGTTGATAAGATGTATCTGTAGACTTCAGAATTCCTCCAGTTGCTGCCAACAACAGTCACATGATCAATAGAGACAAGTGAGCCAATTCCAGTGAGAACCATACATGCCCAAGCCATAACACTACCTCCACCATGTTTCACAGATGAGATTCTATAATTTGGGTCATGTGCAGTTCGTTTTCTCTCCATACTTTCCACTTTCCATGGCTTTCTTACAGATTAATCTTTGGTTTCATCTGGCCAAAAGACTATGTTCCATAGCTCCACTGGGGCTTTTTATGTATATTTATCACACTAAAACCGGATCTTTGTGTTCTTGAGTCTTATATTGGAGCTGTTGCTACAGCAGCCTAGTGATGTTTATGGTAAAATAATTATAACTGTCCATAAATTGCTGTGGCAGCATCAAAAGC
This sequence comes from Rhinophrynus dorsalis, assembly GCA_037306005.1. Lineage (NCBI taxonomy): Eukaryota > Metazoa > Chordata > Amphibia > Anura > Rhinophrynidae > Rhinophrynus > Rhinophrynus dorsalis. The sequence goes on from CM074721.1 coordinate 493,918,393, forward strand.
AGCAGTATAAATTTGGTGATATGGAAGAAATGTACCTATAAAAATGCAACTTTGAACTGCAATAACTTTGTAATGAAGCATGTCTTAAGAGAGTGGTTGTAGCTATGTTAATGCATCTAGACAATAAGTGCAATGTAGCAAAACTTCTCCTGATGAACTGTTAATGTCCCTTTAAGCTATCCTTTCCAAGACAACAAATTAGTTTAATTGCTATGAAAGCCTGTGAGGTGCGTTCGGAGATGAGAAGACACATGACCTGTTGATTTCTTAGTTTTTCTTTTTTTGAGTTGAGTGGCTGCTACAGTGCAACACGGAAATTGAAATTGATTTTAGTGTGGAATACTATGTGCAAAAGGAAGCACGTGACCCCGACGTGATTTGAACACGCAACCTTCTGATCTGGAGTCAGACACGCTACCGTTGCGCCACGAGATCAACATGTATTCGAGGTGGGTGCCCTCAGGGTGCCATTTCAAAAAACAATCTAGTGCGCATGTAAGAAGGTTGTATCGAATAATTTGAGTGTTTTTACCTCGTAAAGTGTAAACCCTGTAGGAATTACAGCCGTTAATGTTGTTTATGGTAAAATGATTATAACTATCCATTAATTGCTGTGGCAGAAGCAAAAGCAGCAGCATAAAATTTGGGACCATGGAATAAATGTACCTAAAAATGCAAGTTTGAGCTGCAACAACTTTGTAATCAAGCATGTCTTAAGAGAGTGGTTGTACCTATGTTTAACGCATGAGGACAATAACTGCAATTTACCAAAGCTTTTCCTTATAAATTGTTACTGTCCCTTTAAGCTAGCCTTTCCAATAGAAGGAAGAATTCGAGTTGCTCTGAAAGTGTGTGAGGCGTGTGCAAAGATCAGAAGACACATGGCTTGTTCATTTCTTAGTTTTTCTTCTTGCGAGTTTAGTGGCTGCTGCTGTGTTGCAAGGAAATTCAAATTGGTTTTAGTGTGGAATACTATGTTCAAAAGAAAGCTCATGACCCCGACGTGATTTCAACACGCAACCTTCTGATCTGGAGTCATACGCGCTACCGTTGCGCCACGAGGTCAAAACGTGTACGACTTGGGTGTCTGCAAGATGCCATTTTTAAAAAAGCAGTGGTACAATCTAGTGCGTGTAAAGAGGTTGTATTGAATAGTTTGAGGGTATTTACGTCGTAAAATGTGAACCGTGCAGGAATTACAGCCCTTTTCATTGTCCCTCCTGCTTCTAGGGGACCAAAAGTAATTGGACAAATAAAATCATTTGAAATAAATTCGTCATGTTAAGTACCTTGTTTCAAATCCTTTGCATTTGTTGACTGCCGTAAGTCTGTAACACATAGACACCACCAAACGCTGGGGATGTTCTCTGGTGATGCTCTGCCAGGCATGTACTGCAGCCATGTTTGCTTCCTGTTTTTTTTAGGGCACACTCAATTGTATTCCGTTTAGACTGACTTGGCCCATCAAGACCTTTCCACTTTTTTGCCCTTAAAAACACCTTGGTTGGTTTAGCAGTATGTTTGACGTCTTTGTCCTATTTCATGATAAAGTGCTTCTGAGTGAGATTTGAGGCAATATGCTGGATCTGAGTTGATAAGATGTATCTGTAGACTTCAGAACTCCTCCAGTTGCTGCCAACAACAGTCACATGATCAATAGAGACAAGTGAGCCAATTCCAGTGAGAACCATACATGCCCAAGCCATAACACTACCTCCACCATGTTTCACAGATGAGATTCTATAATTTGGGTCATGTGCAGTTCGTTTTCTCTCCATACTTTCCACTTTCCATGGCTTTCTTACAGATTAATCTTTGGTTTCATCTGGCCAAAAGACTATGTTCCATAGCTCCACTGGGGCTTTGTATGTATATTTATCACACTAAAACCGGATCTTTGTGTTCTTGAGTCTTATATTGGAGCTGTTGCTACAGGAGCCTAGTGATGTTTATGGTAAAATAATTATAACTGTCCATAAATTGCTGTGGCAGCATCAAAAGCAGCAGTATAAATTTGGGGATATGGAAGAAATGTACCTGTAAAAATGCAACTTTGAACTGCAATAACTTTGTAATGAAGCATGTCTTAAGAGAGTGGTTGTAGCTATGTTAATGCATCGAGACAATAAGTGCAATTTAGCAAAACTTCTCCTGATGAACTGTTAATGTCCCTTTAAGCTATCCTTTCCAAGACAACAAATTAGTTTAGTTGCTATGAAAGCCTGTGAGGTGCGTTCGGAGATGAGAAGACACATGACCTGTTGATTTCTTAGTTTTTCTTTTTTTGAGTTTAGTGGCTGCTACAGTGCAACACGGAAATTGAAATTGATTTTAGTGTGGAATACTATGTGCAAAAGGAAGCACATGACCCCGACGTGATTTGAACACGCAACCTTCTGATCTGGAGTTAGACACGCTACCGTTGCGCCACGAGGTCAACACGTATGCAAGGTGGGTGCCCTCAGGGTGCCATTTTAAAAAACAATCTAGTGCGCATGTAAGAAGGTTGTATCGAATAATTTGAGTGTTTTTACCTCGTAAAGTGTAAACCCTGTAGGAATTACAGCCGTTAATGTTGTTTATGGTAAAATGATTATAACTATCCATTAATTGCTGTGGCAGAAGCAAAAGCAGCAGCATAAAATTTGGGACCATGGAATAAATGTACCTAAAAATGCATGTTTGAGCTGCAACAACTTTGTAATCAAGCATGTCTTAAGAGAGTGGTTGTACCTATGTTTAACGCATGAGGACAATAACTGCAATTTACCAAAGCTTTTCCTTATAAATTGTTACTGTCCCTTTATGCTAGCCTTTCCAATAGAACGAAGAATTCGAGTTGCTCTGAAAGTGTGTGAGGCGTGTGCAAATATCAGAAGACACATGGCTTGTTCATTTCTTAGTTTTTCTTCTTGCGAGTTTAGTGGCTGCTGCTGTGTTGCAAGGAAATTGAAATTGGTTTTAGTGTGGAATACTATGTTCAAAAGAAAGCACATGACCCCGACGTGATTTGAACACGCAACCTTCTGATCAGGAGTCACACGCGCTACTGTTGCGCCACAAGGTCAAAACGTGTACAACATGGGTGTCTGCAAGATGCCATTTTTAAAAAAGCAGTGGTACCATCTAGTGCGTGTAAAGAGGTTGTATTGAATAGTTTGAGGGTATTTACGTCGTAAAATGTGAACCGTGCAGGAATTACAGCCCTTTTCATTGTCCCTTCTGCTTCTAGGGGACCAAAAGTAATTGGACAAATAAAATCATTTGAAACAAATTTATCATGTTAAGTACCTTGTTGCAAATCCTTTGCATTTGTTGACTGCCGTAAGTCTGTAACACATAGACACCACCAAACGCTGGGGATGTTCCCTGGTGATGCTCTGCCAGGCATGTACTGCAGCCATGTTTGCTTCCTGTTTTTTTTAGGGCACACTCAATTGTATTCCGTTTAGACTGACTTGGCCCATCAAGACCTTTCCACTTTTTTGCCCTTAAAAACACCTTGGTTGGTTTAGCAGTATGTTTGACGTCTTTGTCCTATTTCATGATAAAGTGCTTCTGAGTGAGATTTGAGGCAATATGCTGGATCTGAGTTGATAAGATGTATCTGTAGACTTCAGAATTCCTCCAGTTTCTGCCAACAACAGTCACATGATCAATAGAGACAAGTGAGCCAATTCCAGTGAGAACCATACATGCCCAAGCCATAACACTACCTCCACCATGTTTCACAGATGAGATTCTATAATTTGGGTTATGTGCAGTTCGTTTTCTCTCCATACTTTCCACTTTCCATGGCTTTCTTACAGATTAATCTTTGGTTTCATCTGGCCAAAAGACTATGTTCCATAGCTCCACTGGGGCTTTTTATGTATATTTATCACACTAAAACCGGATCTTTGTGTTCTTGAGTCTTATATTGGAGCTGTTGCTACAGCAGCCTAGTGATGTTTATGGTAAAATAATTATAACTGTCCATAAATTGCTGTGGCAGCATCAAAAGCAGCAGTATAAATTTGGGGATATGGAAGAAATGTACCTATAAAAATGCAACTTTGAACTGCAATAACTTTGTAATGAAGCATGTCTTAAGAGAGTGGTTGTAGCTATGTTAATGCATCGAGACAATAAGTGCAATTTAGCAAAACTTCTCCTGATGAACTGTTAATGTCCCTTTAAGCTATCCTTTCCAAGACAACAAATTAGTTTAGTTGCTATGAAAGCCTGTGAGGAGCGTTCGGAGATGAGAAGACACATGACCTGTTGATTTCTTAGTTTTTCTTTTTTTGAGTTTAGTGGCTGCTACAGTGCAACACGGAAATTGAAATTGATTTTAGTGTGGAATACTATGTGCAAAAGGAAGTACGTCACCCAAACACGCAACCTTCTGATCTGGAGTCAGAAGCGCTACCGTTGCGCCACGAGGTCAACATGTATGCAAGGTGGGTGCCCTCAGGGTGCCATTTCAAAAAACAATCTAGTGCGCATGTAAGAAGGTTGTATCGAATAATTTGAGTGTTTTTACCTCGTAAAGTGTAAACCCTGTAGGAATTACAGCCGTTAATGTTGTTTATGGTAAAATGATTATAACTATCCATTAATTGCTGTGGCAGAAGCAAAAGCAGCAGCATAAAATTTGGGACCATGGAATAAATGTACCTAAAAATGCAAGTTTGAGCTGCAACAACTTTGTAATCAAGCATGTCTTAAGAGAGTGGTTGTACCTATGTTTAACGCATGAGGACAATAACTGCAATTTACCAAAGCTTTTCCTTATAAATTGTTACTGTCCCTTTAAGCTAGCCTTTCCAATAGAAGGAAGAATTCGAGTTGCTCTGAAAGTGTGTGAGGCGTGTGCAAAGATCAGAAGACACATGGCTTGTTCATTTCTTAGTTTTTCTTCTTGCGAGTTTAGTGGCTGCTGCTGTGTTGCAAGGAAATTGAAATTGGTTTTAGTGTGGAATACTATGTTCAAAAGAAAGCGCATGACCCCGACGTGATTTGAACACGCAACCTTCTGATCTGGAGTCAGACGCGCTACCGTTGCGCCACGAGGTCAAAACGTGTACAAGTTGGGTGTCTGCAAGATGCCATTTTTAAAAAAGCAGTGGTAGAATCTAGTGCGTGTAAAGAGGTTGTATTGAATAGTTTGAGGGTATTTACGTCGTAAAATGTGAACCGTGCAGGAATTACAGCCCTTTTCATTGTCCCTCCTGCTTCTAGGGGACCAAAAGTAATTGGACAAATAAAATCATTTGAAACAAATTCGTCATGTTAAGTACCTTGTTGCAAATCCTTTGCATTTGTTGACTGCCGTAAGTCTGTAACACATAGACACCACCAAACGCTGGGGATGTTCCCTGGTGATGCTCTGCCAGGCATGTACTGCAGCCATGTTTGCTTCCTGTTTTTTTTAGGGCACACTCAATTGTATTCCGTTTAGACTGACTTGGCCCATCAAGACCTTTCCACTTTTTTGCCCTTAAAAACACCTTGATTGGTTTAGCAGTATGTTTGACGTCTTTGTCCTATTTCATGATAAAGTGCTTCTGAGTGAGATTTGAGGCAATATGCTGGATCTGAGTTGATAAGATGTATCTGTAGACTTCAGAATTCCTCCAGTTGCTGCCAACAACAGTCACATGATCAATAGAGACAAGTGAGCCAATTCCAGTGAGAACCATACATGCCCAAGCCATAACACTACCTCCACCATGTTTCACAGATGAGATTCTATAATTTGGGTCATGTGCAGTTCGTTTTCTCTCCATACTTTCCACTTTCCATGGCTTTATTACAGATTAATCTTTGGTTTCATCTGGCCAAAAGACTATGTTCCATAGCTCCACTGGGGCTTTTTATGAATATTTATCACACTAAAACCGGATCTTTGTGTTCTTGAGTCTTATATTGGAGCTGTTGCTACAGCAGCCTAGTGATGTTTATGGTAAAATAATTATAACTGTCCATAAATTGCTGTGGCAGCATCAAAAGCAGCAGTATAAATTTGGGGATATGGAAGAAATGTACCTATAAAAATGCAACTTTGAACTGCAATAACTTTGTAATGAAGCATGTCTTAAGATAGTGGTTGTAGCTATGTTAATGCATCGAGACAATAAGTGCAATTTAGCAAAACTTCTCCTGATGAACTGTTAATGTCCCTTTAAGCTATCCTTTCCAAGACAACAAATTAGTTTAGTTGCTATGAAAGCCTGTGAGGTGCGTTCGGAGATGAGAAGACACATGACCTGTTGATTTCTTAGTTTTTCTTTTTTTGAGTTTAGTGGCTGCTACAGTGCAACACGGAAATTGAAATTGATTTTAGTGTGGAATACTATGTGCAAAAGGACGCACGTGACCCCGACGTGATTTGAACACGCAACCTTCTGATCTGGATTCAGACGCGCTACCGTTGCGCCACGAGGTCAACATGTATGCAAGGTGGGTGCCCTCAGGGTGCCATTTCAAAAAACAATCTAGTGCGCATGTAAGAAGGTTGTATCGAATAATTTGAGTGTTTTTACCTCGTAAAGTGTAAACCCTGTAGGAATTACAGCCGTTAATGTTGTTTATGGTAAAATGATTATAACTATCCATTAATTGCTGTGGCAGAAGCAAAAGCAGCAGCATAAAATTTGGGACCATGGAATAAATGTACCTAAAAATGCAAGTTTGAGCTGCAACAACTTTGTAATCAAGCATTTCTTAAGAGAGTGGTTGTACCTATGTTTAACGCATGAGGACAATAACTGCAATTTACCAAAGCTTTTCCTTATAAATTGTTACTGTCCCTTTAAGCTAGCCTTTCCAATAGAACGAAGAATTCGAGTTGCTCAGAAAGTGTGTGAGGCGTGTGCAAAGATCAGAAGACACACGGCTTGTTCATTTCTTAGTTTTTCTTCTTGCGAGTTTAGTGGCTGCTGCTGTGTTGCAAGGAAATTGAAATTGGTTTTAGTGTGGAATACTATGTTCAAAAGAAAGCGCATGACCCCGACGTGATTTGAACACGCAAACTTCTGATCTGGAGTCAGACGCGCTACCGTTGCGCCACGAGGTCAAAACGTGTGCAAGTTGGGTGTCTGCAAGATGCCATTTTTAAAAAAGCAGTGGTACAATCTAGTGCGTGTAAAGAGGTTGTATTGAATAGTTTGAGGGTATTTACGTCGTAAAATGTGAACCGTGCAGGAATTACAGCCCTTTTCATTGTCCCTCCTGCTTCTAGGGGACCAAAAGTAATTGGACAAATAAAATCATTTGAAACAAATTCGTCATGTTAAGTACCTTGTTGCAAATCCTTTGCATTTGTTGACTGCCGTAAGTCTGTAACACATAGACACCACCAAACGCTGGGGATGTTCCCTGGTGATGCTCTGCCAGGCATGTACTGCAGCCATGTTTGCTTCCTGTTTTTTTTAGGGCACACTCAATTGTATTCCGTTTAGACTGACTTGGCCCATCAAGACCTTTCCACTTTTTTGCCCTTAAAAACACCTTGATTGGTTTAGCAGTATGTTTGACGTCTTTGTCCTATTTCATGATAAAGTGCTTCTGAGTGAGATTTGAGGCAATATGCTGGATCTGAGTTGATAAGATGTATCTGTAGACTTCAGAATTCCTCCAGTTGCTGCCAACAACAGTCACATGATCAATAGAGACAAGTGAGCCAATTCCAGTGAGAACCATACATGCCCAAGCCATAACACTACCTCCACCATGTTTCACAGATGAGATTCTATAATTTGGGTCATGTGCAGTTCGTTTTCTCTCCATACTTTCCACTTTCCATGGCTTTATTACAGATTAATCTTTGGTTTCATCTGGCCAAAAGACTATGTTCCATAGCTCCACTGGGGCTTTTTATGAATATTTATCACACTAAAACCGGATCTTTGTGTTCTTGAGTCTTATATTGGAGCTGTTGCTACAGCAGCCTAGTGATGTTTATGGTAAAATAATTATAACTGTCCATAAATTGCTGTGGCAGCATCAAAAGCAGCAGTATAAATTTGGGGATATGGAAGAAATGTACCTATAAAAATGCAACTTTGAACTGCAATAACTTTGTAATGAAGCATGTCTTAAGAGAGTGGTTGTAGCTATGTTAATGCATCGAGACAATAAGTGCAATTTAGCAAAACTTCTCCTGATGAACTGTTAATGTCCCTTTAAGCTATCCTTTCCAAGACAACAAATTAGTTTAGTTGCTATGAAAGCCTGTGAGGTGCGTTCGGAGATGAGAAGACACATGACCTGTTGATTTCTTAGTTTTTCTTTTTTTGAGTTTAGTGGCTGCTACAGTGCAACACGGAAATTGAAATTGATTTTAGTGTGGAATACTATGTGCAAAAGGACGCACGTGACCCCGACGTGATTTGAACACGCAACCTTCTGATCTGGAGTCAGACGCGCTACCGTTGCGCCACGAGGTCAACATGTATGCAAGGTGGGTGCCCTCAGGGTGCCATTTCAAAAAACAATCTAGTGCGCATGTAAGAAGGTTGTATCGAATAATTTGAGTGTTTTTACCTCGTAAAGTGTAAACCCTGTAGGAATTACAGCCGTTAATGTTGTTTATGGTAAAATGATTATAACTATCCATTAATTGCTGTGGCAGAAGGAAAAGCAGCAGCATAAAATTTGGGACCATGGAATAAATGTACCTAAAAATACAAGTTTGAGCTGCAACAACTTTGTAATCAAGCATGTCTTAAGAGAGTGGTTGTACCTATGTTTAACGCATGAGGACAATAACTGCAATTTACCAAAGCTTTTCCTTATAAATTGTTACTGTCCCTTTAAGCTAGCCTTTCCAATAGAACGAAGAATTCGAGTTGCTCTGAAAGTGTGTGAGGCGTGTGCAAAGATCAGAAGACACATGGCTTGTTCATTTCTTAGTTTTTCTTCTTGCGAGTTTAGTGGCTGCTGCTGTGTTGCAAGGAAATTGAAATTGGTTTTAGTGTGGAATACTATGTTCAAAAGAAAGCGCATGACCCCGACGTGATTTGAACACGCAACCTTCTGATCTGGAGTCAGACGCGCTACCGTTGCGCCACGAAGTCAAAACGTGTACAAGTTGGGTGTCTGCAAGATGCCATTTTTAAAAAAGCAGTGGTACAATCTAGTGCGTGTAAAGAGGTTGTATTGAATAGTTTGAGGGTATTTACGTCGTAAAATGTGAACCGTGCAGGAATTACAGCCCTTTTCATTGTCCCTCCTGCTTCTAGGGGACCAAAAGTAATTGGACAAATAAAATCATTTGAAACAAATTCGTCATGTTAAGTACCTTGTTGCAAATCCTTTGCATTTGTTGACTGCCGTAAGTCTGTAACACATAGACACCACCAAACGCTGGGGATGTTCCCTGGTGATGCTCTGCCAGGCATGTACTGCAGCCATGTTTGCTTCCTGTTTTTTTTAGGGCACACTCAATTGTATTCCGTTTAGACTGACTTGGCCCATCAAGACCTTTCCACTTTTTTGCCCTTAAAAACACCTTGATTGGTTTAGCAGTATGTTTGACGTCTTTGTCCTATTTCATGATAAAGTGCTTCTGAGTGAGATTTGAGGCAATATGCTGGATCTGAGTTGATAAGATGTATCTGTAGACTTCAGAATTCCTCCAGTTGCTGCCAACAACAGTCACATGATCAATAGAGACAAGTGAGCCAATTCCAGTGAGAACCATACATGCCCAAGCCATAACACTACCTCCACCATGTTTCACAGATGAGATTCTATAATTTGGGTCATGTGCAGTTCGTTTTCTCTCCATACTTTCCACTTTCCATGGCTTTCTTACAGATTAATCTTTGGTTTCATCTGGCCAAAAGACTATGTTCCATAGCTCCACTGGGGCTTTTTATGAATATTTATCACACTAAAACCGGATCTTTGTGTTCTTGAGTCTTATATTGGAGCTGTTGCTACAGCAGCCTAGTGATGTTTATGGTAAAATAATTATAACTGTCCATAAATTGCTGTGGCAGCATCAAAAGCAGCAGTATAAATTTGGGGATATGGAAGAAATGTACCTATAAAAATGCAACTTTGAACTGCAATAACTTTGTAATGAAGCATGTCTTAAGATAGTGGTTGTAGCTATGTTAATGCATCGAGACAATAAGTGCAATTTAGCAAAACTTCTCCTGATGAACTGTTAATGTCCCTTTAAGCTATCCTTTCCAAGACAACAAATTAGTTTAGTTGCTATGAAAGCCTGTGAGGTGCGTTCGGAGATGAGAAGACACATGACCTGTTGATTTCTTAGTTTTTCTTTTTTTGAGTTTAGTGGCTGCTACAGTGCAACACGGAAATTGAAATTGATTTTAGTGTGGAATACTATGTGCAAAAGTAAGCACGTGACCCCGACGTGATTTGAACACACATCCTTCTTATCTGGAATCAGACGCGCTACCGTTGCACCACGAGGTCAACATGTATGCAAGGTGGGTGCCCTCAGGGTGCCATTTCAAAAAACAATCTAGTGCGCATGTAAGAAGGTTGTATCGAATAATTTGAGTGTTTTTACCTCGTAAAGTGTAAACCCTGTAGGAATTACAGCCGTTAATGTTGTTTATGGTAAAATGATTATAACTATCCATTAATTGCTGTGGCAGAAGCAAAAGCAGCAGCATAAAATTTGGGACCATGGAATAAATGTACCTAAAAATGCAAGTTTGAGCTGCAACAACTTTGTAATCAAGCATGTCTTAAGAGAGTGGTTGTACCTATGTTTAACGCATGAGGACAATAACTGCAATTTACCAAAGCTTTTCCTTATAAATTGTTACTGTCCCTTTAAGCTAGCCTTTCCAATAGAACGAAGAATTCGAGTTGCTCTGAAAGTGTGTGAGGCGTGTGCAAAGATCAGAAGACACATGGCTTGTTCATTTCTTAGTTTTTCTTCTTGCGAGTTTAGTGGCTGCTGCTGTGTTGCAAGGAAATTGAAATTGGTTTTAGTGTGGAATACTATGTTCAAAAGAAAACGCATGACCCCGACGTGATTTGAACACGCAACCTTCTGATCTGGAAAAAGACGCGCTACCGTTGCGCCACGAGGTCAAAACGTGTACATCTTGGGTGTCTGCAAGATGCCATTTTTAAAAAAGCAGTGGTACAATCTAGTGCGTGTAAAGAGGTTGTATTGAATAGTTTGAGGGTATTTACGTCGTAAAATGTGAACCGTGCAGGAATTACAGCCCTTTTCATTGTCCCTCCTGCTTCTAGGGGACCAAAAGTATTTGGACAAATAAAATCATTTGAAACAAATTTATCATGTTAAGTACCTTGTTGCAAATCCTTTGCATTTGTTGACTGCCGTAAGTCTGTAACACATAGACACCACCAAACGCTGGGGATGTTCCCTGGTGATGCTCTGCCAGGCATGTACTGCAGCCATGTTTGCTTCCTGTTTTTTTTAGGGCACACTCAATTGTATTCCGTTTAGACTGACTTGGCCCATCAAGACCTTTCCACTTTTTTGCCCTTAAAAACACCTTGGTTGGTTTAGCAGTATGTTTGACGTCTTTGTCCTATTTCATGATAAAGTGCTTCTGAGTGAGATTTGAGGCAATATGCTGGATCTGAGTTGATAAGATGTATCTGTAGACTTCAGAATTCCTCCAGTTTCTGCCAACAACAGTCACATGATCAATAGAGACAAGTGAGCCAATTCCAGTGAGAACCATACATGCCCAAGCCATAACACTACCTCCACCATGTTTCACAGATGAGATTCTATAATTTGGGTTATGTGCAGTTCGTTTTCTCTCCATACTTTCCACTTTCCATGGCTTTCTTACAGATTAATCTTTGGTTTCATCTGGCCAAAAGACTATGTTCCATAGCTCCACTGGGGCTTTTTATGTATATTTATCACACTAAAACCGGATCTTTGTGTTCTTGAGTCTTATATTGGAGCTGTTGCTACAGCAGCCTAGTGATGTTTATGGTAAAATAATTATAACTGTCCATAAATTGCTGTGGCAGCATCAAAAGCAGCAGTATAAATTTGGGGATATGGAAGAAATGTACCTATAAAAATGCAACTTTGAACTGCAATAACTTTGTAATGAAGCATGTCTTAAGAGAGTGGTTGTAGCTATGTTAATGCATCGAGACAATAAGTGCAATTTAGCAAAACTTCTCCTGATGAACTGTTAATGTCCCTTTAAGCTATCCTTTCCAAGACAACAAATTAGTTTAGTTGCTATGAAAGCCTGTGAGGAGCGTTCGGAGATGAGAAGACACATGACCTGTTGATTTCTTAGTTTTTCTTTTTTTGAGTTTAGTGGCTGCTACAGTGCAACACGGAAATTGAAATTGATTTTAGTGTGGAATACTATGTGCAAAAGGAAGTACGTCACCCAAACACGCAACCTTCTGATCTGGAGTCAGACGCGCTACCGTTGCGCCACGAGGTCAACATGTATGCAAGGTGGGTGCCCTCAGGGTGCCATTTCAAAAAACAATCTAGTGCGCATGTAAGAAGGTTGTATCGAATAATTTGAGTGTTTTTACCTCGTAAAGTGTAAACCCTGTAGGAATTACAGCCGTTAATGTTGTTTATGGTAAAATGATTATAACTATCCATTAATTGCTGTGGCAGAAGCAAAAGCAGCAGCATAAAATTTGGGACCATGGAATAAATGTACCTAAAAATGCAAGTTTGAGCTGCAACAACTTTGTAATCAAGCATGTCTTAAGAGAGTGGTTGTACCTATGTTTAACGCATGAGGACAATAACTGCAATTTACCAAAGCTTTTCCTTATAAATTGTTACTGTCCCTTTAAGCTAGCCTTTCCAATAGAACGAAGAATTCGAGTTGCTCTGAAAGTGTGTGAGGCGTGTGCAAAGATCAGAAGACACATGGCTTGTTCATTTCTTAGTTTTTCTTCTTGCGAGTTTAGTGGCTGCTGCTGTGTTGCAAGGAAATTGAAATTGGTTTTAGTGTGGAATACTATGTTCAAAAGAAAGCGCATGACCCCGACGTGATTTGAACACGCAACCTTCTGATCTGGAGTCAGACGCGCTACCGTTGCGCCACGAGGTCAAAACGTGTGCAAGTTGGGTGTCTGCAAGATGCCATTTTTAAAAAAGCAGTGGTACAATCTAGTGCGTGTAAAGAGGTTGTATTGAATAGTTTGAGGGTATTTACGTCGTAAAATGTGAACCGTGCAGGAATTACAGCCCTTTTCATTGTCCCTCCTGCTTCTAGGGGACCAAAAGTAATTGGACAAATAAAATCATTTGAAACAAATTCGTCATGTTAAGTACCTTGTTGCAAATCCTTTGCATTTGTTGACTGCCGTAAGTCTGTAACACATAGACACCACCAAACGCTGGGGATGTTCCCTGGTGATGCTCTGCCAGGCATGTACTGCAGCCATGTTTGCTTCCTGTTTTTTTTAGGGCACACTCAATTGTATTCCGTTTAGACTGACTTGGCCCATCAAGACCTTTCCACTTTTTTGCCCTTAAAAACACCTTGATTGGTTTAGCAGTATGTTTGACGTCTTTGTCCTATTTCATGATAAAGTGCTTCTGAGTGAGATTTGAGGCAATATGCTGGATCTGAGTTGATAAGATGTATCTGTAGACTTCAGAATTCCTCCAGTTGCTGCCAACAACAGTCACATGATCAATAGAGACAAGTGAGCCAATTCCAGTGAGAACCATACATGCCCAAGCCATAACACTACCTCCACCATGTTTCACAGATGAGATTCTATAATTTGGGTCATGTGCAGTTCGTTTTCTCTCCATACTTTCCACTTTCCATGGCTTTCTTACAGATTAATCTTTGGTTTCATCTGGCCAAAAGACTATGTTCCATAGCTCCACTGGGGCTTTTTATGAATATTTATCACACTAAAACCGGATCTTTGTGTTCTTGAGTCTTATATTGGAGCTGTTGCTACAGCAGCCTAGTGATGTTTATGGTAAAATAATTATAACTGTCCATAAATTGCTGTGGCAGCATCAAAAGCAGCAGTATAAATTTGGGGATATGGAAGAAATGTACCTATAAAAATGCAACTTTGAACTGCAATAACTTTGTAATGAAGCATGTCTTAAGATAGTGGTTGTAGCTATGTTAATGCATCGAGACAATAAGTGCAATTTAGCAAAACTTCTCCTGATGAACTGTTAATGTCCCTTTAAGCTATCCTTTCCAAGACAACAAATTAGTTTAGTTGCTATGAAAGCCTGTGAGGTGCGTTCGGAGATGAGAAGACACATGACCTGTTGATTTCTTAGTTTTTCTTTTTTTGAGTTTAGTGGCTGCTACAGTGCAACACGGAAATTGAAATTGATTTTAGTGTGGAATACTATGTGCAAAAGGAAGCACGTGACCCCGACGTGATTTGAACACGCAACCTTCTTATCTGGAGTCAGACGCGCTACCGTTGCACCACGAGGTCAACATGTATGCAAGGTGGGTGCCCTCAGGGTGCCATTTCAAAAAACAATCTAGTGCGCATGTAAGAAGGTTGTATCGAATAATTTGAGTGTTTTTACCTCGTAAAGTGTAAACCCTGTAGGAATTACAGCCGTTAATGTTGTTTATGGTAAAATGATTATAACTATCCATTAATTGCTGTGGCAGAAGCAAAAGCAGCAGCATAAAATTTGGGACCATGGAATAAATGTACCTAAAAATGCAAGTTTGAGCTGCAACAACTTTGTAATCAAGCATGTCTTAAGAGAGTGGTTGTACCTATGTTTAACGCATGAGGACAATAACTGCAATTTACCAAAGCTTTTCCTTATAAATTGTTACTGTCCCTTTAAACTAGCCTTTCCAATAGAACGAAGAATTCGAGTTGCTCTGAAAGTGTGTGAGGCGTGTGCAAAGATCAGAAGACACATGGCTTGTTCATTTCTTAGTTTTTCTTCTTGCGAGTTTAGTGGCTGCTGCTGTGTTGCAAGGAAATTGAAATTGGTTTTAGTGTGGAATACTATGTTCAAAAGAAAACGCATGACCCCGACGTGATTTGAACACGCAACCTTCTGATCTGGAAACAGACGCGCTACCGTTGCGCCACGAGGTCAAAACGTGTACAACTTGGGTGTCTGCAAGATGCCATTTTTAAAAAAGCAGTGGTACAATCTAGTGCGTGTAAAGAGGTTGTATTGAATAGTTTGAGGGTATTTACGTCGTAAAATATGAACCGTGCAGGAATTACAGCCCTTTTCATTGTCCCTCCTGCTTCTAGGGGACCAAAAGTAATTGGACAAATAAAATCATTTGAAACAAATTCGTCATGTTAAGTACCTTGTTGCAAATCCTTTGCATTTGTTGACTGCCGTAAGTCTGTAACACATAGACACCACCAAACGCTGGGGATGTTCCCTGGTGATGCTCTGCCAGGCATGTACTGCAGCCATGTTTGCTTCCTGTTTTTTTTAGGGCACACTCAATTGTATTCCGTTTAGACTGACTTGGCCCATCAAGACCTTTCCACTTTTTTGCCCTTAAAAACACCTTGATTGGTTTAGCAGTATGTTTGACGTCTTTGTCCTATTTCATGATAAAGTGCTTCTGAGTGAGATTTGAGGCAATATGCTGGATCTGAGTTGATAAGATGTATCTGTAGACTTCAGAATTCCTCCAGTTGCTGCCAACAACAGTCACATGATCAATAGAGACAAGTGAGCCAATTCCAGTGAGAACCATACATGCCCAAGCCATAACACTACCTCCACCATGTTTCACAGATGAGATTCTATAATTTGGGTCATGTGCAGTTCGTTTTCTCTCCATACTTTCCACTTTCCATGGCTTTCTTACAGATTAATCTTTGGTTTCATCTGGCCAAAAGACTATGTTCCATAGCTCCACTGGGGCTTTTTATGAATATTTATCACACTAAAACCGGATCTTTGTGTTCTTGAGTCTTATATTGGAGCTGTTGCTACAGCAGCCTAGTGATGTTTATGGTAAAATAATTATAACTGTCCATAAATTGCTGTGGCAGCATCAAAAGCAGCAGTATAAATTTGGGGATATGGAAGAAATGTACCTATAAAAATGCAACTTTGAACTGCAATAACTTTGTAATGAAGCATGTCTTAAGAGAGTGGTTGTAGCTATGTTAATGCATCGAGACAATAAGTGCAATTTAGCAAAACTTCTCCTGATGAACTGTTAATGTCCCTTTAAGCTATCCTTTCCAAGACAACAAATTAGTTTAGTTGCTATGAAAGCCTGTGAGGTGCGTTCGGAGATGAGAAGACACATGACCTGTTGATTTCTTAGTTTTTCTTTTTTTGAGTTTAGTGGCTGCTACAGTGCAACACGGAAATTGAAATTGATTTTAGTGTGGAATACTATGTGCAAAAGGACGCACGTGACCCCGACGTGATTTGAACACGCAACCTTCTGATCTGGAGTCAGACACGCTACCGTTGCGCCACGAGGTCAACATGTATGCAAGGTGGGTGCCCTCAGGGTGCCATTTCAAAAAACAATCTAGTGCGCATGTAAGAAGGTTGTATCGAATAATTTGAGTGTTTTTACCTCGTAAAGTGTAAACCCTGTAGGAATTACAGCCGTTAATGTTGTTTATGGTAAAATGATTATAACTATCCATTAATTGCTGTGGCAGAAGCAAAAGCAGCAGCATAAAATTTGGGACCATGGAATAAATGTACCTAAAAATGCAAGTTTGAGCTGCAACAACTTTGTAATCAAGCATGTCTTAAGAGAGTGGTTGTACCTATGTTTAACGCATGAGGACAATAACTGCAATTTACCAAAGCTTTTCCTTATAAATTGTTACTGTCCCTTTAAGCTAGCCTTTCCAATAGAACGAAAAATTCGAGTTGCTCTGAAAGTGTGTGAGGCGTGTGCAAAGATCAGAAGACACATGGCTTGTTCATTTCTTAGTTTTTCTTCTTGCGAGTTTAGTGGCTGCTGCTGTGTTGCAAGGAAATTGAAATTGGTTTTAGTGTGGAATACTATGTTCAAAAGAAAGCGCATGACCCCGACGTGATTTGAACACGCAACCTTCTGATCTGGAGTCAGACGCGCTACCGTTGCGCCACGAGGTCAAAACGTGTACAAGTTGGGTGTCTGCAAGATGCCATTTTTAAAAAAGCAGTGGTACAATCTAGTGCGTGTAAAGAGGTTGTATTGAATAGTTTGAGGGTATTTACGTCGTAAAATGTGAACCGTGCAGGAATTACAGCCCTTTTCATTGTCCCTCCTGCTTCTAGGGGACCAAAAGTAATTGGACAAATAAAATCATTTGAAACAAATTCGTCATGTTAAGTACCTTGTTGCAAATCCTTTGCATTTGTTGACTGCCGTAAGTCTGTAACACATAGACACCACCAAACGCTGGGGATGTTCCCTGGTGATGCTCTGCCAGGCATGTACTGCAGCCATGTTTGCTTCCTGTTTTTTTTAGGGCACACTCAATTGTATTCCGTTTAGACTGACTTGGCCCATCAAGACCTTTCCACTTTTTTGCCCTTAAAAACACCTTGATTGGTTTAGCAGTATGTTTGACGTCTTTGTCCTATTTCATGATAAAGTGCTTCTGAGTGAGATTTGAGGCAATATGCTGGATCTGAGTTGATAAGATGTATCTGTAGACTTCAGAATTCCTCCAGTTGCTGCCAACAACAGTCACATGATCAATAGAGACAAGTGAGCCAATTCCAGTGAGAACCATACATGCCCAAGCCATAACACTACCTCCACCATGTTTCACAGATGAGATTCTATAATTTGGGTCATGTGCAGTTCGTTTTCTCTCCATACTTTCCACTTTCCATGGCTTTCTTACAGATTAATCTTTGGTTTCATCTGGCCAAAAGACTATGTTCCATAGCTCCACTGGGGCTTTTTATGAATATTTATCACACTAAAACCGGATCTTTGTGTTCTTGAGTCTTATATTGGAGATGTTGCTACAGCAGCCTAGTGATGTTTATGGTAAAATAATTATAACTGTCCATAAATTGCTGTGGCAGCATCAAAAGCAGCAGTATAAATTTGGGGATATGGAAGAAATGTACCTATAAAAATGCAACTTTGAACTGCAATAACTTTGTAATGAAGCATGTCTTAAGATAGTGGTTGTAGCTATGTTAATGCATCGAGACAATAAGTGCAATTTAGCAAAACTTCTCCTGATGAACTGTTACTGTCCCTTTAAGCTATCCTTTCCAAGACAACAAATTAGTTTAGTTGCTATGAAAGCCTGTGAGGTGCGTTCGGAGATGAGAAGACACATGACCTGTTGATTTCTTAGTTTTTCTTTTTTTGAGTTTAGTGGCTGCTACAGTGCAACACGGAAATTGAAATTGATTTTAGTGTGGAATACTATGTGCAAAAGGAAGCACGCGACCCCGACGTGATTTGAACACGCAACCTTCTGATCTGGAGTCAGACGCGCTACCGTTGCGCCACAAGGTCAACATGTATGCAAAGTGGGTGCCCTCAGGGTGCCATTTCAAAAAACAATCTAGTGCGCATGTAAGAAGGTTGTATCGAATAATTTGAGTGTTTTTACCTCGTAAAGTGTAAACCCTGTAGGAATTACAGCTGTTAATGTTGTTTATGGTAAAATGATTATAACTATCCATTAATTGCTGTGGCAGAAGCAAAAGCAGCAGCATAAAATTTGGGACCATGGAATAAATGTACCTAAAAATGCAAGTTTGAGCTGCAACAACTTTGTAATCAAGCATGTCTTAAGAGAGTGGTTGTACCTATGTTTAACGCATGAGGACAATAACTGCAATTTACCAAAGCTTTTCCTTATAAATTGTTACTGTCCCTTTAAGCTAGCCTTTCCAATAGAACGAAGAATTCGAGTTGCTCTGAAAGTGTGTGAGGCGTGTGCAAAGATCAGAAGACACATGGCTTGTTCATTTCTTAGTTTTTCTTCTTGCGAGTTTAGTGGCTGCTGCTGTGTTGCAAGGAAATTGAAATTGGTTTTAGTGTGGAATACTATGTTTAAAAGAAAGCGCATGACCCCGACGTGATTTGAACACGCAACCTTCTGATCTGGAGTCAGACGCGCTACCGTTGCGCCACGAGGTCAAAAAGTGTACAAGTTGGGTGTCTGCAAGATGCCATTTTTAAAAAAGCAGTGGTACAATCTAGTGCGTGTAAAGAGGTTGTATTGAATAGTTTGAGGGTATTTACGTCGTAAAATGTGAACCGTGCAGGAATTACAGCCCTTTTCATTGTCCCTCCTGCTTCTAGGGGACCAAAAGTAATTGGACAAATAAAATCATTTGAAACAAATTCGTCATGTTAAGTACCTTGTTGCAAATCCTTTGCATTTGTTGACTGCCGTAAGTCTGTAACACATAGACACCACCAAACGCTGGGGATGTTCCCTGGTGATGCTCTGCCAGGCATGTACTGCAGCCATGTTTGCTTCCTGTTTTTTTTAGGGCACACTCAATGGTATTCCGTTTAGACTGACTTGGCCCATCAAGACCTTTCCACTTTTTTGCCCTTAAAAACACCTTGATTGGTTTAGCAGTATGTTTGACGTCTTTGTCCTATTTCATGATAAAGTGCTTCTGAGTGAGATTTGAGGCAATATGCTGGATCTGAGTTGATAAGATGTATCTGTAGACTTCAGAATTCCTCCAGTTGCTGCCAACAACAGTCACATGATCAATAGAGACAAGTGAGCCAATTCCAGTGAGAACCATACATGCCCAAGCCATAACACTACCTCCACCATGTTTCACAGATGAGATTCTATAATTTGGGTCATGTGCAGTTCGTTTTCTCTCCATACTTTCCACTTTCCATGGCTTTCTTACAGATTAATCTTTGGTTTCATCTGGCCAAAAGACTATGTTCCATAGCTCCACTGGGGCTTTTTATGAATATTTATCACACTAAAACCGGATCTTTGTGTTCTTGAGTCTTATATTGGAGCTGTTGCTACAGCAGCCTAGTGATGTTTATGGTAAAATAATTATAACTGTCCATAAATTGCTGTGGCAGCATCAAAAGCAGCAGTATAAATTTGGGGATATGGAAGAAATGTACCTATAAAAATGCAACTTTGAACTGCAATAACTTTGTAATGAAGCATGTCTTAAGATAGTGGTTGTAGCTATGTTAATGCATCGAGACAATAAGTGCAATTTAGCAAAACTTCTCCTGATGAACTGTTAATGTCCCTTTAAGCTATCCTTTCCAAGACAACAAATTAGTTTAGTTGCTATGAAAGCCTGTGAGGTGCGTTCGGAGATGAGAAGACACATGACCTGTTGATTTCTTAGTTTTTCTTTTTTTGAGTTTAGTGGCTGCTACAGTGCAACACGGAAATTGAAATTGATTTTAGTGTGGAATACTATGTGCAAAAGGAAGCACGCAACCTTCTGATCTGGAGTCAGACACGCTACCGTTGCGCCACGAGGTCAACATGTATGCAAGGTGGGTGCCCTCAGGGTGCCATTTCAAAAAACAATCTAGTGCGCATGTAAGAAGGTTGTATCGAATAATTTGAGTGTTTTTACCTCGTAAAGTGTAAACCCTGTAGGAATTACAGCCGTTAATGTTGTTTATGGTAAAATGATTATAACTATCCATTAATTGCTGTGGCAGAAGCAAAAGCAGCAGCATAAAATTTGGGACCATGGAATAAATGTACCTAAAAATGCAAGTTTGAGCTGCAACAACTTTGTAATCAAGCATGTCTTAAGAGAGTGGTTGTACCTATGTTTAACGCATGAGGACAATAACTGCAATTTACCAAAGCTTTTCCTTATAAATTGTTACTGTCCCTTTAAGCTAGCCTTTCCAATAGAACGAAGAATTCGAGTTGCTCTGAAAGTGTGTGAGGCGTGTGCAAAGATCAGAAGACACATGGCTTGTTCATTTCTTAGTTTTTCTTCTTGCGAGTTTAGTGGCTGCTGCTGTGTTGCAAGGAAATTGAAATTGGTTTTAGTGTGGAATACTATGTTCAAAAGAAAGCGCATGACCCCGACGTGATTTGAACACGCAATCTTCTGATCTGGAGTCAGACGCGCTACCGTTGCGCCACGAGGTCAAAACGTGTACAAGTTGGGTGTCTGCAAGATGCCATTTTTAAAAAAGCAGTGGTACAATCTAGTGCGTGTAAAGAGGTTGTATTGAATAGTTTGAGGGTATTTACGTCGTAAAATGTGAACCGTGCAGGAATTACAGCCCTTTTCATTGTCCCTCCTGCTTCTAGGGGACCAAAAGTAATTGGACAAATAAAATCATTTGAAACAAATTCATCATGTTAAGTACCTTGTTGCAAATCCTTTGCATTTGTTGACTGCCGTAAGTCTGTAACACATAGACACCACCAAACGCTGGGGATGTTCCCTGGTGATGCTCTGCCAGGCATGTACTGCAGCCATGTTTGCTTCCTGTTTTTTTTAGGGCACACTCAATTGTATTCCGTTTAGACTGACTTGGCCCATCAAGACCTTTCCACTTTTTTGCCCTTAAAAACACCTTGATTGGTTTAGCAGTATGTTTGACGTCTTTGTCCTATTTCATGATAAAGTGCTTCTGAGTGAGATTTGAGGCAATATGCTGGATCTGAGTTGATAAGATGTATCTGTAGACTTCAGAATTCCTCCAGTTGCTGCCAACAACAGTCACATGATCAATAGAGACAAGTGAGCCAATTCCAGTGAGAACCATACATGCCCAAGCCATAACACTACCTCCACCATGTTTCACAGATGAGATTCTATAATTTGGGTCATGTGCAGTTCGTTTTCTCTCCATACTTTCCACTTTCCATGGCTTTCTTACAGATTAATCTTTGGTTTCATCTGGCCAAAAGACTATGTTCCATAGCTCCACTGGGGCTTTTTATGAATATTTATCACACTAAAACCGGATCTTTGTGTTCTTGAGTCTTATATTGGAGCTGTTGCTACAGCAGCCTAGTGATGTTTATGGTAAAATAATTATAACTGTCCATAAATTGCTGTGGCAGCATCAAAAGCAGCAGTATAAATTTGGGGATATGGAAGAAATGTACCTATAAAAATGCAACTTTGAACTGCAATAACTTTGTAATGAAGCATGTCTTAAGATAGTGGTTGTAGCTATGTTAATGCATCGAGACAATAAGTGCAATTTAGCAAAACTTCTCCTGATGAACTGTTACTGTCCCTTTAAGCTATCCTTTCCAAGACAACAAATTAGTTTAGTTGCTATGAAAGCCTGTGAGGTGCGTTCGGAGATGAGAAGACACATGACCTGTTGATTTCTTAGTTTTTCTTTTTTTGAGTTTAGTGGCTGCTACAGTGCAACACGGAAATTGAAATTGATTTTAGTGTGGAATACTATGTGCAAAATGAAGCACGTGACCCCGACGTGATTTGAACACGCAACCTTCTGATCTGGAGTCAGACGCGCTACCGTTGCGCCACAAGGTCAACATGTATGCAAAGTGGGTGCCCTCAGGGTGCCATTTCAAAAAACAATCTAGTGCGCATGTAAGAAGGTTGTATCGAATAATTTGAGTGTTTTTACCTCGTAAAGTGTAAACCCTGTAGGAATTACAGCCGTTAATGTTGTTTATGGTAAAATGATTATAACTATCCATTAATTGCTGTGGCAGAAGCAAAAGCAGCAGCATAAAATTTGGGACCATGGAATAAATGTACCTAAAAATGCAAGTTTGAGCTGCAACAACTTTGTAATCAAGCATGTCTTAAGAGAGTGGTTGTACCTATGTTTAACGCATGAGGACAATAACTGCAATTTACCAAAGCTTTTCCTTATAAATTGTTACTGTCCCTTTAAGCTAGCCTTTCCAATAGAACGAAGAATTCGAGTTGCTCTGAAAGTGTGTGAGGCGTGTGCAAAGATCAGAAGACACATGGCTTGTTCATTTCTTAGTTTTTCTTCTTGCGAGTTTAGTGGCTGCTGCTGTGTTGCAAGGAAATTGAAATTGGTTTTAGTGTGGAATACTATGTTCAAAAGAAAGCGCATGACCCCGACGTGATTTGAACACGCAACCTTCTGATCTGGAGTCAGACGCGCTACCGTTGCGCCACGAGGTCAAAACGTGTACAAGTTGGGTGTCTGCAAGATGCCATTTTTAAAAAAGCAGTAGTACAATCTAGTGCGTGTAAAGAGGTTGTATTGAATAGTTTGAGGGTATTTACGTCGTAAAATGTGAACCGTGCAGGAATTACAGCCCTTTTCATTGTCCCTCCTGCTTCTAGGGGACCAAAAGTAATTGGACAAATAAAATCATTTGAAACAAATTCGTCATGTTAAGTACCTTGTTGCAAATCCTTTGCATTTGTTGACTGCCGTAAGTCTGTAACACATAGACACCACCAAACGCTGGGGATGTTCCCTGGTGATGCTCTGCCAGGCATGTACTGCAGCCATGTTTGCTTCCTGTTTTTTTTAGGGCACACTCAATTGTATTCCGTTTAGACTGACTTGGCCCATCAAGACCTTTCCACTTTTTTGCCCTTAAAAACACCTTGATTGGTTTAGCAGTATGTTTGACGTCTTTGTCCTATTTCATGATAAAGTGCTTCTGAGTGAGATTTGAG
Source organism: Rhinophrynus dorsalis (assembly GCA_037306005.1). NCBI lineage: Eukaryota > Metazoa > Chordata > Amphibia > Anura > Rhinophrynidae > Rhinophrynus > Rhinophrynus dorsalis. The sequence continues at coordinate 493,941,941 of CM074721.1, forward strand.
GCAATATGCTGGATCTGAGTTGATAAGATGTATCTGTAGACTTCAGAATTCCTCCAGTTGCTGCCAACAACAGTCACATGATCAATAGAGACAAGTGAGCCAATTCCAGTGAGAACCATACATGCCCAAGCCATAACACTACCTCCACCATGTTTCACAGATGAGATTCTATAATTTGGGTCATGTGCAGTTCGTTTTCTCTCCATACTTTCCACTTTCCATGGCTTTCTTACAGATTAATCTTTGGTTTCATCTGGCCAAAAGACTATGTTCCATAGCTCCACTGGGGCTTTTTATGAATATTTATCACACTAAAACCGGATCTTTGTGTTCTTGAGTCTTATATTGGAGCTGTTGCTACAGCAGCCTAGTGATGTTTATGGTAAAATAATTATAACTGTCCATAAATTGCTGTGGCAGCATCAAAAGCAGCAGTATAAATTTGGGGATATGGAAGAAATGTACCTATAAAAATGCAACTTTGAACTGCAATAACTTTGTAATGAAGCATGTCTTAAGATAGTGGTTGTAGCTATGTGAATGCATCGAGACAATAAGTGCAATTTAGCAAAACTTCTCCTGATGAACTGTTACTGTCCCTTTAAGCTATCCTTTCCAAGACAACAAATTAGTTTAGTTGCTATGAAAGCCTGTGAGGTGCGTTCGGAGATGAGAAGACACATGACCTGTTGCTTTCTTAGTTTTTCTTTTTTTGAGTTTAGTGGCTGCTACAGTGCAACACGGAAATTGAAATTGATTTTAGTGTGGAATACTATGTGCAAAAGGAAGCACGTGACCCCGACGTGATTTGAACACGCAACCTTCTGATCTGGAGTCAGACGCGCTACCGTTGCGCCACAAGGTCAACATGTATGCAAGGTGGGTGCCCTCAGGGTGCCATTTCAAAAAACAATCTAGTGCGCATGTAAGAAGGTTGTATCGAATAATTTGAGTGTTTTTACCTCGTAAAGTGTAAACCCTGTAGGAATTACAGCCGTTAATGTTGTTTATGGTAAAATGATTATAACTATCCATTAATTGCTGTGGCAGAAGCAAAAGCAGCAGCATAAAATTTGGGACCATGGAATAAATGTACCTAAAAATGCAAGTTTGAGCTGCAACAACTTTGTAATCAAGCATGTCTTAAGAGAGTGGTTGTACCTATGTTTAACGCATGAGGACAATAACTGCAATTTACCAAAGCTTTTCCTTATAAATTGTTACTGTCCCTTTAAGCTAGCCTTTCCAATAGAACGAAGAATTCGAGTTGCTCTGAAAGTGTGTGAGGCGTGTGCAAAGATCAGAAGACACATGGCTTGTTCATTTCTTAGTTTTTCTTCTTGCGAGTTTAGTGGCTGCTGCTGTGTTGCAAGGAAATTGAAATTGGTTTTAGTGTGGAATACTATGTTCAAAAGAAAGCGCATGACCCCGACGTGATTTGAACACGCAACCTTCTGATCTGGAGTCAGACGCGCTACCGTTGCGCCACGAGGTCAAAACGTGTACAAGTTGGGTGTCTGCAAGATGCCATTTTTAAAAAAGCAGTGGTACAATCTAGTGCGTGTAAAGAGGTTGTATTGAATAGTTTGAGGGTATTTACGTCGTAAAATGTGAACCGTGCAGGAATTACAGCCCTTTTCATTGTCCCTCCTGCTTCTAGGGGACCAAAAGTAATTGGACAAATAAAATCATTTGAAACAAATTCGTCATGTTAAGTACCTTGTTGCAAATCCTTTGCATTTGTTGACTGCCGTAAGTCTGTAACACATAGACACCACCAAACGCTGGGGATGTTCCCTGGTGATGCTCTGCCAGGCATGTACTGCAGCCATGTTTGCTTCCTGTTTTTTTTAGGGCACACTCAATTGTATTCCGTTTAGACTGACTTGGCCCATCAAGACCTTTCCACTTTTTTGCCCTTAAAAACACCTTGATTGGTTTAGCAGTATGTTTGACGTCTTTGTCCTATTTCATGATAAAGTGCTTCTGAGTGAGATTTGAGGCAATATGCTGGATCTGAGTTGATAAGATGTATCTGTAGACTTCAGAATTCCTCCAGTTGCTGCCAACAACAGTCACATGATCAATAGAGACAAGTGAGCCAATTCCAGTGAGAACCATACATGCCCAAGCCATAACACTACCTCCACCATGTTTCACAGATGAGATTCTATAATTTGGGTCATGTGCAGTTCGTTTTCTTTCCATACTTTCCACTTTCCATGGCTTTCTTACAGATTAATCTTTGGTTTCATCTGGCCAAAAGACTATGTTCCATAGCTCCACTGGGGCTTTTTATGAATATTTATCACACTAAAACCGGATCTTTGTGTTCTTGAGTCTTATATTGGAGCTGTTGCTACAGCAGCCTAGTGATGTTTATGGTAAAATAATTATAACTGTCCATAAATTGCTGTGGCAGCATCAAAAGCAGCAGTATAAATTTGGGGATATGGAAGAAATGTACCTATAAAAATGCAACTTTGAACTGCAATAACTTTGTAATGAAGCATGTCTTAAGAGAGTGGTTGTAGCTATGTTAATGCATCGAGACAATAAGTGCAATTTAGCAAAACTTCTCCTGATGAACTGTTAATGTCCCTTTAAGCTATCCTTTCCAAGACAACAAATTAGTTTAGTTGCTATGAAAGCCTGTGAGGTGCGTTCGGAGATGAGAAGACACATGACCTGTTGATTTCTTAGTTTTTCTCTTTTTGAGTTTAGTGGCTGCTACAGTGCAACACGGAAATTGAAATTCATTTTAGTGTGGAATACTATGTGCAAAAGGACGCACGTGACCCCGACGTGATTTGAACACGCAACCTTCTGATCTGGAGTCAGACGCGCTACCGTTGCGCCACGAGATCGACATGTATGCCAGGTGGGTGCCCTCAGGGTGCCATTTCAAAAAACAATCTAGTGCGCATGTAAGAAGGTTGTATCGAATAATTTGAGTGTTTTTACCTCGTAAAGTGTAAACCCTGTAGGAATTACAGCCGTTAATGTTGTTTATGGTAAAATGATTATAACTATCCATTAATTGCTGTGGCAGAAGCAAAAGCAGCAGCATAAAATTTGGGACCATGGAATAAATGTACCTAAAAATGCAAGTTTGAGCTGCAACAACTTTGTAATCAAGCATGTCTTAAGAGAGTGGTTGTACCTATGTTTAACGCATGAGGACAATAACTGCAATTTACCAAAGCTTTTCCTTATAAATTGTTACTATCCCTTTAAGCTAGCCTTTCCAATAGAACGAAGAATTCGAGTTGCTCTGAAAGTGTGTGAGGCGTGTGCAAAGATCAGAATACACATGGCTTGTTCATTTCTTAGTTTTTCTTCTTGCGAGTTTAGTGGCTGCTGCTGTGTTGCAAGGAAATTGAAATTGGTTTTAGTGTGGAATACTATGTTCAAAAGAAAGCGCATGACCCCGATGTGATTTGAACACGCAACCTTCTGATCTGGAGTCAGACGCGCTACCGTTGCGCCACGAGGTCAAAACGTGTACAAGTTGGGTGTCTGCAAGATGCCATTTTTAAAAAAGCAGTGGTACAATCTAGTGCGTGTAAAGAGGTTGTATTGAATAGTTTGAGGGTATTTACGTCGTAAAATGTGAACCGTGCAGGAATTACAGCCCTTTTCATTGTCCCTCCTGCTTCTAGGGGACCAAAAGTAATTGGACAAATAAAATCATTTGAAACAAATTCGTCATGTTAAGTACCTTGTTGCAAATCCTTTGCATTTGTTGACTGCCGTAAGTCTGTAACACATAGACACCACCAAACGCTGGGGATGTTCCCTGGTGATGCTCTGCCAGGCATGTACTGCAGCCATGTTTGCTTCCTGTTTTTTTTAGGGCACACTCAATTGTATTCCGTTTAGACTGACTTGGCCCATCAAGACCTTTCCACTTTTTTGCCCTTAAAAACACCTTGGTTGGTTTAGCAGTATGTTTGACGTCTTTGTCCTATTTCATGATAAAGTGCTTCTGAGTGAGATTTGAGGCAATATGCTGGATCTGAGTTGATAAGATGTATCTGTAGACTTCAGAATTCCTCCAGTTGCTGCCAACAACAGTCACATGATCAATAGAGACAAGTGAGCCAATTCCAGTGAGATCCATACACGCCCAAGCCATAACACTACCTCCACCATGTTTCACAGATGAGATTCTATAATTTGGGTCATGTGCAGTTCGTTTTCTCTCCATACTTTCCACTTTCCATGGCTTTCTTACAGATTAATCTTTGGTTTCATCTTGCCAAAAGACTATGTTCCATAGCTCCACTGGGGCTTTTTATGTATATTTATCACACTAAAACCGGATCTTTGTGTTCTTGAGTCTTATATTGGAGCTGTTGCTACAGCAGCCTAGTGATGTTTATGGTAAAATAATTATAACTGTCCATAAATTGCTGTGGCAGCATCAAAAGCAGCAGTATAAATTTGGGGATATGGATGAAATGTACCTATAAAAATGCAACTTTGAACTGCAATAACTTTGTAATGAAGCATGTCTTAAGAGAGTGGTTGTAGCTATGTTAATGCATCGAGACAATAAGTACAATTTAGCAAAACTACTCCTGATGAACTGTTAATGTCCCTTTAAGCTATCCTTTCCAAGACAACAAATTAGTTTAGTTGCTATGAAAGCCTGTGAGGTGCGTTCGGAGATGAGAAGACACATGACCTGTTGATTTCTTACTTTTTCTTTTTTTGAGTTTAGTGGCTGCTACAGTGCAACACGGAAATTGAAATTGATTTTAGTGTGGAATACTATGTGCAAAAGGAAGCACGTGACCCCGACGTGATTTGAACACGCAACCTTCTGATCTGGAGTCAGACGCGCTACCGTTGCGCCACGAGGTCAACATGTATGCAAGGTGGGTGCCCTCAGGGTGCCATTTCAAAAAACAATCTAGTGCGCATGTAAGAAGGTTGTATCGAATAATTTGAGTGTTTTTACCTCGTAAAGTGTAAACCCTGTAGGAATTACAGCCGTTAATGTTGTTTATGGTAAAATGATTATAACTATCCATTAATTGCTGTGGCAGAAGCAAAAGCAGCAGCATAAAATTTGGGACCATGGAATAAATGTACCTAAAAATGCAAGTTTGAGCTGCAACAACTTTGTAATCAAGCATGTCTTAAGAGAGTGGTTGTACCTATGTTTAACGCATGAAGACAATAACTGCAATTTACCAAAGCTTTTCCTTATAAATTGTTACTGTCCCTTTAAGCTAGCCTTTCCAATAGAACGAAGAATTCGAGTTGCTCTGAAAGTGTGTGAGGCGTGTGCAAAGATCAGAAGACACATGGCTTGTTCATTTCTTAGTTTTTCTTCTTGCGAGTTTAGTGGCTGCTGCTGTGTTGCAAGGAAATTGAAATTGGTTTTAGTGTGGAATACTATGTTCAAAAGAAAACGCATGACCCCGACGTGATTTGAACACGCAACCTTCTGATCTGGAGTCAGACGCGCTACCGTTGCGCCACGAGGTCAAAACGTGTACAAGTTGGGTGTCTGCAAGATGCCATTTTTAAAAAAGCAGTGGTACAATCTAGTGCGTGTAAAGAGGTTGTATTGAATAGTTTGAGGGTATTTACGTCGTAAAATGTGAACCGTGCAGGAATTACAGCCCTTTTCATTGTCCCTCCTGCTTCTAGGGGACCAAAAGTAATTGGACAAATAAAATCATTTGAAACAAATTCGTCATGTTAAGTACCTTGTTGCAAATCCTTTGCATTTGTTGACTGCCGTAAGTCTGTAACACATAGACACCACCAAACGCTGGGGATGTTCCCTGGTGATGCTCTGCCAGGCATGTACTGCAGCCATGTTTGCTTCCTGTTTTTTTTAGGGCACACTCAATTGTATTCCGTTTAGACTGACTTGGCCCATCAAGACCTTTCCACTTTTTTGCCCTTAAAAACACCTTGATTGGTTTAGCAGTATGTTTGACGTCTTTGTCCTATTTCATGATAAAGTGCTTCTGAGTGAGATTTGAGGCAATATGCTGGATCTGAGTTGATAAGATGTATCTGTAGACTTCAGAATTCCTCCAGTTGCTGCCAACAACAGTCACATGATCAGCAGAGACAAGTGAGCCAATTCCAGTGAGAACCATACATGCCCAAGCCATAACACTACCTCCACCATGTTTCACAGATGAGATTCTATAATTTGGGTCATGTGCAGTTCGTTTTCTCTCCATACTTTCCACTTTCCATGGCTTTCTTACAGATTAATCTTTGGTTTCATCTGGCCAAAAGACTATGTTCCATAGCTCCACTGGGGCTTTTTATGAATATTTATCACACTAAAACCGGATCTTTGTGTTCTTGAGTCTTATATTGGAGCTGTTGCTACAGCAGCCTAGTGATGTTTATGGTAAAATAATTATAACTGTCCATAAATTGCTGTGGCAGCATCAAAGCAGCAGTATAAATTTGGGGATATGGAAGAAATGTACCTATAAAAATGCAACTTTGAACTGCAATAACTTTGTAATGAAGCATGTCTTAAGATAGTGGTTGTAGCTATGTTAATGCATCGAGACAATAAGTGCAATTTAGCAAAACTTCTCCTGATGAACTGTTAATGTCCCTTTAAGCTATCCTTTCCAAGACAACAAATTAGTTTAGTTGCTATGAAAGCCTGTGAGGTGCGTTCGGAGATGAGAAGACACATGACCTGTTGATTTCTTAGTTTTTCTTTTTTTGAGTTTAGTGGCTGCTACAGTGCAACACGGAAATTGAAATTGATTTTAGTGTGGAATACTATGTGCAAAAGGACACACGTGACCCCGACGTGATTTGAACACGCAATCTTCTGATCTGGAGTCTGACGCGCTACCGTTGCGCCACGAGGTCAACATGTATGCAAGGTGGGTGCCCTCAGGGTGCCATTTCAAAAAACAATCTTGTGCGCATGTAAGAAGGTTGTATCGAATAATTTGAGTGTTTTTACCTCGTAAAGTGTAAACCCTGTAGGAATTACAGCCGTTAATGTTGTTTATGGTAAAATGATTATAACTATCCATTAATTGCTGTGGCAGAAGCAAAAGCAGCAGCATAAAATTTGGGACCATGGAATAAATGTACCTAAAAATGCAAGTTTGAGCTGCAACAACTTTGTAATCAAGCATGTCTTAAGAGAGTGGTTGTACCTATGTTTAACGCATGAGGACAATAACTGCAATTTACCAAAGCTTTTCCTTATAAATTGTTACTATCCCTTTAAGCTAGCCTTTCCAATAGAACGAAGAATTCGAGTTGCTCTGAAAGTGTGTGAGGCGTGTGCAAAGATCAGAAGACACATGGCTTGTTCATTTCTTAGTTTTTCTTCTTGCGAGTTTAGTGGCTGCTGCTGTGTTGCAAGGAAATTGAAATTGGTTTTAGTGTGGAATACTATGTTCAAAAGAAAGCGCATGATCCCGACGTGATTTGAACACGCAACCTTCTGATCTGGAGTCAGACGCGCTACCGTTGCGCCACGAGGTCAAAACGTGTACAAGTTGGGTGTCTGCAAGATGCCATTTTTAAAAAAGCAGTGGTACAATCTAGTGCGTGTAAAGAGGTTGTATTGAATAGTTTGAGGGTATTTACGTCGTAAAATGTGAACCGTGCAGGAATTACAGCCCTTTTCATTGTCCCTCCTGCTTCTAGGGGACCAAAAGTAATTGGACAAATAAAATCATTTGAAACAAATTCGTCATGTTAAGTACCTTGTTGCAAATCCTTTGCATTTGTTGACTGCCGTAAGTCTGTAACACATAGACACCACCAAACGCTGGGGATGTTCCCTGGTGATGCTCTGCCAGGCATGTACTGCAGCCATGTTTGCTTCCTGTTTTTTTTAGGGCACACTCAATTGTATTCCGTTTAGACTGACTTGGCCCATCAAGACCTTTCCACTTTTTTGCCCTTAAAAACACCTTGATTGGTTTAGCAGTATGTTTGACGTCTTTGTCCTATTTCATGATAAAGTGCTTCTGAGTGAGATTTGAGGCAATATGCTGGATCTGAGTTGATAAGATGTATCTGTAGACTTCAGAATTCCTCCAGTTGCTGCCAACAACAGTCACATGATCAATAGAGACAAGTGAGCCAATTCCAGTGAGAACCATACATGCCCAAGCCATAACACTACCTCCACCATGTTTCACAGATGAGATTCTATAATTTGGGTCATGTGCAGTTCGTTTTCTCTCCATACTTTCCACTTTCCATGGCTTTCTTACAGATTAATCTTTGGTTTCATCTGGCCAAAAGACTATGTTCCATAGCTCCACTGGGGCTTTTTATGAATATTTATCACACTAAAACCGGATCTTTGTGTTCTTGAGTCTTATATTGGAGCTGTTGCTACAGCAGCCTAGTGATGTTTATGGTAAAATAATTATAACTGTCCATAAATTGCTGTGGCAGCATCAAAAGCAGCAGTATAAATTTGGGGATATGGAAAAAATGTACCTATAAAAATGCAACTTTGAACTGCAATAACTTTGTAATGAAGCATGTCTTAAGATAGTGGTTGTAGCTATGTTAATGCATCGAGACAATAAGTGCAATTTAGCAAAACTTCTCCTGATGAACTGTTAATGTCCCTTTAAGCTATCCTTTCCAAGACAACAAATTAGTTTCGTTGCTATGAAAGCCTGTGAGGTGCGTTCGGAGATGAGAAGACACATGACCTGTTGATTTCTTAGTTTTTCTTTTTTTGAGTTTAGTGGCTGCTACAGTGCAACACGGAAATTGAAATTGATTTTAGTGTGGAATACTATGTGCAAAAGGAAGTACGTGACCCCGATATGATTTGAACACGCAACCTTCTGATCGGGAGTCAGACGCGCTACCGTTGTGCCACGAGGTCAACATGTATGCAAGGTGGGTGCCCTCAGGGTGCCATTTCAAAAAACAATCTAGTGCGCATGTAAGAAGGTTGTATCGCATAATTTGAGTGTTTTTACCTCGTAAAGTGTAAACCCTGTAGGAATTACAGCCGTTAATGTTGTTTATGGTAAAATGATTATAACTATCCATTAATTGCTGTGGCAGAAGCAAAAGCAGCAGCATAAAATTTGGGACCATGGAATAAATGTACCTAAAAATGCAAATTTGAGCTGCAACAACTTTGTAATCAAGCATGTCTTAAGAGAGTGGTTGTACCTATGTTTAACGCATGAGGACAATAACTGCAATTTACCAAAGCTTTTCCTTATAAATTGTTACTGTCCCTTTAAGCTAGCCTTTCCAATAGAACGAAGAATTCGAGTTGCTCTGAAAGTGTGTGAGGCGTGTGCAAAGATCAGAAGACACATGGCTTGTTCATTTCTTAGTTTTTCTTCTTGCGAGTTTAGTGGCTGCTGCTGTGTTGCAAGGAAATTGAAATTGGTTTTAGTGTGGAATACTATGTTCAAAAGAAAGCGCATGACCCCGACGTGATTTGAACACGCAACCTTCTGATCTTGAGTCAGACACGCTACCGTTGCGCCACGAGGTCAAAACGTGTACGCCTTGGGTGTCTGCAAGATGCCATTTTTAAAAAAGCAGTGGTACAATCTAGAGCGTGTAAAGAGGTTGTATTGAATAGTTTGAGGGTATTTACGTCGTAAAATGTGAACCGTGCAGGAATTACAGCCCTTTTCATTGTCCCTCCTGCTTCTAGGGGACCAAAAGTAATTGGACAAATAAAATCATTTGAAACAAATTTGTCATGTTAAGTACCTTGTTGCAAATCCTTTGCATTTCTTGACTGCCGTAAGTCTGTAACACATAGACACCACCAAACGCTGGGGATGTTCCCTGGTGATGCTCTGCCAGGCATGTACTGCAGCCATGTTTGCTTCCTGTTTTTTTTAGGGCACACTCAATTGTATTCCGTTTAGACTGACTTGGCCCATCAAGACCTTTCCACTTTTTTTCCCTTAAAAACACCTTGGTTGGTTTAGCAGTATGTTTGACGTCTTTGTCCTATTTCATGATAAAGTGCTTCTGAGTGAGATTTGAGGCAATATGCTGGATCTGAGTTGATAAGATGTATCTGTAGACTTCAGAATTCCTCCAGTTGCTGCCAACAACAGTCACATGACCAATAGAGACAAGTGAGCCAATTCCAGTGAGAACCATACATGCCCAAGCCATAACACTACCTCCACCATGTTTCACAGATGAGATTCTATAATTTGGGTCATGTGCAGTTCGTTTTCTCTCCATACTTTCCACTTTCCATGGCTTTCTTACAGATTAATCTTTGGTTTCATCTGGCCAAAAGACTATGTTCCATAGCTCCACTGGGGCTTTTTATGTATATTTATCACACTAAAACCGGATCTTTGTGTTCTTGAGTCTTATATTGGAGCTGTTGCTACAGCAGCCTAGTGATGTTTATGGTAAAATAATTATAACTGTCCATAAATTGCTGTGGCAGCATCAAAAGCAGCAGTATAAATTTGGGGATATGGAAGAAATGTACCTATAAAAATGCAACTTTGAACTGCAATAACTTTGTAATGAAGCATGTCTTAAGATAGTGGTTGTAGCTATGTTAATGCATCGAGACAATAAGTGCAATTTAGCAAAACTTCTCCTGATGAACTGTTAATGTCCCTTTAAGCTATCCTTTCCAAGACAACAAATTAGTTTAGTTGCTATGAAAGCCTGTGAGGTGCGTTCGGAGATGAGAAGACACATGACCTGTTGATTTCTTAGTTTTTCTTTTTTTGAGTTTAGTGGCTGCTACAGTGCAACACGGAAATTGAAATTGATTTTAGTGTGGAATACTATGTGCAAAAGGACACACATGACCCCGACGTGATTTGAACACGCAACCTTCTGATCTGGAGTCTGACGCGCTACCGTTGCGCCACGAGGTCAACATGTATGCAAGGTGGGTGCCCTCAGGGTGCCATTTCAAAAAACAATCTAGTGCGCATGTAAGAAGGTTGTATCGAATAATTTGAGTGTTTTTACCTCGTAAAGTGTAAACCCTGTAGGAATTACAGCCGTTAATGTTGTTTATGGTAAAATGATTATAACTATCCATTAATTGCTGTGGCAGAAGCAAAAGCAGCAGCATAAAATTTGGGACCATGGAATAAATGTACCTAAAAATGCAAGTTTGAGCTGCAACAACTTTGTAATCAAGCATGTCTTAAGAGAGTGGTTGTACCTATGTTTAACGCATGAGGACAATAACTGCAATTTACCAAAGCTTTTCCTTATAAATTGTTACTATCCCTTTAAGCTAGCCTTTCCAATAGAACGAAGAATTCGAGTTGCTCTGAAAGTGTGTGAGGCGTGTGCAAAGATCAGAAGACACATGGCTTGTTCATTTCTTAGTTTTTCTTCTTGCGAGTTTAGTGGCTGCTGCTGTGTTGCAAGGAAATTGAAATTGGTTTTAGTGTGGAATACTATGTTCAAAAGAAAGCGCATGATCCCGACGTGATTTGAACACGCAACCTTCTGATCTGGAGTCAGACGCGCTACCGTTGCGCCACGAGGTCAAAACGTGTACAAGTTGGGTGTCTGCAAGATGCCATTTTTAAAAAAGCAGTGGTACAATCTAGTGCGTGTAAAGAGGTTGTATTGAATAGTTTGAGGGTATTTACGTCGTAAAATGTGAACCGTGCAGGAATTACAGCCCTTTTCATTGTCCCTCCTGCTTCTAGGGGACCAAAAGTAATTGGACAAATAAAATCATTTGAAACAAATTCGTCATGTTAAGTACCTTGTTGCAAATCCTTTGCATTTGTTGACTGCCGTAAGTCTGTAACACATAGACACCACCAAACGCTGGGGATGTTCCCTGGTGATGCTCTGCCAGGCATGTACTGCAGCCATGTTTGCTTCCTGTTTTTTTTAGGGCACACTCAATTGTATTCCGTTTAGACTGACTTGGCCCATCAAGACCTTTCCACTTTTTTGCCCTTAAAAACACCTTGATTGGTTTAGCAGTATGTTTGACGTCTTTGTCCTATTTCATGATAAAGTGCTTCTGAGTGAGATTTGAGGCAATATGCTGGATCTGAGTTGATAAGATGTATCTGTAGACTTCAGAATTCCTCCAGTTGCTGCCAACAACAGTCACATGATCAATAGAGACAAGTGAGCCAATTCCAGTGAGAACCATACATGCCCAAGCCATAACACTACCTCCACCATGTTTCACAGATGAGATTCTATAATTTGGGTCATGTGCAGTTCGTTTTCTCTCCATACTTTCCACTTTCCATGGCTTTCTTACAGATTAATCTTTGGTTTCATCTGGCCAAAAGACTATGTTCCATAGCTCCACTGGGGCTTTTTATGAATATTTATCACACTAAAACCGGATCTTTGTGTTCTTGAGTCTTATATTGGAGCTGTTGCTACAGCAGCCTAGTGATGTTTATGGTAAAATAATTATAACTGTCCATAAATTGCTGTGGCAGCATCAAAAGCAGCAGTATAAATTTGGGGATATGGAAAAAATGTACCTATAAAAATGCAACTTTGAACTGCAATAACTTTGTAATGAAGCATGTCTTAAGATAGTGGTTGTAGCTATGTTAATGCATCGAGACAATAAGTGCAATTTAGCAAAACTTCTCCTGATGAACTGTTAATGTCCCTTTAAGCTATCCTTTCCAAGACAACAAATTAGTTTAGTTGCTATGAAAGCCTGTGAGGTGCGTTCGGAGATGAGAAGACACATGACCTGTTGATTTCTTAGTTTTTCTTTTTTTGAGTTTAGTGGCTGCTACAGTGCAACACGGAAATTGAAATTGATTTTAGTGTGGAATACTATGTGCAAAAGGAAGTACGTGACCCCGATATGATTTGAACACGCAACCTTCTGATCGGGAGTCAGACGCGCTACCGTTGTGCCACGAGGTCAACATGTATGCAAGGTGGGTGCCCTCAGGGTGCCATTTCAAAAAACAATCTAGTGCGCATGTAAGAAGGTTGTATCGCATAATTTGAGTGTTTTTACCTCGTAAAGTGTAAACCCTGTAGGAATTACAGCCGTTAATGTTGTTTATGGTAAAATGATTATAACTATCCATTAATTGCTGTGGCAGAAGCAAAAGCAGCAGCATAAAATTTGGGACCATGGAATAAATGTACCTAAAAATGCAAATTTGAGCTGCAACAACTTTGTAATCAAGCATGTCTTAAGAGAGTGGTTGTACCTATGTTTAACGCATGAGGACAATAACTGCAATTTACCAAAGCTTTTCCTTATAAATTGTTACTGTCCCTTTAAGCTAGCCTTTCCAATAGAACGAAGAATTCGAGTTGCTCTGAAAGTGTGTGAGGCGTGTGCAAAGATCAGAAGACACATGGCTTGTTCATTTCTTAGTTTTTCTTCTTGCGAGTTTAGTGGCTGCTGCTGTGTTGCAAGGAAATTGAAATTGGTTTTAGTGTGGAATACTATGTTCAAAAGAAAGCGCATGACCCCGACGTGATTTGAACACGCAACCTTCTGATCTTGAGTCAGACACGCTACCGTTGCGCCACGAGGTCAAAACGTGTACGCCTTGGGTGTCTGCAAGATGCCATTTTTAAAAAAGCAGTGGTACAATCTAGAGCGTGTAAAGAGGTTGTATTGAATAGTTTGAGGGTATTTACGTCGTAAAATGTGAACCGTGCAGGAATTACAGCCCTTTTCATTGTCCCTCCTGCTTCTAGGGGACCAAAAGTAATTGGACAAATAAAATCATTTGAAACAAATTTGTCATGTTAAGTACCTTGTTGCAAATCCTTTGCATTTCTTGACTGCCGTAAGTCTGTAACACATAGACACCACCAAACGCTGGGGATGTTCCCTGGTGATGCTCTGCCAGGCATGTACTGCAGCCATGTTTGCTTCCTGTTTTTTTTAGGGCACACTCAATTGTATTCCGTTTAGACTGACTTGGCCCATCAAGACCTTTCCACTTTTTTTCCCTTAAAAACACCTTGGTTGGTTTAGCAGTATGTTTGACGTCTTTGTCCTATTTCATGATAAAGTGCTTCTGAGTGAGATTTGAGGCAATATGCTGGATCTGAGTTGATAAGATGTATCTGTAGACTTCAGAATTCCTCCAGTTGCTGCCAACAACAGTCACATGACCAATAGAGACAAGTGAGCCAATTCCAGTGAGAACCATACATGCCCAAGCCATAACACTACCTCCACCATGTTTCACAGATGAGATTCTATAATTTGGGTCATGTGCAGTTCGTTTTCTCTCCATACTTTCCACTTTCCATGGCTTTCTTACAGATTAATCTTTGGTTTCATCTGGCCAAAAGACTATGTTCCATAGCTCCACTGGGGCTTTTTATGTATATTTATCACACTAAAACCGGATCTTTGTGTTCTTGAGTCTTATATTGGAGCTGTTGCTACAGCAGCCTAGTGATGTTTATGGTAAAATAATTATAACTGTCCATAAATTGCTGTGGCAGCATCAAAAGCAGCAGTATAAATTTGGGGATATGGAAGAAATGTACCTATAAAAATGCAACTTTGAACTGCAATAACTTTGTAATGAAGCATGTCTTAAGATAGTGGTTGTAGCTATGTTAATGCATCGAGACAATAAGTGCAATTTAGCAAAACTTCTCCTGATGAACTGTTAATGTCCCTTTAAGCTATCCTTTCCAAGACAACAAATTAGTTTAGTTGCTATGAAAGCCTGTGAGGTGCGTTCGGAGATGAGAAGACACATGACCTGTTGATTTCTTAGTTTTTCTTTTTTTGAGTTTAGTGGCTGCTACAGTGCAACACGGAAATTGAAATTGATTTTAGTGTGGAATACTATGTGCAAAAGGACACACATGACCCCGACGTGATTTGAACACGCAACCTTCTGATCTGGAGTCTGACGCGCTACCGTTGCGCCACGAGGTCAACATGTATGCAAGGTGGGTGCCCTCAGGGTGCCATTTCAAAAAACAATCTAGTGCGCATGTAAGAAGGTTGTATCGAATAATTTGAGTGTTTTTACCTCGTAAAGTGTAAACCCTGTAGGAATTACAGCCGTTAATGTTGTTTATGGTAAAATGATTATAACTATCCATTAATTGCTGTGGCAGAAGCAAAAGCAGCAGCATAAAATTTGGGACCATGGAATAAATGTACCTAAAAATGCAAGTTTGAGCTGCAACAACTTTGTAATCAAGCATGTCTTAAGAGAGTGGTTGTACCTATGTTTAACGCATGAGGACAATAACTGCAATTTACCAAAGCTTTTCCTTATAAATTGTTACTATCCCTTTAAGCTAGCCTTTCCAATAGAACGAAGAATTCGAGTTGCTCTGAAAGTGTGTGAGGCGTGTGCAAAGATCAGAAGACACATGGCTTGTTCATTTCTTAGTTTTTCTTCTTGCGAGTTTAGTGGCTGCTGCTGTGTTGCAAGGAAATTGAAATTGGTTTTAGTGTGGAATACTATGTTCAAAAGAAAGCGCATGATCCCGACGTGATTTGAACACGCAACCTTCTGATCTGGAGTCAGACGCGCTACCGTTGCGCCACGAGGTCAAAACGTGTACAAGTTGGGTGTCTGCAAGATGCCATTTTTAAAAAAGCAGTGGTACAATCTAGTGCATGTAAAGAGGTTGTATTGAATAGTTTGAGGGTATTTACGTCGTAAAATGTGAACCGTGCAGGAATTACAGCCCTTTTCATTGTCCCTCCTGCTCCTAGGGGACCAAAAGTAATTGGACAAATAAAATCATTTGAAACAAATTCGTCATGTTAAGTACCTTGTTGCAAATCCTTTGCATTTGTTGACTGCCGTAAGTCTGTAACACATAGACACCACCAAACGCTGGGGATGTTCCCTGGTGATGCTCTGCCAGGCATGTACTGCAGCCATGTTTGCTTCCTGTTTTTTTTAGGGCACACTCAATTGTATTCCGTTTAGACTGACTTGGCCCATCAAGACCTTTCCACTTTTTTGCCCTTAAAAACACCTTGGTTGGTTTAGCAGTATGTTTGACGTCTTTGTCCTATTTCATGATAAAGTGCTTCTGAGTGAGATTTGAGGCAATATGCTGGATCTGAGTTGATAAGATGTATCTGTAGACTTAAGAATTCCTCCAGTTGCTGCCAACAACAGTCACATGATCAATAGAGACAAGTGAGCCAATTCCAGTGAGAACCATACACGCCCAAGCCATAACACTACCTCCACCATGTTTCACAAATGAGATTCTATAATTTGGGTCATGTGCAGTTCGTTTTCTCTCCATACTTTCCACTTTCCATGGCTTTCTTACAGATTAATCTTTGGTTTCATCTGGCCAAAAGACTATGTTCCATAGCTCCACTGGGGCTTTTTATGTATATTTATCACACTAAAACCGGATCTTTGTGTTCTTGAGTCTTATATTGGAGCTGTTGCTACAGCAGCCTAGTGATGTTTATGGTAAAATAATTATAACTGTCCATAAATTGCTGTGGCAGCATCAAAAGCAGCAGTATAAATTTGGGGATATGGATGAAATGTACCTATAAAAATGCAACTTTGAACTGCAATAACTTTGTAATGAAGCATGTCTTAAGAGAGTGGTTGTAGCTATGTTAATGCATCGAGACAATAAGTACAATTTAGCAAAACTACTCCTGATGAACTGTTAATGTCCCTTTAAGCTATCCTTTCCAAGACAACAAATTAGTTTAGTTGCTATGAAAGCCTGTGAGGTGCGTTCGGAGATGAGAAGACACATGACCTGTTTATTTCTTACTTTTTCTTTTTTTGAGTTTAGTGGCTGCTACAGTGCAAAACGGAAATTGAAATTGATTTTAGTGTGGAATACTATGTGCAAAAGGAAGCACGTGACCCCGACGTGATTTGAACACGCAACCTTCTGATCTGGAGTCAGACGCGCTACCGTTGCGCCACGAGGTCAACATGTATGCAAGGTGGGTGCCCTCAGGGTGCCATTTCAAAAAACAATCTAGTGCGCATGTAAGAAGGTTGTATCGAATAATTTGAGTGTTTTTACCTCGTAAAGTGTAAACCCTGTAGGAATTACAGCCGTTAATGTTGTTTATGGTAAAATGATTATAACTATCCATTAATTGCTGTGGCAGAAGCAAAAGCAGCAGCATAAAATTTGGGACCATGGAATAAATGTACCTAAAAATGTAAGTTTGAGCTGCAACAACTTTGTAATCAAGCATGTCTTAAGAGAGTGGTTGTACCTATGTTTAACGCATGAAGACAATAACTGCAATTTACCAAAGCTTTTCCTTATAAATTGTTACTGTCCCTTTAAGCTAGCCTTTCCAATAGAACGAAGAATTCGAGTTGCTCTGAAAGTGTGTGAGGCGTGTGCAAAGATCAGAAGACACATGGCTTGTTCATTTCTTAGTTTTTCTTCTTGCGAGTTTAGTGGCTGCTGCTGTGTTGCAAGGAAATTGAAATTGGTTTTAGTGTGGAATACTATGTTCAAAAGAAAACGCATGACCCCGACGTGATTTGAACACGCAACCTTCTGATCTGGAGTCAGACGCGCTACCGTTGCGCCACGAGGTCAAAACGTGTACAAGTTGGGTGTCTGCAAGATGCCATTTTTAAAAAAGCAGTGGTACAATCTAGTGCGTGTAAAGAGGTTGTATTGAATAGTTTGAGGGTATTTACGTCGTAAAATGTGAACCGTGCAGGAATTACAGCCCTTTTCATTGTCCCTCCTGCTTCTAGGGGACCAAAAGTAATTGGACAAATAAAATCATTTGAAACAAATTCGTCATGTTAAGTACCTTGTTGCAAATCCTTTGCATTTGTTGACTGCCGTAAGTCTGTAACACATAGACACCACCAAACGCTGGGGATGTTCCCTGGTGATGCTCTGCCAGGCATGTACTGCAGCCATGTTTGCTTCCTGTTTTTTTTAGGGCACACTCAATTGTATTCCGTTTAGACTGACTTGGCCCATCAAGACCTTTCCACTTTTTTGCCCTTAAAAACACCTTGATTGGTTTAGCAGTATGTTTGACGTCTTTGTCCTATTTCATGATAAAGTGCTTCTGAGTGAGATTTGAGGCAATATGCTGGATCTGAGTTGATAAGATGTATCTGTAGACTTCAGAATTCCTCCAGTTGCTGCCAACAACAGTCACATGATCAATAGAGACAAGTGAGCCAATTCCAGTGAGAACCATACATGCCCAAGCCTAACACTACCTCCACCATGTTTCACAGATGAGATTCTATAATTTGGGTCATGTGCAGTTCGTTTTCTCTCCATACTTTCCACTTTCCATGGCTTTCTTACAGATTAATCTTTGGTTTCATCTGGCCAAAAGACTATGTTCCATAGCTCCACTGGGGCTTTTTATGAATATTTATCACACTAAAACCGGATCTTTGTGTTCTTGAGTCTTATATTGGAGCTGTTGCTACAGCAGCCTAGTGATGTTTATGGTAAAATAATTATAACTGTCCATAAATTGCTGTGGCAGCATCAAAAGCAGCAGTATAAATTTGGGGATATGGAAAAAATGTACCTATAAAAATGCAACTTTGAACTGCAATAACTTTGTAATGAAGCATGTCTTAAGATAGTGGTTGTAGCTATGTTAATGCATCGAGACAATAAGTGCAATTTAGCAAAACTTCTCCTGATGAACTGTTAATGTCCCTTTAAGCTATCCTTTCCAAGACAACAAATTAGTTTAGTTGCTATGAAAGCCTGTGAGGTGCGTTCGGAGATGAGAAGACACATGACCTGTTGATTTCTTAGTTTTTCTTTTTTTGAGTTTAGTGGCTGCTACAGTGCAACACGGAAATTGAAATTGATTTTAGTGTGGAATACTATGTGCAAAAGGAAGTACGTGACCCCGATATGATTTGAACACGCAACCTTCTGATCGGGAGTCAGACGCGCTACCGTTGTGCCACGAGGTCAACATGTATGCAAAGTGGGTGCCCTCAGGGTGCCATTTCAAAAAACAATCTAGTGTGCATGTAAGAAGGTTGTATCGAATAATTTGAGTGTTTTTACCTCGTAAAGTGTAAACCCTGTAGGAATTACAGCCGTTAATGTTGTTTATGGTAAAATGATTATAACTATCCATTAATTGCTGTGGCAGAAGCAAAAGCAGCAGCATAAAATTTGGGACCATGGAATAAATGTACCTAAAAATGCAAATTTGAGCTGCAACAACTTTGTAATCAAGCATGTCTTAAGAGAGTGGTTGTACCTATGTTTAACGCATGAGGACAATAACTGCAATTTACCAAAGCTTTTCCTTATAAATTGTTAATGTCCCTTTAAGCTAGCCTTTCCAATAGAACGAAGAATTCGAGTTGCTCTGAAAGTGTGTGAGGCGTGTGCAAAGATCAGAAGACACATGGCTTGTTCATTTCTTAGTTTTTCTTCTTGCGAGTTTAGTGGCTGCTGCTGTGTTGCAAGGAAATTGAATTTGGTTGTAGTGTGGAATACTATGTTCAAAAGAAAGCGCATGACCCCGACGTGATTTGAACACGCAACCGTCTGATCTGGAGTCAGACGCGCTACCGTTGCGCCACGAGGTCAAAACGTGTACAAGTTGGGTGTCTGCAAGATGCCATTTTTAAAAAAGCAGTGGTACAATCTAGTGCGTGTAAAGAGGTTGTATTGAATAGTTTGAGGGTATTTACGTCGTAAAATGTGAACCGTGCAGGAATTACAGCCCTTTTCATTGTCCCTCCTGCTCCTAGGGGACCAAAAGTAATTGGACAAATAAAATCATTTGAAACAAATTCGTCATGTTAAGTACCTTGTTGCAAATCCTTTGCATTTGTTGACTGCCGTAAGTCTGTAACACATAGACACCACCAAACGCTGGGGATGTTCCCTGGTGATGCTCTGCCAGGCATGTACTGCAGCCATGTTTGCTTCCTGTTTTTTTAAGGGCACACTCAATTGTATTCCGTTTAGACTGACTTGGCCCATCAAGACCTTTCCACTTTTTTGCCCTTAAAAACACCTTGGTTGGTTTAGCAGTATGTTTGACGTCTTTGTCCTATTTCATGATAAAGTGCTTCTGAGTGAGATTTGAGGCAATATGCTGGATCTGAGTTGATAAGATGTATCTGTAGACTTCAGAATTCCTCCAGTTGCTGCCAACAACAGTCACATGATCAATAGAGACAAGTGAGCCAATTCCAGTGAGAACCATACACGCCCAAGCCATAACACTACCTCCACCATGTTTCACAGATGAGATTCTATAATTTGGGTCATGTGCAGTTCGTTTTCTCTCCATACTTTCCACTTTCCATGGCTTTCTTACAGATTAATCTTTGGTTTCATCTGGCCAAAAGACTATGTTCCATAGCTCCACTGGGGCTTTTTATGTATATTTATCACACTAAAACCGGATCTTTGTGTTCTTGAGTCTTATATTGGAGCTGTTGCTACAGCAGCCTAGTGATGTTTATGGTAAAATAATTATAACTGTCCATAAATTGCTGTGCCAGCATCAAAAGCAGCAGTATAAATTTGGGGATATGGATGAAATGTACCTATAAAAATGCAACTTTGAACTGCAATAACTTTGTAATGAAGCATGTCTTAAGAGAGTGGTTGTAGCTATGTTAATGCATCGAGACAATAAGTGCAATTTAGCAAAACTTCTCCTGATGAACTGTTAATGTCCCTTTAAGCTATCCTTTCCAAGACAACAAATTAGTTTAGTTGCTATGAAAGCCTGTGAGGTGCGTTCGGAGATGAGAAGACACATGACCTGTTGATTTCTTAGTTTTTCTTTTTTTGAGTTTAGTGGCTGCTACAGTGCAACACGGAAATTGAAATTGATTTTAGTGTGGAATACTATGTGCAAAAGGAAGTACGTGACCCCGATATGATTTGAACACGCAACCTTCTGTACGGGAGTCAGACGCGCTACCGTTGTGCCACGAGGTCAACATGTATGCAAGGTGGGTGCCCTCAGGGTGCCATTTCAAAAAACAATCTAGTGCGCATGTAAGAAGGTTGTATCGAATAATTTGAGTGTTTTTACCTCGTAAAGTGTAAACCCTGTAGGAATTACAGCCGTTAATGTTGTTTATGGTAAAATGATTATAACTATCCATTAATTGCTGTGGCAGAAGCAAAAGCAGCAGCATAAAATTTGGGACCATGGAATAAATGTACCTAAAAATGCAAATTTGAGCTGCAACAACTTTGTAATCAAGCATGTCTTAAGAGAGTGGTTGTACCTATGTTTAACGCATGAGGACAATAACTGCAATTTACCAAAGCTTTTCCTTATAAATTGTTACTGTCCCTTTAAAGGGATAGTAATACTTCATTTTAACTTTATTTTATTTTGTAGGCATTAAAAAAACATGAAGAATGATATAAGTCTTATCTCTGAAACCTTTATGGTTTAAGAGATATTCACAAACAAAGTATCCCCCCCCTGTTCAACCAGATAAGAAGGGAGATGCCCAGGTAGACTGCAGAGAGGGACAATCTTCAATTAAGATAATGGAAAAAGCTGAAAAACTTTTCAAGGGGGGAAGGGCTTTCATTGTTTTCATACAAAGAAAATTGTCCCCTTCTGTTATCTGTACTGTCATACAACCAGACTCACATCTGAGAAGAGATGGCTTACACTAGGAAAAAGGGGCGGGGAGGGGAACTTTGCTTGTGAATATCTCATAAACCATAAAGGTTTGAGAGATAAGACTTATATCATTCTTCATGTTTTTTTAATGCCTACAAAATAAAATAAAGTTAAAACGAAGTATTACTATCCCTTTAAGCTAGCCTTTCCAATAGAACGAAGAATTCGAGTTGCTCTGAAAGTGTGTGAGGCGTGTGCAAAGATCAGAAGACACATGGCTTGTTCATTTCTTAGTTTTTCTTCTTGCGAGTTTAGTGGCTGCTGCTGTGTTGCAAGGAAATTGAAATTGGTTTTAGTGTGGAATACTATGTTCAAAAGAAAGCGCATGACCCCGACGTGATTTGAACACGCAACCTTCTGATCTTGAGTCAGACACGCTACCGTTGCGCCACGAGGTCAAAACGTGTACGCCTTGGGTGTCTGCAAGATGCCATTTTTAAAAAAGCAGTGGTACAATCTAGAGCGTGTAAAGAGGTTGTATTGAATAGTTTGAGGGTATTTACGTCGTAAAATGTGAACCGTGCAGGAATTACAGCCCTTTTCATTGTCCCTCCTGCTTCTAGGGGACCAAAAGTAATTGGACAAATAAAATCATTTGAAACAAATTCGTCATGTTAAGTACCTTGTTGCAAATCTTTTGCATTTCTTGACTGCCGTAAGTCTGTAACACATAGACACCACCAAACGCTGGGGATGTTCCCTGGTGATGCTCTGCCAGGCATGTACTGCAGCCATGTTTGCTTCCTGTTTTTTTTAGGGCACACTCAATTGTATTCCGTTTAGACTGACTTGGCCCATCAAGACCTTTCCACTTTTTTTCCCTTAAAAACACCTTGGTTGGTTTAGCAGTATGTTTGACGTCTTTGTCCTATTTCATGATAAAGTGCTTCTGAGTGAGATTTGAGGCAATATGCTGGATCTGAGTTGATAAGATGTATCTGTAGACTTCAGAATTCCTCCAGTTGCTGCCAACAACAGTCACATGACCAATAGAGACAAGTGAGCCAATTCCAGTGAGAACCATACATGCCCAAGCCATAACACTACCTCCACCATGTTTCACAGATGAGATTCTATAATTTGGGTCATGTGCAGTTCGTTTTCTCTCCATACTTTCCACTTTCCATGGCTTTCTTACAGATTAATCTTTGGTTTCATCTGGCCAAAAGACTATGTTCCATAGCTCCACTGGGGCTTTTTATGTATATTTATCACACTAAAACCGGATCTTTGTGTTCTTGAGTCTTATATTGGAGCTGTTGCTACAGCAGCCTAGTGATGTTTATGGTAAAATAATTATAACTGTCCATAAATTGCTGTGGCAGCATCAAAAGCAGCAGTATAAATTTGGGGATATGGATGAAATGTACCTATAAAAATGCAACTTTGAACTGCAATAACTTTGTAATGAAGCATGTCTTAAGAGAGTGGTTGTAGCTATGTTAATGCATCGAGACAATAAGTGCAATTTAGCAAAACTTCTCCTGATGAACTGTTAATGTCCCTTTAAGCTATCCTTTCCAAGACAACAAATTAGTTTAGTTGCTATGAAAGCCTGTGAGGTGCGTTCGGAGATGAGAAGACACATGACCTGTTGATTTCTTGTTTTTCTTTTTTTGAGTTTAGTGGCTGCTACAGTGCAACACGGAAATTGAAATTGATTTTAGTGTGGAATACTATGTGCAAAAGGAAGCATGTGACCCCGACGTGATTTGAACACGCAACCTTCTGATCTGGAGTCAGACGCGCTACCGTTGCGCCACGAGGTCAACATGTATGCAAGGTGGGTGCCCTCAGGGTGCCATTTCAAAAAACAATCTAGTGCGCATGTAAGAAGGTTGTATCGAATAATTTGAGTGTTTTTACCTCGTAAAGTGTAAACCCTGTAGGAATTACAGCCGTTAATGTTGTTTATGGTAAAATGATTATAACTATCCATTAATTGCTGTGGCAGAAGCGAAAGCAGCAGCATAAAATTTGGGACCATGGAATAAATGTACCTAAAAATGCAAGTTTGAGCTGCAACAACTTTGTAATCAAGCATGTCTTAAGAGAGTGGTTGTACCTATGTTTAACGCATGAGGACAATAACTTCAATTTACCAAAGCTTTTCCTTATAAATTGTTACTGTCCCTTTAAGCTAGCCTTTCCAATAGAACGAAGAATTCGAGTTGCTCTGAAAGTGTGTGAGGCGTGTGCAAATATCAGAAGAGACATGGCTTGTTCATTTCTTAGTTTTTCTTCTTGCGAGTTTAGTGGCTGCTGCTGTGTTGCAAGGAAATTGAAATTGGTTTTAGTGTGGAATACTATGTTCAAAAGAAAGCACATGACCCCGACGTGATTTGAACACGCAACCTTCTGATTTGGAGTTAGACGCGCTACCGTTGCGCCACGAGGTCAACATGTATGCAAGGTGGGTGCCCTGAGGGTGCCATTTCAAAAAACAATCTAGTGCTCATGTAAGAAGGTTGTATCGAATAATTTGAGTGTTTTTACCTCGTAAAGTGTAAACCCTGTAGGAATTACAGCCGTTAATGTTGTTTATGGTAAAATGATTATAACTATCCATTAATTGCTGTGGCAGAAGCAAAAGCAGCAGCAGAAAATTTGGGACCATGGAATAAATGTACCTAAAAATGCAAGTTTGAGCTGCAACAACTTTGTAATCAAGCATGTCTTAAGAGAGTGGTTGTACCTATGTTTAACGCATGAGGACAATAACTGCAATTTACCAAAGCTTTTCCTTATAAATTGTTACTGTCCCTTTAAGCTAGCCTTTCCAATAGAACGAAGAATTCGAGTTGCTCTGAAAGTGTGTGAGGCGTGTGCAAAGATCAGAAGACACATGGCTTGTTCATTTCTTAGTTTTTCTTCTTGCGAGTTTAGTGGCTGTTGCTGTGTTGCAAGGAAATTGAAATTGGTTTTAGTGTGGAATACTATGTTCAAAAGAAAGCACATGACCCTGACGTGATTTGAACACGCAACCTTCTGATCTGGAGTCAGACGCGCTACCGTTGCGCCACGAGGTCAAAACGTGTACGCCTTGGGTGTCTGCAAGATGCCATTTTTAAAAAAGCAGTGGTACAATCTAGTGCGTGTAAAGAGGTTGTATTGAATAGTTTGAGGGTATTTACGTCGTAAAATGTGAACCGTGCAGGAATTACAGCCCTTTTCATTGTCCCTCCTGCTCCTAGGGGACCAAAAGTAATTGGACAAATAAAATCATTTGAAACAAATTCGTCATGTTAAGTACCTTGTTGCAAATCCTTTGCATTTGTTGACTGCCGTAAGTCTGTAACACATAGACACCACCAAACGCTGGGGATGTTCCCTGGTGATGCTCTGCCAGGCATGTACTGCAGCCATGTTTGCTTCCTGTTTTTTTTAGGGCACACTCAATTGTATTCCGTTTAGACTGACTTGGCCCATCAAGACCTTTCCACTTTTTTGCCCTTAAAAACACCTTGGTTGGTTTAGCAGTATGTTTGACGTCTTTGTCCTATTTCATGATAAAGTGCTTCTGAGTGAGATTTGAGGCAATATGCTGGATCTGAGTTGATAAGATGTATCTGTAGACTTCAGAATTCCTCCAGTTGCTGCCAACAACAGTCACATGATCAATAGAGACAAGTGAGCCAATTCCAGTGAGAACCATACACGCCCAAGCCATAACACTACCTCCACCATGTTTCACAGATGAGATTCTATAATTTGGGTCATGTGCAGTTCGTTTTCTCTCCATACTTTCCACTTTCCATGGCTTTCTTACAGATTAATCTTTGGTTTCATCTGGCCAAAAGACTATGTTCCATAGCTCCACTGGGGCTTTTTATGTATATTTATCACACTAAAACCGGATCTTTGTGTTCTTGAGTCTTATATTGGAGCTGTTGCTACAGCAGCCTAGTGATGTTTATGGTAAAATAATTATAACTGTCCATAAATTGCTGTGGCAGCATCAAAAGCAGCAGTATAAATTTGGGGATATGGATGAAATGTACCTATAAAAATGCAACTTTGAACTGCAATAACTTTGTAATGAAGCATGTCTTAAGAGAGTGGTTGTAGCTATGTTAATGCATCGAGACAATAAGTACAATTTAGCAAAACTACTCCTGATGAACTGTTAATGTCCCTTTAAGCTATCCTTTCCAAGACAACAAATTAGTTTAGTTGCTATGAAAGCCTGTGAGGTGCGTTCGGAGATGAGAAGACACATGACCTGTTGATTTCTTACTTTTTCTTTTTTTGAGTTTAGTGGCTGCTACAGTGCAACACGGAAATTGAAATTGATTTTAGTGTGGAATACTATGTGCAAAAGGAAGCACGTGACCCCGACGTGATTTGAACACGCAACCTTCTGATCTGGAGTCAGACGCGCTACCGTTGCGCCACGAGGTCAACATGTATGCAAGGTGGGTGCCCTCAGGGTGCCATTTCAAAAAACAATCTAGTGCGCATGTAAGAAGGTTATATCGAATAATTTGAGTGTTTTTACCTCGTAAAGTGTAAACCCTGTAGGAATTACAGCCGTTAATGTTGTTTATGGTAAAATGATTATAACTATCCATTAATTGCTGTGGCAGAAGCAAAAGCAGCAGCATAAAATTTGGGACCATGGAATAAATGTACCTAAAAATGCAAGTTTGAGCTGCAACAACTTTGTAATCAAGCATGTCTTAAGAGAGTGGTTGTACCTATGTTTAACGCATGAAGACAATAACTGCAATTTACCAAAGCTTTTCCTTATAAATTGTTACTGTCCCTTTAAGCTAGCCTTTCCAATAGAACGAAGAATTCGAGTTGCTCTGAAAGTGTGTGAGGCGTGTGCAAAGATCAGAAGACACATGGCTTGTTCATTTCTTAGTTTTTCTTCTTGCGAGTTTAGTGGCTGCTGCTGTGTTGCAAGGAAATTGAAATTGGTTTTAGTGTGGAATACTATGTTCAAAAGAAAACGCATGACCCCGACGTGATTTGAACACGCAACCTTCTGATCTGGAGTCAGACGCGCTACCGTTGCGCCACGAGGTCAAAACGTGTACAAGTTGGGTGTCTGCAAGATGCCATTTTTAAAAAAGCAGTGGTACAATCTAGTGCGTGTAAAGAGGTTGTATTGAATAGTTTGAGGGTATTTACGTCGTAAAATGTGAACCGTGCAGGAATTACAGCCCTTTTCATTGTCCCTCCTGCTTCTAGGGGACCAAAAGTAATTGGACAAATAAAATCATTTGAAACAAATTCGTCATGTTAAGTACCTTGTTGCAAATCCTTTGCATTTGTTGACTGCCGTAAGTCTGTAACACATAGACACCACCAAACGCTGGGGATGTTCCCTGGTGATGCTCTGCCAGGCATGTACTGCAGCCATGTTTGCTTCCTGTTTTTTTTAGGGCACACTCAATTGTATTCCGTTTAGACTGACTTGGCCCATCAAGACCTTTCCACTTTTTTGCCCTTAAAAACACCTTGATTGGTTTAGCAGTATGTTTGACGTCTTTGTCCTATTTCATGATAAAGTGCTTCTGAGTGAGATTTGAGGCAATATGCTGGATCTGAGTTGATAAGATGTATCTGTAGACTTCAGAATTCCTCCAGTTGCTGCCAACAACAGTCACATGATCAGTAGAGACAAGTGAGCCAATTCCAGTGAGAACCATACATGCCCAAGCCATAACACTACCTCCACCATGTTTCACAGATGAGATTCTATAATTTGGGTCATGTGCAGTTCGTTTTCTCTCCATACTTTCCACTTTCCATGGCTTTCTTACAGATTAATCTTTGGTTTCATCTGGCCAAAAGACTATGTTCCATAGCTCCACTGGGGCTTTTTATGAATATTTATCACACTAAAACCGGATCTTTGTGTTCTTGAGTCTTATATTGGAGCTGTTGCTACAGCAGCCTAGTGATGTTTATGGTAAAATAATTATAACTGTCCATAAATTGCTGTGGCAGCATCAAAAGCAGCAGTATAAATTTGGGGATATGGAAAAAATGTACCTATAAAAATGCAACTTTGAACTGCAATAACTTTGTAATGAAGCATGTCTTAAGATAGTGGTTGTAGCTATGTTAATGCATCGAGACAATAAGTGCAATTTAGCAAAACTTCTCCTGATGAACTGTTAATGTCCCTTTAAGCTATCCTTTCCAAGACAACAAATTAGTTTAGTTGCTATGAAAGCCTGTGAGGTGCGTTCGGAGATGAGAAGACACATGACCTGTTGATTTCTTAGTTTTTCTTTTTTTGAGTTTAGTGGCTGCTACAGTGCAACACGGAAATTGAAATTGATTTTAGTGTGGAATACTATGTGCAAAAGGAAGTACGTGACCCCGATATGATTTGAACACGCAACCTTCTGAACGGGAGTCAGACGCGCTACCGTTGTGCCACGAGGTCAACATGTATGCAAGGTGGGTGCCCTCAGGGTGCCATTTCAAAAAACAATCTAGTGCGCATGTAAGAAGGTTGTATCGAATAATTTGAGTGTTTTTACCTCGTAAAGTGTAAACCCTGTAGGAATTACAGCCGTTAATGTTGTTTATGGTAAAATGATTATAACTATCCATTAATTGCTGTGGCAGAAGCAAAAGCAGCAGCATAAAATTTGGGACCATGGAATAAATGTACCTAAAAATGCAAATTTGAGCTGCAACAACTTTGTAATCAAGCATGTCTTAAGAGAGTGGTTGTACCTATGTTTAACGCATGAGGACAATAACTGCAATTTACCAAAGCTTTTCCTTATAAATTGTTACTGTCCCTTTAAGCTAGCCTTTCCAATAGAACGAAGAATTCGAGTTGCTCTGAAAGTGTGTGAGGCGTGTGCAAAGATCAGAAGACACATGGCTTGTTCATTTCTTAGTTTTTCTTCTTGCGAGTTTAGTGGCTGCTGCTGTGTTGCAAGGAAATTGAAATTGGTTTTAGTGTGGAATACTATGTTCAAAAGAAAGCGCATGACCCCGACGTGATTTGAACACGCAACCTTCTGATCTTGAGTCAGACACGCTACCGTTGCGCCACGAGGTCAAAACGTGTACGCCTTGGGTGTCTGCAAGATGCCATTTTTAAAAAAGCAGTGGTACAATCTAGAGCGTGTAAAGAGGTTGTATTGAATAGTTTGAGGGTATTTACGTCGTAAAATGTGAACCGTGCAGGAATTACAGCCCTTTTCATTGTCCCTCCTGCTTCTAGGGGACCAAAAGTAATTGGACAAATAAAATCATTTGAAACAAATTCGTCATGTTAAGTACCTTGTTGCAAATCCTTTGCATTTCTTGACTGCCGTAAGTCTGTAACACATAGACACCACCAAACGCTGGGGATGTTCCCTGGTGATGCTCTGCCAGGCATGTACTGCAGCCATGTTTGCTTCCTGTTTTTTTTAGGGCACACTCAATTGTATTCCGTTTAGACTGACTTGGCCCATCAAGACCTTTCCACTTTTTTTCCCTTAAAAACACCTTGGTTGGTTTAGCAGTATGTTTGACGTCTTTGTCCTATTTCATGATAAAGTGCTTCTGAGTGAGATTTGAGGCAATATGCTGGATCTGAGTTGATAAGATGTATCTGTAGACTTCAGAATTCCTCCAGTTGCTGCCAACAACAGTCACATGACCAATAGAGACAAGTGAGCCAATTCCAGTGAGAACCATACATGCCCAAGCCATAACACTACCTCCACCATGTTTCACAGATGAGATTCTATAATTTGGGTCATGTGCAGTTCGTTTTCTCTCCATACTTTCCACTTTCCATGGCTTTCTTACAGATTAATCTTTGGTTTCATCTGGCCAAAAGACTATGTTCCATAGCTCCACTGGGGCTTTTTATGTATATTTATCACACTAAAACCGGATCTTTGTGTTCTTGAGTCTTATATTGGAGCTGTTGCTACAGCAGCCTAGTGATGTTTATGGTAAAATAATTATAACTGTCCATAAATTGCTGTGGCAGCATCAAAAGCAGCAGTATAAATTTGGGGATATGGAAGAAATGTACCTATAAAAATGCAACTTTGAACTGCAATAACTTTGTAATGAAGCATGTCTTAAGAGAGTGGTTGTAGCTATGTTAATGCATCGAGACAATAAGTGCAATTTAGCAAAACTTCTCCTGATGAACTGTTAATGTCCCTTTAAGCTATCCTTTCCAAGACAACAAATTAGTTTAGTTGCTATGAAAGCCTGTGAGGTGCGTTCGGAGATGAGAAGACACATGACCTGTTGATTTCTTGTTTTTCTTTTTTTGAGTTTAGTGGCTGCTACAGTGCAACACGGAAATTGAAATTGATTTTAGTGTGGAATACTATGTGCAAAAGGAAGCATGTGACCCCGACGTGATTTGAACACGCAACCTTCTGATCTGGAGTCAGATGCGCAACCGTTGCGCCACGAGGTCAACATGTATGCAAGGTGGGTGCCCTCAGGGTGCCATTTCAAAAAACAATCTAGTGCGCATGTAAGAAGGTTGTATCGAATAATTTGAGTGTTTTTACCTCGTAAAGTGTAAACCCTGTAGGAATTACAGCCGTTAATGTTGTTTATGGTAAAATGATTATAACTATCCATTAATTTCTGTGGCAGAAGCGAAAGCAGCAGCATAAAATTTGGGACCATGGAATAAATGTACCTAAAAATGCAAGTTTGAGCTGCAACAACTTTGTAATCAAGCATGTCTTAAGAGAGTGGTTGTACCTATGTTTAACGCATGAGGACAATAACTTCAATTTACCAAAGCTTTTCCTTATAAATTGTTACTGTCCCTTTAAGCTAGCCTTTCCAATAGAACGAAGAATTCGAGTTGCTCTGAAAGTGTGTGAGGCGTGTGCAAATATCAGAAGAGACATGGCTTGTTCATTTCTTAGTTTTTCTTCTTGCGAGTTTAGTGGCTGCTGCTGTGTTGCAAGGAAATTGAAATTGGTTTTAGTGTGGAATACTATGTTCAAAAGAAAGCACATGACCCCGACGTGATTTGAACACGCAACCTTCTGATGTGGAGTCAGACGCGCTACCGTTGCGCCACGAGGTCAACATGTATGCAAGGTGGGTGCCCTCAGGGTGCCATTTCAAAAAACAATCTAGTGCGCATGTAAGAAGGTTGTATCGAATAATTTGAGTGTTTTTACCTCGTAAAGTGTAAACCCTGTAGGAATTACAGCCGTTAATGTTGTTTATGGTAAAATGATTATAACTATCCATTAATTGCTGTGGCAGAAGCAAAAGCAGCAGCATAAAATTTGGGACCATGGAATAAATGTACCTAAAAATGCAAGTTTGAGCTGCAACAACTTTGTAATCAAGCATGTCTTAAGAGAGTGGTTGTACCTATGTTTAACGCATGAGGACAATAACTGCAATTTACCAAAGCTTTTCCTTATAAATTGTTACTATCCCTTTAAGCTAGCCTTTCCAATAGAACGAAGAATTCGAGTTGCTCTGAAAGTGTGTGAGGCGTGTGCAAAGATCAGAAGACACATGGCTTGTTCATTTCTTAGTTTTTCTTCTTGCGAGTTTAGTGGCTGCTGCTGTGTTGCAACGAAATTGAAATTGGTTTTAGTGTGGAATACTATGTTCAAAAGAAAGCGCATGACCCCGACGTGATTTGAACACGCAAACTTCTGATCTGGAGTCAGACGCGCTACCGTTGCGCCACGAGGTCAAAACGTGTACAAGTTGGCTGTCTGCAAGATGCCATTTTTAAAAAAGCAGTGGTACAATCTAGTGCATGTAAAGAGGTTGTATTGAATAGTTTGAGGGTATTTACGTCGTAAAATGTGAACCGTGCAGGAATTACAGCCCTTTTCATTGTCCCTCCTGCTCCTAGGGGACCAAAAGTAATTGGACAAATAAAATCATTTGAAACAAATTCGTCATGTTAAGTACCTTGTTGCAAATCCTTTGCATTTGTTGACTGCCGTAAGTCTGTAACACATAGACACCACCAAACGCTGGGGATGTTCCCTGGTGATGCTCTGCCAGGCATGTACTGCAGCCATGTTTGCTTCCTGTTTTTTTTAGGGCACACTCAATTGTATTCCGTTTAGACTGACTTGGCCTATCAAGACCTTTCCACTTTTTTGCCCTTAAAAACACCTTGGTTGGTTTAGCAGTATGTTTGACGTCTTTGTCCTATTTCATGATAAAGTGCTTCTGAGTGAGATTTGAGGCAATATGCTGGATCTGAGTTGATAAGATGTATCTGTAGACTTCAGAATTCCTCCAGTTGCTGCCAACAACAGTCACATGATCAATAGAGACAAGTGAGCCAATTCCAGTGAGAACCATACACGCCCAAGCCATAACACTACCTCCACCATGTTTCACAGATGAGATTCTATAATTTGGGTCATGTGCAGTTCGTTTTCTCTCCATACTTTCCACTTTCCATGGCTTTCTTACAGATTAATCTTTGGTTTCATCTGGCCAAAAGACTATGTTCCATAGCTCCACTGGGGCTTTTTATGTATATTTATCACACTAAAACCGGATCTTTGTGTTCTTGAGTCTTATATTGGAGCTGTTGCTACAGCAGCCTAGTGATGTTTATGGTAAAATAATTATAACTGTCCATAAATTGCTGTGGCAGCATCAAAAGCAGCAGTATAAATTTGGGGATATGGATGAAATGTACCTATAAAAATGCAACTTTGAACTGCAATAACTTTGTAATGAAGCATGTCTTAAGAGAGTGGTTGTAGCTATGTTAATGCATCGAGACAATAAGTACAATTTAGCAAAACTACTCCTGATGAACTGTTAATGTCCCTTTAAGCTATCCTTTCCAAGACAACAAATTAGTTTAGTTGCTATGAAAGCCTGTGAGGTGCGTTCGGAGATGAGAAGACACATGACCTGTTGATTTCTTACTTTTTCTTTTTTTGAGTTTAGTGGCTGCTACAGTGCAAAACGGAAATTGAAATTGATTTTAGTGTGGAATACTATGTGCAAAAGGAAGCACGTGACCCCGACGTGATTTGAACACGCAACCTTCTGATCTGGAGTGAGACGCGCTACCGTTGCGCCACGAGGTCAACATGTGTGCAAGGTGGGTGCCCTCAGGGTGCCATTTCAAAAAACAATCTAGTGCGCATGTAAGAAGGTTGTATCGAATAATTTGAGTGTTTTTACCTCGTAAAGTGTAAACCCTGTAGGAATTACAGCCGTTAATGTTGTTTATGGTAAAATGATTATAACTATCCATTAATTGCTGTGGCAGAAGCAAAAGCAGCAGCATAAAATTTGGGACCATGGAATAAATGTACCTAAAAATGCAAGTTTGAGCTGCAACAACTTTGTAATCAAGCATGTCTTAAGAGAGTGGTTGTACCTATGTTTAACACATGAAGACAATAACTGCAATTTACCAAAGCTTTTCCTTATAAATTGTTACTGTCCCTTTAAGCTAGCCTTTCCAATAGAACGAAGAATTCGAGTTGCTCTGAAAGTGTGTGAGGCGTGTGCAAAGATCAGAAGACACATGGCTTGTTCATTTCTTAGTTTTTCTTCTTGCGAGTTTAGTGGCTGCTGCTGTGTTGCAAGGAAATTGAAATTGGTTTTAGTGTGGAATACTATGTTCAAAAGAAAACGCATGACCCCGACGTGATTTGAACACGCAACCTTCTGATCTGGAGTCAGACGCGCTACCGTTGCGCCACGAGGTCAAAACGTGTACAAGTTGGGTGTCTGCAAGATGCCATTTTTAAAAAAGCAGTGGTACAATCTAGTGCGTGTAAAGAGGTTGTATTGAATAGTTTGAGGGTATTTACGTCGTAAAATGTGAACCGTGCAGGAATTACAGCCCTTTTCATTGTCCCTCCTGCTTCTAGGGGACCAAAAGTAATTGGACAAATAAAATCATTTGAAACAAATTCGTCATGTTAAGTACCTTGTTGCAAATCCTTTGCATTTGTTGACTGCCGTAAGTCTGTAACACATAGACACCACCAAACGCTGGGGATGTTCCCTGGTGATGCTCTGCCAGGCATGTACTGCAGCCATGTTTGCTTCCTGTTTTTTTTAGGGCACACTCAATTGTATTCCGTTTAGACTGACTTGGCCCATCAAGACCTTTCCACTTTTTTGCCCTTAAAAACACCTTGATTGGTTTAGCAGTATGTTTGACGTCTTTGTCCTATTTCATGATAAAGTGCTTCTGAGTGAGATTTGAGGCAATATGCTGGATCTGAGTTGATAAGATGTATCTGTAGACTTCAGAATTCCTCCAGTTGCTGCCAACAACAGTCACATGATCAATAGAGACAAGTGAGCCAATTCCAGTGAGAACCATACATGCCCAAGCCATAACACTACCTCCACCATGTTTCACAGATGAGATTCTATAATTTGGGTCATGTGCAGTTCGTTTTCTCTCCATACTTTCCACTTTCCATGGCTTTCTTACAGATTAATCTTTGGTTTCATCTGGCCAAAAGACTATGTTCCATAGCTCCACTGGGGCTTTTTATGAATATTTATCACACTAAAACCGGATCTTTGTGTTCTTGAGTCTTATATTGGAGCTGTTGCTACAGCAGCCTAGTGATGTTTATGGTAAAATAATTATAACTGTCCATAAATTGCTGTGGCAGCATCAAAAGCAGCAGTATAAATTTGGGGATATGGAAAAAATGTACCTATAAAAATGCAACTTTGAACTGCAATAACTTTGTAATGAAGCATGTCTTAAGATAGTGGTTGTAGCTATGTTAATGCATCGAGACAATAAGTGCAGTTTAGCAAAACTTCTCCTGATGAACTGTTAATGTCCCTTTAAGCTATCCTTTCCAAGACAACAAATTAGTTTAGTTGCTATGAAAGCCTGTGAGGTGCGTTCGGAGATGAGAAGACACATGACCTGTTGATTTCTTAGTTTTTCTTTTTTTGAGTTTAGTGGCTGCTACAGTGCAACACGGAAATTGAAAT
This sequence comes from Rhinophrynus dorsalis, assembly GCA_037306005.1. Lineage (NCBI taxonomy): Eukaryota > Metazoa > Chordata > Amphibia > Anura > Rhinophrynidae > Rhinophrynus > Rhinophrynus dorsalis. The sequence goes on from CM074721.1 coordinate 493,976,457, forward strand.
TGATTTTAGTGTGGAATACTATGTGCAAAAGGAGGTACGTGACCCCGATATGATTTGAACACGCAACATTCTGATCGGGAGTCAGATGCGCTACCGTTGTGCCACGAGGTCAACATGTATGCAAGGTGGGTGCCCTCAGGGTGCCATTTCAAAAAACAATCTTGTGCGCATGTAAGAAGGTTGTATCGAATAATTTGAGTGTTTTTACCTCGTAAAGTGTAAACCCTGTAGGAATTACAGCCGTTAATGTTGTTTATGGTAAAATGATTATAACTATCCATTAATTGCTGTGGCAGAAGCAAAAGCAGCAGCATAAAATTTGGGACCATGGAATAAATGTACCTAAAAATGCAAATTTGAGCTGCAACAACTTTGTAATCAAGCATGTCTTAAGAGAGTGGTTGTACCTATGTTTAACGCATGAGGACAATAACTGCAATTTACCAAAGCTTTTCCTTATAAATTGTTACTGTCCCTTTAAGCTAGCCTTTCCAATAGAACGAAGAATTCGAGTTGCTCTGAAAGTGTGTGAGGCGTGTGCAAAGATCAGAAGACACATGGCTTGTTCATTTCTTAGTTTTTCTTCTTGCGAGTTTAGTGGCTGCTGCTGTGTTGCAAGGAAATTGAAATTGGTTTTAGTGTGGAATACTATGTTCAAAAGAAAGCGCATGACCCCGACGTGATTTGAACACGCAACCTTCTGATCTGGAGTCAGACACGATACCGTTGCGCCACGAGGTCAAAACGTGTACGCCTTGGGTGTCTGCAAGATGCCATTTTTAAAAAAGCAGTGGTACAATCTAGAGCGTGTAAAGAGGTTGTATTGAATAGTTTGAGGGTATTTACGTCGTAAAATGTGAACCGTGCAGGAATTACAGCCCTTTTCATTGTCCCTCCTGCTTCTAGGGGACCAAAAGTAATTGGACAAATAAAATCATTTGAAACAAATTCGTCATGTTAAGTACCTTGTTGCAAATCCTTTGCATTTCTTGACTGCCGTAAGTCTGTAACACATAGACACCACCAAACGCTGGGGATGTTCCCTGGTGATGCTCTGCCAGGCATGTACTGCAGCCATGTTTGCTTCCTGTTTTTTTTAGGGCACACTCAATTGTATTCCGTTTAGACTGACTTGGCCCATCAAGACCTTTCCACTTTTTTTCCCTTAAAAACACCTTGGTTGGTTTAGCAGTATGTTTGACGTCTTTGTCCTATTTCATGATAAAGTGCTTCTGAGTGAGATTTGAGGCAATATGCTGGATCTGAGTTGATAAGATGTATCTGTAGACTTCAGAATTCCTCCAGTTGCTGCCAACAACAGTCACATGACCAATAGAGACAAGTGAGCCAATTCCAGTGAGAACCATACATGCCCAAGCCATAACACTACCTCCACCATGTTTCACAGATGAGATTCTATAATTTGGGTCATGTGCAGTTCGTTTTCTCTCCATACTTTCCACTTTCCATGGCTTTCTTACAGATTAATCTTTGGTTTCATCTGGCCAAAAGACTATGTTCCATAGCTCCACTGGGGCTTTTTATGTATATTTATCACACTAAAACCGGATCTTTGTGTTCTTGAGTCTTATATTGGAGCTGTTGCTACAGCAGCCTAGTGATGTTTATGGTAAAATAATTATAACTGTCCATAAATTGCTGTGGCAGCATCAAAAGCAGCAGTATAAATTTGGGGATATGGAAGAAATGTACCTATAAAAATGCAACTTTGAACTGCAATAACTTTGTAATGAAGCATGTCTTAAGAGAGTGGTTGTAGCTATGTTAATGCATCGAGACAATAAGTGCAATTTAGCAAAACTTCTCCTGATGAACTGTTAATGTCCCTTTAAGCTATCCTTTCCAAGACAACAAATTAGTTTAGTTGCTATGAAAGCCTGTGAGGTGCGTTCGGAGATGAGAAGACACATGACCTGTTGATTTCTTGTTTTTCTTTTTTTGAGTTTAGTGGCTGCTACAGTGCAACACGGAAATTGAAATTGATTTTAGTGTGGAATACTATGTGCAAAAGGAAGCATGTGACCCCGACGTGATTTGAACACGCAACCTTCTGATCTGGAGTCAGACGCGCTACCGTTGCGCCACGAGGTCAACATGTATGCAAGGTGGGTGCCCTCAGGGTGCCTTTTCAAAAAACAATCTAGTGCGCATGTAAGAAGGTTGTATCGAATAATTTGAGTGTTTTTACCTCGTAAAGTGTAAACCCTGTAGGAATTACAGCCGTTAATGTTGTTTATGGTAAAATGATTATAATTATCCATTAATTGCTGTGGCAGAAGCAAAAGCAGCAGCATAAAATTTGGGACCATAGAATAAATGTACCTAAAAATGCAAGTTTGAGCTGCAACAACTTTGTAATCAAGCATGTCTTAAGAGAGTGGTTGTACCTATGTTTAACGCATGAGGACAATAACTTCAATTTACCAAAGCTTTTCCTTATAAATTGTTACTGTCCCTTTAAGCTAGCCTTTCCAAAAGAACGAAGAATTCGAGTTGCTCTGAAAGTGTGTGAGGCGTGTGCAAATATCAGAAGATACATGGCTTGTTCATTTCTTAGTTTTTCTTCTTGCGAGTTTAGTGGCTGCTGCTGTGTTGCAAGGAAATTGAAATTGGTTTTAGTGTGGAATACTATGTTCAAAAGAAAGCACATGACCCCGACGTGATTTGAACACGCAACCTTCTGATTTGGAGTCAGACGCGCTACCGTTGCGCCACGAGGTCAACATGTATGCAAGGTGGGTGCCCTCAGGGTGCCATTTCAAAAAACAATCTAGTGCGCATGTAAGAAGGTTGTATCGAATAATTTGAGTGTTTTTACCTCGTAAAGTGTAAACCCTGTAGGAATTACAGCCGTTAATGTTGTTTATGGTAAAATGATTATAACTATCCATTAATTGCTGTGGCAGAAGCAAAAGCAGCAGCATAAAATTTGGGACCATGGAATAAATGTACCTAAAAATGCAAGTTTGTGCTGCAACAACTTTGTAATCAAGCATGTCTTAAGAGAGTGGTTGTACCTATGTTTAACGCATGAGGACAATAACTGCAATTTACCAAAGCTTTTCCTTATAAATTGTTACTGTCCCTTTAAGCTAGCCTTTCCAATAGAACGAAGAATTCGAGTTGCTCTGAAAGTGTGTGAGGCGTGTGCAAAGATCAGAAGACACATGGCTTGTTCATTTCTTAGTTTTTCTTCTTGCGAGTTTAGTGGCTGTTGCTGTGTTGCAAGGAAATTGAAATTGGTTTTAGTGTGGAATACTATGTTCAAAAGAAAGCACATGACCCTGACGTGATTTGAACACGCAACCTTCTGATCTGGAGTCAGACGCGCTACCGTTGCGCCACGAGGTCAAAACGTGTACGCCTTGGGTGTCTGCAAGATGCCATTTTTAAAAAAGCAGTGGTACAATCTAGAGCGTGTAAAGAGGTTGTATTGAATAGTTTGAGGGTATTTACGTCGTAAAAAGTGAACCGTGCAGGAATTACAGCCCTTTTCATTGTCCCTCCTGCTTCTAGGGGACCAAAAGTAATTGGACAAATAAAATCATTTGAAACAAATTCGTCATGTTAAGTACCTTGTTGCAAATCCTTTGCATTTGTTGACTGCCGTAAGTCTGTAACACATAGACACCACCAAACGCTGGGGATGTTCCCTGGTGATGCTCTGCCAGGCATGTACTGCAGCCATGTTTGCTTCCTGTTTTTTTTAGGGCACACTCAATTGTATTCCGTTTAGACTGACTTGGCCCATCAAGACCTTTCCACTTTTTTGCCCTTAAAAACACCTTGGTTGGTTTAGCAGTATGTTTGACGTCTTTGTCCTATTTCATGATAAAGTGCTTCTGAGTGAGATTTGAGGCAATATGCTGGATCTGAGTTGATAAGATGTATCTGTAGACTTCAGAATTCCTCCAGTTGCTGCCAACAACAGTCACATGACCAATAGAGACAAGTGAGCCAATTCCAGTGAGAACCATACATGCCCAAGCCATAACACTACCTCCACCATGTTTCACAGATGAGATTCTATAATTTGGGTCATGTGCAGTTCGTTTTCTCTCCATACTTTCCACTTTCCATGGCTTTCTTACAGATTAATCTTTGGTTTCATCTGGCCAAAAGACTATGTTCCATAGCTCCACTGGGGCTTTTTATGTATATTTATCACACTAAAACCGGATCTTTGTGTTCTTGAGTCTTATATTGGAGCTGTTGCTACAGCAGCCTAGTGATGTTTATGGTAAAATAATTATAACTGTCCATAAATTGCTGTGGCAGCATCAAAAGCAGCAGTATAAATTTGGGGATATGGAAGAAATGTACCTATAAAAATGCAACTTTGAACTGCAATAACTTTGTAATGAAGCATGTCTTAAGAGAGTGGTTGTAGCTATGTTAATGCATCGAGACAATAAGTGCAATTTAGCAAAACTTCTCCTGATGAACTGTTAATGTCCCTTTAAGCTATCCTTTCCAAGACAACAAATTAGTTTAGTTGCTATGAAAGCCTGTGAGGTGCGTTCAGAGATGAGAAGACACATGACCTGTTGATTTCTTAGTTTTTCTTTTTTTGAGTTTAGTGGCTGCTACAGTGCAACACGGAAATTGAAATTGATTTTAGTGTGGAATACTGTGTGCAAAAGGAAGCACGTGACCCCGACGTGATTTGAAAACGCAACCTCCTGATCTGGAGTCAGACGCGCTACCGTTGCACCACGAGGTCAACATGTATGCAAGGTGGGTGCCCTCAGGGTGCCATTTCAAAAAACAATCTAGTGCGCATGTAAGAAGGTTATATCGAATAATTTGAGTGTTTTTACCTCGTAAAGTGTAAACCGTGTAGGAATTACAGCCGTTAATGTTGTTTATGGTAAAATGATAACTATCCATTAATTGCTGTGGCAGAAGCAAAAGCAGCAGCATAAAATTTGGGACCATGGAATAAATGTACCTAAAAATGCAAGTTTGAGCTGCAACAACTTTGTAATCAAGCATGTCTTAAGAGAGTGGTTGTACCTATGTTTAACGCATGAGGACAATAACTGCAATTTACCAAAGGTTTTCCTTATAAATTGTTACTGTCCCTTTAAGCTAGCCTTTCCAATAGAACGAAGAATTCGAGTTGCTCTGAAAGTGTGTGAGGCGTGTGCAAAGATCAGAAGACACATGGCTTGTTCATTTCTTAGTTTTTCTTCTTGCGAGTTTAGTGGCTGCTGCTTTGTTGCAAGGAAATTGAAATTGGTTTTAGTGTGGAATACTATGTTCAAAAGAAAGCGCATGACCCCGACGTGATTTGAACACGCAACCTTCTGATTTGGAGTCAGACGCGCTACCGTTGCGCCACGAGGTCGACATGTATGCAAGGTGGGTGCCCTCAGGGTGCCATTTCAAAAAACATTCTAGTGCCATGTAAGGAGGTTGTATCGAATAATTTGAGTGTTTTTACCTCGTAAAGTGTAAACCCTGTAGGAATTACAGCCGTTAATGTTGTTTATGGTAAAATGATTATAACTATCCATTAATTGCTGTGGCAGAAGCAAAAGCAGCAGCATAAAATTTGGGACCATGGAATAAATGTACCTAAAAATGCAAGTTTGAGCTGCAACAACTTTGTAATCAAGCATGTCTTAAGAGAGTGGTTGTACCTATGTTTAACGCATGAGGACAATAACTGCAATTTACCAAAGCTTTTCCTTATAAATTGTTACTGTCCCTTTAAGCTAGCCTTTCCAATAGAACGAAGAATTCGAGTTGCTCTGAAAGTGTGTGAGGCGTGTGCAAAGATTAGAAGGCACATGGCTTGTTCATTTCTTAGTTTTTCTTCTTGCGAGTTTAGTGGCTGCTGCTGTGTTGCAAGGAAATTGAAATTGGTTTTAGTGTGGAATACTATGTTCGAAAGAAAGCGCATGACCCCGACGTGATTTGAACACGCAATCTTCTGATTTGGAGTCAGACGCGCTACCGTTGCACCACGAGGTCAAAACAAGTGCAACTTGGGTGTCTGCAAGATGCCATTTATAAAAAAGCAGTGGTACAATCTAGTGCGTGTAAAGAGGTTGTATTGAATAGTTTGAGGGTATTTACGTCGTAAAATGTGAACCGTGCAGGAATTACAGCCCTTTTCATTGTCCCTCCTGCTTCTAGGGGACCAAAAGTAATTGGACAAATAAAATCATTTGAAACAAATTCGTCATGTTAAGTACCTTGTTGCAAATCCTTTGCATTTGTTGACTGCCGTAAGTCTGTAACACATAGACACCACCAAACGCTGGGGATGTTCCCTGGTGATGCTCTGCCAGGCATGTACTGCAGCCATGTTTGCTTCCTGTTTTTTTTAGGGCACACTCAATTGTATTCCGTTTAGACTGACTTGGCCCATCAAGACCTTTCCACTTTTTTGCCCTTAAAAACACCTTGGTTGGTTTAGCAGTATGTTTGACGTCTTTGTCCTATTTCATGATAAAGTGCTTCTGAGTGAGATTTGAGGCAATATGCTGGATCTGAGTTGATAAGATGTATCTGTAGACTTCCGAATTCCTCCAGTTGCTGCCAACAACAGTCACATGATCAATAGAGACAAGTGAGCCAATTCCAGTGAGAACCATACATGCCCAAGCCATAACACTACCTCCACCATGTTTCACAGATGAGATTCTATAATTTGGGTCATGTGCAGTTCGTTTTCTCTCCATACTTTCCACTTTCCATGGCTTTCTTACAGATTAATCTTTGGTTTGATCTGGCCAAAACACTATGTTCCATAGCTCCACTGGGGCTTTTTATGTATATTTATCACACTAAAACCGGATCTTTGTGTTCTTGAGTCTTATATTGGAGCTGTTGCTACAGCAGCCTAGTGATGTTTATGGTAAAATAATTATAACTGTCCATAAATTGCTGTGGCAGCATCAAAAGCAGCAGTATAAATTTGGGGATATGGAAGAAATGTACCTATAAAAATGCAACTTTGAACTGCAATAACTTTGTAATGAAGCATGTCTTAAGAGAGTGGTTGTAGCTATGTTAATGCATCGAGACAATAAGTGCAATTTAGCAAAACTTCTCCTGATTTTAATGTCCCTTTAAGCTATCCTTTCCAAGACAACAAATTAGTTTAGTTGCTATGAAAGCCTGTGAGGTGCGTTCGGAGATGAGAAGACACATGACCTGTTGATTTCTTAGTTTTTCTTTTTTTGAGTTTAGTGGCTGCTACAGTGCAACACGGAAATTGAAATTGATTTTAGTGTGGAATACTATGTGCAAAAGAAAGCACGTGACCCCGACGTGATTTGAACACGCAATCTTCTGATCTGGAGTCAGACGCGCTACCATTGCGCCACGAGGTCGACATGTATGCAAGGTGGGTGCCCTCAGGGTGCCATTTCAAAAAACAATCTAGTGCCATGTAAGGAGGTTGTATCGAATAATTTGAGTGTTTTTACCTCGTAAAGTGTAAACCCTGTAGGAATTACAGCCGTTAATGTTGTTTATGGTAAAATGATTATAACTATCCATTAATTGCTGTGGCAGAAGCAAAAGCAGCAGCATAAAATTTGGGACCATGGAATAAATGTACCTAAAAATGCAAGTTTGAGCTGCAACAACTTTGTAATCAAGCATGTCTTAAGAGAGTGGTTATACCTATGTTTAACGCATGAGGACAATAACTGCAATTTACCAAAGCTTTTCCTTATAAATTGTTACTGTCCCTTTAAGCTAGCCTTTCCAATAGAACGAAGAATTCGAGTTGCTCTGAAAGTGTGTGAGGCGTGTGCAAAGATTAGAAGGCACATGGCTTGTTCATTTCTTAGTTTTTCTTCTTGCGAGTTTAGTGGCTGCTGCTGTGTTGCAAGGAAATTGAAATTGGTTTTAGTGTGGAATACTATGTTCAAAAGAAAGTGCATGACCCCGACGTGATTTGAACACGCAACCTTCTGATCTGGAGTCAGACGTGCTACCGTTGCGCCACGAGGTCAAAACGAGTGCAATTTGGGTGTCTGCAAGATGCCATTTTTAAAAAAGCAGTGGTACAATCTAGTGCGTGTAAAGAGGTTGTATTGAATAGTTTGAGGGTATTTACGTCGTAAAATGTGACCCGTGCAGGAATTACAGCCCTTTTCATTGTCCCTCCTTCTTCTAGGGGACCAAAAGTAATTGGACAAATAAAATCATTTGAAACAAATTCGTCATGTTAAGTACCTTGTTGCAAATCCTTTGCATTTGTTGACTGCCGTAAGTCTGTAACACATAGACACCACCAAACGCTGGGGATGTTCCCTGGTGATGCTCTGCCAGGCATGTACTGCAGCCATGTTTGCTTCCTGTTTTTTTTAGGGCACACTCAATTGTATTCCGTTTAGACTGACTTGGCCCATCAAGACCTTTCCACTTTTTTGCCCTTAAAAACACCTTGGTTGGTTTAGCAGTATGTTTGACGTCTTTGTCCTATTTCATGATAAAGTGCTTCTGAGTGAGATTTGAGGCAATATGCTGGATCTGAGCTCATAAGATGTATCTGTAGACTTCAGAATTCCTCCAGTTGCTGCCAACAACAGTCACATGATCAATAGAGACAAGTGAGCCAATTCCAGTGAGAACCATACATGCCCAAGCTATAACACTACCTCCACCATGTTTCACAGATGAGATTCTATAATTTGGGTCATGTGCAGTTCGTTTTCTCTCCATACTTTCCACTTTCCATGGCTTTCTTACAGATTAATCTTTGGTTTGATCTGGCCAAAAGACTATGTTCCATAGCTCCACTGGGGCTTTTTATGTATATTTATCACACTAAAACCGGATCTTTGTGTTCTTGAGTCTTATATTGGAGCTGTTGCTACAGCAGCCTAGTGATGTTTATGGTAAAATAATTATAACTGTCCATAAATTGCTGTGGCAGCATCAAAAGCAGCAGTATAAATTTGGGGATATGGAAGAAATGTACCTATAAAAATGCAACTTTGAACTGCAATAACTTTGTAATGAAGCATGTCTTAAGAGAGTGGTTGTAGCTATGTTAATGCATCGAGACAATAAGTGCAATTTAGCAAAACTTCTCCTGATGAACTGTTAATGTCCCTTTAAGCTATCCTTTCCAAGACAACAAATTAGTTTAGTTGCTATGAAAGCCTGTGAGGTGCGTTCGGAGATGAGAAGACACATGACCTGTTGATTTCTTAGTTTTTCTTTTTTTGAGTTTAGTGGCTGCTACAGTGCAACACGGAAATTGAAATTGATTTTAGTGTGGAATACTATGTGCAAAAGAAAGCACGTGACCCCGACGTGATTTGAACACACAACCTTCTGATCTGGAGTCAGATGCGCTACCGTTGCGCCACAAGGTCGACATGTATGCAAGGTGGGTGCCCTCAGGGTGCCATTTCAAAAAACAATCTAGTGCGCATGTAAGGAGGTTGTATCGAATAATTTGAGTGTTTTTACCTCGTAAAGTGTAAACCCTGTAGGAATTACAGCCGTTAATGTTGTTTATGGTAAAATGATTATAACTATCCATTAATTGCTGTGGCAGAAGCAAAAGCTGCAGCATAAAATTTGGGACCATGGAATAAATGTACCTAAAAATGCAAGTTTGAGCTGCAACAACTTTGTAATCAAGCATGTCTTAAGAGAGTGGTTGTACCTATGTTTAACGCATGAGGACAATAACTGCAATTTACCAAAGCTTTTCCTTATAAATTGTTACTGTCCCTTTAAGCTAGCATTTCCAATAGAACGAAGAATTCGAGTTGCTCTGAAAGTGTGTGAGGTGTGTGCAAAGATCAGAAGACACATGGCTTGTTCATTTCTTAGTTTTTCTTCTTGCGAGTTTAGTGGCTGCTGCTGTGTTGCAAGGAAATTGAAATTGGTTTTAGTGTGGAATACTATGTTCAAAAGAAAGCGCATGACCCTGACGTGATTTGAACACGCAACCTTCTGATCTGGAGTCAGACGCGCTACCGTTGCACCACAAGGTCAAAACGTGTACAACATGGGTGTCTGAAAGATGCCATTTTTAAAAAAACAGTGGTACAATCTAGTGCGTGTAAAGAGGTTGTATTGAATAGTTTGAGGGTATTTACGTCGTAAAATGTGAACCGTGCAGGAATTACAGCCCTTTTCATTGTCCCTCCTGCTTCTAGGGGACCAAAAGTAATTGGACAAATAAAATCATTTGAAACAAATTCGTCATGTTAAGTACCTTGTTGCAAATCCTTTGCATTTGTTGACTGCCGTAAGTCTGTAACACATAGACACCACCAAAAGCTGGGGATGTTCCCTGGTGATGCTCTGCCAGGCATGTACTGCAGCCATGTTTGCTTCCTGTTTTTTTTAGGGCACACTCAATTGTATTCAGTTTAGACTGACTTGGCCCATCAAGACCATTCCACTTTTTTGCCCTTAAAAACATCTTGGTTGGTTTAGCAGTATGTTTGACGTCTTTGTCCTATTTCATGATAAAGTGCTTCTGAGTGAGATTTGAGGCAATATGCTGGATCTGAGTTGATAAGATGTATCTGTAGACTTCAGAATTCCTCCAGTTGCTGCCAACAACAGTCACATGATCAATAAAGACAAGTGAGCCAATTCCAGTGAGAACCATACATGCCCAAGCCATAACACTACCTCCACCATGTTTCACAGATGAGATTCTATGATTTGGATCATGTGCAGTTCGCTTTCTCTCCATACTTTCCACTTTCCATGGCTTTCTTACAGATTAATCTTTGGTTTCATCTGGCCAAAAAACTATGTTCCATAGCTCCACTGGGGCTTTTTATGTATATTTATCACACTAAAACCGGATCTTTGTGTTCTTGAGTCTTATATTGGAGCTGTTGCTACAGCAGCCTAGTGATGTTTATGGTAAAATAATTATAACTGTCCATAAATTGCTGTGGCAGCTTCAAAAGCAGCAGTATAAATTTGGGGATATGGAAGAAATGTACCTATAAAAATGCAACTTTGAACTGCAATAACTTTGTAATGAAGCATGTCTTAAGAGAGTGGTTGTAGCTATGTTAATGCATCGAGACAATAAGTGCAATTTAGCAAAACTTCTCCTGATGCACTGTTAATGTCCCCTTAAGCTATCCTTTCCAAGACAACAAATTAGTTTAGTTGCTATGAAAGCCTGTGAGGTGCGTTCGGAGATGAGAAGACACATGACCTGTTGATTTCTTAGTTTTTCTTTATTTGAGTTTAGTGGCTGCTACAGTGCAACACGGAAACTGAAACTGATTTTAGTGTGGAATACTATGTGCAAAAGAAAGCACGTGATCCCGACGTGATTTGAACACGCAATCTTCTGATCTGGAGTCAGACACGCTACCGTTGTGCCACAAGGTCAACATGTATGCAATGTGGGTGCCCTCAGGGTGCCATTTCAAAAAACAATCTAGTGAGCATGTAAGGAGGTTGTATCGAATAATTTGAGTGTTTTTACCTCGTAAAGTGTAAACCCTGTAGGAATTACAGCCGTTAATGTTGTTTATGGTAAAATGATTATAACTATCCATTAATTGCTGTGGCAGAAGCAAAAGCAGCAGCATAAAATTTTGGACCATGGAATAAATGTACCTAAAAATGCAAGTTTGAGCTGCAACAACTTTGTAATCAAGCATGTCTTAAGAGAGTGGTTGTACCTATGTTTAACGCATGAGGACAATAACTGCAATTTACCATAGCTTTTCCTTATAAATTGTTACTTTCCCTTTAAGCTAGCCTTTCCAATAGAGCGAAGAATTCTAGTTGCTCTGAAAGTGTGTGAGGCGTGTGCAAAGATCAGAAGACACATGGCTTGTTCATTTCTTAGTTTTTCTTCTTGCGAGTTTAGTGGCTGCTGCTGTGTTGCAAGGAAATTGAAATTGTTTTTAGTGTGGCATACTATGTTCAAAAGAAAGCGCATGACCCCGACGTGATTTGAACACGCAACCTTCTGATCTGGAGTCAGACGAGCTACCGTTGCGCCACTAGGTCAAAACGTGTGGAACTTGGATGTCTGAAAGATGCCGTTTTTAAAAAAACAGTGGTACAATCTAGTGCGTGTAAAGAGGTTGTATTGAATAGTTTGAGGGTATTTACGTCGTAAAATGTGAACCGTGCAGGAATTACAGCCCTTTTCATTGTCCCTCCTGCTTCTAGGGGACCAAAAGTAATTGGACAAATAAAATCATTTGAAACAAATTCGTCATGTTAAGTACCTTGTTGCAAATCCTTTGCATTTGTTGACTGCCGTAAGTCTGTAACACATAGACACCACCAAACGCTGGGGATGTTCCCTGGTGATGCTCTGCCAGGCATGTACTGCAACCATGTTTGCTTCCTGTATTTTTTAGGGCACACTCAATTGTATTCCGTTTAGACTGACTTGGCCCATCAAGACCATTCCACTTTTTTGCCCTTAAAAACACCTTGGCTGGTTTAGCAGTATATTTGACGTCTTTGTCCTATTTCATGATAAAGTGCTTCTGAGTGAGATTTGAGGCAATATGCTGGATCTGAGTTGATAAGATGTATCTGTAGACTTCAGAATTCCTCCAGTTGCTGCCATCAGCAGTCACATGATCAATAAAGACAAGTGAGCCAATTCCAGTGAGAACCATACATGCCCAAGCCATAACACTACCTCCACCATGTTTCACAGATGAGATTCTATGATTTGGATCATGTGCAGTTCATTTTCTCTTCATACTTTCCATTTTCCATGGCTTCTTACAGATTAATCTTTGGTTTCATCTGCCCAAAAGACTATGTTCCATACCTCCACTGGGGCTTTTTATGTTTATTAATCACACTAAAACCTGATCTTTGTGTTCTTGAGTCTTATATTGGAGCTGTTGCTACAGCAGCCTAGTGATGTTTATGGTAAAATAATTATAACTGTCCATAAATTGCTGTGGCAGCATCAAAAGCAGCAGTATAAATTTGGGGATATGGAAGAAATGTACCTATAAAAATGCAACTTTGAACTGCAATAACTTTGTAATGAAGAATGTCTTAAGAGAGTGGTTGTAGCTATGTTAATGCATCGAGACAATAAGTGCAATTTAGCAAAACTTCTCCTGATGAACTGTTAATGTCCCTTTAAGCTATCCTTTCCAAGACAACAAATTAGTTTAGTTGCTATGAAAGCCTGTGAGGTGCGTTCGGAGATGAGAAGACACATGACCTGTTGATTTCTTAGTTTTTCTTTTTTTGAGTTTAGTGGCTGCTACAGTGCAACACAGAAATTGATTTTAGCATGGAATACTATGTGCAAATGAAAGCATATGAGCCCAACACGATTTGAACATACAATCTTGGTTGTTACAGTGTAACATGTAAATTGAGTTTAGTGTGTAATACTATGGGCAAAGGAAAGCACATGAATCCAACGTGATTTAAACACGCAGCTTTTCCATCTGGAGTCAGACATGCAACCGCTGCGTCACAAGCTCAACGCTTATGCAAACTTGGTACCTGCAAGATGCCATTTTAAAAAACAGTGGTACAATCTAGTGTATGTAAAGGGGTTGTATTGAATAATTTGAGGGAATTAACCTTGTAAAGTATGAACCCTGTGGGAATTGCAGCCCTTAGTGTTGTTTATAGTAAAATGATTATAACTGTCAATAAATTGCTTTGGAAGAAGCAGAATCAGCACCATAAAATTTCAGGCCATGGAAGAAATGTACCTAAAAATGCAACTTTGAGCTGCAATAACTTTGTAATCAAGCATGTCTTAAGAGAGTGGTTGTAGCTATGTTTAACGCATCAGGACAATAAATGAAAATTATTTCAGCTTACCATTATTTTCCTTTCCTGGTCAGTAGGCATGGCATCAGTCACCAATGGGTTAATGTCTCCATTGACCCTGGAAACAGGAACTTCCCAAGCAAATTAAAACACCTTCCTTCCTCCTACCCTTTAGTCAAAGTTGTTAGCCTGTTAAATCGTGAAGCCACAAGGGAGGGATTCGTGACTGCTGCCATGCCTGCTGACCAGGCAAGGAAAATATCGGTAAACTGATTTTTTTTTTTTTATGACAAAAAGTGAAAAACTATGAGCCATCAGTTGAAAAAACTGAGGTCAAAACTTTACGCCCAAAGAGAGATTTGTGGGAAGAATGGACATCTAAAGTGTAATTCCTAATGAATGTAGTACTGGATGACCACACTGCAGCCTTGCAGATGTAATTTGTGGAAACTTAAGCCCCTGCTGCCCAAGAGGTCAAAACTGCCCTGGTAGAATGTGCCTTCAGACCCTGAGGATCCAGAAGGCCTTGATTCTCATAGATTTTAGAGATGGCCAAAACTATCCAATGGCTGATTGTAGAATTGGAGGCCGCTTCGCCCATACGAAATCCTGAAGGAATAACCAGAAGTCTATCCGTTTTCTGAATGAAGCCGTTCTATCAATATAGATTTTCAGACATCTGACCATATCGAGCGTAGGCCATTCTGATTTGTCTCCTTGTTCTACCAAGGGAACAGAAGTCAGTAGGATAATATCATGTGAAAGATGGAACATAGACAGTACTTTAGGCAAGAAGTCTGGTATTGGGTGAAGAACCCTTTTTGTGGAAGAAAACGAACAAAAGGATGCTTGATGGAAAGAGCCTGAAGCTCTGAAACCCTCCTAGCCGAAGTAACTGCAATGAGGAGCGTGGTTTTCAGGGATAACATCTCCAATATACAATATCCAGATCTGAAGGTAGATCCCATGAGGAAAGTAAAGGTCTTACTGGGGGTCTTAAATGTGAGCAGGCCTTGAAGAATTGAATCACTAGGTCATTAAAGGCCCATTTAATCCCTGATAATGTTGAGAGTGCTGAAAGGTGGACCTTCAAGGTATTAGGGATAACACTCTTTGAAAACCGTCAGACAGAAACTCAGTAAGAGTGGAGACCTAGAGATCTTCTGGGTTAAAACCCTCTGATGAGGCCCAATGGTAGAAAATTTACCATATCCGGTAATATGAATTGGATTTAGAATGTCTCCTGGCATTCAGCATGAATGAGATGACTCTGTCTGAAAGACCCTGACTGGCCAAATTTCTCTGTTCAACCTCCATGCTGTAAGATATAGATTGTGCACTTCCGGGTGAAGAACAGGACCCTGGGACAGGAGATCTTTCCTGTAAGGGAGAATCCATGGTTCTTGTATTGCCAGCATCCTCAAAAGTGTGAACCATGACCATCGTGGCCAAACTGGGATGATGGCTATCACAGATGCACCTTCCTGCCTGATCTTTTCCAGTACTCTAGGAATCATGGGAATGGGAGGAAAAATGTACCCCTTTTCTTCCACCCAAGGGTGTACTAAGGTATCTGTCCCTTGTGATTCCTAGCAATATGTCCTGCTGAAGAACCTGGCCACCTTCTGATTTTCCAGAGAGGTTATGAGGTCTATTGTTTGAAGACCCCATCTCTGGGTTAACATTCCAAACGTTTCCGCGTTCAAGGCCCAGGAACCTGGATCCAACTGGGTGCGACTCGGGAAGTGTGTCTGAATATTGGCCTTCCCTGGTACATATACCGCAGTGAGGAGGACTGAGTGAGCAATTGCCCAAGTGAGAATTGGTCTCACCTCCTGTAGAAGCTCCGTGCTCTGAGTCCCTCCCTGATTCCTGATGTAAGCGGCTGCTGAAATGTTGTCTGTCCTGATTTGGACTGACTGACCTGTCAGGAGAGCAGGGAAGTGATGGACTGCCTTCAGAACTGCTCTTATTTCAAGGATGTTGTAGGGTAGGGTTCTGAATGAGTCCGGCCAAAGGCCCTGGGCAAAGTGACTGTTGCATGTTGCCCCCCAGCCTTTCACACTGGCATCCGTTGTGAGGGTGATCCAAGAAATGTCCCCCAGTGGAAGACCTTGCCGTAGATTGTGGTGATTCTGCCACCATGAGAGATCTTTCTGGACAAATTGGGGAATGATGATTGTTTGATCTAGGGAGTCGAAGTGACTGTCCCATTGCTCTAGAAAGGCCTGCTGCAGAGGCCTCATCTGCCATCTGGCCCACCTTACCACACACGGTCCCCAACCTGAAAAACAGGAGCCAGCAGCCTCCTATTATTGGCATGACGACTGTAACGTTGGAAGGACTCACGTAACGAGGTTTGCACTTGTGCCCACGTGGAGCGGAGTTGTCTGAGGTGTTCATCAAGGGCTGGCATCTGCTGCGCCTGAAATGTATCCAGAAGCAAGGAAGGTTGGTACCCATAAATTGACAAGAAAGGGTGAGCTTCCGGTTGAGGTATTAATAGCACAGTTTCTAGCGAACTCTGCCCACGGTAACAACTTCCCAGTCATCATGGTGGTTGAATACAAAGCAATGAATAAACTGTTCGATCCCTTGATTAGAGTGTTCAGCAGCTCCATTAGTTTGTGGGTGACAGTTGAATGCCCATTTGACCACAGAATGCCCTCCAAAATCTGGATATAAACTGACTGCCCCGGTCTGATACCAACACCTGGGGTACTCCATGGAGTCTGAATACCTCTCAGGCGAATACAACCACCAGTTCTTTCGCAGAAGGCAGACCAGGCAGGGGCACGAAATGGGCCATTTTCGAAAATCTGTCAGCAACCATCAGGATATACATGTAGCCCTTTGAGGAGAGAAATTCACCCAAAAAATCAAGTGACAGGTGTGACCATGGACGATCGCCATTAGGAACAGGCTGCAAAAGGCCCACTGGCAGATGTCTGGGTGATTTAGAACGAGCACACACAGCACAAGCGGCAGTAAAGTCAGCGCAATCAGCCCTCAGGGTTGGCCACCAGAAAATACGATACAATGACCAGACTAATTGATCTCTGCCCACATGACCTGCTGCACGCTAAGCATGGTAGGTCTCCAGTAGTCTAGTCCGAAAGGGTTCAGCCACAAAACATTTGCCCATGGGCTTTTCCGGGGGAGATTCAGCTTGACTTGCCAAGATCTCCTGGCCCAGAGGAGACGCGATGCTAGTCCACAAAGTAGCCAGGATGAGATCTGGGGGAATAATAGGTACTGGCTGTTCCTCGGACTCCAATTCAGGACCATGCTGCCTGTACAGTGCGTCTGCTCGTACATTCTTTGAACCGGGCAAATAGGAAATAAGAAAGTTGAAGCGAGAGAGGAAGAGAGCCCATCTAGCTTGTCTCGGAGACAGTCTCTTAGCCTCTGATAGGTACAATAAATCCTTGTGATCGGTCAAAATGAGAATCGGTGCCCTGCAACAAGTTACGCCACTCACGCAAAGCAAGGATAATTGCCAACAGTTCACTATCACCGATCTCGTATACCGATTGCGCCTTAGTCAACTTTTTGGAAAAGAATCCACACAGTTTGAGTGCTTGACCAGAACCAGACCTCTGCGAAAGTACAGCCCCCACACCAGTGTCAGACGCGTCTACCTCCAGTATATAAGGTAGTGCAGCTTTCGGATGGGACAGGACTGGTGCAGAAGCAAATGCAGCTTTAAGTGCCTCGAAAGGCCTCCTCAGCTTCCGTAGACCACTCCGAAGCCTTGGCCCCCTTATGTGTCAGATCTGTGAGAGGCTTGACAATTCTGGAAAAGTCACAGATAAATTTACAATAATAATTGGCAAAGCCAAGAAATCTTTGAATGGCTTTGAGGCCCTTGGGACGTAGCCAATGTAGCACAGCTGACAATTTTTCTTTATCCATGGAAATGCCCTGTTTAGAGATGACATATCCCAAGAAGGGTACCGAGGTTCTATGAAACTCGCATTTGTCGAGTTTACAAAACAATTTATTCTCCCTTAGTCTCTGAAGTATTGTAGCTACGTGAATACAATGTGTGTCCAAATCGGGAGAATAAATTCAAATATCGTCTAGACAGACTACTACACAGGACAGCAACAAATCATAGAGAACATTGTTAATTAGTTCTTGAAATACCGCTGGAGCATTGCACAACCTGAATGGCATTACCAGGTATTCGTAGTGCTCATTGCGAGTATTGAAAGCGGTTTTCCACTCATCACCTTCTTTGATGCGAATGAGATTATATGCAGCTCTCAAATCCAATTTGGTGAAAATGGTCGCGCCCTTAAGATGGTTAAGCAACTTGGTGATGAGTGGAATCTGGTAGGCACTTTTGACCATTAGCTTATTGAGGCCTCTATAATCAATACATGGCCTTAGTTCACCAGACTTCTTTTTAACAAAAAAAAATCCAGCCCCCGCGGGCGAGGATGATCTGCGAATGATGCCACATTCTAAGGCATCTGTGATATATTCCTCCATAGCCAGATTCTCTTCACAAGAGAGCGGATGCATTCTGCCCCTGGCAGGAACTGCTACAGGTGCAATATCAATGGCATAGTCATACACCCTGTGCGGTGGCAACGTGCTAGCCTCTCCCTTACTGAAAACATCACTGAAGGACTGGTATTCAGGCGTTAGTTAGGGAGCGGTGCACAAAATTCTTGTAGGTTGGTGTAAACAATGATCTATACAGTGCTCAGACCAGGCCAAAATCTCGCAGGAACCCCAATCAATTCTGGGATTATGCGTCTGTAACCATGGAAACCCCAGAATGACTGCATAATGTGGTGACTGGATAATTTGAAATGACAGGGTCTTGAAATGTAACGCTCCAGTCTGCACGGAGAGCAGACACGTCTCATGGGTGACCTGGGGAGTAATCTGCAACTGTATGATTGCCCTGTCAGATATTCATAATTTGTTTAGCAGCCAAGATATTGCGCCCAGGGATTTCAAACACACTGAGAAAGGCCCTCACGAAATCACCAAAATTGGTAGTAATGGGATTAGCCGTTTCCCAGATTGGATTAGCCCAGGCTAAGGCCCTGCCAGTCAACAGCGAGATCATAAAATCAATCTTGCTTCTTTCTGTAGGGAAAGCTTGAGGTGCTAGTTCAAGAAAAATTTCCAGCTGATTGAGGAAACCCCTGCATAGAGTAGGTTCTCCAGCATATCTTAGCAGTAATGGTGCCGTAGCAGATAGCCCTTTACACTGCAGATTGACATTGGAGGTTTGAACTGTCGGTGCCTGAACTGGGGTGGCCACCGAGGAAGGAACAGGTCTGTCCAAGTGTGCGGTCTGCTGTAGCATAGTTTGCACCGCCACTGACAGTTGATCAAGACGTTGTTCATACATATCCATTCTCCAATGGATATTGACCGAAATACCTTCGCCGGATTTGTCTGAGGTCATTGGCCCTTTCGTACTGTCACGGTTTTTGATGAACACTCAGACAGACCGGTAAGGTTAAAAATTACTTTATTGTGTAAAGTGCATACAAGGAATAAGGCCACAGGCCCACAATACGAAACAACAAATATATAGCAAGTCAATGAGGCAATGAGTGGAATACGAATGACTGAGATAGGATGCAGGGAACTGAAGGTACCTAAAACAGGTAACCTCTCCCTAGTGTATTAGGGTAAAACAGGCTACTCGACCCAGGACTGACAGCAGGACTGAAGGTGACAGGTAGTCATGAAGGTGGTAATTGGCATGAGACCCAGATGCCTGGGTGGCACAGAACCCAGTAGGCAACACTGACCAAGGGACAGGGGTCCCAGGGCGACCAAGGCCACCACTTACAGATGGTAAACCCTAGAACGCTAGGGGTGGATCAAAGGCAGACAACTGGAAGGCCACAAGTGTCCCCTCACACAACGGTGTGACTTAATGCAATTGCTGGCTCTAAGCCCAAAGGCTACTGAGACAAGGAATGAAGCTCAGTGTCTTCACACTCTACCGAGTATGATGTAACGCAAGTGCTGGCCCTAGCCCAGGCACTGCAGCAGCGAAGGAACACAGGCTAAACCTAGACAGTCTAGGCACTGATCTGATCGGGTTAACTGGAGGAGGAATAATGGCAATGAAACGAATGCTCAGCCAGGGATGATTACAAGCGTAATGGAAGCGCAGCTTGGTCAGGAGCAACAGAACAGACTCAATAGCCAGACAGGTCAGCAACGGAGTGGGTTCTAGCCAGATCAGTTCAGCAATGGAGCGGGTTCTCAGCCAGATCAGTTCAGCAACGGAGCAGGTTCTCAGCTAGATCAGTCGGTAACGAAGCGGGTTCTCAGCCAGATCAGTTCAGCCACGGAGCAGGTTCTCAGCCAGATCAGTCGGTAACGGAGCAGTAACACAGGAAGCACAGGAACGTCGTCAGGCAGACCGTGTCATACATGATACCAGCAATTTAGTAACAAACCTCAGGAACAAATACACCACGAATGGGCGCCTTGGTATAGACATGACAGGGTATATAAAGGCAAGCCCTGGGTGGAGCAACAATATCAGGCCAATAGGAGGACGGCATTGAAATTAGGCAAAATAACAATGTCGCCGTCAGAGCAGGAACACGGGCACCGTGATACGGTCACAATCCAAATTGCATGTGTTCGAAGATCGACAACCCATGCCTGTCAAATTCAATGTAGCATATGGTCGAACATCGAAAACCCATTCCTGTCACATTCAATGTAGCACATGATTGAACATCGACAACCCATGCCTGTCACATCCTACTCAATGTAAGAGGTCGAACATCGACAAACTATACATGTGACATTCTGTGTTAGTACATGGTTAAAGGTTTCATTTTCTCGCACCAGCCTCTTACTCTATTGTCCCTCTTTGGTACCCAGATTCTTCTGTCTCGTTTTCTTACCCTGATTTCCCCTCATATCAGATCAGTCTATGTGTATACATTAGTGTTTCATACTACGTCAAGAATAAACACATCAATTTTTGTTTAAACTGCAGTATGTATGTCTAAATTAATTTGTGTATTGAAAATACATTAATCTTGTGCTAAATCATCAACTCATTTACGCAAAGAGTTGTCAATAGGTTATTAAGTTAACTACAAAGTGACCGGAATATCCCACCAGTCACACCACCAGCAACACGTATATATGATCTCTGTATATCCGTCTCCCTTCAGCACTGTAGGTTGCAATCTTTCAAACACAAACCCCACTTTTCAGTGTTTCATTCTCCTAAGCAATCTTCATCCTGTATTGTCCAAACCCTTAGCCGCTTTCACCCTTTGAGTGCCAGAGCGGTATCCAACACATTGCTTTTCAATGCGTTGAATAACTCTCTGACACTCAGAGAGTTAAGTAATTTGTTCACATACACCAAGGGCTGGCAAGAGTTCAACCAATAGGTCGACAACCATGCCCCATGCACCACTAATTCAAAATAAATTTCCCCCATCTTTAGCCATTTATGTTCCAGTTAGCTCCATGCTCTGCTTGTGTCTTCCTAGCTATCACTGTAAGTAGTAATGTTATGTACAGTATACAGTGGAGTTGTAATTGCTTCACCTGGCAGAGTTGTCGCATAGTAGTAAAGTTCGAAAGAAACTGAATTTGCCGGGCCTGGAGCATTCAGTTGCCTCCCCTGCATGATCACAGATTGCCAGGAATAGTTTATCGAACATCACGAACATATGTCTGTCACATTCTAACTTGCATAGTTTGTCGAACATAACCAACCTGTCCGTCCCTACCCACCTTACATAGTTGAATACAAATTAAGCGAACATCACCAACCCATGCATGTCCCCGCCTACCCTGAACAGCTTGTCGAACAACCCATATCTGTCACTTCCTGCCCCTGCTTAGTTTGCGACAACACGTTGTATCTTCCTTGAATTCTATTGGATATATTGAGATGGCATCGCCCATTGCAGGTCCCGCTTTCGAATACTATTGGCCCAAGTTTCGAACTCTTAGAATTCCCATTGCTGGTTGGCCAGGTGCCTTACTAGCAATGCAAAAAAGTTAAAGATGACTTTATGACCTGGAAAAATAAAGTGGGGAATACCCCCAAACAAGAACCAGCCCCCAACAGACAACCATTTTAGAGAAACAGCCACCATCTTGAAAAAGAGAGAGCAATGCAGAACAACAGCAGCAATGGCCAGAAGGAGAGATCTACCCTTCAGCATGGAGGAGAATGAGGCACTAGTGGGGGCACTGCAGGGCTGTTATTCCCAGCTCTTTGTCCCATTGGCAGCTTCCACCACAATAGTGGATAGGAGCGAAATATGGGATACTGTGGTGGAAGCTGTCAATGAGGTGGCAGTGTCCCCACACACATCAATCAGGTACAGGAAGCGGGTTTACGACATGAGAAGGCAGGTGCTGCAGAAAAGGGCGAAGATGGAGGTAGCGAGGCATCTGGGGCCTCCAGTAGACCTGTTCAATTCCATCACTATGAACAGGTCCTGGATGGCCTCATTGCAGCATCTGAGGCAGAAGCTGCTCCTACTTCAGGTGGTGATGAGGCTGTTGCTGGTCCATCACATGCTGGACCAGCTCCCATCACCCCTGTAGCAGGACCAGTGGAATCCTCGGATGCTAAAGATGACCGTGCTCCTGCATTTTCCCCTGCCCCTACAGCACCTGTCTTCCCTGTCCACATGCTCTCTCCTGTTCCTGCTGATGTACGTGCCCATTCGCCATCAGCTGGAGGGAGCCATTCTTCTGGTCTGGTGATTTGCACAGTTCTGCCAGGAGCAGAGGCGGTGACGTTCCCTCCCTGCACACCTCAGAGTTGGGTACTCCAGCGCCAGACATCCCCTCAACTGAGGAGTCAGGGCATAATGGTGTGTTTTCTGCTAAGTAATTGTATTCTGATGCATGTGTTCATGTAATGTTGTTAAGTTATGTTAACCCTTTGAGTGGCAGAAGGGTACGCAATGCATTGCATGTGTGTCACGGTTCCCCAGAATAACTCAGGAGTCAGTACGGTATAGTAAAAATGCAATTTATAAAAATAACAAATAAGGTAGCACACAGAGGTAAATAGCAGGAACAAGTATAGAGTCACAGCCAGTAAGTGCTACTGCCAGAAATAGTAAACTGCCAAGGTGGATCACTCTACTAGAGACTAGGCCTAAGCCATTGGTAGTCTCTGCTGGAACCAGGAACGGAACAGGAGCAGGAACACAAATTCTTGATCCGGGGTAGCAAGGAATCTACCAGACTCATGCCTGCAATCAGAATAGCAGTAGCAGATACTTGACCCATGTCTGCAGTCAGTATGGAGGAAGCGGGTACTTGACTCGAGCCTGCAGTCAGTATAAGAAAGAGCTAGTCTACCAGAGCTCCAGGTCCACGCCAGATTGGGTGTCTGCTAGGTACAGGGGACAAACAAGCGAATAGTCAGACAGAGCCACAGGTCAGCACCAGAGAGGGTAGTCAGACAAGCCAGGTCATACACAGTTCAGATAGTCAGTCAGAGCCACAGGTCTGCACCAGATTGGATGATCTGACAAGCCAGGTCATACACAGTTCAGATAGTCAGCCAGAGCCACAGGTCTGCACCAGATTGGATGATCTGACAAGCCAGGTCATACACAGTTCAGATAGTCAGCCAGAGCCACAGGTCTGCACCAGATTGTATGGTCTGACAAGCCAGGTCATACACAGTTCAGGTAGTCAGCCAGAGCCACAGGTCTGTACCAGACTGGATGGTCAGACAAGCCAGGTCATACACAGAGCCCAAGGTAACAGAACTGCTTTGTACAACTGTAACGGTTTGTTTGACACGCAGACACAGTAGGTTTTGGATAAAACACAATTTTATTGAACAATGATAATAACAATAACCCTCACGGGTCCTGTAATATATATACAATATAGTACAGACACAAGACAGGTTATAATGAGGTAGGCCCACACGGGTCCAGTATATGCAGGTAATCCAGAGTTCAATATACTGACACAGGTCAGGCAGTTCTCGTGTGATTCACAGTTGGACAGCACTGGATGGGTTACTATTTTGCCGAGAGTACTGACAGGCCCTAATAGTGCAAGGCCCTTTAAGAAGCTCAATCAAAAAGAGAGAGCACAAAATCGAGTAATGCCCAAAAGTAATGGAGACCAGAGCAACTTGTGGACTGCCGTAGCAGTAACTGAGACTGAGCAACTTGGACTGCCGTAGCAGTAACAGAACTGAGCAGCTTGTGGATTGCCGTAGCAATAACGGAGATTGAGCAACTTGGACTGCCGTAGCAGTAACAGAGACTGAGCAACTTGGATACTGCCATAGCAGTAACGGAGACTGAGCAACTTGGACTGCCGTAGCAGTAATGGAACTGAGCAGTTTTCCCTGAGAGGCACCCAACCGGGCACTGCATGGAAGTGAGGATGCACAGAAATGTCGCCTGGGCGACACCGAGGTAACGGAGACCAGACTGCAGAGAACTGTCCGGAGACAGAGAGGATCCTGACATCACCCTAACCGGAGACCGGATAAGGCATGCAGGAGTGGTATGCAACCACAGTAGCCAAGCCGGGCCGGAACCACACACACATAGCAGGAATGTTAGCCAATCCAAGTCGGTACACCAAGCAGGAACGTCAGCCGGGCTGGGTCGGTACACAGAGTAGGAACTTCAGCCATTCCGAGTCGGTACACAGAGCAGGAACGTCAACCCGGCCGGGTCGATACACGGAGCAGGAACGTCAGCCAATCCAGGTCGGTACACAGGCAGGAACGAGATGCAGAATAGTCAGACAGTCCGGGTCGGTACACTGAGATCACACAAATAACAGGAACAAGCGCTGCTACGGAAACACCACGAAAGGGCACTGGAGAAGTGCCAGAGCCCAGTATTTAAGGACAAATACTGGGCGGGACAGTGACAGTGCAGCCAATAGGCGTAGGCAGGAGTGGAAACTGACAGAATGTCGTCAAATAGCATGAGCACCGTGATAGTACCCCCCCTCTCAAAGACCCCCTCTCCTAGAAGAGGACCTGGTTTCTGCGGATATTTGGAATGAAAACTGTGCAGCAATCTAGGAGCATGAAGATCACTCTGATCAACCCAGGAATGCTCCTCAGGGCCATAGCCCTTCCAATGGACCAGATATTGCAATTTTCCTCTAAATCTACGTGAATCAATGATACTTTGCACTTCGTACTCCTCCTGTCCCTGAACTTGCACAGGACCGGTAACCACGGGAGTGGTAGTGTAACAGTTGCATATCAGGGGTTTCAGAAAGGATACGTGGAACACATTGTGAATCCGCATGGATGCTGGGAGGTCCAGAGCATACGAAACAGGGTTAATTTTGCGGATCACCTTGAAGGGACCAATAAACCAGGGAGCCAACTTATTACATGGAACTTGCAAATTGAGGTTTCTGGAGGAAAGCCATACCCTGTCCCCAACCTGGAAGGAGACCACTGGCAACCGTCTGCGATTAGCTTGATGCTGATAACGCTGGAACAAATTAGTGAGGGCCCTCTGAACCTGTGCCCAAGTGGAGCAGAGTCTCTCGATATGCTCGTCCAGAGCTGGAATCTGCTGCGTCTGGAATGAGTCCGGGAGCAAGCATGGCTGAAACCCGTAGTTGATGAGAAACGGGGAGCTCCCGGATGATGAATTAACTGCACAGTTCCTGGTGAACTCTGCCCATGGCAACAGGTCGGCCAAATTATCATGATGATCGGACACAAAACAGCGTAAGAATTGTTCCAATTCTTGATTGGCACGCTCAGCGGCTCCATTGGTCTGGGGATGGTAGGCAGATGAAAAGGACAGCTGTATGCCCATCTGGTTACAGAATGCTCTCCAAAACCTGGACACAAATTGGCTCCCACGGTCTTACACCAGTACTCTAGGTACCCTGTGCAACTGGAACACTTCTCTTGCAAAGACAACAGCCAACTCCTGGGCCGAGGGAAGGCCAGGAAGAGGCACAAAGTGAGCCATCTTAGAAAATCTATCGACCACCATTAGGATGAAAGAGTAACCCCTAGACACTGGTAGTTCTCCCATAAAATCAATAGAAACGTGGGACCAAGGACGCTCGCCATTAGGTACTGGTTGGAGTAACCCCACTGGGAGGTGCCTAGGGGATTTGGCACAGGCATAGGTGGTACATGCTGCAGTGAATGAGGTGCAGTTGGCCCGTAAGGAAGGCCACTAAAATATTTGTGAAAGAGACCAAATCAATTGATCCCTCCCGATATGCCCAGCAGCCCTAGATGCATGGTAAGTCTCAAGTAAGCGAGTACGGAATGGCTCATCTACAAAGCACTTGCCTACTGGGGTATCTGGGGGAGCCGCAGCCTGGGTAACAAGAATTTCCTCCCCCAGTGGTGAAGTGATGCTAGTACGTAAGGTAGCCAAAATGCGATCAGGCTGATGATGGGTATGGGAACCTCATCTTTATCCATCTCTGGCCCAAATTGCCTGGACAGGGCATCTGCCCTAACATTCTTGGAGCCGGGCAAGTAGTATACAATAAAATAAAAGCGTGACAGAAACAAGGCCCATCTGGCTTGTCATGAGGACAATCTCTTAGCCTCCGAAAAGTATGTCAGATTTTTGTGGTCTGTCAGGATTAACACAGGAGTCCTAGTACCCTCTAGCAAGTGACGCCATTCTTTAAGAGCAAGAATAATAGCCAGGAGTTCTCTGTCCCCAATCTCATAGTGACTCTGGGCACTAGACAGCTTTTTTGAGAAGAACCCACATGGTCTCAGAGCACTCCCAGCGCCTGGACACTGTGACAGTACTGCCCCTGCCCCATTCTCAGAGGGAACAACCTCTAACGTAAATGGAAGGGAAGGGTTGGGGTGGGACAGTACAGGAGCAGATGCGAAAGCAGCCTTGAGTGTCTCAAAAGCTCGATCAGCTGCCTCAGACCATTGGGAGGGGTTGGCACCCTTATGCGTGAGGTCAGACAGTGGCTTCACAATAGTGGAGAAGTTTCTAATAAACTTCCTATAATAATTAGCAAACCCAAGAAAGCGCTGGATTGCTTTTAACCCTTGGGGTCGTGGCCATTGCAATACTGCTGCAAACTTTTCCTGATCCATAGCAATGCTATCTCTAGAAATCACAAAGCCCAAAAAAGGCACCATGGACCTGTGAAACTCGCATTTTTCGATCTTAAAGAATAGTTTATTCTTGCGTAATCTGAGCAAAGCTTTGGACACATCCTTGATGTGTTGAGACAAACTAGACAAATGTATATCATCCAGATAAACTACTACGCAAGACTGTAGCATATCACGGAGGATGTCATTAATAAATTCTTGGAACACTGCAGGTGCGTTACATAGCCCAAAAGGCATTACTAGGTATTAGTAGTGTCCAGATCTGGTATTAAATGCTGTTTTCCACTCATCTCCAGCTCTTATTCTGATCAGGTTATATGCGGCCCGTAGGTCCAACTTAGCGAAAATAGAGGAACCTTTCAACCTGTCAAACAGTTCAGTAATGAGTGGTATGGGATAGGCATTTTTGGACATCAGTTTATTCAATCCCCGGTAATCGATGCAGGGTCTTAACTCGCCATTCTTCTTTTTTACAAAAAAGAAACCAGCCCCCGCGGGCGAGGTAGACTTCCTAATAATATCTCTCTTGAGGGCATCATCGATATATTCTTCCATGGCCCAATTCTCCTCGCACGACAACGCGTACATGCGACCCCTAGGAGGCACGGGGCCAGGAGGCAAATCAATAGTGCAGTCGTAAGCCCTATGCTGAGGCAAAGTGCTAGCCTCTCCCTTACTGAAAACGTCACTGAATTGATGATACTCAGCTGGCAAGGAGGAAGAGGTACACATGATCTCAATCGGATGAGCAACGTAATGCCCCATACAATACTCAGACCAAGACGTGATCTCACAAGTCTGCCAGTCAAACTGGGGATTATGCAAATGTAACCATGGGAACCACAGAATGACCGCATGGTGGGGAGAATGGATAATCTGGAACCACTGTTTCTCAGTGTGGAGAGCCCCAATAGTCATGGACAGCGGTATCGTTTCCATAGTGATCTGAGCTGGTTCCAACGGTCTGCCATCAATGGCCTCAATCGCTAAGGGGGATTCCCTCTCGACCAATGGAATTTGGTGTAGCGCAGCAAATTAATTGTCCATAAAGTATCCGGCTGCGCCGTAATCAACCAGGGCCAGAACCTCTACCAAGTATTCTGCCCATGAAAATGCCACCTGGATCGTTGGTTTCTGCTTAATTGGGTCTAGGGACTGCTGAACACCACCTGGGGCCTGTCCCCCACGGTAACCTAGGTGCATTCATTTCCCAGCCGTACAGGACAGGTACGCAACAGGTGTCTGGATTTGCCACAATACAGACATAAGCCCTGCCTTCGGCGATGCGCCCGTTCCTCCTTAGTCAACTTGGTGAACCCTAGCTGCATTGGTTCACTACTGTCTTGGGTACGCTCAGGAGGCATGGGAGGCAAGGGAAGCATGGGTGGGACGTTTTGACCGGCTTGTCCAAAATTTCTGGTCCGCTGCTTGCGGTCTTTGGCCATTAATCTCTCACGGATGCGGGAATCAATTAGTATAGCGAAATCAATAAACTTGTCCAGATCATTAGGCACATCTCTGGCTGCCGTCTCATCCTTAATACGGTCAGTGAGTCCCTGAGCAAATGCTGCCACCAGCGCCTCGTTGTTCCAACCTACCTCTGCTGCCAATGTACGGAATTCGATAGCATAATCTCCCACTGTACGAGAACCTTGTTGTATCTCCATTATTCGTTTGGCAGCAGAGGTGGCTCTACCTGGGACTTCAAATACTCTGTGAAAGGTTCACACAAACTCCCTGAAGTTCTTAGTGCAGGGTTTAGCAGTCTCCCACAAGGGGTTGTCCCATGCCAGGGCTCTGCCCGTCAGTAATGATATCATGAAGCCCACCTTACTGTGGTCATTAGAAAAGGCATGGGGAGTTAGTTCCAAAAAAATCTCCAATTGATTAATAAACCCTCTGCACAGGGTGGGTTCGGCATTGTATCTTAACGGTAACGGAGCTAAGGCGGTTAACCCTTTACACGAGGCCACTTGCATCATGGATTGAGCTTCCAGTGTCGGAACGGGGGAGACCACCTGTGCTTGAGCTGGTTTATCAAAGTGAGCCGTGCGCTCTAGAATAGTTTGTATGGCCAGTGCCAACTGGTCCAAACGCTGTTCATGTAAATCCATCCTCCAATGGATGTTTTGTGCAGTACCTTCACCTTTACTGTCTGAGGTCATGGCCCTTTCGTACTGTAACGGATTGTTTGACACACAGACACAGTAGGTTTTGGATAAAACACAATTTTATTGAACAATTATAATAACAATAACCCTCACGGGTCCTGTAATATATATACAATATAGTACAGACACAAGACAGGTTATAATGAGGTAGGCCCACACAGATCCAGTATATGCAGGTAATCCAGAGTTCAATATACTGACACAGGTCAGGCAGTTCTCGTGTGATTCACAGCTGGACAGCACTGAATGGGTTACTATTAGGCCGAGAGTACTGACAGGCCCTAATAGTGCAAGGCCCTTTAAGAAGCTCAATCAAAAAGAGAGAGCACAAAATCGAGTAACCCCCAAAAGTAATGGAGACCAGAGCAACTTGTGGACTGCTGTAGCAGTAACGGAGACTGAGCAACTTGTGAACTGCCGTAGCAGTAAAGGAGACTGAGCAACTTGTGGGCTGCCGTACCAGTAACGGAGACTGAGCAACTTGGGTACTGCCATAGCCATAATGGAGACTGAGCAACTTGGACTGCAGTAGCAGTAACGGAACTGAGCAGCTTGTGGATTGCCTTAGCAATAACAGAGATTGAGCAACTTGGACTGCCGTAGCAGTAACGGAGACTGAGCAACTTGGACTGCCGTAGCAGTAACGGAACTGAGCAACTTGCCCTGAGAGGCACCCAACCTGGGAATGTACGGAAGTGAGGATACACAGAAATGTCGCCTGGGCGATACCGAGGCAACAGGGACCAGACTGCAGAGAACTGTCCAGAGACAGAGACCGGATAAGACGTGCAGAAGTGGTATGCAACCACAGTAGCCAAGCCAGGCCGGAACCACACACAGAGCAGGAACGTCAGCCAGTCCGAGTCGGTACACAGAGCAGGAACGTCAGCCAGGCCGGGTCGATACACGGAGAAGGAACGTCAGCCAATCCAGGTCGGTACACAGGCAGGAACGTGATGCAGAATAGTCAGACAGTCCGGGTCGGTACACTGAGATCACACGAATAACAGGAACAAGCGCTGGTACAGAAACACCACGAAAGGGCACTGGAGAAGTGCCAGAGCCCAGTATTTAAGGACAAATACTGGGTGGGACATTGACAGTACAGCCAATAGGCGTAGGCAGGAGTGGAAACTGACAGAATGTTGCCAAATAGCACGGGCACCGTGATAACAACAATGCAAGGGCAACTGAGTCAAAACTCAGTCTGCCCTTTAAATTCACAGGAAGTAGGAAGGAGGAGCCCACAGAAGACCTAGACTAAAAACAAGACCCTGTGTCATTCTGACGCATCTCATAGCCTTGCTACCATTCTGCTTCACGCTGCATCATATAATGACCTTGGGTCTGAACATGATGCATCTCCACGATGCGTCCGTGCACGGCGTCAACACAGGCAATACTACCATCCAGCCCGAGGCCATGGATAGTTACTGACACCACCAGACCCGGGCCATGGAGAGACACCTGGAACTCAGTAGAAGCGCCAAGATGGAGGATACTTCTCCAGCGTCGCCTGGAGCATGGCGCTGGAAATTAGGTACGCTAACAATGTGTTATGTAACCCTCTGGCACTCAAAGGGTTAAATATCTACCACTGAGCAGATAGGTGTGCAATGTATGGTAAAGCACTGAAAACCACACATATCTGCTCTGTGTAACTTAATTCTTTGTAATGTAATGTCCACGTGTGTGTACTGTAATGTAGTACTTTGTTATGCAATGTCCTTGCGTGTGTAATGTAATGTACTTTGTTATGCAATGTTCATGCGTGTGTGTAATGTAATTTAGTTCTTTGTTATGCAATGTCCATGCATGTGTGTACTGTAACATGGTGTACATTTCTCATTACAGATGACCCTGATGGAATACCTAGGGGAACAATTCTTCACCCTGGATCTGCAGCCGGTCACTGCCACTGCTCTTGCCAGTGTGGAGGAAGAGGTGGCTGCTGGTAAGTTGTGTTTAAGATGTCTCCCTCACGTACAGACGTGTTTTTAGTCATGTTAAATTGTTCCATATGTGTATTATCAAGCCCAGCTTGCGTTAGCCATATCGAGTTTATATAAATACTAGTTGAAGAGCCTGTTACACGGGCCACAGTGCCACTGCCAGCAGGTCGCGGGGCAGTCACGCACAGTAGAGACTGCCGACGCTGCGGCTGATACGGTGCCAGCCGGTTGTGGTGCAGTCATGCTCAGTAGAGAGTGCCCTTGCCGCGGCTGATAGAGAGCTCTGTATCAGCCTTGTCACGGGCATGACGCATGACTGCAGTACATGCAGCAATCTCTACTGCGCTTGACTGGGTCGTTACAAACTTTCTAGTGAATTATTATGTAAGGATTGCATTGCCACAGGGGTGAGGAGCAGCGCATTGCTAAGTTATGCTTTGCTCACCTTTCTGGCACTCCAAGGCAGGGCCAGACTGGCCTACCGGGATACCGGGAAAATTCCTGGTAGGCCCCCTGCACTGGGCTTCCCTGAGGCTGCTTCAAAATCAAGAAGCAATCCGCTGCCACGATCCTGTCACCTTGCAGCCGCGGATTGCTTCTTGATTGCAGGAGCGCTGGTCACAAGGTGACAGGACCGCATCCGGGAGCCGGGCCCCACAACATGCTGAGGTCTGTGCCTTCTTTGGCACAGACCTGTAGCAACTGACCTCCCTCGTCTGATCTTTAGTAATGTCGAGCGCTGGGAGATAACATCATCTCCCAGCACTCTGCATTACTGAAGAGAAGACCATGCGGGAGCAACAGCAGTAAAGAGGTCTGTACAGGAGGAGGCACTGACCTCTCATGCTACACCTCTGGACCACCAGGGAGGCAGGAAATGGACATAGGGGGGCAATGTGGAGATTGGGGGGGGCAATATGGAGATGCGGGCAATGTGGAGACTGAGGGCAATGTGGAGACTGAGGGCAATATGAAGATGGGGGACAATGTGGAGATTGGCGGGGCAATGTGGAGACTGAGGGCAATATGAAGATGGGGGCAATATGGAGATGGGGCAATGTGGAGATTGGAGGGGCAATGTGGAGACTGAGGGTTAATGTGGAGACTGAGGGGCAATGTAGAGACTGAGAGCAATATCGAGGTCACCCAGTGACGTCAAACGCAGCGTGAAGAAGAGCACTGCATCTGCACACCGGGTCAACCACACCGCAATGATATGGGGCTGGTAAGCAATTTTTTACAGGGCTGGTTTTTATTCCCAGTCCGGCCCTGCTCCAAGGGTTAAATATACCACTAATGCACATATGGAGCACATGTAAGAAATGTTTGTCATTCTCCTGCCATTCATATGTCCATAGGCATGAAGGACACAAGCTAATACACCATAATGGTTGTCTCGGTATGTTGAAGCCCTGTCATGCATTACTGTTGTTGAGTAAATCCTGATAACTAGGTTATCCCACCTTGGTGCAGTTGTTGTGAACCTGAATGCTTACACAACTGAAGCATATAATGAAGTCAGTGTTTCTCAGAGAGAGGCAAGAGGGAGAGAAAGAGGCAAAAGGGAGATCAAGACAAGAGTCAAGGCTGGATTAAGGCAAGTGGGGGAAAGAGGCAAAGAGGGGGTTCAAGAGGAGGAGAATGGCAAAAGGGGGGATGAAAAGACAATGGGGGAAAGAGGCAAAATGGAGGATCAAGAGGGGTAGAGTGTTAAAAGGAAGATCAAGAGGGGTAAAGAGAGGCAACTTGAGAAGAGGGGGAATCAAGACCGGGTGAAATAGGCAGAGGGGGGTCAAGAGTGGGAAAAAAAGAGGCAAATGGAGGGGGGATCATGAGGTGAAAGGAGGGGCAATCAAGAGGCAAAAGGAGGGGGAGAAAGGGGGATCAAAAGGGAGAAAAAGGCAAAAGGAGGGGGCTCAAGAGTCAAGTGGGGGAGAACGAAGCAAAAGGTGGGAATGAAGAGTGGGAGAAAGAGGCAAAAGAGGGAAATCGAGAGTCAAGAGGTGGTGTGTGTGTGTATATATATATATATATATATATATATATATATATATATATATATATAACTCTTTATTACTCTGGAGGTGACATAACTCTGTATTGCTCTGGTGGTGGCATTCAGCTGTGTTTTAAAATGCATGTTTCCCCTTTTATAAACAAGAAAAAAATGGCATTATGCTATGAGGCTGGTATAATGACGCAATGCTATGGGATTGGTCAGCAATTTTTTCCAGGGCTGGTTTTTATTCCCAGTCTGGCCCTGTCAGACAAAGAGAATGAGTGTAAAGGAATGAAAGGGAGGTGTGTAGACTGACAGGGCTCGATTCAAATGTTGGAGACGGCTGTTTTTTCTGCCGACGGCATTTTTTGGGTGTTAAAGTTAAGAGGTATTTTCATCTGTAGGAAATAATGAATACACTGTAAATTGCAATTCAGTTGCCACACACAGCTATTAATATTAAGCTAAGTATTTTATTGGGATATTTTATGATGGCATTATAAGTGACATTACTGAATATCTTATTTGGCTTAACATTTAATATTCATATAGGCAATAAATATTTGAACAACGGCACACTAATACATACTTTAACCCCTTTGAGCCCCAGAGAGGTATGCAACACATTGCTTTGCAATGTGTTGTGTAAACCACTGGCATTCAAGGGGTTAAACTATGTATTAGTGTGCCGGATATTGCATTGGACTTATACTTTTCTGGGTTGTTTTTACAGCAAGAAGACAGTAGAGAAAACAGAAGGAGACAGAAAGTGGATGACAGGTAAGTGTAACACTGATTAGTTAACGATCAGTGCTTGGCAATATGTCAGGCACCGATCGTTAGCTTTTTTTCCTTTGAAGTTCCCAATGCTGCCACTATTTTGCGGCGTTGAAAATTATTCAAACAAATGACTTATATTTTTACAACTTTACACAGGGACAAAGGTGACTCTCCCTTGTGATGGCAATAAGGCACCCTGTATGCCTGGAGCACCGCACTTAGCTATTGGAACATCCTCAAAGTAAGGGGTAGTGGTAACCGTAGCTTCGCCTGCTACTTGCTGACCAGACTCTAACAGGTCACTGGAGTCAGCCTCAATGAAAGGGGTAGCGGTGTCCGTAGCTTCGACTGCTACCGGCTGACCAGACAGTAACAGGTTGCTGAGGTCCGCTGTAGGAAGAGCCCACTCTTCTGCTTGCAGGGTGCCAGTGATGACCGCAGTCTCATCCACGGCACCCTCAGTGCCCATACAAATCTGCTGCTGGGGAGAGAGGTGGACTACCTCCGCTCCCTGTACTTCCAACAGCCGCTGAGGAGTGATGTCAACTGCATCCCCTCCTAGAACCCATCTCCTTACCGCTGAAACAGTCTTAATTGAAGGGGTAGCGGCGGCCATAGTCTCGCCTGCTACCCACTGACCAGACCATAACAGGTCGCTGGGGTCGGCCTCAGGAAGGGTCCACTCTTCCACTGGTAGGGTGCTTGTGGCGACCACAATCTCAGCCATACCACCCCTAGTTATACAAGCCATCTGCCGCTGGGGAGAGAGGTCGGCTACCTCCTCTCCCTGTAACACAAACAGCCACTGGGGAGTGATGCCCACCGCATCCACTCCCGATATACAGCACCTCAATGCTCTGGGGACATCCATAACAAACAGGTTAGCGGTGGCCGTAGCTTCACCTGCTACCCGCTGACTAGACCATAACAGGGTGCTGGAGTCAGCCTCAGGAAGAGCCCACTCTTCCACTGGTAAGGTACTCGTGGCGACCGCAGTATCATCCATGGCACCTTCAATGTCCATACAAATTTGTTGTTGGGGAGAGGTGTATATAACCCCTTCCTGGAGGTCCCGACGCTCAATCTCAAGTCCCCACTCTTGGGTTACGATATCCTCCAGCTCTCCCCATACCTCTGGTATCTCTGACACTCCCAGCTGCACGGCACCCTTGTCGCGGATCTCCCAGAACCGGCTTCCGCTGCGACTCCCAAAGCCCGGCTCCTCAGCCCTGGCACACCACAGCAAGCTGGGACCCTTGTAGGCAAAGCCGCAGCACGGGAGAGGAGTTGTGGGGAACCCAAACCACTCAAATTGGGTCACGTCGCGGAAAGCCCCGTACTGGAGATCCAGGAGAATAATATCTCCAATCCAGGATGCCAGTACCTCGCTTGCCCAGGGGTTCGGACTCAGCACGAGGATGCAGGGTCTCCACTGCTGTCTCTCCCTCTCGTGCCTCTCCGCATAAGGGATGAAGCCCTTGGAGGAGAAGGAGTATCCCTCTGTCTCTAGCGTGGCCCGCCGTAGTTCATAGCTGCATAGGGCTTGGCAAAGCATAGCCTCTATCTCAGCCTCTGACGTGTTGGAGTCGGCCGGTGGAGAGCTGCTGTTTCGGTGTCCCTTCCTCTGGGTCTAGGTCGCTGCTTTCTTGGATGCTCAAACAGACTTAGCTCGCCTCGGCATGGTGAGTCAGCCGTTGCTTCCACTGCTCCCATGAACTGTTGCTGAAACCGGAGTCAAGCCAGCGGCTATATCTCCCCCTGGATTCTGGTCTCAGTTTCGTTTGCTGAGACCAGGGTCAAGCCAGCGGCTATATCTCCCCCTGGATGCTGGTCTCAGTTTCGCTGTTGCTCCATCCACTGCTCGCTGCATGGCTGAGACCGTGATCAAGCCAGCACCAATATCTCCCCCTGGATGCTGGTCTCAGTTTCAGTTCCTTGGAAGAAGCCGAATCCCACCACTGCCACCAAATGTGACGAATACCTGTACTCAGACTGAGTAGCTCCGCCAAAACTGTGCTTCCTTAAACCAGGACACTCAGGATCTCCTCCAGTCAGGAACCAGGAACATATCACCATTCACCCAGTCACTTAGGCAAGACTCAGTGTAGGGTGAACACACTCTGGATACAGCAAGCTTTACCCCAAGCATCAGACAACACTAGTGTCTTAAGGTTAGAATAACAACTGACTTTATTGGAACAAACCACACATATTTATACACAAAACCTACATTGAAATACATGGGCAGGCAGGATACAATAGGTGAGTCACAGGGATAATATAATCGCAATATACAAGACAAAGGACCCACAACAGAAGGTCCCAGCAATTACAATAACACAGACATGATTGCATTACTACACAAAAGACTAGCAACAAATGGTACAACGCAATACAAAGGGCCATACATGATTAGGTTAACACACCACAGGGGGTCTCAGTACAGTTCACAGACCTACAATGACTGGAGTGGCTACAATACACACAGAGCTTAGGTGAGGGTGAACAATGAAACAAAAGGCTTGAGGGACTGCAATATAGATTTGCAGCATCCTTGGCCAAACTCAAATACTTAACCCCTAATGACCCTGTCCCCTGAAAGCAGGCTATGATTTTTAGTCCTTTTGGCACAGCTGTCCGCCAATATAACGTCCCAAAGTTCTACATAGATTGCGACACTGGGCTGACAATCCATACACCTAGACAAGGGTTGTTTTAGGCATGAAAGAAATGTCCACAGTTCCTTGTGTTCCTTGTTTAACAGTCTCAGGCCCAGACAAGGGCTCCAGTAACGGACTATGATCCATTACAGGATCCTCCATGGCAAGGGGAAAACAGGGCATTGATTAGTCTCAGGGAGAGGACATACCCTGTTCCAGGGCTAGGTCCATAGTCTGTGGGCAGGAGGCTGGCCCTCAGGCCCCTCCAGGGGCCCAGTGGTTCCTGTGACAGATACCATCTCAGAGCTGTGTAGGGACTGGGGGTCCTGCTGTCTAACTGCACCCGCAAGGGAGAATCATTAGTGTTTAAAAAAAAATCCAACTTAGGAGTGTATTTCAAAAATTTGTAGAGTGACACAATCTTACAGTTGTGTACGGACTGGGAGGCCTAACAGCTCACTGCCAATGCAAGGGGGAATCATCATAGTTCCAGTGTTAAATTTTAAAAGTCAACTTACGAGTGTATCGAAAAATTTGTAGACAGACACAATCTTACTGTTGTGTACGGACTGGGAGGCCTAGCAGCTCACTGCCAACGCAAGGGGGAATTATCATTGTTCCAGTGTTAAATTTTAAAATTCAACTTAAGAATTTACAGCCAGTCTGACAGTTGTCATGTGGCCAGGTTGTAAAATTGTCAAATTATTATAGTACACTACCTGCCTATCTGTAATGGATTTGAGACCTAGTGAACAACCTGATGTTTCTCGTCCTGGTACCAGCTGCAGTGACCCAGCAACCACCAACACCACCACAGTGATGTTGCGTTCAAGCAGAACTAGCAGCAGCAGGCAGGCAAAGAAGAGTACTAGTACTACTCAGACTCAGCAGCAGAATTCAAAACAAAAAATAAAAATAAGAAGGGAACTGCAGGTTGTTCCACCTCTACTAGTAGGGTAGAGAGGTCTACAAGAGGTAGAAGAAGAATCTGAGGGATCAAAGTCTCCTAAGCTTGAGTTGTCCCCTGAGCTTGATTTTCCAGTGACCTTGATTATTCCCCTGAGCTTCATTTTTCGTCTGCTTCCCATAGTACTGCTCCTGTTTCTCCATTTGAGTCTCCAAGCCAGGTAGTAGCTGCTAGTGTCTCTGCCACCAGTACCACTGTTACTCCGCAATCCTCCTCCATTCCCAGTCCCAACATCCCTGCTGACATCTTTAGGTCTACTGGTATCCCTGTAACTGTACGTAGAAAGAAAAAGCAAAGTGAGATTGCTCCAGCATGTGAAGATGTCACCTGACTTTCTTCTTCTCCACCACCTTCCTGATTCTTCCATCTCTCCAAAGCATGGGACCATTTTGTGGCAGTTGGCGATGGCCGCATAGCAAAATATAAGTTGTGTGGCAGGGTAGCCAGCCTTGGGCGGGTGTTGTGTCATCTAACCACATCCGGGATGAACCAACACCTGAACAACCACCACAAGTCTATGATCAGAGCCAGGTTTATATATGGAAGCGTCAGAAACATTGTGTGTCCTACTGTTAAATCTATTCTTAAGGACACATCCAGAAAAGTTAATTTTTCACAATCAGATGCATACACCTGTGAGGAGACAGGTTCGGATACAGCAGGTGAAGTATCACTTGGGGCTCAAGTGATTATGTTCGGCAAGCTGTTCCCTCTCAGGGTGCCACTTCTAAAGACTTGGTACTATCAAAAAACTTACCGAGCAAGGGGAGAAAACCCAGGAGAAAGAAAAATATCAAACAGGCAGTAAAAGAAAACCAATCAGAAGAGATGGCAGACGATCCCAATCAGTATCCCAGAAGGCAGAATTGTGTTCAAGTTCAAAATTGATAGTGTTAAACCTTTCCAAGGTTTCTCTCTCTATACCTCAGATTAAGGTTTTAGAGAAGGGCCTGAATTATGTACTAGCATCTAATTTCAATTTGTTTAATACTATTATTGATGCCAATCTTTTATTAGGCAATTAACTATCAAGACATTTTTCTTTAATCAGATGGTTCCAAGTACTGTTCCCAGGTTACCTTAAGAGGTGGGAGGTTCCGATCTACCTGTTAGTAGGGGATTGTTTTCAGATCTATGTACAGTTTGGAGTCAGAGATCTTTGAAGTCTGAGTCTACTCCGGCGTTAGAACCGGTCCAGCGAGTTGAGACTGGTCTCAGACTGGGGTCTGATTTCTTCCCTATCCAATTTAAGGACCATCAGTTGGATGTTTTCCAGCGAACACTGGAGAGGGATTTGACCGAGCTTCACTCTCGGACCCTCTCTTCATCTGAACGGGTTCATAATCTTTCTTTGTCTGAAAAAGAGGCTTTGGCTCAATTGCAATCCATTACTGATATTGTTATTGAAATGTCAGATAAAGGAGGTACAGTGGTGGTATTAGACTCGTATTATTATATTAATTTAATTTAATTTATTGAGACAGTTGCAAGATGCAGAAGTTTATCATAAGCTTAACTTTGATCCAACTACACTTTTTAGATCCAATCTTAGTTATATAGTGGAAGTTGGTCATTCCTTGGGTATCCTGGATGAAAAGGAGGTGGAATTTCTTGTCCCCAAGAACCTGGTCATACTGATTTTTCACCATCTACCAAAGGTTCATAAGGATATTGTTAGACCCACAGGCAGACCCATTGTCTCGGGTATTGGCTCTTTGAATGAGCCTTTATGTACTTGGGTGGATATTTATCTTCGACCTTTGGTGGAGAGTCTACCCGGTTTCTTGTGGGATACGAAGCAGGTTTTGTATCAATTGTCAGATGTAGCCTGGGATAGTGGATTTGCGTGGCTGTCGGCGGATGTCACGGCCATTTATTCATCAATACCCCATGATTTAGTTCTTCAAGCTTTATTTTTACACCTCAAATCTTTTTCTGGATATTCCGAGTAACTTATGGGTTTCCTTATGCTGGTAGTTGAGTATCTTCTGTGCCACAACTTCTTCTCCTTCGATGGTGTTTTTTATCACCAGAGGTTTGGAGTGGCGATAGGGGCCCCTTCCCTCGCCGACCTCTATATGGGGTGGTAGGAATCCACACACATCTTTGGAGATATGAATGCTTTTGGAGGGAGGATTTTGTGGTATGGAAGATACAGCAACAATCTCCTTTTTATTTGGTTGGGATCCAGGGAACAGATGATTTTGTTTATGGATCATCTCAATTGTAATGATCTTAATCTGAGATTCACTCATCAGTTTAAGTCTACATCTATCTCTTTCTTGGATCTCACCTTGAAGGGTGATGTAGAGGCAAGGAAGATCCACACCACTATATACAGGAAGGAAGTGCCTGGTAACAGTCTCATCACATCCCAGACATCTTATAGCTAATATTCCGAGGGGCCAGTTTCCCCGGTTATGGTGCAATTGCTTCTCAGATGAGGACTTTGAAAGGGCATCCAAAGATCTCTTCATTAGATTTCAGCTACGGGGCTATGATTGTAAGGTACTTGATAAGGCATACCAATTTGCAGCCTCTAAATCTAGAGGTGAATTGATTGACATCTGGGCATCCAGGAAACAGGGTGTCAATATGGACAATCAGGTCAGATTTGTTACTACGTATAGCCCCCAGTATGCAGAGATCTGCCGATTGGTTAAATCCCACTTACCTATGCTATATACAGATCTGGTTTTGGACCAAGTTCTTAAACAGGGCCTTGATTTTGGGGCAAGGAGAGGGATCACCATAGGCAACAGGGTATCGCCTAGCCTGTTCTCCAGTAAGAACACTCCAGGCACATGGCTGAAAGTACAGGGCAGCTTTTTAAGTGTTGTCAAGTGATGAGAGTTTCTCAAGACTTCAAATCCACAGTAGATGACAGGGTGTATAAAATCAAGGATTATATTAATTGTTGTACACATCATGTTATCTATTTATTCACGTTCCCTGTGCTCTATTCAGTATGTGGGTCGCACAACGCGTCCCTTGAAGATGTGAGTCAGAGAACATGTGTATCAGGTTTTTAAAGATAACCAAACATTGGTAGTTGCCAAACATGTTTCCTAGGTGCATGGAGGTGATCCTCGTTGTTTATCCTTTCAAGGTATTGAAAGGGTTAAGTTACCTTGGAGAGGTGGGGATTTGTTCAGCCTTATTAATAAAAGAGAAGCATATTGGATTTTCCAGTTACACACTCGACATCCAGAAGGGTTAAATTTAGAATGGGACATTAGTCATATAATATAATTTGATTGGATCCGGGCTTATGAGAGCCTACAAGGATTAGGACTGGTGTAATACTTCCAGATCATTAAATTGAATTATATGCATTATATATTTATATATTAATTATTTATATGCATATCTGTATATTCTGTATGTTGCTGTGATACTGGACGGCTACAAGACTGGGATAATTTTTTATAGTGATGTTTATAACGTTGCGTTTTCTTTTTTGACCCCAGTTTCATTGTATGTTCAGTGCAAATACATGGATTAAGGGTTAAAATAGACGTCCAATTAGGAACGTCTAAGAATTTGACCCAATAGTATTGCTACCTTGACAGGCGATTTGAGTGTCTTTTAAATTTTAAATTTCTATATATTTGTTGGGTTTACATGTCACACACTATGTCTATGATTAAGCGCTATCTGATGCATGAAACATATTAGACGGTGCAATACCTGTCTAGTTGTCTCACCTGCTGTTTGGGTGTATCTTCATGCCAATTTTAAAGATTTTGCAATAAAGTTGCTTTTATTTTATCCACGCCTGTTTGTTGTTGGAGGTGCCGCCCGACATCTTTCTTTGTACCACAAGTCTGTGCTGATAAGTGCAGAAGGTGGCAGTACTAGTACGGCATATACCAGTGTCACACCCACCACCAGTAGGCAGCAGGAGAAAGGGCAGGGGGATCATGCCGCATCTGGTCCCACTAAGAGCAGCAGACAGTCACAGCCCATCCCAAAAACAATATAGACCACACTTGAAGATTTTGGTGGGTTTCATTCCAAGGGGATGTGCAAACAGCAGGCCAGGAAAATGACACGCCTCATTGCACAGCTCATAGCCGTTGGGGGTGCTACTTTTAATTTGGTGGACGGGAAACCCTTCCATCAACTTATGGAGGCTGTCGCACCCCCTTTTAAAATTCCATCCCACACCACATTTAGTAGAAATATAGTGCCCTCACTCTACCAATCATGCATTATGCTTTTGAAGGACCTGCTAGGAAAGGCTGCTGGCCAGTCAGTGCACTTTACCACTGACTTATGGAGTGCTTCGAGTGGCCAGCATGACTTCCTGTCATTGACGGCGCATTGGTGGCAGCCTAATGTGTTGCAAGACACACCGACAGCAATAACAATTTTGGACGCAGTAGCCAAGCAGACAAGGCACCGCTCTTTCCTCCTCCATGTTGAGGTAATGGATCAGCAGCACACCTCAGATAACATTTGCAAAGCACTGCAGAACATGGTGGCGCAGTGGCTAGGGGAGCAGGCAGGCACACAGGCGCAAATGGGGTTTGTGGTTACTGATGGTGCAGCTAACATGATCAAGGCTCTCCAGGATGGCAGATTTGTAGGTGTGCGCTGCTCAGCGCATGTCTTGCATCTAGTAATAAATGCTGCTCTCGAGGATGGTAGTAACACTGGAAGGTTGCCAGCACTTCTGTTGTGCCGACAAATTTCGGGCCACTTCCATCGGAGCATCAAAGATAGCCAGCTCCTCAGGGAGGAACAGAAAAAGAGCAAAAATGTATATATAGGGAGCGCTATATATATGTATATATATACTCCTAGTACAGCTTAAGTCTGCTTCCTAACAGATTGTGGACTCTGGATATTACATCTCCATCACTATTACTCCTCAATATCCCTACTGAGCTTATATCATTTGGATTTTAGAATGATTTTATTTGAAAGATTTTTTTATGCAGTGATTGTCCATTATTACCAAGATCTTTTATATTATATTTAATAAATATATATATTTCATATTCCTTTTGTCTTATACTCATCTCAATATACGTGTAGATTCGCACATACGTATTAATTTCTCATTTATATTACCATTTACTACACTTAGATTACTGGTGCGCTGTTTTTTGTCTTTTCTTTTTTCACAGGAACAGGAAAAGGCAGGCCTCCCAGAGCACCGCCTAAAACAAGGTGTTGGGACCAGGTGGAACTCCACCTTAGATATGCTAGAGCGTATCCTGGAGCATAAAAAGGCAATTCACGCAATGTCATGTTACCATTTCATTGGCACTAACAGAACACTGGGAAGGGCTGACTGGGCCCTGATGGAACAGGTAGTGACAGTCCTTACTACTTTCTGTGCTTTGACAGAAATTTTGAGCAAAGAGAACACTAGCCTGGCAGAAGTTATTCTCCTCTTCATGCACCTCTCCTTAAAATTGGATGATTTCCTTCCCATAGGGAACGCTTGCCTGGTGCTGATGATAATATACTTCCTGATGTTGCTGCCCTTCTAACGAGGCTGAAGAAGGAACAGACTCGGCGCATGGAAGAACGCATGGACAATTGTCCCAAGTTAGTGCTGGCCACAATGTGCGATCCACGAGTCAAAGGCTAGATGGCACTTACTCCCAATTCACTCAATGCCTGGAGGGAACAATTGATAGTGAGGGTGCGTGAGAGGCAAAAGAAAAACAGGATGCAGTCACATGAGGCAGGAGAAGATTCCGCATATGAGCTGGAGGAGTGTGATGGTCTTCCGGGACCTATCAGTAGCAGCGCCAGTAGCATGTCATCTTCTTCCAGTGGAACAGTTGCTGCTTTTTATGCTGAGGCAATGGACAGATTATGCTTTGGGCAAAACAAACAGCTCCCAATCAGTAGAAAAAGTGCTAATTTTGAGGTTAAGGCTTACCTTGCGCAACCTTCTTTACCTCCATTTACAGATCC
The DNA here is from genome assembly GCA_037306005.1 of Rhinophrynus dorsalis. Classification (NCBI taxonomy): domain Eukaryota; kingdom Metazoa; phylum Chordata; class Amphibia; order Anura; family Rhinophrynidae; genus Rhinophrynus; species Rhinophrynus dorsalis. The sequence continues at coordinate 494,019,780 of CM074721.1, forward strand.
CTTGGCTTTCTGGGATAACAAGAGGGCTGTGTGGCCTACTTTGTCTCTGATAGCCCAGGAGTTGCTTTCTTGCCCCCCAACCACTGTCCAGAGTGAGCAGGTATTTTCTGTTACTGGAAATATACTTAGCCCCCAGCACTCTCAATTGACCCCCCAGCTCATGGAGCAAATTACTTTTTTAAAAGTCAACCTGCCAAAGCTGGTTTACCCTGCTCTCAGGTTCGATGCAGATTAGAAGAAAAAAGTACCTGTAAGCGCGCTTACCGTGCCGACCGCCAGACCCGGTAGGGAGCCCGGCTTCCTTCCTCGCGGCTTGCTGCGCTCCCTGGGAGTACCGGTACGCGCTGGGTTCCCTCCAGGCGACCGGTCTCCACGTTGCTCCCTCGAGCGGCCTCCAGCCACATCTGAACTCGGGGGCGCGTCTCAGGGATTCCCTAATGATGTAGTGACCCAGTTCATAAAGAGACAGTGCAGTTTTGCTCCACCTCTTGGGGTGGAGCAATTTGTTCATAAACTGCTTGGACACCACTTCAGTTGTCCTTTCCTGGTGTTCCAGTGCAGTTGTATTTGAGCTCTGTGCATGAACTGGTTTGGCTGACTATCCATTCTGGTGTTTACCTGTGGCTCTGTCTGACTACCCGCTCCGTGTATGACCCTTGGCATGTCTGACATCCAATCTGGTGCAAACCTGCGGCTCTGTCTGACTAACCATTCCGTGTATGACCTAGGCTTGTCTGAGTACCCAATCTGGTGTTGAACTGTGGCTCTGTCTGACTACCCGCTCTGTGTATGACCCTTGGTGTGTCTGACATCCAATCTGGTGCAAACCTGCGGCTCTGTCTGACTAACCATTCCGTGTATGACCTAGGCTTGTCTGAGTACCCGATCTGGTGTTGACCTGTGGCTCTGTCTGACTACCTGCTCCGTGTATGACCCTTGGTGTGTCTGACATCCAATCTGGTGCAAACCTGCGGGTCTGATTTAGTTTTTGCTCCATCCCATTTCGACTTGTCTGACTAACCACATTGTTGTTGCCCGGGGTAGTCCAGTGCACACCCAGCATACCAACGCTCCAGTGGATAACTTGTTGGTGCCCTTGGTGGCTCTGGTGGACTTCCTCTCATCCTTATACCTCTGTGGCATTCAGGTGCGGACCTGTAGCGCAGTTGGTTTCTCTGGGAGTGTTGTCTGTACAAATGCGGACCTGTAGCGTAGTTGCCTTCCTTGGTATGTTGACCTTCAGGTGCGGTCCTGGAGTTATCCTCTGGTGCAGACCTGAGACTATTTCTCTTATCTGCCTTCTGGAACTAGTCCGTACCAATACAGCAGCGGGATCTTTCCTGACGTCTTCTACTTTGCCTGTATTATTGCAGTGTTACATTGTCCTGTACGTTGTGCTCCTTAATAAAGATTGGTTACCTTAGTACTGATCCAAGTCCTCTTCATTGAGTCTGTGACAGTACCATAGTAACATAATATGCTGAGCGCTCCAGCTTACCCAACTCTAGGACAGTGGTTGGTTGGGCAGAGGACACCCCCCTGACTTGGTGGGACTCAGGGGGGAATTTAAAGTCTACATTGTTGTCCCGCTATACAGGTTGTTCAGTCTGACTCTGCGGTCTCTATTTACTGGGTCCTGCCTGCTTCAGAAGTGTGTTTACAAATTAAAAAGGTTAATTTCTCAAAAACTGTTTGAATTTTCTTTATATATTTGGAAACTGAATTCATAACACCTATGTGTCATGGAGTTTAGGAGATAATCACACTTTTACTTCTGGGAAAGTGAAAGTGAAAATTGCCTGGTACAGTACATAGCATAATTAGCATATGGAATGTCACTGAAAACCTTTATTAGCAAATAAAATGTCACGTAAACCTTCATTAGCATATTATACATCACTGAAAACATGCATCAGCATATGAAATGTCACTGAAAATGCTTTGTTAGCATATGGAACATCCATGAAAAGGATTCATTAGTATAAGAAACATCATAATGTCTAAATCATTCATTCTGTGATACAAAAGGGTGGCAGTAGGTCATCAAGTGACCAGACCTGCTCTACCACTAGTTCTGCCTCAGCACCTAACATTTAAATAAAGTCCACCCCTCCATTGTGGCAATTTTCCCTGTAGGGATGTGTCCTCAGTGATCGTGGGAAGAGAGAGGCAAAGAATACTGACAAAGGCAATGTATGTAGCAGCGATCACCAGGGAAAGGCTGACTGCTCTGGTCCTATGTGTTGCATACCCCTCTGGCACTCAAAGGGTTATAGGTTTTTTGAGCACTCATTTCAGTGTCCCTGGGTTGGTGCACATGTGGAAACATAGCTTAGAATCTACTTTCTGGGTATCTATAACCCTTTGAGTTCCAGAGAGCTATTCAATGAATTGTGTTGCAATGCATTGGATAACACTCTGGCACTCAAAGGGTTAATGATGAATCAGGATCAGCTCACTTTGAAAGCTCCCAGGTACGGATCAGTCTGGGATATTATGAGGACCCTGTAATGTCTACAGGAGTCCCTGGCACTGTACTCAGAGCCCTGGAGGAAGGTCAGTCAGGGGCAGCCTGCTATTCACCTTACTTTAATGGTTGCTTCAAGCACCCAGAAGGAATATGATTTGTCCTAGTTATTGCCAAGTGGAATTTGGATTGTATTGTTATCTCTTACCCAAGGCTAATGCAAGCACCAAGCAAATCAGACAGCAGTCTAGAGTGCAGAAATTTTAGGGGGATTGGTAATGATACAGCATGATGCAGTAGTGCAAAGCTGCATATAGTAGGGATTTGGGAGTAATTATTTCTGACGATGTAAAGGTAGGAAGGCAATGTAACAAAGAGGTGGGTAATGCAAGCAGGGTGCTGGGTTGTATAGTTAGGGGCATTATTTGCAGAAAAGGGGAAGTGGTCATGCCACTCTACACATCTCTCGTTAGACCGCCTCTATAATTGTGTACAGTACTGGAGACCCCATCTGTAGAAGCATATAGATACTCTAGAGACAATTCAGAGAAGGGCTACTAAAATGGTGACTGGTTTACAGGAAAAGAAATATCAGGATAGACTAAAGGATCTGAAAATGTATAGATTGGAGGAGAGAAGAGAGAGGGGATATGATAGAAACATTCAAATACATGAAGGGATTCAACGAAGTGCAGGAGGGAAGTACATTTCAAAGGAGTAAAAATGTTAGGACAAGAGGCCATAGTCTAAAGGGACAGAGATTTAGATGTAATATAAGAAAGTTTTACTTCACTGAAAGGGCAGTAAATAAGTGGAATAGCCTAGCAGCAGAAGTGGTAGAAGTTAACACAGTGAGGGAATTTAACCCTTTGAGTGCATGGGATAGGCATAAGGCTGTTTTGCACATAAGACAAGACCAAGGGCCATAGATGGTTTGAAGTTTTTACAGTAGGAAAAATGGGCAGACTAGATTGAATATTTCACAATAAAAGCAGCTCCAATTAATCTTAATAATATTTTGGGCCATGAGGAGTATTATTTCAATACTGTCAGAGTTGTAGTTAAACAGTAATTGAATGATAAAGTATCCCCCCTCCCACCCCTTTTACTGATGTAACACTGCTCACCTCAGAGCAGTAAGACTGTCCGGATGGATTGCAGAGAGAGGCAATCTTCAGTGAGCAGAAGGAAAAACCTGAAAAACCTGTCAAGACGGCAGGGTTTTCCTTATGATCACAGTAAAAAGATTGTCCATTTCTGTGATCTGTCTGGTCCCAGGAACAGGTTCCACATGTGAGGGGAGGTGGCTTAGGTAAAAGGGGCAAAAGTGGGATACTTTATCATTCAATTACGCTTGAACTACAACTCTGACAGTATTGAAATACACTCTCCATGGCCCAAATACTATGAAGATTAATTGGAGCTGCTGTTTCTGTGAAACATTACTGTCCCTTTAACCTTTTGAGTGCCGGAGGTGTACACAACTCACACCCCTCTGGAGCTGCTTTGTTTGTGAAACATTACTATCTCTTTATTACCTTTTGAACTAACTTTCTTCCAGCAGTGATAGTATCCTTATTTTGTTCAACTGAAAAGCTACAGTAATTACATATGTGTCATAATAAAGCTTTACTGCTCCTTTAAGAGTTTAACCTCTTGAGAACCAGAGAGGTGTGCAATGCATTGTGAAGTACTGAATTGCATATCCCAGATGTCCTTCAGGGCATGAAAGGGAAATAAAGAGTGCTGTGTATGTGTTTAGCAATGCATTGGCTGCCACTATGGTACTCAAAGGGCTAAAAAGATGTACAAATGAAACTGGGGTTGTTATATATATATATCATATGGTATTAGCCAGCTTCAACTAAAATTCTTTCTTTGATGTTTTGATGTAGAAGAGTTAAAATATAATATTCAAATTGCTTTTCTGAAGGTGCTGGCATTCGTCTTCCCGTGCTATGGAGTAATTGTTTATTTTGTTTTGTTTAATGAAGCTTGTAATGAGAAGCCAGTTCTAATGCAGTTGATTCACATTAGTAACCTTTCATTTCTGCAGGGTGTTACTGAAAGCCTTCTCTGTATGGTAATTACAGTATGCCTCCTGACACACCTAATACACATTTACACAAATAAATAACTGCCATTCTGATCTGCAGCCACAGCCTTAAGTGCCAGAGAGGTATGTAACACATTGCAATGCAGGATTAAAGGGGGAATGCACCCCAGGTAGGCACCCTATACACAGCAGTCTGGTATATTGATTATGACCATGTTAAGGAAGGACACTTGTTAAATTTTCATTCTGCAGGACTGCAAAGCATAACTGGAAAATCGCCGGCACTGCCCCAGAGTTTCTGGTTTTAGAGTTAATTACCGGGTCTCCGGGGACAGAGGCTGATTCCCTGGTGATAGTGAGTTTACTAAGAAACTCTGTCAAATTATCCTCCTCCTTCCCAACCTGTTCATCCCATTTCCTGCCCTTTTCTCCTCCTTCCCACCTTGTTCCTACCACTTTCTGCCCACTTCTCTTCTTTCCCACCCCATTCTTCCCACTTCTCCTCTTTCCCACCCTGTTTCTCCCACTTACCACCCACTTCTCCTCTTTCCCCACCCTGTTCCTCCCACATCTTGCTCACTTCTCCTCCTTCCCACCCTGTTCCTTTCACTTCCTGCCCACTTCTCCTCTTTCCCACCCTGTTCCTTTCACTTCCTGCCCACTTCTCCTCTTTCCCACCCTGTTCCTTTCACTTCCTGCCCACTTCTCCTCTTCTCCACATTTGAGAGCATTCCAATAAAGTCATTCGTTGTCAATAACACGATTGTGGCTCTGCTGCAGAGCCTCCATGTCGGCCGACATGGATCTCCTGCTGACAGCTTTACAGCTGACAGCAGGAAACATCGAACTTTGAATGCATGTATCTCTCAAACCATAGCAGTTTGAGAGATACGTTTTTTTTTGCATTCAAGCCAACTTTTTAACCTCTTCAAAATTAAAAATTATTTTTCTTACACATTACTAACCCTTTAAACATTACTAACCCTTTTTATGAAGTGGAAAAAAAGGGATATGGTGAGATAACCATGTCATTGCGACTACAAATCCCTCTATTAAAAAGGATTTATATTTACCAATGAACTGAGCCAAACAGTTTTTTTGGGGGGTTATCCATCTATGAGTGTCTATTTTATTTCTAGACCTTAATAGTAATGAATAAGTATGGTTCAAACCACTGTTTGGGCTACTATTGTGCTTCAGGATATCCACAGTGCTTTATGAGAACTGAGCTCCTGGCACCTGGTACCTCTAACGAGGAGCCTGAAGCTCCATTTTGTAGGGTCATGCAACATTGAGTGGTTCTGCCACTTTTGTGGCTCCTCCCTTCTGTAGCTCCGTTCTCACCGACCCACAACTATGGCTGGTATTTTTTTTGAGGAAAAGTTGGCAACCCTACCCCCTGGGCACAGCACGTGCCCTCTCTCACAGATAGAAAAGACTGCAACTCTGCAGCATGTGTCAGTAGTGTCCTTCATTAAAATGGTGATCTGCTCACATTAGGTCACGACAATATGGCTCAGAGTGCAAAACTATAAAAATGTACCCTCCATTCATATACCAAAACAGGACCCCTGAAGAAGTGAAGGAGTACCTCACGATACACGTTGGGTTTTTATACATGTATTTACACGTTTTAATATATTTAAAATATAATAATAAATTCCTATTTGTTATCCATATCGAGTGCTTGGAGGTGTATAACGGTATTGGAGCCGGACCAGAGGATTCCATATCAAGGTGAATCTCCACCTGGAGGATAGCCAGGGGCTAATACCAGTCTATGCGCTTATTCCCAGAGGCAGGTTATAGCCTCTCACTCCTGTAAGTATAACTATGTGGAGTGGGGAAAGAATATTATATTAAATACTGCACTTAGAGGCGTATCGCGCTCTCTTGTTTTTTTGTTCCATATACCAAAACATCCCGGGGAAAATACGTTGTTCCATTATCCACTGATAGTCACCGAAAAATATTTTCACTGTAAAACATGTCATCCTTGTTTCACTGTTCAGTGATAGCCACAGAATCACACATTCACTGTCTGACATCCCAGCCTTGGCCACTGTCCACTGGTAGTCACAGAACACTACACATATTGTAGCAGCCTAGCTTTGTTCCACCACCCACTGGTAGCCACAGAGCCATATGTCCAGGGACGTGCACAGACATTTTGGGGGGCAGGGGCTCAAATGAAAAAAAGGGCACTTCTCATAATTATTTATTCAAAATATATATTTAAAAAAAGAAAAGAATTTACATCTCAGGAGCCTGTAGACACAGAAATCTGAAGCGCCCCCCCCCATTGTCCACCTTCACTGGACACCTCCACAATGCTCCTAATCTCCACATTACCCCCCATCATCTCCATATTCCCCTTACATTGTCCCCTGTCAGCTCCATATTGCCCTCGTCAGCCCCACATTGCCCCATTATCTTCATATTGCCCCTATCATCTCCATATTGCCCCATCAGCTCCAACTTACTGTCACATTGCCCCATCAGCTCCATATTGCCCCCATCAGCTCAATATTGCCCCATCAGCTCCAACTTACCCTCACATTGCCCCCATCATCTCCATATTGCCCCCATCAGCTCCATATTGCCCCATCAGCTCCCTATTGCCCCATCAACTCCAACTTACCCTCACATTTCCTCCTTCATCTCCATATTGTCCCCCATCAGCTCCATATTGCCATCAGCTCCAACTTACCCTCACATACATTGCCCCATCATCTCTACATTGCCATCATCTCCATCTTGCCCCCCATCAGATCCATATTGCCCCATCATTTCCACATTGGCCCCCAGTGTCCGTTTCCTACCTCTTCCCTGGTGGCCCAGCGGCAGGAGAGGTCTGTATGTGTCTCCTTTGGCACAGACCTGTAGCTGCTGGAGCTCCCACGCGGTCTTCTCTTCATGCAGAGAGCTGGGAGATGATGTCATCTCCCAGCGCTCTGTAATACTGAAGAGCCGACGAGGGAACGCAGCATCTACAGGTATGTACTTAAGGAGGCACAGACCTGACTGGGCAGTGGGGGGGTTAGTGCGGTCGGCAAGGCAACTTTTTTTTTTGTTAAAAGGGCACGAGGGCACTTTGGACAAAAAGGGCAGGTGCTCAAGCCCCCCTTGGTGTCTATGTGTGCACGTGCCTGCATATGTCTGACACATCAGCCTTCTTTCACTCTGCACTGGTAGTCTGAAAACCAACCAAACACTGTCTGACACCACATCATTGTTCAACTATCCACTGACAATCACAAAATAACATATACACTGTCTGACACCCCAGCCATGTTCTACTGTCCACTGATAATCACACAGCTCTACATATATTTTCTGAACACTCAGCCTTGTTCCACTGTCATTTGGTAGTCACAGAACCACACATATACTGTCTGGCACTCTAACCTTGTTGCACTGTCCACTGCTAGCCACAATATCACATAGTCTGACACCCTAGCCATTCTGCTACCCACTGGTTGCCGCAGACCCACGTATACACAGATCCTACCCCCTTAAAGGGGAACTACCACCCCTCAAAAACTTTATCTTAATTAAGTCTTCATCTGGCGACTAGCTGCTTAGTAGCACTAGTCGCCAGAAATATTACCTGGTTTAAAAGATTTTCTACTTATTCAGAGGCTGACAGTAGCAGGAAGCACGGACATCTTGCCATAGTGATGTCCGCGCGCCTGCGCTGTCAGTCCCTTTTGGAGCAGGCCGGCTCCTAGCAACACCTCCTAGAGCCGGCTGGGACTGACAGCGCAGGCACATGGACGTCACTATGGCAAGATGTCCGTGCTTCCTGCTACTGTCAGCCTCCGAATAAGTAGAAAATCTTTTAAACCAGGTAATATTTCTGGCGACTAGTGCTACTAAGCAGCTAGTCGCCAGATGAAGACTTAATTAAGATAAAGTTTTTGCGGGGTGGTAATTCCCCTTTAAGCCAGTGGAATCATTGACACCCAGTGCAGCCACTATTGCCTAATTACCTCTTGATTTCCTGTTTGCGTCACCTTGTCTATGCAGCCTGGCCCTGGTACTGTATGAACCTTCAGTGTGATTATGTCATCACCATGATCTGACTCTGGGATTACAGGGCACTGGGGTCAGGCAGTGCAAGCAACAGGGAATCCCGAAGGAGATATAGAAAAAAGAAACCACATTGCTTCAGTATAATATATATTTAAATTAAGTACTGGGTTTGCCCTGTTCCTCCCTCTCTGAATCAGAGAGGGTGGAATGGGGCAAGCCCAGAATGTGAACACACTCATCAGGACACAAAACTATTTGTATGAAGGGCACTGGCACCCTTCTCTTGATTGTGCCCAGTGCGACTGCACTAGTCGCTTTGCTCTGGAAACAGCCCTGTGCTATATATACATATGTGTATATTTTTTGGTGTTGGATTTGCAATTTCCTGTATGTAATTATCTCCATTGAAATTGACTTTGAGGTCACACCACCTCACAACAAACTATAGTTTTCAGCAGTCCTGAATGAATTGTAGGGGTCACTAGTCTTTATCAGATTGTAAACTGAAACATCTAGAAGTAGTCTAGAAAATAGATCAAAGATGAATAAAAAAGTATATAGATGTAAATGAATTCTGTATGAGAAAGGCACCTTTGCAGGTATGACTTTCTGATAAACAAATTAAGCCACTTATTCCTAAAACATATTTTCACTTTAACCCCTTGGGAAGCAATGCACTGGAGACTTCTCTAGCATTCAATGGGTTAAATGGAAAAATCTTTATTGCCAGATGGACTTACGTGCATAAAAACACCTTATTCTTCAAGCCATGTTTTGTTATTTGGGTCAGGATCACTAAAATCTGGTCATAAACATGCATACTTTAACCCTTTGAGTGTCAGATAGGTATCCAATGATTTTGAAAGCGCTCTCAAGATTACCTATATTTATTTTAGCCATTCTTTATGTAAATATATAGTTTTGAGATAGGTAGTTATTTCGTAGTTTATGTAAATTAGACAGTACTGGCTGACACAGTCTAGCTTGGCAGATGCCAATATCCACTCTCCTTCCCAACTGCCACATCCTTTCAGGAAGCACTGACCAGTTTGTGCAAAGTGATAAATAAATAAAGCTAAATATCTTTAAAAAAAATGATACATTTAAACAAAGACTAGGTAACATAAATATAGATGATCTTGAAAGGCCATTCAAAATCACCCGAGACATAATAAAATGTAGCCCCCAGTGGATATGTGAATGGAGGTCCCCACATACAGATATGTATATGTAGAATCCTATTATGGTTACTTGTAGCCTTACTTTTCTTCATTTCCCATTTGCATAAAAAACAGACACGTTGTGACCATCTGATCACAGGAGTAACCCTTAGAATGAGAAACAATGCATTAGTCACCCCTCTAGCACTCAAAGGGTTAAACTTGTTCTTTTCTGTAAAACTGGGACTGTGAGAACCCAAGGGCGGCCCTCTGAAATAAGAGTCCCCTTGAAAACGTCATGTACGCCCATGCATTAAAATGCCTCTGCATTTAAAGTTATATCAGCCTAATTTTATGTGTTCATGTCTATTTCTAAAACCCATTCAAATCCATAAGAGAGGAGTTGTTTTGCAGTGAAAGTGTTCCATCTTGGTCTTTGTGCATATGGCCCAGTGTGCTGGGGTATCCAGCAACATGAAATCCCATTAGGTTAGGGGCAGGTGGAGAGCATACCTGGGAACTTTGTTTTCATTCCTCTGGTGCAGCTGGTGGGTGTAATCGTGGTAAAAAGGGTCGGGGCTTTCCAGGGGCATCACAAAAGTCAGAGGGAGTGTGAGGAACTGGGTTTAAAGGAGTAGTAGTGGGTGGAGCTTTAAAAGAAACTCCCCACATCCGGAGACTCAGCCTCTTTCCCCAAGTCTCCGGGGCAAATCCAGAGAGTTCCCAGCTATGGTGGAGAGCACGTGTTCACGTGTTTGACCTGAATCATGTGACTTTGGACTACATGTTCAACAGAAAATTGGTGTAATTTTGAAATAAACCATATGTATTGTAGTGGGCAAATATAAATATCAACAATTCCCATTGGCATCGGGCAAAGCAATGTTCTGGATACCTTTCTCTAGCATTCATGAGGTTAACAGCCCCATTTACATTAAAGCGGAACTATCACTCATATAAAAGTGCCCCCCCAATAGTTTTTACTATAGCATTATTTAGATATCTATGTTCTTCTGAAACTGACTGGCAGATGACAGTGCAGACATCTTGCTGAAGAGGCATCTGTGCACCTGTGCTGTCCATTCCTGTCTCCTCACTGATTGGCAATGGGGAGCTGCATTGTACCTAAAGGTACAGAGAGCAACAGACAATGCAGGAGCACAGATGCCTCTTCAGCAAGATGCCTGCCAGTGAATCTCTGAAGAACTTAGGTTTCTAATTAATGTCGGTCTTACTAAAGATTATAAAAGGATTCATATGCTTAACACTACAGTAAAAATTAATTGGGGTGCACTTTTATATGAGTGATAGTTCCGCTATAATAGAAATGTTTAAATCACCCCTATGGTGCAGCTGGCTGGCTACAGAATTATGGAAAGATACAGAAGTGGGAGGTACAATGAGAGTGGGAAAATGTAAAGGAGTGGGAGGGGGTAAAAAGAAACCTAAACAGTCAAAATGATGGGTTGAGGAGGAGTTGGAAGTAGGGATAGATGAAAAGTCTAAATTCTTTGACAGAATTTTCATGACACTTTTTCACGGCAACTCCTATGCATAGTAGACCCATACGATTCCTGTCTTTTCTCTAACCTAAAACATTTCCTACAATAAGTCTGCCATTTTATACTTATGCTTTCTCTGGCCTGAGAAGTTCTGTCTCAATACTGGGGGTCGGTGTTTTCTGTGGGTACTAGTGCAGTTGGGCAAGGCTGGGGGGTCGGTACGTATGGTCCTATGGCTATTAATGCAGTGGGACCAAGATGGGGGTCAGTATCTGTGGTCCTAGGGCTACCAGTGCAGTGGAACATGATTAGGATCAGTATGATGGTTCTGTGTTTACTAGTGCGACACAAATGGCTACAGTGGGAGAAGTGTGGGGGGGCAGTGTGTGCCGTTCTGTAGATGGGAGGGAAGAACCATATCTCCTCTTCCATTGCTCTCAATGGACTCCACATTGTTTTGCAATATACTGTCTCCATGTTTGTCACCCAGGTGGAACCAAAAAAAAGGGGACTCTCAGATGAATATTGTTAACTCAGGCAGTTCTTCCAGAATGACTAAACCATTTTTTTTTTTAAATCTCAGGAGACCACACCCTGGAGTCAGGCCGCATTTGACCCATGGGATGCATGTTGGATGCTGATGGTCTAGCCTCTAAAACATACTTAAAAGGTTAGTAATGTCCAACAAAAAGTTTTTTGCATTTAGAAGAGCTTAAAAAGCTGAGCTATATGCAAAAAAACGTCTCTCTCAAACCGCTATGGTTTAAGAGATACAGGCGTTTAAAGTTCGCTGTTTCCTACTGACAGCTGTAAAGCTGTTAGCAGGAGATCCATGTCGGTCGACACGGAGGCGCTTGAGAAGTGCCGGGATCTCGTTACTTACAAGGAATCTCTTCATTGGAATGGTCTAAAACGTGTGCCTGGTTTTCAAGCACTAGTTTTAGACCATTCCAGTGAAGGGATTCCTTGTAAGTAACGAGATCTCGGCACTTCTCAAGCGCCACCGTTTCGACCGACATGAATTTCCTGCTGACAGCTTTACAGCTGTCAGTAGGAGACAGCGAACTTTAAACGCCCGTATCTCTTCAACCATAGCAGTTTGAGAGATACATTTTTTTGCATTTAGCTCAGCTTTTGAAGCTCTTCTAAATTCAAAAAACTTTTTGTTGGACATTACACTTTAAGGGAATCAAAATTCCAACGCTGTATGAAGTTTTCCCTCTTATGTACTGGGGGGAGGGGTGCTGTTTGTCAACTTTATATAATATGCAAGTGCAACAAAATCAATTCTGTGTGACAAAATAAGCTATTTTATGGCAGATAAAATAACATCTATTTTTTGAGGTAACAAGTGCCACAAAATGGATTTTTGTAAGCTATATCATTTTATTTAACAAAATCAATGCAGTGAAATCCTTTGATATTGTTGTGATCCACCAGCAGCGTCTTCTACTGAATACAACCCGTGTCATGTCAGCCAGTGATTTACACCTCTAAAATAGACAGCTGAGACACCCAGGCAACACGCATTCAATTCTGTGAAAATGCCAACGCAGCTGCCTGTGTGAGTGTATTTGGAGCCTCATGCACATAAAAAGATCATGAGGCAAACCAATTGTACCATAAAGGAGAAACAAAAATGTTTGTTTTTTGTAACATTGATTTTTGAATGGGAGTTTTAACCCCATGAATGCTATAGAGGTCTCCATCACATTGCTTTGCAATGTGCTGGAGACATTTCTAGCACTCAAAGAGTTATATGTTATTTCTACCCCATGATGCAGTTGGTTTGCCCCAGAATTGCCCTCCTTTTTTCTGTGCATTGCCTTGGTCTCTAGGTGTAGATTCCTGTAAAAATGACAACGCAAGAAAACAGTGGGAGGGGTTTAACCCTTTGAGAGCCAGAGGGGTACACAATGCATTGCAAAGCAATGCATTGCGCACCCTTCTGGCACTCAAAGGGTTATGATGTATCATATAAACAAGTGCTGCAGACAGATAATCTCACTAGGTAAAACACTCTGCAAAAAAGAGAACATCAGCATGACTTGCATTTAGTGGGTCACAGTCAGGACAATCCAAAAGTTCTCTGTTGTCTGTTTGAGGTTACAGAACTTAACCCTTTGAGTAAAGGGGAGCTACCCAATGCATTGACTTGCACTGAGTGTGATACCTCTCTGTCACTTAAAGGGTCAATTGAGCAGAATATAAAAGCATGCACAAAGTGTGCATTTGCACCATGTTATGCTCTTTGTCCTATCCCAACTTTATTATATCTTCCCTAATGAGCTCCAGATACCCGGTTTACACACGTGGACCATTTGTTATTTTCCATTTTGCAGGGTTTACAATGGGTAAATAAGGGCCTGTGAACATCTCTTTATGTGTGTTATAGAAGCTGATGGAGGTAGAGGAGTGAATTGTTGAAAAGAACAGGGAGATTTCAAGAAATACAGTAAATGAGGCTGGTCTTGTGGGAATTTAGCAAAGTCTGTACATTTTCCATTTCAAGTTTTATTTATTGGTCACTCCCTGTTACACTGTGAAATCAAGCTCAATTTTAAACCACATTGATGTTACAGAAATTTCAAATGCATTGCAAAGCAGTTTAAGTAGTAGCGTGCAAATTTCCAGCTGTTGTTGGGCTATAACTCCCATGATCCTCAGTCTTCTAATATTTCGAATACAATTTTCCCCAATGTCTGTACAATTAGCTGAATAAGTATGTGCAATACTAATAGTGTGTGTCTGCATATGTTTTTGTACGTGTGCACATGTAGAGGTGTGTCTGTGTGCGCTCATACATACCCCCAAAGTCCTGGCACATGATTTTTATGACTTGAGTCTTGGCTCAGAGGAAAGACACACCCTAAAATGACCATCTGTTTCCACACTTCCCAGTTTAGCAGATTCTGTACAAAGTGAATATTTTATAGTATAAAAAGCATTGCGCAAAGATGTTGGGCAAAGAGAACAACATCTGTATTATGTTCATATTTTTGCACATAATTCTAAGTATACATTACCTTAGGGATATCATACCATGCACCATGAAAATGTTTTTCCTAAGTCAGATGGGCAAAATATGGAGTGTGAGACGAATTTACTGTGGCCTTCGGGTCTTGCTGGCTGTACATATGCAGCAGTTCTCCTATACTGAGGACAAATCACTTCTGGCTTTCTCTGCACAGGAAAAATTATACATTTATTCACAATGCTCAAGTTTCATACATTGTAGCATTCTGATAGACTGCAGAGAAACAAAACTAACATATTCTATGTGCAGCAGCCAAAGTGGTCTATGATGAGAAGCACAAGGAGCAGTAGACGTAACCCACCATTGTCAGTCTTACATACACACACACATAGTCATCCCTGAAGACTCTCCAGATTTTCCCTGGAGACTCCGGTTTTGAGAGTGCATTACTGGGTCTCCGGGGCAAAGGCTGATTCTCCAGCTGTGGGGAGTTTTTATTAAAATTCTACCGACTGCTGCTACTTCCCACCCAGTTCCTTCCACTTATCCTCCTTCCATACTCAGTTCCTCCCACTTCTCACCCACTTGTGTGATACCCTGGAAAGCCCCACCCCCACTCACAGTGAGACACACGTGTGCAATGCCCTCCAAATAAATTGTGAACAAAGATGTGAACTTTGATCCAAATAATTGCCCATCCCTGTGCTAGAGCACATACTTAAAAGAGACATTGATTTGCCTACTTCTACCACTTGGCAACATGCCCGGTACAATGTGTCAACTAAAAAACAATATTCATATTGCCTCAGATTGTTGAGGGCCCTACAGCTAGACTTTACATTGTCAAAAGTGACCCCAGAGAACTAGACCCCGATCACATGACACTGGTGATGGCAACCGAAGGATGATAGAAAAGATGGCTCAGTTGGTTAAGGCACCAGCTGTAGAATCTGTTCAAACCACAAGGTCACAGGTTCTAGTCCCAGCAGGGTTGACTCAGCCTGTTATTCTTCCAAGGTAGATAAAATGAGTATCATTAAATTGGGTAATAATATCTATACCCCCAGAACATTCTTGAAAATGAGCGACAGTCTTAATGTATCATTCCTGGTAAAATGCTTTGATATTAAAGGGATAGTGATACTTCGTTTTACCTTTATTTTATTTTGTAGGCATTAAAAAAACATGAAGAACGATATAAGCCTTTTACCTACTGTAAGCCATCTCTTCTCAGATGTGGAATGCAGTCCATAGACTAGACAGATAACAGCAGGGGACAATATTCTTCCTATGAGAATAATGAAAACCCTGCCCCCCCTAGACAAGCTTTTCAGCTTTTTCCCTTATCTTAATTGAAGATTGTCCCTCTCTGCAATCTACCTGGGCACCTCCCTTCTGATCTGGCTGAGCAGTGTTACATCAGTAAAAGAGGCGGGAAGGGGATACTTTGTCATTGAATTACTCTTGAACTACAACTCTGACAGTATTGAAATAACACTCTCCAAAGTCCTACTATGATGATTAATTAGAGCTGCTTTTATTATGAAATGTTACTATCCCTTTAAGTCACTGCTAAAAAGATGTTTGGTGAGGATAGATTGTAATTTTGCTGCAGCTGAGGCCTGGGTAAAAGTGTTGGCTGCAAGGCTAAATAATTGACTCAAGATGAGTCAAGGCCAGATCAGGACGAGTACACCACTAGCCCTGGGAAAAGCAGAGATAACCAAGTGTCACTAAAACAAACTGAATGCTAAGAGAGTAGTCAGGGACAAGCTAGAAGATCAGGGCAGGATCAGATCAATCAGATTCGATAAACAAGCAGGAGCTTGAATACAAGCAGGGTCAAAGTGCACACCTTCACCAGCAGGGATAACAACTCATCATACTCATTACTGTGCATATTAGAGTGCCCATACAATAAACTGCAAGTAATTGTGCAAGCAACCTTGTACGACCTGCCACGCTCTGTTGGAACATGATTCACAAATGACCACTCACAGTAGGACAGCAACCATCAAGAATGGCAAGTCATGAATGCATATATTATAGGATTTTTGTTAGGGAACTACCGTATTTGGAAATCATGGATTTCAGGATATTTTATTGTCTGTAGAAGTGATTCTCAACTTGTGTGCAATGGTACTTTAGTGCGCCATGGACAACCACTTGGGTGCCCCATGTTTTCTATGAAGAATTTGACAAAAATATGACTGTGGAGTTTCAAATGAATATTTATGGAATTTTTTTATGCTCAATATGTTATTATTCTGATTGTGAGATAAAAGAAAAAAAAATATATTACTTATTTGTACCCTTCATAATGCCCTTGAAAAATGACACAAATATTAGAGTTGCCCTGAAAATCAAGATTGCTTGTTGGGGGTGCCCTGAACAAAAAAAGATTGAGAACCACTGGTCTGTAGTGTATCACCTTATGGCAGCAATCGTCATCAGCCACATGTGAGGAATCACGCAGCATCTGCTATGTAAGATAATGATGTGCAATGCCTGGTGACCCAGTTCCACTATGAAAGAAAAATGTTATTTGTTTTGTGAAATTTATTACACCAAGCACCTCCCATAGCAGTCAGCACTGGACAGCCTGTTTTTATTTTACTACATTTTTTTTTGCTACATCTGAAGATGATTAAAGTTGTATTCCAAAACACACGGAGGGCTGCAGGTGTCCCAAACATTATGTATGTGGATATTGGGAGTTCCCTGTAGTCAGTATGCCATACAGAGAAGTAGAGGTAAAGGCAGTAGTCAGTATGCCATATGGAGTAGTAGAGGTAAAGGCAGTAGTCAGTATGCCATACGGAGTGGTAGTAAGGTAAAGACAGTAGTCAGTATGCCATACGGAGCGGTACTAAGGTAAAGGCAATAGGGTATGTACTAATATGATTCCACACTAAAACTGACACTAGAATTGCTTTATTGGTGCTGCGTCTGTCTAATGCCTATGTAATAAGTTATTAAAGGGATAGTAATACTTAAATTTTACAACGATGCATCTTGTAGCCCTTAAAAAAAGAAATTAAATGCCCCCAGTGCCATCTCTCAAACCTTTATGGTTTGAGAGATATTCGTTTTCAAAGTCCCCCCTCCCTGAAGTCAGCCCTCTAGCTGACTGCAGGGAAATCCACTCCTGGGAAACCAAGAGCACGTAGCAAACCAAGCACACGCAGAAGACCGTTCCAGTGAAGCATTTCTTTTGCAATAACGCGATCTCTGCTCTGCTGAAGAGCCTCTGCCCGTCCTTGGACCGGATTCCCCTGCAGTCATAAAGGTTTGAGAGATGCCACTGGGGTAATTTAATTTCTTTTTTTAAGGGCTACAAGATGCAGTTTTGTAAAATGAAAGTATTACTATCCCTTTAACATTAAAATGCTCCTATTTGTGTTACTTACACTAACATACCTCCCAAGTGTCCCTCCTTAGGAGGGACAGTCCTTCTTTGAGACCCAGATCCCTTTTCCCCACCCTGGTGTCCCTCTGTTTAGGAGATCAGACTGTGTGATGTGTATATAAGTGTGTCACATTGCTCTACAGCAATAAAACTCACATTAATGTTTATTTAAACGTCATTATGTGTGTTTATAAAGTAGTCAGTATAAATAAAATACTTTTGGTGTTGCTCTAGATCAGTGCCGGCCCAAGACATTGTGCTGCCTGGGTCCAAGGATGAAATGCTGCCCCCCCCAAAAAAAAACACGCCCACCAAAACACACCCACATCCATTATATTGGGGTCTTGTGTCCATAGAGAGATCTTAAGTCACCAGGGTTGTAAACATGCACTCTGATTTACAATATTTCAGCCAGTAAATACGATGGTGGGGTCTTGTGTCCATAGACAGCTTAAGTCACCAGGGGCTGTGAATGTGCTCTCTCTACTTTACAAGATGTCTGTAGACACCAACCAAGTGTAAGAGTATAACCGATATTTGGACTAAATAGCAGTTATGCCCTTACACTTGGTTGGACTTGGTGTCTACAGATATATTGTAAATTAGAGAGAGCACATTTACAGCCCCTGGTGATTTGGAATGGAAGAAAATAGGAAGATGAGGGAAATAATAAGCCATTATCCATCTCACAACCATAACGTCCTACCCCTGGGCCCTGGGTGAACTGACTCACAGTCCCAGCTCAGTATTCAGCAGGACGGAGTCACAGCCACAGTCAGATCATGCATTGTCTCACACCACACGCACAGTACGCCCCCCAACCAGCCAATGCGGATGGACCATAGTGAGTGAGCAAATATGCTTCTCTTTAATTGGCTGGTGGCAGGCTGGTGATGCGACGGTGCGTGTGGGTTGGCTGTGAGGCGTAGCACACTCCAGAGCCGAGCCTGGTGGTGTGTCAGTCTGGACTGACACTGACTATCACATGATTCAC